>CM062815.1:719656106-720315044 GCA_031772625.1 Pinus tabuliformis
CCTGAATGGGTCTATGTTAGCCTCAGGAGGCCCTGCATCAGCCTTCTGGTCCTCTGCGTTAGCAACATTGGCCTCTCTGAAGCACTGCGCAGCTCCCAGATGCCTCTGCGTGGCCCTGCGTGAGCCCCGACTGCGTTTGTGTCACTCGCTCTGGTCTTGCGCTGCTCTCCCGGCACTATCTCTGCCTCTCGGTCTCTTTGTACTCAATGCCCCTCAGCTGCAACTTTGATCACTGATTCTATCTCTCTTAGCAAATCCCACTCTAGAGAACAAAATGACTGATCACTCTGGTGTATTCTCCGAGTGACCCTCAAGCCCCCTCTTTATACTTTTCTCGTTGACATATCAACAGCCGAGATTAAGTCCCTAATCAATGGCTAAGATTAGATCTGGCTTGATCCATGTCTTTTGGACCATTCTAACACAGTTTTATATTAATCCACATTAATATTTTAATTTCCCTAAGTTTAGAGTTAGGGACCCATTAAAAATATTAATTATTTGATATGTCCTGAACTGTTTAGAATCTGCCCAAACCCTTTTTGGGTATTGGAGATTTCATGTGCCGTAACCTCTCCACCAAATTTCGTGGTTAGAGAACATCCGATGGTACCCCAGATCAACACTAAAGCACATGAGATCTCCAAGACCTAGAAATGGCTTGGGCAGATTCTACCCGGTTAAGGAGATATTAAAATAATTAATATTTTTAATGGAGTTCCTAAGTCTAAACTTAGGAAAAATAAAATATTAATGGGTATTAATATAAATTGGGTGAGAAGGTTCCAAATGACATGGATCAAGCCAAATCTAATCTTAGCCGTTGATTAGAGATGTAATCTCGGCCGTTGAAGACTCAACAAAAAAAGTAATAGAGGAGGCTTGAGGGTCAGTTGGAGAGACACTAGAGTGATCAGTCATTCGATTTACTAGAGCGGGTTTGCTAAGTAAAGTCGAATTAGTGATCAACAACGAGGGGCAGTGAGTACTGGATAGAGAGGCAGAGATAGTGCCGAGAGACTAGCGCAGAGGCAGAGAGGCAGATGCAAAAGCCAGAGCAGGCCACGCAAAGCCTAGCAGAGACAGTGCAGAGGCCAGAGGGCCTGCGTCATCCACGCAGAGGGCAACAAGAGTGACGCAGAGGGTCCCAGAGGCTGCGCAGTGCCTCAGAGGGTTGACGCAGAGGGTTCTGAGGCTGACGCAGAGGCCAGGAGGGCTGACGTAGTGCTTCAGTGTTGCTGGAGAGGGTTTCGTGGGGTAGGTTTTCTGAATACTTGCTTCCGAATAGAGAGGTATTACTGCCAGTTATTTTTCTCTGTCGGGTGAGCCAGTTTGACACCCAGTTGTACTCAAGGATATACTGCATAATAATAAACCCTCATAATTGCTGCACTGGTTTTCCTGCATTGAGTTTTTCCGGGGATGAGTTCTCCAAAAATAACGGTGTCACTTGTGTGTTTGTTTTCTTTTAGCTATTGATCTGTAGATGTTGAGACTGTATTGTGTTCATTTTGTTATTTATATGTTTTAAATAACTTTTTCGTAATTGTTGTCGCACAAAGTGTCTAGGCACCCCGACAACGCTCAGTGTAAGGGTTGTCACTCTTAATCCTTATTCACTCCGTTTAGATTCTCTCCTAGACAAGTCAAGGGGGGTAGTCCCTAAGGTAAATGGATGAGGATAACCTGTGGAACACGGGCTCTAGGAGATTTTAATGATGAACAACTTGATGAATTTAAAACAAGTCTCGGTCAATTACGATAGACGGATTAAGATAAGACACAATTACAAGATATAAATGACTACATATCAGTGCCTTTTATATTGAAATAACCATAGACTAAGTAATAACAAGTCATCCAGAGAAAACTTATAGATGTGGCAAAGCGGCGATCATGAACAATTAATGTAAATGTCCAAAACTTTAACATGCAAGAGATTCTAGATTTAAAATAATTTTGACTTAATGGCCCAGATCTAGATTTAATTAACTTTCTCCTATCGCCAATATAAATTTTGAAACATTAATCGCACTTGACAATAGAGAAATATAAAAAATTCATTTAATTACCAAATAACACTAAGGAACTTCAAATTTTAATTTTAATTATTCCTTAGGCAATAACTTTAATGGTAACTGAATAAGTCAAAATCTTTCTTTTAATGTGACGGAAGTAAAACGAATCAAAGGATTAATAAATTAAATTTTAATGGGCCATAGGCCACATTAAAATTAAATTTTTAATATGAACGCGTGAATCCCTTTGATTTAATTCCTTTGTTACCAGAGAATTTTAGATTTGAAAAAAAAAAAATTTTTAGATTTTAGAATTTTTAATTTTTAGGATTTTTAGATTTTTTAGAAATTTTTTAATGTTTTGGATTTTTTAGATTGTTCTATATTTTTATGATTTAGAAGTTTTTAAGTTTTTTAAATGTGAATAAAAAAAAAAAATCATAAAAAGGAATTAAAAAAAATATGAAACAAAATAAAATCAAAGAATGAAATAAAAGTATAAAATCAAAACAAAATCGAATCGAAATAAGAAAATAAAAATAATAAAAAGAAATCCAAAACCAAAGAATACAATCAAACCTAAGTTAAAATTTAATGAAACTAAAAAAATATACATATGCCAACCCGAAATCCAAAACCAAAAATCAAACTTAAGTTAAAATTTAATGAAACTAAAAAATATACATATGCTAACCCTAACCAAAATACTAAAGCAATGAAAGTTAAGAAATAGAAAATCGAATGGATTTTTGTTGTTTTGTTGTGCGCAGGTGAGATGGAGGGAGCTGGATGGCGGCGGAAAGGGAGAGATCGCAGAAGGGAGCCACAACCCACAGGAGGATGAGGCTGTGTGGAGGGGGTTGTTGAGGGAGATAAGCGATGGAGTATGGCAGCAAGTATATGGCAGGGAGCTGCGTATAGAGGAGAGGTCTGATTTGATGGGCAGGGTATGGAGCAGTGAATGCGTGGAGGATAGCTGCGGACAGGAGAGTAGCGAGGGTTGCAGATTTGTTTTGTAGGTAGAGCAGAGGAGAAATGGAGGGAATGGCTGCGTATTTCGTTTTCTTTTGCAGGTTTAGCAGTGATGAAGAAAAACTCAGTAGCAGAGACAACAAACAAACAAACAAAAAATTTCCAAAATTTTCTGTTGAAAACCCTAGGCAGCAAAAACGATTTCGAAAGCTTTTCAGTGAAAGAGAAATTCTGAATCTAGCGGACAGTAGCTCAATGAACCCTGAGAAACTTCTGATTTAGTTGATATGTTCTGCTTCTGATTCATTAATGAAACCCTGAAACCCTCACAAGATTTCCAGATTTAAGAATTTTGGAACCCTTATAAAATTTTCCAGATTTTTAAAAAAAAATTAGAACCCTTGGAATGCAAAACGCTAGATAATTTTCCTGCAAAATGATGTTGATGAACCCAAGAGATCCAAATCTTACCCTCTAGGGCCTAGATCTGGACTCTACACAGTTTTCTTCTTCAGATCTGTAGCTGCACGACAACAATAAAACACCCAAACGATATATACAAAAACCCAGAAAAACCCAAGTCAGAAAACCAAAAATAATTACAGATCTATGTACATGAATGGCAGATCTATCAGATCTAGGGAGTGTGAGTCCAACTGCTCCCAGATCTGATAATCTGAGGCTCTCAACAGCCAGATCTATCGATTTAGCACAGAAAAAATCAAATTTTTTGAATTTTAAAGGAGGTACTGAGTTCAAAACCCTTCATGCATCACCAATAGAAATCTTATGATAAGCTCGGGATCAAATCAAGTTGGGCTCTTTAGAAAATATGAGTCGGGAGTTGGCTGGTCCAATTGAAAACTTCCCCGAACGCCCGATGATCTAAACAAAATCAAGAATTTCTTGCAAAACTGAATAACCATTAAAATAGAGCGAGAAAATGATAATAAAATTACAGATAAATAGAGATACCTGCTATTATATTCAAAACTTAAATTATCATTTAAACCCAACGACTAAGCAAGATATCTGTACTCAAATCACTCTTTAGAAGCTATCATCAATGGCTAAAAAGAAATCTATGCATGAAAATGACACATCTTACAGTATTTCCACGAAGAGTAACACCAATGAAAATTAACCCCAAAGTCTTTCTTTATTGTTCATAAAAAGATTACAAGAGAGCTTTTCACTTAGCACACGACTCAAAGATCGGAGGGATCAATTGACAAATGACCTCCTATTTAAAGATAAATCTTTTAACGGCTAGTTCGAGTGATCCTTGTCAACGCAATCTCGATCATAGATGAGGATTACAATTTCTTTTAATCTCATCCGTTGAAATTTTAAATTCTTGAGGAAATTCGATCAATTAAATGCATTTTAATTAATTCAAAAATTAAAATTTTGAATTAATTTTCTCAAAATTTTGACTTTGACTTAACCCGAGGGACTAAAGGCTTAAAATTTAGCAAAAATAATCAATTTACCTTAGTCTTCAGACCTCTTAAAATTTAGTTTTTAAGGATTGACGAATTTTGCCTTCAGAGAATTTAAATTTACGTAGGACCTAGAATTAATTAAATTTCTAGCTTAGGATTTTAATTAAATTTTGGCCATAAAATTTAATTAATTAACTTATGAGGGGATAAAATATTTTTCCAACCCTTAAGACACTTTACATCATAATTTTCATATCTTTTACATCACAAGGGAAAAAGCCCATCTGAAATAGACCCTCATAGACTACCCATTTCTGTGACACAAATATAATCCATCAGACCAAGCAATTTGTAATAAAATAACCTAAGCAAATAGTTAGGATTATTCCCAAATCACTTTTACATAAACTCGATCTATAACACTAGGATTCACCTAAAATCTAAGTGACAAAATTCATTCCAGCTTTGGGGTAAGGCTGAAGGAAAACTCTGCCGACCATCCGAGAATGGATCGGTAAGACAAAAAACCTCCCGGAATGTAGATCGTCACTAGAAAAATAGGTTTACCTAGGCAATTACATACATGACATAGATCTGCTAAGATTATTTACATCATATACATGCAAAATGGGTTTACATTATAACATGACAATCAGGTTGATGATGAAAGCTGGACGACATGGACACATCGTTCAGGCGCTATCCCTTTTGCAAAAAAAGAGGTGTACTGCTATGGGTCGTTGACACGTAGTGGTCAATAGTAATTAACAAGCAGAAGAAATAAACCAGAAGAATAAAAATTAAATTTCTAACAGATAGACTTAGAAATTTCAATAGTAGTGACATTACTCCATCCCAAATAGCACTTGCAAATGGACATTTTATAAATAGATGAAGAGAGTCCTCCATGGCTGCCCAACATAGGGAACAAATGCTTGGTCCTTGTTGTCCTCTATGTATTAATATGTCCCAAGTGAGCACTCTGTTGTGGAGGACGAGCCAATTGAAACATTTCAGCTTCATGGGTATGTCCCAATACCATATTTGTTGGAACCACTGGAACCTTTCATCAAATGTATCTACAGGAAATCTGGAATATATATCCTTGACAACAATCTGTCCCTTTTTAAGTGTGCCCACCCAACACAATTTATCCTCTACTTCGGACAGAAAGGCTCCAGTTTGATTTAAACATTGGATGTAATCCTTCCATTCTATACCCAACTCCCGACAATCCCATAGAAACCGCACTCTGCCACGTGCGTGTACCCAAGGTGTTGTTTAGTTCAGCTGCCACCTGCCAGATATGGGTAATACCCATTTGAGATAAATGATAAATCAGTGGGGCAGAAAGTGAATGGTAACCATCCATACCCTTGATAGCATCCAAACCGACCTGAATCTGACAACCATCGCCAATCTTCCATCTCATTCCAGCAAAGAGCCACTGTTTAGTTTTCATCATACTGTGCCAAGTGAATGACGCACCCTTTTGTACCTTAGCCCCATCTCTAATCCACTGTGTGGAATCACAATGATGTATGTATTTCCTTTTCATGATATTTTGCCAAATACCTGTACCATATAATGCCCGCCAACAAGATTTTGTGACCAATGAAATATTAAAGTGCTCCGTGTCCAGAATACCCCATCCTCCACTCTGAATGGGTTGAGCAATGGAAGACAAACGGACCAGGTGGTATTTCCTTCCTGTGCTTTTACCCGCCCATAAAAATCTAGTCGAAATTTTGTCGATCTTATGAATTATTTCCTTTGGCAGTAAATACAAATGCATCTAGTAGACTGACAAATTCTGAAGGACATATTTGATAAGGGTGAGTCTACCCCTAGGGAAAGCCATTTATTTTGCTAAAAGAAAAATTTCTTCTCAAATTTTCTTAACAACCACTCCCAATCTTTATTTCCGTATTTATTAGGTTTCAGTGTATATCCAAGGTAATGGAATCCCTCATCTATTTGTATCTTTGCAATTTCAAACATATGACAAATATCCATAATAAATGTTGCAACCTATGAATCTGTGATGAGGATTGATTTACCTTTGTTCATGTATAAACATGTAGCCTTACCAAATGCATTTAGAATTTCATAAATCTAACTCCATTCTTCTTTGTTATTCTCTCCACCCAGCAGCAAATCATCCACGAACATCGTGTGGGTAATATATATGTCCTCTGTAAAGTTGATCCCTTTAATCAAACCCCTATTCCTTGCTTTCGAGAATTTCCAACTCAATCCATCCATAACAATTATGAACAGTAATGGAGACAAGGCACATCCTTGTCGCAACCCCCTTGATGATTTGAAGAAGGTGGTGGGTAGGCCATTGATGATGATAGAAAAATTTGTCGTCACAACACATGCCATGATCCATCTTATATTCCAGTGACTGATGCCAATCTTATATAGTGCCAATCGCAAGAACTCCCAATCTATGCAATCATAGGCCTTATTGAGATCGATCTTCATAAGACTGGCATTTAATTTTTGGGTCTTGATAGAATGAAGGCATTCTTGAGTGATTGCAACCGCGTCCTGTATCAATCGCTGATCTAAAAATCCAAACTGTTCTGGAGAAATGTGTTTGGATAAGGAAGATTTCATTATGTTTGCAATGATTTTAGATATTAGCTTATAAATAGCATTACAAAGGGAAATGGGCCTGAATTCCACAAAAGTTGTAGGATGCTCCTTTTTTGGAATCAGAGCGATAAATGTGGCACTGATTGCCCTTGGAATGAATTCTATAGTCCTTGATTCCTCCGCAGTCGCCAGTGTGTTGTGCCCCATTATGGAAATTTCTAAATCTGACACAGCAGAAACCCCTACTGCATTATCTAGTTTATTATCTCCTACTTGTTCTTTCCATTAACACGTTATTTTATTAATATAAATACCGAAATAAACACAAATGCAACCTTCACACATATACATATCAACAACTGAAATAATTGAGACAATCACACAAGGGACACCGTTATTTTTGGACAATCGTCCCTGGAAAAAACCCAATGCGGGAAAATCGGTGCAGCAGATATGAGGGTTTTATTGTTATGCAGCGTCTGAATACAACTAGGGTGCCAGAAATGGCTCACCCTTCAAAGATTTTCCTTGGTAGAAGTACCTCTCCTCGGAGACAGATATTCCGGTTAATCAACAATCGGATGGTTGATGCCACAACAACTTCGACAACTCCTTAGCTAGACAGGGAAAGCTGCTCCAAGTTTCTCTCTGGAACTGCGTCACTTTCCAGGGATTGTGTCACCCTCTTCTGCTTTGCATTTGCCTCTCAGATGTCAGTTTTCCCCATGAAAATTCCTCAGCGCTGCCTATTTTTCCTAGCGTTAGCTCTGCAGCACACTGCGTAGTCTCTGCTTCCTCTGCGTTAGCCTCTTGGCCCTCTGTGCCTTCTACGCTAGCCTTCTCAGCCTTTGCGTCAGCCTTCCTAGGCTCTGCGCTGTCTCTCCGACACTTTATCTGCCTCTCTGATATGTGTTCTCGGCCTTCTGCCGAACTTCCCTTTGCTGCAACAGATCACTAACTCAATTCTCTCAGCAAACCCCGCCCTAGAAAATCGAATTCTTGATCAACTTGGTGTGTCTCCAACTGACCCTCAAGCCTCCTCTTATACTTTTCCTGTTGACGATTCAACGGTCGAGATTAAGTCCCTAATCAACGGCTAAGATTAGATTTGGCTTGATCCTCGTCATTTAGAACTTTCTCACCCATATTATATTAATACACATTAATATTTTAATTTTCCTAAGTTTATGCTTAGGAACCCCATTAAAAATATTAATTATTTTAATATCTTTCCATTCGGGTGGAATTTCCTCAAAAAAGATTTCTGGGTCTTGGAGATTTGATGTGCCTTAGCATCTCCACCAATTTTCATGGCTAGAGCACATCCAATGCTACCAAAAATCAACACCCATAAATTCCTTAAAATGTATAAAGAGTTCAATGCCCCATCCATCAGGACCGAGGCTCTTGTCCTTGGCACTAGAATTCATAACTCCTTCAATTTCCTCCATCGAAATCGGTCTCCCTAAGGATTGGTTATCAGCATTTGTGAACATATTCGACATCTGATTTAAGAAGACCCTCTGATCTGTGAATGAGTGATTCCTCTCTTGAAATTGTGTCCTAAAATAATTGATAGTCGCTTGTTCCAATTCTGGTTGGGCAGAGATATATTTATTTTCCTCATCCCACAGTCCCCAAATGCCATTTGTTTCCTTTTGCTTGTGGCGTGCCTATGAAAGAACTTGGTGTTTTTATCACCGACTGTCACCCATGTGACCTTGCTCTTTAATCTCCATTCTTCTTCTCTCATATGAAGAATATGCCTTTTCCAGGTCTCCAATTTGAGGAATTTTCTCTTATACGACTCAAAAAAATATTGAGGGTCATTCGGATCCAATAGCTTGATCTGTGTGTCTTCAATGACCTTTAGCTCCTTCTTGAGCTCCCTCTTTTTTTCACTTACCCAAGCACGCACAGCTAGCTTTAATGACCTCAATTTTTGTCCCAGTCCAGCCAATGCCCCTTTGGTCCTCAGAGTTCCTATGATTAGTCCAACATTTATGAACCAGTTCCTTGAATGATTTATCCTTCAACCAGGCATGATTAAATTTAAATGGATACACTCTTTGGTCTGTCATCCCTTCCCATGACAATAAGATAGGCTGGTGATCAGAGATGAAGATGGGTAAAATAGTTGATCGAATCCCAGACATGCTCCCCATAATTGAGTATTTACTAGGAAACAGTCGAGGCATTTAGAGATGCCCGCGGACCCATAACGACCATTGCGCCAAGTCAGAGCCAAGGGGCAGGGTGGAATGTCACACAGATTGTTAGAATCTATGAGCCCCCTGAAATATGATTCAAGCAGATCTTTCATAGCTTTGTCGCCCCATACTTCATCAGACCGGAGAGTGAAGTTCAGATCGCCGGCCACAATCAAAGATTTAAGGGCCAGAAAGCCACAATTTTCAATGAGATCCCAATATATTTTCCGACCTCTATATGGTATATATGAGTTGACTATCCGAATCCGAGAGTGGTTACCCTTCACATAACCAGATAAAATAATGCCTGCACTATTAAATTTTCTTAGGGCGACATTGTTCTTTACTTTGATAATTGCATTTCACCATTAATACTTTAAGTTCACCCCATATCATCATTACATTATTCAGATCTACACCATTATACATCAACATATGCAATTACATAGAAAGAAACAACATCACCATCATCGTCAATTCACCAAAATATAAAAGGAACAATGGAAGAAAGCATGCACACACAGAGACACCAGGATTGGTCCGAGACCAGGGCAAAACCCACTATGGGGAAAACCCTTGCAAATCTTCTTCTTCTTAGATCGTCATCAAATGATGCAGCAAAAGAGAGTACAATGATCCATAACTTTATCTATGCAACAAAACAATAATGATATCTATGAAATAAATCTAATCATGCTAGGAATCAAAACCCTCATACTGATGGCTATAATGTACTGTCACAAACTGATGTCAATTGTTGTATACTGCTATCACTGTGCCAAATATTGCTGAGAACTGTTGTCACTGATCACTGAAGTCAAATACATATGACTGCAGTAGAAACTAACAAATCAGATCTACAGATCTGTATAATAGTAGAGAGAAACCCAGATCTACCTGATCATTGAAGTCAACTGAAGCCAAGATGTCAAACCTTAGATCTGAACTCAGGTTGCTCTCATCCAAGCTGTCTGTGTGCGACCGAAATTCCTTGGTCACTCTCTTTGTCACTGTATGCGAGCGACTCTGACTGTAGGGTCGCTCCCAGGAAGTCTTTATGCCTGCGAATCTGTCACTGAATTGCAAAGACCCAAAGTCGCTCCCTTGCCGAGCTGTGCGAGCGACTTGATGTCTTAGTCGCTCCCAAGACTACTCTATGTGAGCGACTGGGGATTGGAACCTTCCGATCTGCCTCTGAACCCAGGGTCTATAGTCACTCTCATAGGCTTGTGTGCTAGCAACTAGGGATTAGAATGCCCTGTTTTGTGCCAACAACCGAGATCCAGAAGACCCTAACCCAAAGCGAACCTTTCGCCTGTAATTTCAGACCCTTGAGCGAACTCCTTCTGTCGAACTTGTGCGAACCAAGACAAAAGAGAAGAGAAGATGTGTCCAAATGATCTTTAGGTCTCTTCTATTTATAGGATTTCTGAGGGGTCACTTGGGGTTAAGACTGACCCAAGCAGTTACTCATGTGGTTAGGGCCAACCCATTCCATAATACATGTGGTTACGTTGATTTTGGTCCTCTCAAAAAGAGGAATCTAATGCAATCATTATCTCGGTCATTTGAGTTGTCTAAGGTGGAAGTTTACCGCAGTTGCCAAAATTAACACTCCTCAACTAGGGAGAATTCCACATGCCAATATCTGTCCATCGAACAATATGCCATTCTGGAATCTTCAAGTGTCATCACGGATCATATGTGTCATGTAGTCATCGTGCCATGTCCATCACAAATGTCTCATCATCACAAATCATCATTGTACATCTTGATCTATCCTTTGCTTATTTCTATTTATCTCTTGATTTTCCCTGCTCGTATGCTGAACATTCTCAGATCTAGAGGAAGAAGAATTTGTTATTGGAGGGGAGCTCAAACTACCACCCTCTATTCATCAAGATGCTATCTGGAATCTCTGTCGGTGGGCTGCTATCTGGAATGTTTTCATCAGAGAGCATATCATCAGGGAGAACATCTCAACCTGGAATCACATTGGGGAGCAATAGCTTCCACCCATACCAAGCAATAGGATACCTCATCACACAGGGGAGTAAACGCTCGACCTTGGAATTTCATTGGGGAGCTATACCCTCAACCTGGAATCATATCGGGTCATCTCAACCCATCCTATTTCCTACTGATCTTCCCATCGATGACCCAGAATAGTCATGTGGTAGAACACCTGCATCATAATCGCCTTGGGTTGTACATGCCAAGCATACCCTCAACTCGTTGGCCAAACAAGGAGTAATATTCCCAACAAGCCCGACTTGTGGGTATGATGCCAATTGGGGTATACTCTGTTAAGACCAAGATAGGGTGAGCTACAACTCCAACCCTATGGGTAACAGATAGGGGTAACTCCCTATTGTCCAGAGTTCCCTCAACCCTAGGAGCCCTCCATCTCGATTCCTCACCCTGGGAGCTCAAACAAGGTAGGAAGAGTTGGCTCAGTGTCCTTGATCAGCGCTGCCCCTCATTTAGAGGGGATGCTCTCTGAAAACCAAGATGCCTTTGAGAGAATATCTTCCATCTGCTTGTCTCAATAGCAGTTGTTTCCTGTTCATATAGAACATTAAATCAAATATCATGTCAGATCATATATAATCACATAAATCACAAAAGGATACCATAATCATCCTCCCTCTCAAGGAGGTGCCAACCACAAGCCTGAGCTTGTTTCGAACAACTACACTGTCTCAATATATGAGAGTATCTTGGTCCCAACTATAAATATGGGATATACTGCCAATCGGATCATCAAAATGTATCTATGTCATATTTAGACCATGCTCAAACAACTCTCTAAGGAGCTTCTATATCCTGCCTCATAGCTAGCCATGCTAGCAAGATCAACCTTGGTCATGCTATGGACCTCTCATCTAGGATATCATGGCAGATAGCATACTAAAACAACATCTAAATGTGCTTATCAACAACAATCTCAAATATCAGCAATACATGTGTGCAAATACATATCATAGGAGAAATATCTCATTCTCAAAATATAATACCTCATGCAGATATTTCGAAGCATGCTCAGTGGAAACTCTATGTGAGTGAAGCAACTCACTCATGAGTTCATTAAGGTTCTATGCACATCATACATATATAGATGGATGTTCAAAACGAAACATCAATGCTTCACTCGTCAGATGCCATGTCAAGTTCAACAATATCTTGAACTTCAAATGAGAGTATCCAAGGATTTTCATTTTCATTATTCAAAACATTTTCCAATAGTTTTGCAATATGGAATTTCTTTCCCAAATTCCAGAAATCGATACATCATGCCATGATACATTATTTTGGGTTTCATAAGCCATCTCCCTTTGATTTAGATCATCAGAGGCTCATCACCTGTCACAAGTAGATCATCAGGATATAAAACCAAAACCATAATTAATATCAAAGCCATACCTTGGAACTCATCATCCCGTCTTCATAAGATAACTGTCAAATATAGACATATTTGGATCACAATGCTCTAAGCATGATGGCTTTCTAAGCCAACATAATCATCCTTACATAACTTAATGTTGTACCATCAACGACAAAGTCAACTCATCAGAGTTTAGAAGCCAAATCACGACCATTATCAAAGTCATCAATATCACATTATCAATTCTTTCAACCAGGAGACAGGTGGAGCTCATATCAAATCATGACTCCAACAAGTTGTCATCAACCATGCATTATCAATCCAAACTTGATTAAGTTATTCTCATAATCATAAAACCAGTCATTTCTGTCAGTGGGTGCAAATGCATACACCAAGGATTAGTCATGCAAGTTCCACTTTCATGCTGAATCACAAGTTATTTCAACCATTTTGCTAAGAACACGGAGGCCAATATTCGAATACCCACATAAGTCATCATGCCCACATAGTATCGATATCAGGGCAAATCAACAATCGTCAAATCAGATCACTAGACATTAGGTCAAGTCCAAATTGCTATCGTAGAGAGATCTATAGTCAAAGCACATCTCAATCATCAATTCAAAGTTATTGTCAAGCATCATGACAAAACATTTTTCATATATACCAGTAATGCCAAATCATGCCAACCTCTTGTAGCACAAACATAGTGACATATCTATATGTATGTCCCAGTCACTTGCAAACACAAGTTCAATCTGCATGTTCATGTTATGGAAAACATTCATGCTAGTAGATCTAGCCATTTGCAACACATTTGTGGAGCTGACATCTTCTAGGTGATCATCCGATTTCATGCACAATACTTCATTATGTGATAAGCAATTTAACCCAAAAAACTTCTGAAATCAGATTACAGTGGAAAAATGTCAGAAGTATCTTGATTTAGAATTCAAACAACTTCATAAAGCTTCAGATGATGGTCAACAACAGTCAAACCTCTGGTCTCTCTCTTCAGGTTAGCATGGGAGCGAATTTAGCTACCTGGACGTTGTCTAGGCCTTAGCATGGGAGCGAATTTAGCTGCCTAGGCGTTGTCTAGGCCTTAGGATGTGTGTGACCAGAGATGAAATCTCCTAGATCTATGACTGCGACCGGAGCAGAAACCCTAATTTTTGAATGGGCTTCAGATCTAAGACTCTGCTGTAGATCAATACTGTCAGATGCACATAAATCATACTTCAACGACATAGAATACAAATAGTAATAAGGGTAAGAATCTTGAGAAGCGATTCTCCCTTTGATTGGGGATCTGCATCATTCATCTTCATTCATGTAAGCAACCTGTCTCGACTTGAGTCATGCAACAACAGATTTGTTAGATCATAAACATATGGCTATCAACATCATGACATCAATCTTTCATCAAAGATTAGACTCAAAGCAGCAGATAGATGTAACATCATATCTCAAAGATTATGAACGCAATAGCATTTTCTGTCAAGTCACTCCATCAAGTTATTGTATCCAGTTTAACCATATGCCATCAAGACAATACCATAGGTAGTAAGAGATCTAGAATAACAATCTTACACTTATACATCTCACATCAAGGTTGCATGCACTTCATGACCAATGAGATCATATTAGGTCATTCAATAAAGCTTTATCAAAACAACAAGAATATCAATCTCTCTTTCCATATCCTTTCATCATGCTTTTCACAAGCATTACCAGCAGAGTCATGTATAACGGTCAATGAACTATCCTTTTGTATGAAATCCCTCAGGACAAGTATCAAGAGTATCATTTTTGTAGAGCCCATGTAATAGCCTTCTTTATAGGATCAAGATATCCAACAGATAGATCATAGATGTTAGCCAAACATCAAGTGTATCAATGTATCAACATTAGATAGCCTCATAAAATTCAATAAGCTAAAAAATGTTCAACACCAGGTGCACCTTTTCATCATAGGAAACATAGATCCAAGTCACTTTCATATGCATGCATGAGCTATTAAAGAAAGAGGAGTTCTCATCATACCTTAGGGCTTACTGAGCCAATAGGTTTAACACAACATACCATGCATATCTCAAATACATGAGCACCTACTCATTAGACATAGACAACTTGAAGCATTTTGTCACCTTTTCATCAAGTACCTCTTTATCTCCTTCCAGATCTGCATCTCAAAAGGATCCTCAAGAAGGATCTACTCATCACATCTCATCAAGGAGGTTAGGAACATCCATATACTCAAATACATATGCAGGAAGTACAAGCTATAAGCATAATCATCAGATCCATAAGTCTAATAGGTAAGAAGCATCATAAGTCAAGAAATATTTATCTTCAATGAGAGATGATCCTCTCCCTCTTGAACCAATCTTCAAGATCCATCAATGTCCATGGTCCATATACCAATGTTGTCTTCAAGTATCCAATTATATTTGCTAGGGATTATCCCAGCTAGGGCTTGAGCATCTTCACATTGAATAGCTAGGTTCCATACCTCATATGGTTTCCATAAACCAAGGTTTTCTCTCCAACCCCAACTTCATAGAATCCATCAAATGTTGATTTGGGGTAGCATCAGATGTGATCTAGCCATGAAAAATGGTGGAGAGGCTAAAGCACATGAGATCTCCAAGACCCAGAAATGGTTTGAACAAATTGTACCCGGTTTGGGAGATATTAAACTAATTAATATTTTTAATGGAGTTCTTAAGTCTAAACTTAGGAAAAATAAATATTAATGGGTATTAATATAAAACTAGGTTAGAAGGGTCCAAAAGTCATGGATCAAACCAAATCTAATCTTAGCCGTTGATTAGATATTTAATCTTAGCCGTTTATGGACCAACGAGAAAAGTATAAGAAGAGGCTTGAGGGTCAGTTGGAGAACACAACAGAGTGATTAGTCATTCGTTTTGCTAGAGCGGGGTTGCTAAGCAAAGTTGAATCAGTGATCAGCAGCGAGGGGTAGTGAGTACAAGGCAGAGAGGCAGGGACAATATTGGGAGACCAGCACAAAAGCAGAGAGAGCGAGATTAGCAACTAGTCCAAGCTCTGCAGAGGCAGCGCAGAGCCCAGAGAGACTACATTATCCATGCAGAGGGCAGAGAGAGTGATGCAAAGGCTCCTAGAGGCTGTGTAGTGCCTCAGAGGGCTGACGCAGAGGGTCCCGGGGCTGACGCAATGGCCAAAAGGGCCAGCATTGAGCTTCAGTTATGTCGGAGACGGTTTCGCGGGACAGGTTTTCTGAATACCTGTTTTCGGATATAGAGGTATTGCTGCCGTATATTTTTCTCTGTCGAGTGAGCTGGTTAGGCACCCAAATGTACTCAGATAGACTGAATAATAATATAACACTCTGAATAGCTGCACCGTTTTTCCCGCATTGGGTTTTTCCGGGGACACTTGTCCAAAAATAACTGTCACTTGTGTGCTTGTTTTCTTTCAATTGATGATTTGTAGATGTTGTGACTGTATTGTGTTTATTTTGATATTTAAATGTATTAAATAACTTGTTAGAATTAAACAAGTAGAAGAAATAAACTAGCAGATTACAGATTAATTTTCTAACGGATAGACTTAGAAAATTCAACATGGTATTAGAGCGTGGTTGCATATCATAAGAAAACTGAACGAATCAGTTTAGTAGAGCATTTGCAGCAAATTTAGTTGTTCCGAGTGACAGAGTTGATCCTTGCAGAAAGCGACAAAGGAATGAGTGACGTAGAGGGATTGTGTCATCAGTTCTGGCTAGAGAGAGGCAGCACAGAGGCCGAGGAGGGCAGAAACAGGCTCATGTAGAGGCCAGGTGGGTTGACGCAGTTGGCTGAGGGAGCTGATTTTGCTGGTGCCGGGATTACGCAGAGCCAAGTGGCTCAATCCTTTAGTTGCTGGGGCATAGGAGGCTGTGGGTAGTTTGCGGAGCAAAGCTGGTGGGGTACTGTGGTCAGAACAATACCTAACAGGGCAAGACCAAGGAGGAGGGAGTTGCTGCCGAGGCGGATTTCTAGCCAATGAATCCGAATCAGTGTGGTAGTCGCATAGACGATTGGAGTGGGGCAACTTGACCTTGGCAGAAGGATTTCCAGGTGGGAAATTGGGACTTAGAGGGAGTCCAGAAGAGAACTTCCAGACGAGAAGTAGAGAGACTCAGCAGGAGTTGAACAGAGGACTTCTAGGAGGGAAGTAGAGAGACTTGGAGGAGTCGAAAGAAGAGCAACGAGATGGCTGTGAATGGGTTGAGAGATCAGGATAGGCTGGACGGAGCATCCAACTTTGTGGTCTGGAAGGCCAGGATCTTGTCCATTCTAGATAAACATCGCATCAAGGGCTTTGCCTTGAGAACGATGGCTATCCCAGTTGACCTGGTAGCAAATGATAGGTATGAGGAGGCAATGGCTAAGGCAAAGTGCATCATCCTTGATGGGGTCAAGGATCATGTGGTACCACATATTGCTGAGAAGGAAACGACAAAGGAGATCTGGGACACTTTGAAGACATTGTACCAGCATACTTCTGTGCAGAGGAAGATGCTCCTAGAGAATCAGCTAAGGGAATACTCGATGGAGAAGGGAGTGCAGATAGATGTCTTCCTTGGTCAATCGAAGGATATCCATGACCAACTAACTTCCATAGGGGCCACGCCGGATGAGGAATTGATGGTGAGGACCGTACTTAACGCAGTTTTAGAGGATTGGGAGGTATTTGTCCAGAGCATACTGGGCAGGACGACTCTTTCGGATTGGGAAGAATTGTGGGTGACTCTTCGTTAATAAAAGATCAGACAGCTGACCAAGGCGGGAGTAGCGGAAAAGGGGTTAGAATCAAGAAGGAGGAAGAGGATGCGACTCTATCATCTGCGGGAAAGCAGGAGAAGAGGAAGAAGGACCTCTCCAAGGTCAAGTGCTTCCATTGTGGGGAACTGGGTCATTTTTCGAACCAATGTTTGAGGAAGAAGAGTAAGGGAGAGGCTTCTGTCTCAAAGGCAACGCCAGCGAGGGCGGAGAAAGAAGTCGAGGAGGATGACGATTGTGCCATGAGTGCTCATGTGCCACTTGAGAAGAAGTGGGGAGACATCGAGTTGTAGTCAGACGAATTACAGGCAATGAGGGGCAGGATCCTCGAGGTACCCAACTTCTTGGATTATACCTTGCTACGGGAGCCTCGAAGAGGAGTAGCAGGACTGGCGGATGGCGGTAGAGACAGATGTGGATGGAGCGGCAGAGGGTGCTATAGTGCAGGAGTCTTCGGACAACACGAGGCTAGCAGGCTGTAACAGTGCGAGAGGCACGGGAGTGTTGCACCAGTGCAGGATGGCATAGAGAGGTGTGCAATGGTGCGAGATGCAGGGAGTTGTTGCATCAACGCAAAGGTCAGTAGAGGGAGCACTTCTTAGCGGTAGAGGGAGCTACAACATTGGGAGTGTTTCTACCCTGACAGGGATGTCAGAAGTTGGGTGGATCAGTTACTTACTTCTCAGTAACTGAGTTGGAATGCAGTAGCACCATGAAGCATGATGAGAAGGTGTTGCAGTGCAGATGCAGTGCTGGGAGGATGGACCAGCAGCAGCACGGATGCAGAGGGAGCTGCCGTACAGATGGATCAGTGGTAGTGGCAGGGCCATGGGCAATAGTACAGGATGTAGCAGTGCAGAGGATGCTAGGCGGGGAGGCCTAGCATCAACACAGGGACTAGTGCCGGATGATTAGGGTAATGCTCAGTGAGGAGTATTACTAGAGGACAATCCTCTCTAAGAGGGAGTGTTGATTTGGGGTAGCATCGGATGCGCTTTAGCCATGAAAATTGGTGGAGAGGCTAAAGCACATGAGATCTCCAAGACCTAGAAATGGTTTGGATAGATCATACACGGTTTGGGAGATATTAAAATAATTAATATTTTTAATAGAGTTCCTAAGTCTAAACTTAGGAAAAATAAAATATTAATGGGTATTAATATAAAACTGGGTTAGAAGGGTCCAAAAGTCATGGATCAAGCCAAATATAATCTTAGTCGTTGATTAGAGATTTAATTTCGGCCGTTGATGGACCAACGAGAAAAGTATAAGAAGAGGCTTGAGGGTCAGTTGGAGAACACACCAGAGTGATCAACTATTCATTTTGCTAGAGCGGGGTTGCTAAGCAAAGTTGAATCAATGATTAGCAACGAGGGGCAATGAGTACGAGGCAGAGAGGCAGGGACAACACTGGGAGACCAACACATAAGTAGAGAGACCGAGAGCAGCAGCCAGTGCAGGCTACGAAAATACTAGCAGAGGCAGCGCAGAGCCCAGAGAGACTGCGTCATCCACGCAGAGGGAAGGAGTGACGCAGAGGCTCCTAGATGCTGCGCAGTGCCTCAGAGGGCTGACATAGAGGGTCCTAGGGCTAATGCAGGTCAGCAAGAGGCTGATGCAGTGGCCAGAAGGGCCAGCGCTGAGCTTCAATTATGCCGAAAAAGGTTTTCTGAATACCTGTTTCCGAGTATAGAGGTATTATTGCCGTATATTTTTCTTTGTCGGGTGAGCCGGTTAGGCACCCAGATGTACTCAGATAGATTGCATAATAATATAACCCCAGATGTACTCAGATAGACTGCATAATAATATAACCCCAGATGTACTCAGATAGACTGCATAATAATATAACCCTCTGAATAGTTGCATCGGTTTTCCCGCATTGGGTTTTTCCGGGGACATTTGTCCAAAAATAACGGTGTCACTTGTGTGCTTGTTTTCTTTCAGTTGATGATTTGTAGATGTTGCGACTGTATTGTGTTTATTTCGATATTTAAATGTATTAAATAACTTGTTAGAATTAAACAAGTAGAAGAAATAAACCAGTAGAATACAAATTAATTTAGAAAATTCAACATCAAACCCTAATCATCAATGCCTAGGGTTTCTTCAAACCCTATAATTCTTTTAGGTCTCCACCATCCTCTTCTTGCTTCCATCAATGGTGCCATCATTGGGGTGATCTCCATGGCTTTTCTTCAGCCCAACTTTGAAACCATGTTAAATATTCTTAGGGTGACATTGTTCTTTACTTTGATAATTGCATCTCACCATTAATACTTTAAGTTCATCCCATATCATCATTACATTATTCAAATGTACACCATTATACATCAGCAAATGCAATTACATAGAAAGAAACAACATCACCATCATCATCAATGCAGCGAAATATAATAGGAACAGTAGAAGAAAACATGCATGCACAGAGAGACACCGGGATTGGTCCGAGACCAGGGCAAAACCCACTATGGGGAAAACCCTTGCAAATCTTCTTCTTCTTAGATCGTCATCAGATGATGCAACAAAAGGGAGTACACTGATCCATTACTTTGTCTATGTAGAAAAACAATAATGATATCTATGAAACAGATCTAATCATGCTAGGAATCATAACCCTCACTCTGATCGTTGTAATATATTGTCACAAACAGATGTCAACTGCTGTATATTGTTGTCACTGTGCCAAATACCGTTGAGAACTGTTGTCACTGATCATTGAAGTCAAATACATATGATTGCAGCGGAAACTAACAGATCATATCTACAGATCTACAGATCTGTATAATAATAGAGAGAAACCCAGATCTACCTGATCACTGAAGTCAACTGAAGCCAAGATGTCAAACCTTAGATCTAAACTCAGGTCGCTCTCATCCAAATTGTTTGTGTGCGACCAAAACTCCTTGGTCGCTCTCTTTGTCACTGTATGCAAGTGACTCTGACTGTAGGTTCTCTCCCAGGAGGTCTTTATGCGTGCGACTCTATCACTGAACTGCAAAGACCCAAAATCGCTCCCTTGCCGAGCTGTGCGAGCGACCCTGATGTTTTGGTTGCTCCCAGGACTACTCTGTGAGATCGATCGGGGACCAGAACCTTCTGATCTGCCTTTGAACCCAGAGTCACTCCCATAAGCCTCTGTTCCAATGTCCAAGGGTCTATAGTCGCTCTCATAGGCTTGTGTGCTAGCGACCAGGGACTAGAATGCCCTG
Organism: Pinus tabuliformis; assembly: GCA_031772625.1. Classification (NCBI taxonomy): domain Eukaryota; kingdom Viridiplantae; phylum Streptophyta; class Pinopsida; order Pinales; family Pinaceae; genus Pinus; species Pinus tabuliformis. The sequence goes on from CM062815.1 coordinate 719,676,764, forward strand.
TTCTGTGCCAGCGATCGAGACCCAGAAGACCCTAACCCAGAGCAAACCTTTCGCCTGTAATTTCGGACCCTTGAGCAAACTCCTTCCATCGAACTTGTGCAAACCAAGACAAAAGAGAAGAGAAGATGTGTCCAAATGATCTTGAGGTCTCTTCTATTTATAGGATTTCCTGAGGGGTCACTTGGGGTTAAGACTGACCCAAGTAGTTATTCATGTGGTTAGGGCCGACCCATTACATAATACATGTGTGAATAAAATAATTTATAACTCAACGTACGCTTAACCAAATTAGGTGATCTTTAGGTCGATTTTGGTCCTCTCGAAAAGAGGAATCTAATGCAATCATTATCTCGGTAATTTGAGTTGTCCAATGTGGAATTTTCCCGCAGTTGCCAAAATTAACATGCACATGAAAGATAAGCCTCAAGTTTAATTTCCCTCGGGTTCCAAAGGACAACCAAGCCACCAAATAGTCCAGACGCACTAGAAGCACATACAAACCAATTTGGACACATTCTAAGCAAAGATTCCCATGATGTTTCTTTCGAGACCATAGTCTCCTATAACAAAACCACTATCGGACGATGGCTCATAATAAGATCCTTAAGAGAGCGAGTTTTATGGGTAGCTCCTAAGCCCCTAATGTTTAAGGAGATGAGGATCATGAGTGACCCTGAAAAATGGGCATCTCCCCTCTAAGGGATCGAGAACTAGTGCACGTCAAACTCATGAATTCCCCAACATTGTCCTGTGGATCCAAAGGACATTGAGACTCTGATTCCTACGGAAATGCCTTCTGAAGGCCTAATGATGATTGGGAACAAGAAGATTTTTTTTTGTATTTAGTGGTTTTCTTCTTCTTAGTGGTGACTTTCTGATGGACAGGTGAAGGAGTAATGGCATCAACAAAATCAAAGAATGATTTCTTAATCGTAAGGGGATCCATTGCAATCGATTTTGATTGTGAGATGTCTATCAATTCATTATTAGGTGATAGAGTTGACTGTACACTGCCCATGATTGGGTCTTTCCCTTTTGAAGGGTGCCCATCTATACCCACGGGCTTGTCACACACCTCCCAATTCCCCTCCCCGGCAAAAGGATTACTTCCCCCCCCCAACTGGAGTCACACAGTAAAGTTGATGGAGAAGATTTGGAATAATTGTCAACCTCTAATTCCACAGAGTCTATGGCTTCAATAGGATGCCCACACGAAGCTAAATGTGTATCAATCTCCCTTGAATTTGGCACATTTAAAACAGAATTAATGTTCTGGAGTTTAATGTCCAGTGACATACCTGATTCTGGAGTGCCTCCATAGGGGGAATCGACAAAATTCTAGGCACAGTGGTTCTCCAACGACAAATCCACTATATGAGCACCATCTTCCGATTGACATGGCCTGAGACCAAACCCGCTTACCCCTTTTGGACAGACATCAAGTAAATGGCCCGTAGCATGGCAGAGAAGACATCAAAACGACAAACCCAAATAATCAATGGCGAGTCTGAAAGAATAAGGTCCCCAACAAAGTTCCAATTCCGCCAATAAGCCTCCATGGAAATCCACCTCCACCAGTACCCAAGCCATCCTCTTATCTAATTGACCGAAACTGGCTTCGTCCCAAAAGTAGAACTTTCCAATGGAGTTAGCTATGGCTGCAATAGCGTGCTTATTCCATAATTTGAGTGGCAAGCCAGGGAGGTTGACCCAAATAATCTTTCTGCACGGAATTTCCTTGAAGGGATTAAACCCAGCTTGCCATCTTTGAAGAATCAAAAACCCCCTACCGCGAACCCATGGGCTTGCCACAATCAGTTCGGTGTCTTCTTCGCTAAGGAAATGGAAACAGGTCCATCCATTAAACAATACACTAACCTTAGGTCTATATTTCAAGATTTTCGTCCAGGTCGAATCCACCCATGCCTTAATTTGTTCCCCATTCATCTTGGTAAATTGCCACCTCCCTACCAGTGCCCTCTGTTTCAGTTGTTTGACGCTGTCCTAGTATGTTTCCGAACCAAGTTTCACAATCGTATTCCCTTCCATCGCCTTGAATGCTTTCTGTTTCCTGTTATCTCCACCCTTTTTGCGAGATGTATCAACCTTCCCTGTGTTTCGACTCCCATGCGCATCAAAGGAAGTTTCGAGAGCCAACTTCTTAGCTTGAATAGTGATGTCGATTAGTGTTTCGGGAGAAAGATCCACCTGCCCGTCCATTGCATGTGCCTCTCCAATCGAGGCAATCAAAACCCCCAACACCTGTCACATCCAAAGCTTGGTATTATCTGTATTGAGCCAACTCACGGCAGTGACATACCTCCCAAATGTAACACTACGTTGGATTCCACCGATGCCTTTGAATCGATAAGCGCTCACAACTCGAAACGCGTCTGTCGGATTCTAACACGTTTTCCAAACCTTTATTGCAAGAGGGAAATAGAATGCCAGTGGATCAGTTTGTTGAAGAATCATAAGTGGTGGGGATTATGAATATAACCCAAAATGATACTGGCCGATCTCCATGATAAATGTCGTCGCCCGATGTCATACGACCACCCACTGAAAGGTGATACCTTCCCACATCACCAGTCAAATATTAATTTTTTGACAAGTGAATTGCATAAAATAATCCTACTGACACCACTATCGAATCCCTAGGATCAATAGTCACAGTCGTTCTTGTCCTTCCTCTGTCACTGCCCACCTCTAGCGAAGGACAAATATTAATAGCTCTCACCTAATACTCCCAACGGCCACCAGTCCACTTAAAATTCAAAAATTGAAAATATCTGAACCTGCGCAGTCGCCATTCCCCACCTAGACCAGACCTGTTGGCGGTGACACATCCCAGGAGCCAAACACAGAATGCACACCAAGAATGTAACAGGAAATCTGCCTGAAACAAAATTACGACCTCTCCTTTGCTAAATAAAAAAAACTGCCCTTTATAGAACGAGGTGTGAAAAATAACCCCAAACAACCTACTCCAGCATGTTATCTCAGTGCTTGAAAGTTTGAAACCACTGAATGTCAGCATATTGAAAAGCCATATCAGCAATCACTACCCCCAGTGCTCCAATGTTCCACTACTTCTTCAGCTAAAAAATCGAAAGAAGCGTTTTTAGTATTTACCATCTGAAAACTTGCATCACCAGAAATTAGTGAAAACTCCAAACACCCAGTCCAAGTATCACAGTTGCATCCACTGTATGGTGATCGAGACCATGGAATCTAGGCTACACTGGTCATCCCCTTCGATTTGTTATACGCTCCATCACTCCAGCCTTATCGCGGGATGCATACAAGAAACATATTACTGGTGCATTAGACCATATAGGAATTTGCATCTCCCCCGTTGTCATAGTTATCCGTAACCCATACTGGGCCTCATCCATTTCTATTACTTTAGTTGTATTGGTTCCTGATGAGTTATGGTAAAAATGGAATTTATGATCGTGTAGACAAGAATAGGACTAATCCAAACTGGCAACCAATTAAACCAAGCTGATAAACTACAATGGCTGGATTTGGTGGTTTCCTCATGACACATGTTCATTCCTGATCAGAACTCAGTATTTGCTTCTGTGATTTGTAGTTTTGTGCTCCAAAGGGTCCTATTGTTTCTGGGTGAAAAAGGAAGTTATACTCTTGTAGACAGAGATGATAAGTTGTATTTCACAGAGCATAATCTGTACCTTTTATTAAGATCATCAAGATTTACATCACAAATAGGTTCTGAGACCATATTCTGTTATGTTTATGAAGATTATTCAGAGTTACATAAAAAATAGGTTCCTTTAGTAGTAATCCATATATATGCAAAATTTTTTATCCATTTTTAGTATTTACCATGGTTCGACTTTGTTACATATATAATAGATCAATGAAGATGATTGGTGTAAACTTTCCAATATCTAGAGTAACATCGAAGTGATCTATGTAAAAGAATAGTTGATTCATAAGTGTTGTTTTTAAGGCAAAAATACTAGATATAATTGCTGGATTTTGAACCAAGTTGCAGATTTTTAGCTATAGTCAATTTAGTTAGTAGTTCTGGGATTTTTGTCGCAGAAACAGAAGAAGAATATATCAAATTTATGAAATTTCTGATTTGTTTTGACATATATAATCATAAATATGAAGTTACTGCTCGCTGATTTGAAAAAGAAGTTGCAGATTTGTAGGAATTAATAATTATAGCGCAGATAACCAAGATTTTATTGCATATTTAAGATATTACATTCTCCAAGAGTTCATAATTGAAGCCTTGTAATAGATGGCCCACCTTTATCTGATGAGTAAGCTAATGAAATAAAGCATTGACCGGAGCATGGATGGAGGGCCTTTTAGGCTAGCTATCTGTGGATCATCATAGGGCTGCTGGTTAGCAAGCTGAACAAATAGGAGAAAAAAATTGTCCTATGGGTTATTCCAGTTGGGTGGGTAACAAGTACAAATGAGGAAGGGATACTCTTTATATAGAGTTTAGCTCAACTACCTTTATAATAAAATAATAATAACTCATGTGAAAACCTTAGATCTAGCCCAAATAGGAGTAAAGAATTGTTTCCTCGAATTGATTATTCAACAATGCATAAAATAGTGGAGTGATCAAGCCACACGTACAAGTTTCCGATAAACATATGCCCAAGAGAGTGGGATGTCCCAATCAAAGAAGGAAGAAGATGAGTCAAGAGTACAACATATAACCTCCAATGCTTCCAAATGGATAGATGCACAATCAACTCCTCAAAGTGTGCAATGAAGACCTCGTAGATCGTCTCTAAGGTGAAATGTCCCAAGAAAACAATGAATAGAGGTTTCCAAGAGTGGACAACCTCCAATAGATGCATTAAATTATGGGCCATGTGCATTCAAGAGGTAGGGTACTCTTCATTTTGGACATACATCTAAAATGAAATCCCCAAATAAGCGAAATATCCAAGAAGAAGATGTGGAGGATTCCTTCAACAAGTGGTGAAAATTATAGTGAATTTTTTTCTTGTTGAAGGTTTGACGCATGGGGGACTTGAACCTTGAATCTCATAGTTTACAAATACTTCATAACATGGCAATTCCCAATTGAGCTGTCGCCCATGGGCTCCTGTGGTATATTTAAAAGCACCATAGCTCTTTCAATTTTTGCCCAAAGTTCTATTATGATGATATTTTGGAAATCTCATGCCCTTGTTAGATCTAATGGAATTGATTTGGTGGAGATCTAGGAACTTTGTCAAAAGACATTTGCCTGCGAAGGTAAGCGGCCCTCAAAATATGTGATGAACCCTAGATTTAGGGTTTGGAGCCTTCTAGACCTTTTCCAATGTGGGATGTTACTGATTTTTTTAGCACGACTACTAAGGTCTTGACAACCTTGCTAGATGGATACACAGGGCAGGGGCCAACTGTCACCTTAGCCCAAGCCTCCATTATTTAGGCCCAACAACCCTTAAACACCCACTGGAAGAGTTGTTGAATGTCCCCAACAACTTTTGTATTTGTTCAGCGCCTTATGTGGAGTCAATGGGGTGGAGGCGTTTTCAATATGCTTGTCGTCTTGCATAAAATAGTGCAGATTTCTAACAGCAGATATTAGTAGCCAAAATAAGTCAAATATATGGAATATGACCTATGGATTTGGTCTACTAAATTTATTCTGACATAATATGAAGTTATTCATCACTTAGGAGTTACAGTTGAAAACAACTCATTGTTCTATATGTAATGGGATAGGGCAATTTTTTTATAAAGATACCAAATTTTCCCAATATATGACAATAAAATGCAATTAATAGAATCTACAATCTTCCCTCTTTTTTTTACACAACAAACTGAACACCCCTTCTTAAATAAACGAAAAAATGATCAAACAATACATCACATAATAAATTCAGTTCATTCTACCACAATATGATAATTCCCACATAGTAAATTCAGTTATTTCTACTACAATGTAATAATTCCCATAAAAGTGTGTTGTCCCCACACTAATGAAACTAAACACAAATAATTCTAAACATGTATGGTTAATGTCTAATCCAAAGCCACGACACGACTGTTCTTAATTCTCATAAGTGATCCTAGCGACCACGTATTGAGCCTAAGATAGATTACTTGCTATGCTTGAGGGTGCTATACTCCTCGACCCCTCTTAATCTACCAGTTCCGCCTCAAAATTTTACTTTGACCTCTTATTGCTTATCTTCAACATTGACCTGAGCCACAAGGAGATTCTGCTACAGGAATGGATGTCCGTCGAATTGCTTCAAGGGTATTTCACCCTCATATGAGCCTAGATGTCTTCCCGCTTCAATAGCCTCAGATCCGAATTTTCCAACACAGAGAAATCTGACTAAAAACAATCCACATATCTTTAGATTTCACCACAACTTCACAACCAAGACACTGTGAGATTGGGATCAAGCCGCAGCGTATGAGTCCAACCTCGGATTCACAAGACTAGCCACATAACCCAACTTCAGTTCACAAGTTCAAGCCGCCAAATTTGTCTGATCTAGATCCAAAACTCTATTTTAGGTCAGAACCTTCGTAAAGTTGCCATAGAGGGGTTCAGATCTCGTTCGATTGCTTCAGAAAATATTTCTTCCTACTATGCCAGAACAATTTTAAAGCTTTGTTGCCTCCAAATGATGTACTTGTTCCCAAAACATAATCAATTTCAATAGGAAAACTCGCTTTCTCCAGATCATATTTTTGTGCCATGATAAAATGAAGAGAGGATAGAGTAGTATCAACTAGGGTGGAATCTGTCACCACCGAAATTGACAAAGGAGAAGGGGTATTAAAAACCTCAGAGCTAATGCTCAAGAACAATTGAATTGATCAACCATTGATGCTCGAAAATGAATCCAAGTCTCCTTTATTTATAGACTTCCTTGAGGGGTTTCACTTTCTTAAGTGGTTGAGTGTGTCTTACTCAAAGCCCTAGATTTGGGTTTTTCGCCCAACTTACCCAAAACTCGCCCACAATGGGGGTTTTGGGATTTTATCCCCTTTTTTGAAGGACTATAGCCTAAGAGGACAAAAAGGCTACTAAGTCCATTGGTCCTCAATTCATTGAGGACATCACAGTCCCCCCTGCCTAAAATTGCTTGCCCTCAAGCAATTGCAAATTTGGGTGTTGTAGAATCCGTTCTCGCTCCCATTTTGCGTCCTCCTTTGGTAAATTCTTCCCTTTGATGAGGTACTCTAGAATTACCCTTCCCCTTAACTTCTTTTCTCGAACGACCATGATCATTTTTGGAATCAATTCGAATTTTCCTGCCTCATCTAATGGTGGCAGCTCAACAAAAGTGGTGACCTATTGGCCTATAGCCTTCTTGAGGCACGATACATGAAATACATTATGGATTTTGCTATCACTCGGTAGCCCCAACTCATACGCCACTTCACCCACTCTTCGGATAATTTTGTAAGGTGCATAAAACCTTGGCTTCAGCTTCTCTGTTCCGCTCTTCTTGAGTGTAGACTGTCGATAAGGCTACAATCGCAGGAAAGCAAGATACCCTACCTCAAAACTACGCTCTAGCCGGTGCTGGTTTGCGGACATCTTTTGCTGATTCTGAGCAACTTGAATATTCTCCTTGAGTACCCTAAGAATGTCCTGACTCTCCTGTATCAGCCCCTAGACCCTCTGCGTCTCACACGCTGGCCTCTCCTGGCTCTGCGCAGCTCCTGGTTGCCTCTGCATAGCCTCCAACTGCCTTTACATCAACCTCTCTGGGCTCTACGCTGCCTCTCTGGTACCAACTCTGCCTCTCTACTATGTATTCACTGCCCTTCGCTGCTGATCACTGATTCTATCTCTCTTAGCAAACCCCGCTCTAGAGAATAGAATGACTGATCACTCTGGTGTGTTCTCCAACTGACCCTCAAGCCTCCTCTTATACTTTTCTTGTTGGTCTATCAAGGACCGAGATTAAATCTCTAATCAACGCTAAGATTAGATTTGGGTTGATCCATGACTTTTGGACCCTTCTAACCCAGTTTTATATTGATACCCATTAATATTTTATTTTTCCTAAGTTTAGACTTTGGAACTCCATTAAAAATATTAATTATTTTAATATTTCCCAAACCGGGTACAATCTGTCCAAACCATTTCTAGGTCTTGGATATCTCATGTGCTTTAGCCTCTCCACCAATTTTCATGGCTAGAGCACATCCGATGCTACCCCAAATCAACACTCCCTCTTAGTGAGGACTAGAGCAATACTCTCACTAAGTATCACCCTGATCATCTAGCATCGGTCCCTGTGCTGATGCTAGGCCTCCTTGACCAACATCCTCTGCACTGCTGCATCATGTACTGCTGCCCATGATACTGCCACTGCCACTGTTGCATCCGTATGACAGCTCCCTCTGCATCTATGTTGCTGCTGGCCCATACATCCAGCACTGCATCCCCTCTCATCATGCTACATCGTGCTACCCATAGCATTGCCACTGCTAACTGCTGCACTGCAACTCAGTTACTGAGAAGTAAGTAACTGATCCTCCCAACTCTGACATCCCTATCAGGTTAGAAACACTCCCGATGCTGAAGCTCCCTTTGCTGCTGACAAGTGCTCCCTCTACTGACCTCTGCGCTGCTGCAACAACTCCATGCATCTCGCACCATTACACACCTCTCTGTGCCATCCTGCACTGGTGCAACATTCTCGTGCTTCTCGCACTGTTGCATCCTGCTAGCCTCGTGTTGTCCCGGGACTCTTGCACTGTAGCACTCTCTGTCACTCCATCCACATCTGTCTCTATCGACATTTGCTAGTCCGGATACTCCTCTTCGGGGCTCCCGTAGCCAGGTATAATCCAAGAGGTTGGGTACCTCAAGGATCTTGCCCCTCATCGTCTGTAGTCCGTCTAACTACAATTCGATGTCTCCCCATTTCCTCTCAAGTGTCACATGAGCAGTCATGGCACAATCTTCATCCTCCTTGACTTCTTTCTCCGCCCTTGCTAGCGCTGCCTTGGTCTCAGAAGCCTCTCCCTTGCTCTTCTTCCTAGGACACTGGTTCGCAAAATGACCCAGTTCCCCACAATGGAAGCACTTGACCTTGGAGAGGTCTTTCTTCTTCCTCTTTTCCTGTTTTCCCACAGATGCTAGAGCCGCATCCTCTTCTTCCTCCTTGATTTTGACCCCTTTGCCGTTACTCCCCGCCTTGGTCAGCCATTTGAACTTTTCTTGATGAAGTGTCGCCCACAGTTCCTCCCAATCAAGAAGGCTCGTCCTGCCCATTATGCTTTGGACAAATACCTCCCAATCCTCTGAGACTGCGTTCAGTGCGGTCCTCACCAACATCTTATCATCCAGCGTGGCCCTTATGGAAGTTAGCTGGTCCCAGATCTCCTTCAATCGTTCGAGGAAGATATCTATTTGTTCTCCCTTCTGCATCTGGTATGACCGCAGCTGATTTTCAAGTAACATCTTCCTCTGCACAGAAGTATGCTGGTACAATTTCTTTAGGGCCTCCCATATCTCATTTGCTGTATTCTTTTCGGCAATATGCGGCACCACATGATCCTTGACCCCATCAAGGATGATGCACTTCGCCTTGGCCATTGCCTCCTCGTACTTCCCATTTTCAGTGGGGTCAATTGGGATCGCTATAGTTTTCAAGGCGAAGTCCTTGATGCGATATCTCTCTAGAATAGAAAAGATCTTGGCCTTCCAGACCACAAAGTGGGACGCTCTGTCCAACTTATCTTGATCTCTTAGCGCATTCGCGGCCATCTCGCTGCTCTTCTTTCGACTCCTTCGAGTCTCTCTACTTCCCTCTTGGAAGTCCTTTGTTTGACTCCTGCTGAGTCTCTCAACTTCTTGTCTAGAAGTTTTTGGTTCGACTCCCTTTGAGTCTCGATTTCCCTTGTGGAAATGCCGCCAACGTCAAGTTGCCCCACTTCGATATGCAACTGCACCACCGATCCAGATTCCTTGGCTAGAAATCCACCTCGGTAGCAACTCCCTCCTCTTTGGCCTTGCCCCGTTAGGTATTGTTCTGACCACAGTACCCCACCAGCTTCGCTTCGCAAACTACCCACAACCTCCTATGGCCTAGCAACTGAAGGATTGAGCCTCTAGGCTCTGCGCAATCTCGGCACCGACAGAATCTGCACCTCCTGGCCACAGTGTCGATCCTTCCCGACTGAGAAAGATGACCGAGATTGCATAGGTCAGCACTGCTCCTCCCTGCCTCTACGCTGATCCTCCTCCTGGCTCGAACTGATGACGCAGGTCCTTTGTGTCACCCCTTCCTTGTTGCTTTTTGCTAGGAACAACTTCTATCACTCGGGACAAGTGTTTCTTCTACTACTGCTCTGCTAGCTGATGCCTTCAGTTATCCTGTGATTTGCAACCACGCTCTAATACCATGTTGGAATTTCTAAGTCTGACCCGTTAGAAATTGTTCCTGTACTATCTAGTTTAATTCACCTACTTGTTTAATTACTTAACAAGTTATTTACCATGTAAATACTGAAAATAAACACAAGTACAATATCAAGTTTCAACATCTATAGATCATCAACTGAAAGTAAACAAGCACACAAGTGACATTGTTGTTTTTGGACTAATGTCTCGGGAAAAACCCAATGCGGGAAAACCGGTGTAGCTATTCAAAGGGTTTTATTATTATGCAGTTTGCTGAATACAACCAGTGTGCCAGAAATGGCTCACCCAACAGAGAATGCCCTCTACAGTAGTACCTCTCCTTGGAGATAGATATTCCGGCTTATAAATCACTGGATGAACAACCCCACAACAACTATTGCAACTTCCATTGCTCTGCGTCACTCTAATAGGGATTGCGTCACCCTATCCGGCTCACCAGCTCCCTGTGTGTCCCACAAAATCCTCCCAGTGCTGCCTCTAGGCCCTGCGTCAGCTCTGCTAGCCTCTGCGTTAGCTTCTGGATCTTCTGCATCAGCCCCTAGACCCTCTGCGTCTCACACGTTGGCCTCTCTTGGCTCTGCGCAGCTCCTGGTTTTCTCTGCGTAGCCTCCAACTGCCTCTACGTCAACTTCTCTGGGCTCTGCGCTGCCTCTCTGCTATGTATTCATTGCCCCTCGCTGTTGATCACTGAGTCTATATCTCTTATCAAACCTTGCTCCAGAGAATAGAATCACTGATCACTGTGGTGTGTTCTCCAACTGACCCTCAAGCTTACTCTTATACTTTTCTTGTTGGTCCATCAACGATCGAGATTAAATCTCTAATCAACAACTAAGATTAGATTTGGGTTGATCCATGACTTTTAGACCCTTCTAACCCAGTTTTATATTAATACCCATTAATATTTTATTTTTCCTAAGTTTAGACTTAGGAACTCCATTAAAAATATTAATTATTTTAATATTTCCCAAACCGGGTACAATCTCTCCAAACCATTTTTGGGTCTTAGAGATCTCATGTGTTTTAGCCTCCACCAATTTTCATGGCTAGAGCACATCTGATGCTGCCCCAAATCAACGACATAGTTGCGCAAATACCCTTCGATCCATTTATTTACAATTTCTATTTGGTCGTCAGTTTGTGGGTGATAGTTGGTGCTAGGGGTTAAGTTAGTTCCAACTAGTCTGAAAAGTTCTTGCCAGAATGCGCCCATGAATATGCTATCATTGTCGTTGACTATGTTCTTCGACAACCCATGTAATCCGAAGAATTCTTTAAAGAAGATTTCTGCCACTTGCTTGGTCGGGTAATTCGTTGAGATAGCAAATAAGTGTGCGAATTTAGTCATGTTAATTTTAGTTAACAATGGTATGTCATATGCTTAGTACAATTACTTCAACGTACATTAAGCAATCCAATGACAATTTCCAAATTAGTTTCCAATAGCAATCACATTAACCATAAATCACATTGACAATAACTGTAGATAGAACATAAAATAAAATGCAGAAGGCAAGCCAAGATAAGAGGACACCAGATTTGGCAGATGCCAGGGAAAAACCCCAATGTGGGGAAAACCCTTTGATCAATTCTTCTTTATTATTCATATCAGTGTTCGATAGAGTAGAGATGAGATGAGGTATAAAGATGGTACATGACGTCAGGGTGGCATGATGATGGATGATGATGGATGGATTGGTAGGTGGAATTCTCCCTAGTTGAGAGGGAGTGTTAAAATTGGCAACTAGGGCCAAATTCCACCTCGGGACAACTCATTTGATGGAGATGATTGCATTAAATTCCTCTTTTCGAGAGGACCAAAATTGATATAAAGATCATCTAATTTGGTCAAGCAGAAGTGTGTTTTTGAATTTATGCCCACACATGTGCAAATTGTTATGGTTGTCCATATCACCATGTAGGATCATGAAGCCCAATGGATGTGTCACTTCACCCTCAATGACTTGTATAAATACAAGTGACCTCTCACCTCATTTGGCATGATCATCACTCACACATTCTTCTCCCCTTCTCTCATTGGTTCGTACAACTATTGGGCATTCTCTCTCTCTCACATGTGTGGCACAAGGAGGTCGAACTTATGGGCAGAATTGTAGCGCCGAAAATTTCAGGAATTGACCAAGTTTGACCAATGTTGACCAAAATTCTACCACATTGTTCTTCAGATACTATTCCCTAATGTTTTGTTTGTTCCTATACACTCATGTTGATGAATTTGAATGCCTAGGTCTCAGTTTGATGGATTCAAACAAGTAGAGGAAATTTGTCTTTGATTAGGATGTTGTTGTTAGGCGGAAACCAAACAATGAGGGCTACTCCCAATTTATATCCTCTTACATGGCCATTGCTTACAAAATCATTCATAATGTCTTCCCCCCAAGAATCTTGCCTCGACAAAAAGAGATCCTCCATCTCAGTAAGGACACCAGGGTGGGTGATTGGTATTTTTTTTAGGAGTATACCGAGATCAGGGGTTATGGGTGTGAGCTTCCCCCTTATCATCTACCTATGTTCGTGCCAATGAGAATATTTGCCCTGAAATTTATCAGACAAAGCTTGCACGAGGACCAAATCCATTTTGTCCCTGCTAAAAGGGGCTATATGTTCAAGTTGGGTAAGCTTATAGGCCCTTTCATTGTTAACACCAAGCAGGGCTTACAACTAGTTGAGAATCTACTAAAAGAGATGAGTTTTGAAATGGGGGATATTTGGCATTATGACCCCCATGGTGTCATTGCAAAGAAAAGAAAGGGCATTAATGCTTCAACTTATGATCATGAATACAGACCAGAGATTGAGTGGAAAGCTAACCTTGATTCATGGCCTATTAACACAGAAACGAAGATTGAGACTCCAGCGGCAAAGGACAAGACACAAACAAGGAGTATGGATGAGATTGGAGACGTGGAGATGGAGGATGTTCACACTAGCAAAAGGGCCAGGACCCAAGAGGTAGAGGAAAAGGAGATTGAAACCAAGTTAATGGAGACAAAGCCAAATCAATCGGGCTTCCAGGTGACCCCAGAAGACCCACAACAAGTGTCTGCTTCCTCATCTACATAGGTATCCGTTATGAGTTTTGCAGCGAGTTCAATAATGACAAAACCTAGTTGGCCTGCAGGGAAAGCGATAGAAGAAAGTAATAAAAAAATCAGGGAAGAGATGCACCAACAATTGGTATCACATTCGGTCCCTTATTAGACTAGAGTCCTGGCTGCCATGGACCTGGAGAGAAACAAGATGAAATTCTGATTGCACCACCCCTTGGCACAGTCACTACCATCAGGCTCACAGTTCAGGGCTTTGGATGTGTCTCTAGATCTGACAAGTGTCCCTCTACTTGACAAGATCAACTTCCATAGGCAGGTGGGAGAAATGCTATACAATGAGCTAAGCAGGAATGCCATGACCATAAGCAAAGTCGAGAAGTTGTTGGAGAAGACTGCAACAAGATGAAGCAAGAGAGAGCTAATTCTAGAGCTCTACATATGTAGAACGAGAATTTCAAGGAACTAATTGTGAAGCTGGGAGTGAATCCAGAAGACAAAGCTGCTTTCGAGACCCTTCTCCAGAGTTCACAAGCTGAGATACAGGAATTGAGGCATAAGCTAAAGATGCCTGCTAGTGAACATGTGTAGTCCAAAGAACTAGCACAGGTGGAAGAGGAAAAAGAGATCCTAGCCAAGGAGCTAATAGACAAAAATAATGAAGTGGTGGCCCTCAAGTAGTAGGTAGTAGAACTCTAGTAGAAAATAAAATCCCACATTTGTGCAGTTCTCGTGCTAGAGAATCCTCAAAACCCTACAAAAAAACTTACTAAGACCCTCATCGAGCTACAACTCTCAGAAGGGGAACTCAAGAAGTTACAGGCAGATTTAGACAATGCCTAGCGAACCCTTGAACAAAAGGAGAAACAACTCGAGACTGCCAAGACCAATGCAAAACTGATCAACAAGAATTTACAGGCAGCGAATCAAGAAATCATTGAGCTGAAAGGCAGACTAAAAGGAAATATGTCTCTCCTCCAGGCTAAACAGATGATATGGGATGAAGTGATAACAGAGATGAAGAACAACTGGGAGTATATAACTCTGATGGCAGAGAAAAAAATTGTAATCAAAGACTATGATTTCTTCATCTTAGCTGCCAAGGAGGAGGGTGAAAAGAATGCTCAATTGCTAAGAGATTCATCCAATATGTCAATGAAAAGCCACTTAGTGAGTTGAGGGCTATAGATGTGGTGGATTGGGTGTCTGCAATCATGGAGATCTCTAAAGTAGTCCAGAAAGAAGAGGCCAGAGCTAAAGCTGAAGAATGCCTGGAGATAGTACAAAAGGATGTAGCTGTTTTTAATTCACAGTTCGAACAAAGGGTCTTAGCAGTGTTGCCCAGTTGTTGGGACCTCGTGGGAACAATACAATCAAATGCTAGTAGAGGCTAAGAGTAGAGTTGATTCATCCCACGAGAAGACCTCCACCTTGAAGGGAAAAACTGTGGTGAACTATTTAAGGAGAGATTTCCAACTTCTAGGGCTGGTGAAGACCTGGTTTCGCTCTAGGCCAAACTATGTAGGGCTAACAAGTATTAAGATTGCTTATCAGGTGTTCTTTCATTCTCCCCACCTGAATCCAACTCTATGGCAGTGATGTGACCAGTTCATCAACCCTCCACTACTCCAGATCATTGATCCAACAAATCTTCCTCTTGAATCGGTATACCTCGACTGAAGATATTTATGATCATGTCAATCATGACACCTTACTGTTTTATGCTTTTTGTAAATAATTTTATTTTCAATAAATGAGCTCTAGTTAGTTAGGATCTAGCCAGTATAGTTGTGCTACTAGCACGCTTGTGTCTTTTTGTTATGATGAATCACTGGAAGATCAAGAATGAATATTTTGTAAGGGTTTCTCATCCTGAAGCCCTATAAAAACAGTTTATGATACATTATGAAGGGTTCCAAATTTTGTTTCTTGAAGGGAGCTCTGCAACTGTGAATGAAAATGTATGCTCTATTCAAAGATTAATAGATTTTTTGGTGAATTTGGCTCGCATGTGACTATAGTATGTATTCTCCTTTGTGTTCATTCCATTTATCTTCATTTTCTTCTCAGATTACATGTGATAGTCGCTGTTGGGTGTGTTTTTTATGAGATCGTGGATTCATCTATGTCTAATGTTGATTTTGTTGATTTCTGGTAGCATCGGATGTGCTCTATCCCTTAAAATTTGCAGGGAGGCTAGGACACATGTATTCCACAAAACCTAGAAATCGTTTTGGAAATCTCCACCTGGAGATAGTTTTATTAAAATAATTAATTATGTTTAATGGGTGCCTAAGTCTAAACTTAGGAAATTAAAATAATTAAAGGGTATTAATCAAACTGAGCGTGAATCTTCTAGAAGAAGACGAAGATCGAGTCCAAATGATCTTAGCCATTGATTAGAATATAATATGGGTCGTTGATTATGCAACTGGAGGATTATAAGAAGGATTTCGATGGGAATTTGGAAAACACATTGGAGAGAGATCAAGAGATCGAATTTCTCAGAGAGGGCAACACAACAGTTGCTAGAGAATCGATTGAGGAGATTTCTGGTAGTGAGGGGTAGGGATAGTTTCCGGAGGAAGATTTCCTGATTCGGGAGTACATCGTAGAGGACCCAGAGAGAGATCCAGAAGAGGCAGTGCAAAGGCCACGTTGGGCAGTGTAAGCCCATGCAGGGGCAGCGCAGAGCTTCAGAGGGAGTCTGAAATTCAGCTGGGAAGTCGAGTTCCAGGGCCAGAAGCTGGGGTGTGAGACCGGAGAGCCGGAGGAATGAAGCTCCAGACAACTAGAGATCTGGGAAGAGGTGATGCAGATCCCCAGAGAGGTTGACACAGAACTGCGTAGGCTGATGCGGTGACTACGCAGAGCCAATGTGGGGCCAGCCATCCAGGGCTTGAATCAATGTTGGATCGTTAGTGATAGTGTGAGGTATTTCTCACTAATCTTCTGCCAACCAGATTCTCTGTATTGGATAGCCAACAAGGCATCCAAAGATTGTATTCAGAAAACTATTGCTTAATAATACAAACCCTCAGTTGCTGCATCGGTTTTCCCACATTGGGTTTTTCCGGAGACATTTGTCCAAAAATAATGGTGTCACTTATTTCTTTCTTGCTTAGTTCTTGTTTCCACATTTAATTTAAATGGTGAATGCTGCAGTGTATTAGTTTCGTTATTTGCTTGGATGCAATAAATAGTTTGTTCAGTAATTTAACAAATAGAAGAAACTTAATCAATTGCTGCAGTAGAAATTTGCGTCTCCAAATTTTCACATGGTATCGAAGTGGTGGTGAAGCAAGAGAGCAGAGCCGAAAGAGCCCAACGCTGAAGAGGAGGGAAGTCGAAGTGCTACATAAGCAACAAATCGAATCCCCACAGGGATTGCCCAGTCCAGGCTAGAAGGGAAATTTTTTTTTTTTTCTTTTTTTTCTTTGACTATGAATATGAAACTTATTTATTTATTTATATATATTTTAGAATTAACTATTCTATATTTATATAACCTCATTGATTTATAATTAATTTATTTTAAGATTTAAATCTCCCTTTATCTGATATTTTATTTGAAATATAATTAACTTATGTTTATAGTCAACTATTATCTATTTTTAATTACTCGATTATTTTATGTTTATAGTATATTAACTCACTTATTTTAATATATATTTATAAAATTGTCTATTTACATTAATAAGAAAATTAATAACCGAATTAACTGATTTGAATAAAAACAAATAAATAAATATTTTGGTCTAACTAGCTGTTTCCTGGTCAAATCTAGCCGTTACCTGGATATTCTGCCCGATCTATTTATAATGCATAGCAAGATCTGCTCATTCAACTTGTCCTGACGATGAACCACACTGGTTGGTTTGAAACGCGTCGACAAAAAATTATCTCTATGTGATTTTCGCCGAAGATTCTTCTCTAAATTGATATGGATCACAGAAGCCTAAATTCAATAAGGGCAATTTTTTTTGAGGAAGTCTCTCTGAGTGAGTCGACAGAGAGAAAGATTTCCATATTGAAGTTTGCCAGTGTCAGAGGGAGCAGCACAAAAGTATCAACCTAGAGCAGTTTTCTGGTGGGACGCAATTTTTGGGGCAGAAAAACGTCAGAAGGAAGGAGACACTGTTGAGGGAATTTCTTCCTCAGAGAATTCCTAGCCAGGGAATTTGATTTCTCCAGTGCTGAGCAGCAGCAGAAAGGCGCAAATATGCTAGCTCCAACAAGGAGTGCGTAGGTTAGCCTAGTGTTGCGTAGAGGAGAGAGGAGGCAGTTCGACATTTCGTTGGCAGAGATGGCAGCTAGTGGTTTGCGAGATCAAGATCGGTTGGATGGTGCATCCAACTATGTGATATGGAAGGCAAGGATCTCATGCCTTTTGGATAAGCACAATCTCAAAACCTATGTTGGTAGTGTCGTGGCTGTACCCGCGGATCCAGATTCGCTAAAGAAATACAAGGGTGAGATGGCAAAGGCCAAGTGATTGATTCTCAACGGAGTGAGAGATCACATAGTATGTCACATTGCCAGTAAGGATACTGCCCGACAGATGTGGGAAGCATTGGCTACGCTATATGAAGGATCTTCTGAGCAGTGGAAGATGTACTTGGAGTAGAAGATGAGATCCACGCAGATGCAGAAGGGGGAACACATCGATTCATTCCTAACGAAGGTTCAGGAAATCCGAGACTCGTTGGCAGCTGTGGGGTCAACAGCTCAACCTATCGAGATGGTAAGGATGGTTTTGAATTCAGTCTTAGAAGAATGGCAAGTTTTTATCCAGAGCATCCTAAGCAGAGAGAGATTGCTGGATTGGGAAGGGATGTGGGTTGCTCTTCAGCAGCAAGAGATGAGGAGAGACTTAGTCAAGTGCAAACTTGATGGTAACAACAATAGTGGGATGAAGCCAAAGGAGGAGGAAGAGAATGCATCCCTTGCATCTAAGGGGCAACAAGAGCAACGAAGGCGGAAGAAGGATGTCTCGAAGATCAAGTGTTTTTGGTGTGGTGAATTTGGTCACTATGCTACACAATGTCCTCTCAAGAAGAAGGAAAAAGATGAGAAGCATGATCCAAAGGTTGCATCCGCAAAGATCGAGGAGGAGGAGTTTGACATGATTACCCAGATACCTCTAGGGGAGAGGTGGGGTGATCTAGAATTGTAGTTCGAAAGAACTACAGATGGGCAGGATCCTTGAGGAGTCCACCTCTCAGATCAATACCTTGCTACGGGAGCCCATATCTAAAGTAGCAGGATGGACCAGTGATAGTTGGTGTAGAGGAGTGCCATAGTGACAGTTGCAGTGGCTAGGAGCGCCAAATACTGAGCAACACAGAGCGGAGTTAGCATCAGTGCAATTGGCGCAGTGCAGAGTCAACAACAACGTAGAGGCTTCAAAGGGTTAGCGCAGAGACTGCAACAGTCGAGACTGCAACAGTCAGAACTCCAACAACAGATGCATCATACTAAACACCTGTTCAATAATTTTGGATGCTTTTCGATTGCTGATGCAGTAGCAACAGTAAATGGAGAAGGTTGTAGTGTAGATACAGTGTTGGCAGTGTTGAAGTTTCTAAGTTTACTTAGTTTAGAAACCTTTCATGCACTTTTTCTGATTTATTCCTACCTACTTGTTATTTTTCTTTAACAAGTTATTTACAAAGTAAATACTGAAAATAAACACCAATGCATGCTCAACAAATTACAGATCAACAACTAAAAGAAACAAGAACAAACACACCACATGACACCATTATTTTTGGACCAATGTCCCCAGAAAAACCCCAATGCGGGAAAATCGGTGCAGCTATCCGAGGGTTTTCTTATTAAGAAATATCAGAGTATAATCTAGGTGCCGAAACTGGCCTACCCAACAGAGAATTTCCTTAGCAGCTATACCTCACAGTTTGAGAGAAATCTCCTGGCTGAAACCTCGGTAAATCCTTCTGGTAGTTCTTCAGCACAAAACTGCTCCTGCAACCCCAGTGTCTGCCCAATCTGGACTGCGTCAGCACCTCTGTATCTCACATTGGCCCTGCGTCAGCCTTTCGTTTTCTGTGTCAACCCCAGGAGGCCTTGCGTCAGCTCTGGGAGCCTTTGCGTTAGCTGCGCTGGCCCCTCTGGTGCTCTGCGCAGCACTTGGCTCCCTTTGCGTGAGCCCTTGTTGGCTCTGCGTCACCCTCCTTGGCTGCTGCACTGCTCTCCTGACACAATCTCTACTTTCTCTGTTTCTTTGTACTCAATGCCCCTCAGCTACTCTCCCGATCACTAATTCTATCTCTCTTAGCAAACCCCGCTCTAGAGAATAGAATGACTGATCATCTGGTGTATTTCTCCAAGTGATCCTCAAGCCTCCTCTTATACTTTTCCTGTTGACATCTCAACGACCGAGATTAAGTCCCTAATCAACGGCTAAGATTATATCTGGCTTGATCCATGTCTTTTGGACCGCTCTAACACAGATTCATATTAATAAACATTAATATTTTATTTTCCCTAAGTTTAGACTTAGGGACTTCATTAAAAATATTAATTATTTTAATATCTCCTGATCTGTTTAGAATCTGCCCAAACCCTTTCTGAATATTAGAGATCTCATGTGCCCCAACCTCTCCACCAATTTTTGTGGCTAGAGCACATACGATGCTATCCCATATCAACCCTCCCTGTTAGCGAGGACTGTGCTCTGGCAATACTCCTCACTGAGTATTACTCTGATCATCCGGCATCGATACCTATGCTGATGCTATGCCTTCCTGCCCAACATCCTCTGCACTGCTGCATCCTGTACTACTGCCCATGGTTCTGCCACTGCCACTGCTGCATCTGTACGACAGCTCCCTCTGTATCTGTGCTGCTACTGGTCCTTCCTCCGGGCACTGCATCTGCACTGCACCTCCTCTCATCATGTTGCATCGTGCTTCCCATTGCTGCACTGCAACTCAGTTACTGAGAAGTAATTGATTTCCCAACTTATCTCCCTGTTGGGCTAGAAACACCCACTGATGCTGAAGCTCCTTTTGCCGCTAACAAGTTCTCTCTCTCTCTGACCTCTGCATTGCTGCAACAACTCCCTGCATCTCGCACCGTTGTACACCTCGTTGTGCCTTCTTGCACTGGTGCAACACTCCTGCGCCTCTCGCACTGCTGCAACCTGCTAGCTCTGCGCTGTCTCGGGACTCCTACACTGTGGCTCTCTCTGCCGCTCCATCTACTTCCGTCTCTACCCACTCAGCTAGTCCTGCTACTCCTCGTCAGGGCTCCCGTAGCAAGGTCTAATCCAAGAGGCTGGGTACCTCGAGGATCTTGCCCCTCATCACCTGTAGTCTGCCTGACTACGGCTCGATGTCTCCCCACTTCTGCTTAAGTGGTGCGTGTGCACTCATGGCACAGTCATCGTCTGTCAAAACTTCCTTCTCTGCCCGTGCTGACGCTGCCTTAGTCTCGGAAGACTCTCCTTTACTCTTTTTCCTTGGGCACTAGGTCGCATAATGACCCATCTCCACACAGTGGAAGCACTTGATCTTGGAGATATCTTTATTCTTCTGCTTCTCCCGCTTTCCCTCGGATTCTAGGGCCACATCCTCCTCCTGCTTGACCTTGATCCCTTTGCTGCTGCTACCTGTCTTCGACTGCCATCTGATCTCTTCCTGGCGAAGAGCTGCCCACATCTCGTCCCAAGGTGGGAGAGTCCCTCTGCCTAGGATACTCTGGACAAACACTTCCCAATCTTCTGAGACATCATTCAGGGTTGTCCTCACCATAAGTTCCTGATCCGGTGTCGCTCTTATAGTAGTCAACTGGTCTCGGATCTCATTCAGTCCTCCGAGGAAGGTGTCAATTGATTGACCCTTCTTCATCTGATACGATCTCATCTGATTCTCGAGCAACATTCTTCTCCGCACAGAAGTATGCTAGTACAGGTTCTTGAGAGCCTCCCACATCTCAACTTCCGTTTCCTTCTTGGCTATATGTGGTACCACATGATCCTTGACCCCGTCAAGGATAATGCACTTGGCCATCGCCATCGCCTCTTTGTACCTTTCATTTTCATTGGGGTCGACTGGGACAGCTATAACTTTCAAGGTGAAGTTCTTGACACGATTCCTGTCAAGCACTAATAAGATTCTGGCCTTCCAGACTGCGAAGTTCGATGCTCCGTCTAGTCTATCCCGGTCTCTTACCCTGTGTAGTGCCATGACGCTCCTCTACATCCCTCTTGGAAGTTCTCTGTTCGAATCCTTTGAGTATCTACTTCCCGTCTGGAAGTTCTCTTTAGGACTGCCTCTGAGTCCTGATTTCCCTCCTGGATATCCTTCTGTCGCTTGTCGAGATGCCCCCTACTCTGATCGTCTTGTGCAATTGCACTGTTGATCCAGGTTCCTCGAGTAGAAACCCTTGGTAACAACTCCTCTGGCCCTGCTCTGTCAGGTATTGTTCTGACTACAGTACCCCACCAACTCCACTCTGCAATATTCCTGCAGCCTTCTAGACCCAAGCAACCGCCTCTCTGTGAACTGCGTCAGCCCCTCTTTGCCTCACGTTGGCTCTGCGTCAGCCCTTTGGCTCTCTATGTTAGCAACGTTGGCTTCTCTAAGGCTTTGTGCAGTTTTCGACTTCTTCTGTGTGGCTCTGGCTAGCTCTGCGTCACACTTCCTTGGCTTCTGCGCTGCTAGAAACAACTTTTGTCACCTCGGGACAGTTGTTTTCTGCTGCTATTGCTTCGCTCAGCTGATGTCTTTTAGTCCTCCTGTGATTTGCAATCATGCTCTGATACCATGTTGAAGTTTCTAAGTTTACTTAGTTTAGAAACCCTTCATGCACTTTTTCTGATTTATTCCTACCTACTTGTTATTTTTCTTTAACAAGTTATTTACAAAGTAAATACTGAAAATAAACACCAGTGCATGCTCAACATATTACAGATCAACAACTAAAAGAAACAAGAACAAACACACCACATGACACCATTATTTTTGGACCAATGTCCCCGGAAAAACCCAATGCGGGAAAACCGGTGCAGCTATTTGAGGGTTTTCTTATTAAGCAATATCAGAGTACAATCTGGGTGCCAAAACTGGCCTACCCAATAGAGAATTTCCTTAGCAGCTATACCTCACAGTTTGAGAGAAATCTCCTGGCTAAAACCTTGGAAAATCCTTACGGCAGTTCTTCAGCACAAAACTGCTCCTGCAACCACAACGTCTGCCCAATCTAGACTGTGTTAGCCCCTCTTTGTCACACGCTGGCCCTGCGTCAGCCTTTCTTGCCCTGCGTTAGCCCCAGGAGGCCCTGCGTCAGCTCTGGGAGCCTCTACGTCAGCTGTGTTGGCCCCTCTGGTACTCTGCGCAGCACTTGGCTACCTTTGCGTGGCCCTACGTGAGCCCTTGCTGGCTCTGTGTCACCCTCGTTGGCTATTGCGCTTCTCTCCCGGCAAAATCTCTGCCTTCTCTATTTCTCTGTACTCAATGCCCCTCAACTTCTCTCTTGATCACTGATTCTATCTCTCTTAGCAAACCCTGCTCTAGCGAATAGAATGACTAATCATCTGGTGTACTTCTCCAAGTGACCCTCAAGCCTCCTCTTATACTTTTCCTGTTGACATCTCAATGGCCGAGATTAAGTCCCTAATCAACAACTAAGATTAGATCTGGCTTGATCCATGTTTTTTGGACCATTCTAACACAGATTCGTATTAATACACATTAATATTTTATTTTTCCCAAGTTTAGACTTAGGGACTCCATTAAAAATATTAACTATTTTAATATCTCCTGATCTGTTTAGAATCTGCCCAAACCCTTTCTGGGTATTGGAGATCTCATGTGCTCCAACCTCTCCACCAAATTTCATGGCTAGACCACATCCGATGCTTACCCCAAATCAACAGGCAGTGGCAGGACCAACAACAGCACAAATGCATAATTTACGAGGGTTGCAGTACAGATGCAATGCTGGCCGTGGCAGGGTCAGCAGCAGTACAAATGCATCATTTGCGCTGTAGTTGGTGGGCAATGATGTCAGACATTAGCAGCGCAGAGGGAGATGTTTCAGAGTCAGAGCAATGCTTCAACAGGTTGCATTAGTAGAGCACATTCCTCGCTAAGAGGGAGTGTTGATTTCTGGTAGAACCGAATGTTCTCTAAGCCTCAAAATTTGCAGGGAGCCTAGGACACATGTATTCCACAATACCCAGAGATCGTTTTGGAAAATTCTACCTGGAGACAGTTTTATTAAAATAATTAATTATTTTTAATGGGTGCCTAAGTCCAAACTTAGGAAATTAAAATAATTAAAGGGTATTAATAAAACTGAGGGTGAATCTTCTAGAAGAAGATGAAGATCGAGTCCAAATGATTTGATCCATTGATTAGAATATAATCTGGGCCGTTGATTACTCAACTGGAGGATTATAAGGAGGACTTCGATGGGCATTTGGAAAACACATCGAAGAGAGATCAAGAGATCAAATTTCTCAGAGAGGGTAGCACAACAGTTGCTAGAGAATCGATCGAGGAGATTTCTTGTAGTGAGGGGCAGGGATAGTTTCCGGAGGAAGATTTCATGATTTGGGAATACATCACAGAGGATCCGGAAAGAGATCCAGAAGAGGCACACAGGGGTAGCACAGAGCTTAAGATGGAGTCCGAAATTCAGTTGGGAAGTCGAGTTCCAGAGCCAGAAGCCGGGGTGTGAGACCAGAGAGCCGGAGGAACGAAGTTCCAAGCAGCAGGAGATCTGGAAAGAGGTGACGTAGATCCCCAGAGAGGTTGACATAGAACTGCGTAGGCTGACGCAATGACTGCGGACAACCAGCATGGGGCCAGCCATCCAGGGCCTAGATCAGTGTCGGATCGCCATGGATAGTGTGAGGTATTTCTCACTAATCTTCTGCGAGTCAGATTCTTTGTATTGGATAGCCAGCAAGGCATCCAAAGATTGTATTCAGAAAATTATTGCTTAATAATACAAACCCTCAGCTGTTGCACCGATTTTCCCACATTGGGTTTTTTCGGGGAGATTTGTCCGAAAACAACAGTGTCACTTGTGCTGTGTATTTCTTCTTGTTCAGTCCTTGTTTCTGCATGTAATTTAATTAGTGAAGGTTGTAGTGTCTTGGTTTTGATATTTACCGTAGAACAAAGTAAATAATTTGTTCGGCTATTTAACAAATAGAAGAAACTTAATCAGTTGCTGCAGTAGAAATTTGGGTCTTCAAATTTTCTCAGATTTAAGATGCATGTGATTGGTAAAATTTAACATCCTTAATAAGTGCTCCATGTAATCTAGCATGTCATTTAGTGTCTCATTTATCCGTTTAGTACTGAGGTTTGAAGCACTGGATTCTACACCAAGCCCTGTGTATTTGGCTTCATCTCTTCATATTCTTCTCTCCAACATGCTATAATGATTTATGAACTACATGCTCGTGTAAGTTAGCCACGAAAGCTGGACACTAATCCTTCTATGAGTTCGTTTTGCTACCAAATTTGCATTTACCCTCTTGAAGAAGATTCTGAATCAATTTTGTTTTTAAAAAGTGTTTAATATTGAGTGAAAGTGAACAATCCTAGAAAATCCTGCAAACACTCATCAAAATGTCCTAGGCACTGGTCTCTCCTCAACTCAGGGGCTGTCTCGAGGAGCTACAACAGTTGCGACATACAAATTAGCACTTGGGAAAAATCCTAGCATGAGCTCTAACTCACTCATAATGGCCATCACCTGGTTCCCGAGCACATGTTTCTCCATTACATCATAAAACGAACCTTTGCATGTCCCAATGTTGATGAGCAATGAAATGGCTCATTCTTAAGGGGTAACACAATTACAATATCATTCAAAGCAAGCTCTAACCCTTTGAACTTTGAGCAGTAATACAAAGAAAAACAAAATTAAAAGGCACACAAGAGGGGTGGAAAAACAAAGACCGAGTTTGTATCTCATGCATTCATGATTGCTCCCTCCATCTATACACTCAAGATGTAGATCCCCATCATGTTGGTCCCATTGACCCTGGCACTTGGCCATGAAATCTTTTCCCCTCCATACCAACAATATTTTTCACTAACACCTATTAATTGAAGGGTGGACTAAGGAAATGTTACTTCCCCTTTGGGGTGGGAGACACCTAATAGGGTTGTCCTTTAGCCACTCCTACATAGGGAGGAAACACCATTGCAAGCTCAAGGCCTTGGTTTTGGAAGGGAATCCTTATTTAAAGTGTTAAACAACCCATCACATTCAAGCTTGGTTCACTTAGATGCAATAATGATTATTGTCCCTAATGAGTCATGATTAGTTGTTTTCATTAGAGTCTATGTTGTGATTATTAGGTGGTTCAGTAGCCCAAGTCCTAGGCACCTTACCCACAGGTACCCATGGCATTAGAGAAGTCTATTGGCACTCACAGATGAAGTGTTGAGAGTTGAGACCCTTTGGCCTCCGAGTAGCAGTAGCACATCATACATGACCCTAGGATGCATCCATGACGTTCTGCCTCTTTGCACTGGATTTGATGATTCTTTAGGATGACACACTTGGACTTAGCATGCCCCCATGTGGTCCTTAGGACAATATGAGGGATGGCAGCTGATTTAGGTCCAGATGAGGATGTTTACACCTTTAAAGACTTGGGAGGGCTAGTAGCACCTGGAAAGCCCTCAAAGCTAGAGTAGCGATGCAGATTATGAGTAGTTGGAGATCCATGGAGACCCCTTTGTGGTGCCTCGGCTATATTTTGGGATCGCAAAGAGCTATTGAGGTTGATTTCAAGGCCAACCCTTGAATCATGTTTGTTGGATGCTACTATATCACATTTGGCACCTTGTAGCACCAACGCTTGGCATTTGGAGCCTCTTTCATGGATGAGGTCAGCTTTAGAAGCGGCATGGCTCACACGCGTGGGCTCTTCTTAGCATTTATGTCAAAAACTAGTGGGTTGGATTGTAACCTTAAGGCATTTTGTGATTTTACTTGTTATTAAGGGCTTGTAGGCTAATAATTAGAACTCATCCTCCTCATATAAATAGAGGAGAGGATCATTGTTATTTATCATCATCACTTGGACTATTTCGGCCCTCCTTAGGAGATTTCAACCTCTTTGTATCTTGGACAAGATGTGATCTATGGAGAATGTTGCATATTGGAACTAATTTCTTGTCTTTGGAGAAGTTACCTTGGATCAATAATTGGATTGTTCATGCATATTGTCTTGTAAGTGAGCTTTATTTTTGAAAATTTCTGATTTTTATGTCTAGTGTATGGAATAAATTGATGATCTAGGGTTTTCTATTGCACTATTGTTATTGAAGATAAAGTGTATGGAAGCTAGGTCACATTATTGCATGCATTACTCATGTATGATATGTGAATGATAATCCTCGTGGTGAATCTTACATTATCTCTCCCAAGTGAATTTTGATCCCTCACGAAGGTAATAATTAGGGTTGTCATGTCCCCATTTTTATTTTCCTCTATAGTACAACCATAATGGATTTCTAAGGTTTGTGATGGATAGGTGTAGGAGCATGATTACATCATCGGGGGCCCCAAAGGAGTTTTGAGGAGTTTTTATGGGACTCAATGGCATTTGCTTGGCATATTCCATCATTTGCACAACTTGTCTTCTGTTTCGTTGCATTCTGACAACTTTAAAAAATTAGCATTATTATGGGGCTTAAATTAATTATGCTCGAGGTGACGTTTCGGGAAGATTATTGGATGGAACACCCTAGTGTAATAACTCGTTGGATTCGAAACAATATCTGTAGGATGGGATGCTGAGAAGTGACTTCCGGTGGCTGGAGAGAGTATGGTGGGAAATTTACCATTTTCCTTAATTAAAAATGACACTAATTAGTTGTTTAATTAAGGAAAAATAATTAATTGGAGGAAAATGCCCAAAAGTAACTTAAGTGAAATAAAATAAAATTAAAAAGTCACTTAAGTTGAAGTCAATGGAGGAACTTCTAAAATAAAAAAAAAATAAAAAAAAAGTGATTCTAGAGGCTAAGGGATCTAGATTCTATCCATTAGATCTATAAAAGAGGAGGAGGTCATTTGGAGACATCTTGAATTTGTGTATTGTCTTTGTGGTGAGGTTTTGGAAACCCGGTTCTCTACTTCAGGAGTAGCTCCAGGACAGAAACCCTAGGGTGATTCAATGAGAGTGGGCGAGCACCCATTTCTTCCCTTGGTGGATGCGTTCAGCATTTACAGGTTGTAGTTTATTGATTTTCAGTTTGTTTTGGAGGCCAGTTGTGGCATTATTGTAGATCTATTTGGGGCCATCATTTCAATGATATTCCTACTCTTGTATCGGCTTATTCACATATTAATAAAATAAGGTTGTGATCTTCTACATGTTTATATTGTCTATTATTCTATTGCAAATTATATTTACCGTTTTTGCCGTAAATTTTGTGGTTTAGTTTGTGCAAGTTGTTTATGGTGTTGACGACTTAAATTTCTAAAGCTATTTTCTGCAAATTACATTACACTTGTATCAGAGCTGGTTTTCCTGTTAGCTTGAGGGTTTTATTGCAGATCAATTTGTGGTTTATTTTTGAAAGACCAAGTTCAAGGGTTTTAATTTCAGATTATTCGAGGGTTTATATTGGAGGTGCCGAAAGAAAATTATTTCCAGAGGAAGCAAGATTAAATTCTTCTATTTGTCGGAGCTGTGATTTTGTTGCAGTAAAATATATTTTGCTAGAGAAATAAGCTATCTTTGTGGATTAAATTTTTTTAATCTATTTGTTGGAGGATAATTGTTGCAGGTGTGTCAAAAAAAATGTTACCAGACCAGATTTATTGCAGGTGAATTTCCAGTGATTTGCAAGTGCCAAAGTGACACATATTGCCAGAGCTAGATTTGTCTATTTTATTGGGCCAAATTTATTTTGTGAAGTCGAATTCATTTTGTTGGGCTGAAATTATTTTGCTGGGACAAAATTATCTTATTGGGCTTGTTGACCACTACATGTCAACGACCCATAGCAGTACACCCCTTTTTTTGGCAAAAGGGATAACACTTGATCGATGTGTCCGTGCCGTCCAGCTATCATCATCAGCTTGACTTCCAAGATGTTATGTAAACTCTTTCTGTATGTGTATAATGTAAATAATCTCAGCAAATCCTTGTCATGTATGTAACAACCTAGGTAAACCTACGTTTCTAGTGATGATCTCCATTCTGGGAGGTATTTTGTTTCACTGATCCATTCTCGGATGGTCGACAAAGTTTTCCTCCAGTTTTACCCCAAAGCTAGAATGGATTTTGTCGCTAGGATCTTAGGCGAGTCTTAGTGTTCTAGATAAGAGTGTATGTAAAAGTAATTTGGGAATAATCCTAAATATTTGGTCAGGTTATTTTATTACAAATTGCTTGGTCTGCTGGACTATATTTGTGTCGCAGAAATGGGTAGTCTGTGAGGGTCTATTACAAATGGATTTTCCCTTTTTATAATGTAAAAAAATATGAAAAGCATGATGTAAAGTGGCTTGAGGGTTGGAAAAATAATTTATCCCCTTGTAGGTTAATTAATTAAACTTTCTGGCCAAAAATTAATTAAAATCCTAAGCCAGAAATTTAATTAATTATAGGTCCTAGGTAAATTTAAATTCTCCAAAGGAAAAATTCGTCGGTCCTTAAAAATAAAATTTTAAGGGTCCTGGGACTAAAGTAATATAATTATTTTGCTAAATTTTGAACTTTTGATCCCTGGGATTTAAGTCAAAGTCAATTTTTTTGGGGAAATTAACTCAAAAATTAAATTTTTGAGTTAATTAAAATACATTTAATTAAAAAATTCGAATTTCCTCAAGAATTAAATATTTCTATGGATGAGATTAAAAGAAATTTTAATCTTCATCAACGGTCGAGATTGCTTTGACAAAGATCACTCGAACTAGCCGTTGGAGGATTTATCTTTAAATAGGAAGTCATTTGTCAGTGAATCTATCCGATCTTTTGATTGTGTGCTTAGAAAGAATCTCGGGTGTAATATTTTCTCTTGATAATAAAGAAATACTTTGGGGTTAATTTTCGCTGGTGTTACTCTTCATGGGAATACTGTAGGATGTTTTATTTTCATGCATAATTTTTTCTAAAGCCAGTGATGATAGCTTCTGAAGAGTGATTTGTTAGGCCCCTATAATACTAGTGATTCACCCACTACTAATGTCATTGTATCTCTTATTGTTATTATTGTGGCCCTATTGTTCCCATATTGTTATTAGTATGCCCCATAGAAACCAACTATTGTTATTTTTGTGCCCTTATGTTATCACTGTTATGTCGGCTTGATTATATTGTGACCCCTTAGACTCCTATATATATAAGAGAGCTTTAGTTATTCGTATAATCCAAGAATTGTTCATTTGTGTAATGTAAAGGAGGTTGGCCCCTCGAAGAGGCTGAATTCTAAGGCGTTGATCTATCTTTTCTATCTTTTTGTGAGCTGGTTTCCTAACATTTGGTATCAGAGCTTTGGATTTTAGAGTTTTGCTGCTCTAAACAAGTCATCGTGGAATTTTCGCTATAACTTTTTTTCTGCGACGTTTCAGAAGCGACAAAAAAAACCCATTCGAGCCAAAATCGTTCTGAACTTTGGGTCTGAATTTCGGAGCTTGTCTCGCTATATTTGCGGAGATATGATCTGAGGAAGTTAGTGTTTTTGCCGACTCCCGATTTACACTCCAAACAGGTGACTTGAGGAAAATCGTCATAACTTTTGTATTGAGCATTAGATTGAAATTTCGTAAGAAGTTTCAAAAAGAGGACAACCTATAGTTTCTGTGTATCAGTTTCAGGTACTAAGGTTGAAACAGTGACACGTGGCACGTCGTACAAATTCGCTCTACTGAACTAGTTTATAATCAGGTCACCGTGGGAAATTTGGCATAGCTCTTCCTTCGAGAATCCAATATTGATCAGACTTGCGGGGTTAGAAATAGGACTCAAAGGGTTATCGCAGGACGAAATTTCAGATATTCGAGATCCGCAGTTACAGAGATACAACAGATTCAATATCGAGCTCTTACAAAGTGAAGAAAAGGTGTGTAGTTTTTTTTAAATTTTGTATAAGATTGGTTTGAAAAATTAATTTGAAAGAATTCAAAGGGAATAGTGAAGAATTATTAGCATTAGTTAATGCCTCGAAGAAAGAAAATGGAAACACCTAGTAAGAAACCTGAAAGCTCTAGCATGACTTGTGAAGAAGAGGAAGAAATGCAACATGATATATCAAAATTACAAGACCAAGTACAACAAATTTCACTCTTACTAAAGGTAAATGAAGCCAAGATGAATGACGTGGAAGTTAATATGAATGGCATGCAAGTTAAGATGGATGGTGTGGAAGCTAAGATGAATGGCATGGATGATAAGGTGGAAGAATTGAAGACAAATTTGAATAAGTTGCTACAAGAAATGGTCAATAATGGTGAAAAGGTAGTAAAGGAAACTCATGATGAGAACAAAAGAAATGTTAATCATGATTTCATAGACTCTAATGTTGGATTGAAGACTCATCATGTTCCAAAAATTGATATGAGGAAGTTTGATGGCAAGGATCCCGGAACATGGATACTATAGATGGAGCAATTTTTTGATCTCCATAATGTGCAAAACACACAAAAGGTACGTATTGCAATTTTATATTTGGAACCAAATCAGTTTGTATGGTATCGATGACTTTGCTCTCGTAAACAAATTGTCACTTGGACAATTTTTTTTTTTTTTCTCCGTAAGACTGCACTAATTTATATTACAAAAAACCAAAATTTACATCCAATTTTACAAAAAGGGCCGAAGCCTTGTTTCTTCGAAGAGAATTTCCCATGACTATCCATTTAGAATACCTGGCTAAAAGGAACCAGTTTCTTTCAACCTACATAACCAGCATGTAATCGACACAACAGGCTTTTGAGCCAACATAGCGGACATATAACTTGACACGATGGACCCATTACTTGACATAATCGACACGTAAACAGACATGGACGACACATAAGCTTTCGCGGTGGACATTGACCCTTTGACAGACATACAAACTGAGTAAAACAGAAAGAGATGGACCGAGAGTAGCATTCCTGGCCGAGAGAACGGAGAGGCTTCTGAGCTAGTCCTCATCAGTGAGGTAAGGCTCATCTTCCATCGCTAACCCCTTTAGCTTCTTATCTTCCTCCACATCCGGGCGCATCCCTTTCTGAGCGGGCTTGCTGGGACCGGCTTCGACCTCGTCAGCTTGAGTGGGTCGCCTTAAGTCCACCCTGGGGACCTGCATATCCACTCTTGGCACAGTCAGGTTGTCTTGTGGCCTCCGAAGGTCGCTGCAGTGCTCAACAGTAACTGAAACTATGAGCGTGTTGTTCTCCAATGTGCAAGGGATGCGGTATTTAACTGCTGGATGTTCCCGGTGACCACACTTCATGAGTGCTCCCCTGTCTCGCTCAATTCGGTGGCCAACTGTTCGACGCGGACTGCTGCTGCTGCCCGGTTCTGGAGGAATATCAACAGAGGAGGAGGGTGAAGTGGCGGGCCTTTGTGTTGCAGGACGGCCCCTCGAACCAATTCTTCTGCTGCTCATCCTTTGCCTCTCAGGCATTCTGCACCTACCTCTCTTGACAGAAATCCTCGGTGAAAGCCTGCACCTGGACAGAGTGTGCTCTGTCGCCTTCAGAATTTGCTCAGGTCTCGTTGAGAAATGCGGGAATGCCACATTGTGAACGCTCTTATGGATTGCCATAATCCTTGTACTAGTCTGCGCATTGAATGTCACCTTAAACCAATTTAACTTCCCAAGGTTAATCCCTATCACCATGAATTGTTTTGGAGCCGAACTGGTCCTTCCGCTGTCTAATTCCTCCTTCGCATTCATTGCTTGGGCGTGTTGGTTTATGGTGGCTCGTCCGGGCTGGCAGCTGCCCATGTGACGAGCCACCTGCCGCTCATCCTTCGCATGCACCCGCATCCGGGGGTCACTTGGACAATTTTTACGGAAGAAATGATAGCACATTATGAGGATACAAAAAAACAACAACTTTTTTAGCCAATTGATAAATCTCAAACAAAAGGGTTCAATGATGGAGCACATTGAGGACTTCCAAAAATTGAACATAAGGGTAAAAGATATTCCAGAGGAGCATAGGATTGACATGTTCATAGGGACTTTAAAGGATAATATCCAACATGAGGTTCGCTTTTGGGAACTTGATTCATTGGAGAAGGCATTCAAGTTAGCAAGAAAAATGGAAACCAAAATTATGGCAACCAAGAATCCTACCACTCAAAACTATAAAGATGGAAGTGTTGTTGCCCTTAGCCTTCCACAACCTACAAGGTTGACACCACAACAATTGGAAGAAAAAAGAGCAAAAGGGCTTTGTTACAGTTGTGATAGTAAATACACTAAAGGTCATAAGTGTGCTAAGAAGAAATTATTCTACATAGATTGTGAAGAGGAGGAAGAAAAGGAACAAGAAATGTCAAAAGAAGAGGATATACTCCAGGAACAAACCCTAGATAAAGAAGAAATGAATCCGGCCATATCTTGTAATGCATTCGCTGGAATTACCACTCAGACTATCAAGATAGAAGGACATATCAAGAAGAAAAAGGTAATAGTGTTTATTGATTTGGAATGTACCCATAATTTTATTCATTGTAAGATAGCAAAAGAATTGAATTGCTTTCTATATCCAGCGCCAGAGTGTCAAGTGATGGTTGCAAGTGGAGGAACCATAAATTGCTCGGGAAAGTGCCATAATATCAAGCTATCCATGGGAGAATATGTATTGAATAGCCCAATGATTTCCATTCCAATGGGTGGCGCTGATGTTGTACTAGGAGTCTAATGGCTACAATCTTTGGGTACAATAGCTTTTAATTTTCAAGAACTTTTCATGAAATTTCATGCAGAAGGAAAGGGAGTTGAATTAAGGGGTATTGCAGGGAAACCGGGCAAGATAATCAGCTCTAACGGTATGACAAAGCTTCTAAAGAAGGAACAACGAGGTGTAATTGCACAATTATGTTTGCTAGAGGTTCCCACATCAAAATCATCTATTTCTCCAGATCTCCAAAAAGTCTTGGACAATTATTCCAAGGTATTTGAGACTCCCAAAGGTCTCCCACCTATTCGTGATCATGATCATGCTATTCATTTGATTCCAGGAAGTGTTCCTCCAATCATCAGGCCGTACAGATATCCCCATGCCCAAAAGAGTGAAATTAAACGTATGGTTGCAGAAATGCTAGAGGTTGGTATAATTCAACCTAGTCAAAGTTCTGTCTCTGTTCCAGTAGTATTGGGGCACAAGAAGGATGGATCATGGCGCATGTGTCCGGATTATAGGGAGCTCAACAAGCTCATTATTAAAGATAAATTTCCCATTCCTATCATTGATGAATTATTGGATGAATTTCATGGATCAATTTACTTCACCAAGTTGGATCTTCGTTCAGGAAATCATCAAATCAGAATGAAGACTGAAGACATTCCGAAAACAACATTTAGAACTCACGAGGGTCATTATGAATTTTTGGTCATGCCTTTTGGCCCCAATGCACCTTCTACATTTCAAGGTTTGATGAATTCCATTTTCAAACCCTTCCTTAGAAAATTTGTGTTAGTATTTTTTGATGATATACTAATCTACAACAAGTCTTGGAAGGATCATGTTGAACATGTTGACAGGGTGCTCAAACTATTGGAGGAGAAACAATTATATGCAAAAAACTCCAAATGTTTCTTTGGAGTACAAGAGGTGAAATATCTGGGTCATATTGTATCTCATGAAGGTGTTAAGGTAGACCCTAGCAAAATTAAAGCCATTAAGGAATGGAAAATCCCCACATCAATAAAGCATCTTCGAGGATTTCTCAGGTTAATGGGGTATTATCGCTAGTTTGTTAAGAATTATGGGAGAATAGGAGCACCTCTAACAACATTATTGAAGAAAGATGCATTTCATGGACTCCAGAAGCAACAAAGGCCTTCGAACATCTTAAAGAGGCAATGTGCCAAGCACTGGTCTTAGCTACACCGGACTTCACAAAAACTTTTATTGTAGAATGTGATGTTTCAGGAAATTGAATTGGTGCTATTTTAATGCAAGATAAAAGATCCATTGCTTTCGAAAGTCGTCCAATCAAGGGAAAGTATTTACACAAAGCTATTTATGAGAAGGAAATGTTGGCAATACTACATGCACTTAAGAAATGGCGACCCTACCTAATGGGAAGACACTTCAAGGTAAAAAAGGATCATGATAGTCTTAAATACTTTTTAGAACAAAGATTATCCTTTGAAGAGCAAAAAAATGGGTTACAAAGATGTTGGGTTATGACTTTGAAATCATCTACAAAAAAGGAAAGCAAAATGTTGTGGCAAATGCACTCTCAAGAAAGGATGAGGATGTGGAAGCTTTGTTGTGCGCCATTTCTATTATCCAACTAGATTGGATAAACAAAACAAGGGAGGAATAGAAAAATGACGAAGAAGTGTGGGCACTCATTCGAAAGTTACAACAAGATCCCAGTACATTTCATACATTTAGCTGGAAAAATGATTCATTATGGTACAAAGATCGTTTATACCTATGTAAGAATTCCCAACTCAAACAAAAGATTCTTATGGAATTGCACACTTCTCCCTTAGGAGGGCACTCGTGATTTTTAAAAAATTACCACAGGGTTAAGAAGGATTTTTTTTGGGATGGCCTTAAATCGGATATTCAAAAGTTTGTGGCGGAATGTTTGGTTTGCCAACAAAATAAAGTTGAAACAATTAAGACCTCAGGTCTATTACAACCTTTATCCATTCCAAACCAACATTGGGAGGAGGTTTCAATGGATTTTATCACAGGTTTACCCAAGTCCGAAGGAAAGAGTGTCATCATGGTGGTAGTTGACTGACTTTCCAAGTATGCACACTTTTGTGCATTATCACATCCATTTAAAGTCAGTACAGTTTCTACTGCATTTATGGAAACAATTCGAAAGCTACATGGAAACCCAAAGATTATTGTAAGCAACAGAGATCCCATTTTCACTGGAAATTTTTGGACATAATTATTTTCTTGTCTCGGTACTCAGTTAGCTCATAGCTCATCTTATCATCCTCAATCTGATGGGCAAACTGAGATAGTAAACAAATGTTTGGAAGGATATCTTCGTTGCTTTGTATTTGATAAATAGACACAATGAGTCAAAAGGTTGCCTCTGGCTAAATGGTGGTATAACACTTCCTTCCATACTGCAGCAAAAATGACCCCATTTATGACAATTTATGGATATCATCTACCATCCATCACATCATGTTTAAGAGAAAATTTTAAGGTTCAAGCAGTGGAACATCACATCGAGCATCAACAACAAGTTTTCCAACTCTTAAAGGATAACTTCACGTTGGCGTAGAATAGAATGAAACAACAGGCAGATCAACATTGCAGTGAAAGAAGTTTTGATGTAGGTGACTGGGTATCCCTACGACTACAGCCATATAAACAAATGTTCCTCAAGCAAGTTAAGAAGGATGATAAATTATCACCAAAGTATTATGGTCTGTACAAGGTGTTGCAAAAGATTGGTACTATGGCATACAAATTGGAGCTTCCTGCAGCTTCTTGAGTGCACCCAGTTTTCCATGTTTCATGTTTAAAGAAGGTTATAGGTGACAAGCTCCCAGTTCAACAATATTTCCAGAACTTGACGAGGAAGGAAAAATCATATTGGAACCGGAAGCAGTCACAGAAGTAAGAACTCGACAGCTACGATATCGATCAATTTCGGAGTATCTCATCAAGTGGAAGAACTTATCCGTTGAAGATTCCACATGGGAGGATGAGAATTTTATACAGAAGCATCTAGAACTACTCAAGCTTTGAGGACAATGCTTTTCGGAACGAGAGGGGCATGTTAGGCCCCTATAATACTAGTGATTGCCCCTCATTACTATTGTCATTGTATCCCTTATTGTTATTATTGTGCCCCTATTGTTATTAATATGCCCCATAGAAACCCACTATTGTTATTTTTGTGCCCTTATGTTATTACTGTTACGTCGGCTTGATTATATTGTGACCCCTTAGACTCCTATATCTAGAAGGGAGCTTTAGTCATTTGTATCATCCAAGAATTGTTCATTTGTGTAATGTAAAGGAGGTTGCCCCCTCGAAGAGACTGAATTCTAAGGCGTTGATCTATCTTTTCTATCTTTTTGTGAGCTGGTTTCCTAACATGATTTGAGTACAGGGATCTTGCTAAGTGGCTGGGGTTTAAATAATAATTTAAATTTTGAACGTAATAGCAGGTATCTTTATTTGTCTAAATTTTATTATTATTTTGTCGCTCTATTTTTAATCGCTGGATCGAGTTTTGTAGGGAAATCTTGAGGGAGATCATCGGGCATTAGGGGAAGTTTTCAGTTGGACCAACCAACTCCTAATCTGTGTTTTCTGAAGAGCTTAGCGAAATTAGCTCTGGGCTTATGATAAGATTTTGTTGGTGATACACATAGGGTTTCGAGTTAGCACCTCCTTTTAAAATTTAAAAAATCTAATTTTTTATGGAAAATTTGATAGATCTGGTTATTAAGAGCCTTAGATAATCAGATCTGGGATCGGAGTTGGACTCATACTCCTCAGATCTGATAGATCTGTAGATTATTTGTATAGATCTGTAATTTATTTGTGTAAATATGTAATTTATTTGCGTAGATCTGAGATTTGTGTAACATAATTTTGAATTCTAACATTTGGGTTTTTGAGATTTTCTCTATTTGTGTCTATATTGGGTCTTGGGCATTTCAATTTTTACCTGTGGAGGTATAGATTTGAAAATCAGCTAAGGAAATCTTCAGATTTGAGCCAGATCTAGACTCTGGAGGGCAAGATCTAGGCTCAAAGATTGTTTGCAAGAATAGATCTGAGAAATCAGCCAAGGAAATCTTCAGATCTGAGATTTTTTCAAAGAGATCTGGGGGTTTTGAGACAGATCTTAGGCTCTGGAAGGCAAGATCTTGTCCCAAATATTGTTTGCAGGGCCAAAAATTCGAGATTATTCAGTGAAAGGGAAAGATCTGAAGTTAGCCATTTTTTTGTGACATTAGGCAAATTTTTGAGCCTTTGGGGCCTAACGCTGTTTTTCAAAGCCCCTGTCGTGGCCTTATTTACCCCTATGGCATCCCTGTTGTGAAATTCCAGTAGCTCCTCCCTTTTTCCCTTGCGGCAGCCCCTCCAAAACCTTACCTTACATCCCTTAACCCTACCACAACTCCTCCTCCTTCGCTCCTCATCTTTCCTTCGCAGCTCCTCTCCTAAGCCTGTCTTCCTCATCCGCTGCCCTATTTCCCCTTTTTGCTGCCTATAACAACCTTTGTTTGGCTTCGCGTAGTCCCTCTTCGGGTTGCGTTGCCCTCAAATCCCCCTCACCTCCTTAACGCAAGCCTTTGAGGCCTTACTCGGATCTGCCATCCTCATTCCTGTGGCTACTAAGCCCTTAACGTTGCTTTAAAAAGTTTCATCTCTGCCTTAAAATCTCACAGTGTTGCCTCCACTGTTGCATAAATTAAAATTTTCCTGAGTTTGGATTATTATTTTATGCAGAAAATTCCAAAATAATTTGTTTGCAAGTGGACGATCTATTGGAGGGTTTTGTTGCAAGTGTCTCCAAACCTAAAGGGCTCACTAGTTTGCACCCTAAAACCCTTTGTTTCTTCATTGTTCACCTACAACTAAGAAATTATCTCTTGATAGTGATAAAAGCACACAAAAAATAAATCACAATTTGTTTAATAATCCAAGGAATTAATTGCATTAGTGGAGAATTCTCTGTTTGGCATTGAACTGCAAGTCCATTTCTGTTTTGAGTGCTTACTAAAGTATGTTGATTTGGAGTAGCATCGAATGTGCTCTAGCCATGAAAATTGGTGGAGAGACTAAAGCACATGAGATCCTCAAGGCCCATAAATGGTTTGGACAGATTGTAGCCGGTTTGGGAGATATTAAAATAATTAATATTTTTAATGGAGTTCCTAAGTCTAAACTTCAAGAAAAATAAAATATTAATGGGTATTAATATAAAACTGAGTTAGAAGGTTCCAAAAGTCATAGATCAAGCCAAATCTAATCTTAGCTGTTGATTAGAGATGTAATCTCGGTCATTGAAGGACCAACGAGAAAAGTATAAGAGGAGGCTTGAGGGTCAGTTGGAAGATACACCAGAGTGATTAGTCATTCGATTTGCTAGAGCGGGGTTGTTAAGAAAAGTCAAATCAGTGATCAACAACGAGGGGCAATGAATACTCGATAGAGAGGCAGAGATAGTGTCGTGAGACCAACACAGAGGAAGAGAGCGAGAAGCAGCAGCCAGAGCAGGCCATGTAGAGCCCAAAAGAGACAACGTAGAGGCCAGAGGGCCTGTGTCATCCACGTAGAAGGCAGTAGGAGTGACACATAGGGTCCCACAGGCTGCGCAGTACCTCAGAGGGTTCTGAGGTTGACGTAGAGCAACAGGAGGCTGATGTAGTGCTTCAGAGTTGCTGGAGAGGGTTTCGTGGGACAGGTTTTCTGAATACTTGTTTCTGAATAGAGAGGTATTACTGCAAGTTGTTTTTCTCTGTCAGGTGAGCCAGTTTGGCACCCAATTGTACTCAAGGAAATACTGCATAATAATAAACCCTCGGAATAGTTGCACCGATTTTCCCGCATTAGGTTTTTCCGAGGACATTTGTCCAAAAATAACGGTGTCACTTGTGTGTTTGTTTTATTTCAGCTGATGATTTGTAGATGTTGAGACTGTATTGTGTTTATTTCGTTATTTATATGTTTTAAATAACTTGTTTAAACTTAACTAGTAGAATAAATAAACTAAAAGAATACAGATTAAATTTCTAACGGATAGACTTAGAAATTTCAACATAGTATCAGAGCGTGGTTGCAGATCACAGGAGAGCTGAAGGCATCAACTAAGTAGATCATTTGTAGCAGAATCAGCTATCTCGAGTGACAGAAGCTGATCCTTGCAGAAAGCGACAGAAGAAGGGTTGACGTAGAGGGGCTGCGTCATCTGTTCGGGCCAGAGAGAGGCCAGCGCAGAGGCTGAGGAGGGTAGAAGAGGCTCACGTAGAGATTAGGAGGGTTGACGTAGTTCGCTGAGGGAGTTGTTTTGCCAGTGCTGGGATTGCGCAGAGCCTAGAGGCTCAGTCCTTCAGTTGCTGGGGCATAGGAAGCTGTGGGCAGTTTGCGGGAGCGACGCTGGTGGGGTACTATGGGCAGAACAGTACCTAACAAGGAAAATTCAAGGTAGAGGGAATTGCTACCGAGGCGGATTTCTAGCCAAGGAATCCGAATCAGTGTTGCAGGTGCACAAAAGATCGAAGAGGTGCAACTTGACATTTGGTAGGAGGATTTCTAGAAGGGAAATCGTGACTCAGAGGGAGTCCAGCAGAGAACTTCCAGGCGGGAAGTAGAGAGACTCAGTAGGAGTCAAAGAGAGAACTTCCAGAGGGAAGTAGAGAGACTCGGAGGAGTCGACAGAAGAGCAGAGAGATGGCCATGAATGGGCTAAGGGATTAGGACAGGATGGACGAGGCATCCAACTTTGTGGTCTGGAAGGCCATGATCCTGTCCATTCTAGATAGACATCGCATCAAGGCCTTCGCGTTGAGAACTATGGCGATCCTAATTGACCCGATTGAAAATGAAAAGTTTGAGGAGGCAATGGCCAGGGCGAAGTGCATCATCCTTGATGGGGTCAAGGATCATGTGGTCCAACATATTGCCAAGAAGGAGATGGCAAAGGAAATGTGGGACGCCCTGAAGAAATTGTACCAGCATACTTCTGTGTAGAGGAATATGTTACTTGAGAATCATCTACGGTCATACCAGATGCAGAAGGGGGAAGAAGATAGATCACTTCCTCGGTTGGTTGAAGTAGATCCGGGACCAACTGACTTCAATAGGGGCCACGCCAGATGAAGAGATGTTGGTGAGGACCGCACTTAATGCAGTCTCCGAGGAGTGGGAGAGATTTGTCCAGAGCATACTGGACAGGGTGGATCTTCCAGAATGGGAAGAATTGTGGGCAACTCTTCGCCAAGAGGAGATCAGGGGGTTGAGCAAGACGAGAAGTAGCAGCAAAGGTGTCCGGATCAAGAAGGAAGAGGAAGAGGATGCAGCTCTAGAATTTGTGGGAAAGCAGGAGAAGAGGAAGAAGAAGGACCTCTCCAAGGTCAAGTGCTTCCATTGTGGGAACTGGGTCATTATGCGAACCAGTGTCCGACTAAGAAGTAAGGGAGAGGTGTTTGACTCTAAGGCAGCGCCAGTGAAGGCGGAGAAGGAAGTTGAGGAGGATGATGATTGTTCCATGAGTGCTCACATACCTCTAGAGAAGAGGTGGGGAGACATCGAGCTGTAGTCAGGAGGACTACAGGCGATGAGGGGCAGGATCCTTGAGGTGCCCAACCTCTTAGATTATACCTTGCTATGGGAGCCTCGAAGAGAGAGTAGCAGGACTGACGGATGTCGGTAGAGACGGATGCAGATGAAGCGACAGAGAGTGCTATAGTGCAGGAGTCCCCGGGCAGCACGAGGCTAGCAGGCTGCAGCAGTGCGAGAGGCATGGAGAGTGTTGCAATGGTGCAGGATGGCACAAAGAGGTTTGCAACGTGCGAGAGGCAGGGAGTTGTTGCAGCAGCGCAAAGGTCAGTGGAGGGAGCACTTGTTAGCGACAAAGAGAGCTTCAGTATCGGGAGTGTTTCTAGCCTGACAGGGATGTCAGAAGTTGGGTGGATCAATTACTTACTTCTCAATAACTGAGTTGCAGTGTAGTACACAGTGGCACGAAGCAGCATGATGAGAGGGGGATGCAGTGCAGATGCAGTGTTGGGAGGATGGACCAGCAACAGCACGGATGCAGAGGGAGCTACAGTACGGATGCATCAGTGGCAGTGGCAGGGCCATGGGCAGTAGTACAGGATGCAGCAATGCAAAGGATGTTGGGCGGGGAGGCCTAGCATCAACACAGGTACCAGTGCCAGATAATCAGAGTGATGCTCAGTGAGGAGTATTACTAGAGCACAATCCTCGCAAAGAGCGAGTGTTGATTTGGGGTAGCATCGGATGTGCTCTAGCCATGAAATTGGTGGAGAGGCTAAAGCACATGAGATCTCCAAGACTCAGAAATGGTTTGGACAAACTGTACCTGGTTTGGGAAATATTAAAATAATTAGTATTTTTAGTGGAGTTCCTAAGTCTAAACTTAGGAAAAATAAAATATTAATGGGTATTGATATAAAACTGGGTTAGAAGCTTCCAAAAGTCATGGATCAAGCCAAATCTAATCTTAGCCGTTGATTAGAGATGTAATCTCGGTCGTTGAAGCACCAACGAGAAAAGTATAAGAGGAGGCTTGAGGGTCAGTTGGAAGATACACCAAAGTGATTAGTCATTCAATTTGATAGAGCGGGGTTGCTAGGAAAAAATTGAATCAGTGATCAGCAGCGAGGGGCAGTGAGTACTGGATAGAGAGGTAGAGATAGTGTCGTGAGACCAGCGTAGATGCAGAGAGTGAGAAGCAACAGCCAGAGCAGGCCATGCAGAGCCTAGGAGAGACAATGCAGAGGCCAGAGGCCCTGCGTCATCCACGCAGAAGGCAGCAGGAGTGACACAGAGGGTCCCAGAGGCTGCGCAATGCGTCAAAGGGTTCTGACTCCTGAGGCTGCCGCAGTGCTTCGGAGTTGTTGGAGAGGGTTTCGTGGGACAGGTTTTCTGAATATCTGTTTCTGAATCGAGAGGTATTACTGCTGGTTGTTTTTCTCTGTCGAGTGAGCCAGTTTGGCACCCAGTTGTACTCAAGGAAATACTGCATAATAATAAACTCTCAGAATAGCTGCACTGGTTTTCCCGCATTGGGTTTTTCTAGGGACGTTTGTCCAAAAATAATGGTGTCACTTGTGTGTTTGTTTTCTTTCAGCTAATGACCTGTAGATGTTGAGACTGTATTGTGTTTATTTCGTTATTTATATGTTTTAAATAACTTGTTCGAACTTAACAAGTAGAAGAAATAAACCATAAGAATACAGATTAAATTTCTAACGGATAGACTTAGAAATTTCAAGAAAGTCTGATAGAAATAGTGACATCCACTTCATCTAGTTAACACAAAAATTGCTCATACATTGCTAAATACATTGGCAAGTCATTGATTTAATGATGACTATCACATCTGCATGATAAGCATAATGAAGTCTGACATATGAGTGGTAATAGCATATTTTGTCACTTTTTGTTCTCTATCTTAAGTGCTTTAGTCTAGGTCAAGAGGAAGTGAAAGTTTTATGACAATTTGACACACTTGGCATAAGGAAAATTCACAAGTAGCTATTTCTCTCTGTTATCTGATTGGTTGCTGTCATAAGTTTACTTTGTAATCACTGAATATCATTTTCATGTTCTAATAAGCTTGATTAAGAAATAAATCTAAATTGCTCACTGTGTCATAAACTCATTTTGTTTCTCCTTTGTCATTGGAAAATAATTGGCTTACTTCTGTCCTAAGCAAGCAATCCAATTAGTTACAGTTTATGGTTCAGCTTGAATATCTCTTTGTGAATGATAACATTCAGAGCTCTCTTGACTTGAATGAATATCTTTTACTTGGCATCAATTTCATTGATATATCTTGAGGATTTCCAGTTTTGTAAGAGTACTAATAAATTTGCTGTCCCTTTAAGTAATCATTGTTAATATCTTGAAATCTGAAATATAAATGTGATGCTCAACATCATTGGTGAAAGATTGTGTTAGGCATCCCTTGGTTCCCTCCCTCTTACATGTTTGCATTCATTTTCTCATATAAAGAGCTATAATTAAGACTGTTCTGGGCACATTTTTCATTGGCAAACTTACTAATTCTTCTTTGCTGTCCTAAGGACTGATTTATGATAGCATAAAGAAATTTCATTGTGCCTTGCTCTATAACCATTGCTCACTGCTATCTTATTTGTTGAGCATACCTTAGAAATATCTAGCTAAGCATTGGTGGTTTGCTGAAGTAGTCTAAGAGCAAGTACTACTCTTATTGCAGCTTTGGATCATTATCATTATCATATCATATTGGATGAGCTGATTGCTTTGGGACTGACTTGTCTTCTCTGGGTTTGCTTTTCATACTCTCTGTCATTATTAGTAATCTCATCTTGCTGGTGCGTCATAGTAGATTTGTAATTTGCATTTGCTCTGTGTGCAAGTTCTATTATTTGTGCTTCTAACTGATCTATCTTCAGTAAAAATCGTTGTAAAAAGCATATAACCAAGGGCAGCATTGATTTATTGATTCTGACTGTAAGTGGTTCCATTTCACTGCCTTTCTTTGCTTTTAGTATGCTTAATAAATCTTTAAATTTTTTTTTTTTTGACTAATCTCACAAGATATAGGTTTCATTGCTAATATTGCTTCATTGATACAATCTTAAATCACTTTATGATTTGGCAATTTTTTATGGGTCATTCTGATTGCAAGATCTGATAATTGATTTGTTCTGGAGCAGCGAAGTGTAATTGACACTCATCTTGTTTTAAGTTTCCTTAAGCAACATTTATTATCCTATGACTTGATACTCCATTTATTCTACAAGTTTATTTCTCTAAGCATTGTAATTGAAAGGCACTGGTCTTATAACGTTAAATCTAAATTGTCTAATCTAATTGAATATCCTAAAAGGATTTCTCAATCAACCTTGCTTGCATCTAATTTAAGTCAAGTTAATAATTTAATTCTCAGTGCATCTCCTAGAACTTGTTATCTCCCGACAAGTTTTCCTTCATCATGCATCTTTTAGCCCCGAGGGACTACCCCCCTTAGCTTGCCTAGGAGATAGCTAGAACGGAGTGGGCAAGGATTAGAGTGACAGCCCTTTCCCTGAGCGTT
Source organism: Pinus tabuliformis (assembly GCA_031772625.1). Classification (NCBI taxonomy): domain Eukaryota; kingdom Viridiplantae; phylum Streptophyta; class Pinopsida; order Pinales; family Pinaceae; genus Pinus; species Pinus tabuliformis. The sequence goes on from CM062815.1 coordinate 719,721,195, forward strand.
GTGGCCCTTGGTGTACACTTTGGGCGACAATAGGGCCTATTGACCACTGGAGTAGCACCCGAGGATTTTCTAAAGAGTCCATGCCCAAGGATGTACCAAATGATGCTTGTACCATCAGTCATCATCATACTACCGGAGGTGTTAAACTCTACCTCTTCTTCTTATCATTTTCTGTTGTACCCAGATTCCACACCCTTGCGGCGACATTGTAAAAGTGATGCTAGTATGAGGAGTTTTGAGTCATGTAACAGGCATACGTAGCCTAGGACCTTGTGATCAAGTGAGTATTACTTTGGGAGGTTTTTTTCACTTGGTTAATTATCATCTCCCTACTGGGACTTAATAATTAATTGAGTTTTTTTCTCTAAATATACCCCAAAACCGGAGTACAGATTGATGGTGAGGGCCTTGGGTGACTCCTACTGTTTAGGGTCAATGTATATTACCATACTAGATCACATAAAAATTTTCGTTATGTCAATGTATATTAGAACATAAATAAATTAAATGGAGAGAAATAAATTGCTCCATGTGACAAAATGACATGGAAATGACTTGGAAATTATCCCAAGTCAAGGATCTGAGTCAAGGGACATTTGGAGGATGATTGAGCACCTTACATCATAAATGCACCACTCACTTAAGGAAATCGAATTTCTTGGAATAAATGTAGCAGCTAAAGACTTGTAAAATCGAATTTTTTGAGAGTTAATGCACATGAAGGATATTGGAAAGATATTGATTGAGATATTCTTGGGATTTTGTCTCCACTTATGTTCCCTCTCCTTCACACTTGGCATCATCACCTCTACATCGGATTTTCTCAAGGAGGGACCACGAAGTTCACGAGGGATCTACGCTAAGCTCATTGGGATCATCTACAGGAGGTGGCATCTCATTGTTTGTTCTTGGAGTTGGACTTGAGTTAACTCCTTGATTTGGTTCACACTTGGATTTGCTCATGGTGCCACATATGGAATTCGATTTTGCTTGAGGATCTCATGGTGCCACATATGGAATTCAATTTTCCTTGGTGTCTCTCTCATCTCCACTTGAAAATCAACTTTCTCTTCTTGGGATTTGCTCCATAGCCATTTTTCATGTGGATGCTTCATTGGGATTTGCTCCCACTCTCTTATATAATGGATCCTTGGGCTCTCATATTGTAACCTGGAATACAAGCTATTATGCTTACTGTTGGATTGTACACTCTTTGCAAATTAATACAAGAAACTTTGGGGTTACATTTGAGGTGTTCTTTTCTTTGTGTAAGGTAACTTCTCGATATTTTTGCTCTTATATTTCTGCTTATTTCATTATGTTATTATTTCCATTATGCTTTTCAAGTTATGTTGATGTGTAGCTATCTCACATTAGCATAAGGATTATTTACTTTCTCTAGATAGAGAAATGTTTTAGTTGATGTCAAATATATCTCTAAAATTTTCTCTTCATTGCATTTGATTAAGCCCATGTGGATCTAATTTGTTCATGTGAAGTTGTGTAGAAAATCTTTCTTTGATCAAGCTTCAAGCGTGAGGGGAAGTTCTCGGGTGAACCAACTTTCTCTTGAAATCACTCAAGGAGAACCCACATTTGTCAATTGCCAAAGTCTTATCATTCGAATTTGTCTTGCAGGGATTTCTTTTGAGCTTTGGTCTCATATCTCTTGCTTCATAATTCAATATTTATTTCTCAAATATTGTGCTTCATTTGCTAATATCTTGCTATTTTAGAGCTAAATCATGGCTAGGCAAAGAGGAGAGTTTACTCATACTCTTTAGCTTAGCCTTTGTAGATTATATTGTAGACATTAGTGAAACACCACCCGTATGAGACCCCCGAGTACCCGCGGGTTTTGGTGGGTTCTATAGCGAGCCAAGTCACTTTCATAGAACCCGCGGTTAAGACCCAGACTCGATGGGTATTTTATTATACTCAACTTACCTGTATAAGACCCACGGGTATGCTATAAAACCTGCATTGCACCCTTATAAGACCCGTGGACCTTGAAAATGCAATTTTTTATTTTATTTATTTTATTTTTGATTTATTTTTCTTTTCTTTTATGGAAATGAGGTGGAGGGAAAAGGAAATTGGAGGGAAGAAAATGCTTTATAAGCACCTCTCCCTTCCATTTGTCATTCACTTGTCATTTGAGTGTTTGGTTAATTTCTATGAGTGCTAAGTGACTCCATTGCACAGTGAAAGAGCTCTTGGAGGAGGCTAAAGGAGGCTTCATTGGATCAGAGTCCAGACCCAGCTTCAGGTAGGCTTCATGAACCTTGTTTGAATGTTTTCCATAAAAATGTTTTTAAATTTTTTGTATTCAATTTAGTTTTTTTTTTTTTCAATTTTTTTTTTTTAATGTTTGCAAATTTTTTTGGGCTTGTGGTTGTGTTTCTCAGCCACATGCCCAAAAAAATTTGCAAATTAGAAAAAAATTAAAAATAAAAAAACCAAAAAAAAATAAAATTTATTTTTTCTTCTTCCAGATTTTGTCACCATGCCACCAAAGGGTTCTAGAAAGTATTGTAATCCGGCATGGGCACATGGTTAATAAATCATTTCCAGTAATGACCACCATGTTAAGTGCAAATATTGCAATGCCACAATGCATGCAGGCATAAACAGCTAAAATACCACTTAGCTAGAATTCTTGGAAATGGTGTGGGATGTTGTCAAAATTGTCCTGATAAAGTCATTACTGAAATGGACGCTACTTTGGAGGCCATTAAAGATGAAAGTTCTAAGAGGGAAAAAAGGAAGGATGAGATTGTTGGGATAGGTAGATCTTCATCTCAGAGTGAAACACAGATTCAAAGTCAAGGTATTGGTAACTCCTCTTCAAATGTTGTGGCAAACAGGAGTATAACCTCTTATTTCTTTAGTCCTCATACAACTCCAGGATCTCAACCAACCTTCAATAGTTTTAATGAAAAGAAAAGGAAGGAGGTAGATATGGTAGTGAGGAGGTTTTGGTACCATAACAGTGTTTCATTCAACTATGCAAGGTCTTATTTTTATCAACCCATTGTGGATTCCATTGCAAGTGCTGGCCCTGGATACAAAACCCCATCTTATAATGCACTTAAGGGGGAAAGAGCTAGATGAGGAGCTTAAGTGTGTCAAGGAACAATTGGAGAGCATTAAAAGCTCATGGAAATTTACAGGTTGTACAATTATGTTTGATGGGTGGATAGACTAGAGGGGTAGAACAATAATAAATTTTGTTGTAGCTTGCCCTAAAGGAGCCATGTTCTTAAAATCCATTGATGCATTTGCAAATGTGAAATATGCATATTTGATTTTAATTTTTTACATTGTTGGCTGATGTGGTGGAGGAAGTTGGGGTTGCAAATGTTTTCCAAGTAATCATTGACAATGCAACAAATTATGTGGCAACTAGAAGGTTGCTTTGTACCAAATATCCCACCATTTTTTGGACTCCATGTGCTGCTCATTGCATAGACTTGATACTAGAAGACATTGGGAAGTTGGAGTGTGTGCAAAATGTTGTGCAAGAATGCAAGAAAATTACCAAGTATATTTATAATCATGCTTGGGTGTTGAACCTTATGAGGGAATTCACACAGGGTGAGCTTAGTTGCCCAACTATTACACGGATTGCTACAAACTTTCTTTCCCTCCAAAGCCTTTTGTATGAGTACCAAGCTTTGAGAAGAATGTTTTGTAGCCAACAATGGGTATTTTGGAAAGATAGCACAAAACTAGAAGCATTGTCTGTGAAAGCATCTGCCTTTGGTGATAGTTTGTGGGACAAAGTCACTGAGATTGTCAGCTTCACTGAGCCCCTTGTGAAAGTCTTGAGATTGATGGATGGAGAGAAACCTGCAATGGGATATATTTATGAGGGCATGGACAGGGCCAAAGAGGCCATCAAGACTTTCTATAAGGGAAATGAATCTAAATATCTCCCTATATGGCAAATTATTGATTCCAGGTGGGACAGGCAACTACATTCACCATTGCATGCAGTAGGAGCATATCTCAATCCGAGCTTATTCTATAATGAGGGGTCTAGCATTCAAAGAGATCTCGAGGTGATGAGAGGTGTTATGATATACATTGAGAAGATGTTCCCGGATCAAGATATTCAAGACAAAATCAACAGACAATGAGATATGTACAAGGAAGCATCTGGCATGTTTGGATTCAACTCATGCCAACGTCTCGAGGACAAGAAAAAGCCTTGTAAGTGCAAATTGTTAGAACTTAGCTTGTAATTTTGTTAGTTCTCTTTTATATGTTTGGCATTGCAAACTAATAATCTTTGTTGTTATTTTTTTACAGCTCATTGGTGGATAGATTATGGCACTGAGGCACCACAATTACAAGAATTCGCCATCAAAGTTATAAGTCAACCTGCAATGCTTCTTCTTGTGAGCGCAATTGGTCGGTGTTTGAGCACATCCACAACAAAAATAGAAACAGGTTGGAGCATGAGAAGTTGGAGAAGTTGGTTTTCATCTACTACAACCTTCGAATTCTCACAAATCAAGTGCAACCAAAGGATACAGATCCAATTGGATACTATTGATTTAGAGTCTGATTGGGTTGTGGAGGAGGAGTCCCCTGATTTGAGTTGGCTTGATGAAGAGATTGAGGATCTCTTTAGTTTTCCATCTCAAGTGGGGACTCCAAATACACTTGCCTCACAGTTGCTTCAGCCTTCCGATGTTAGCACTAGCTCCACGAGGACTTGTTGTAGGCGTAGTCATCCATAAGTGATGAGACTTAAGATTGTTATGAGACAATCATTTATCATTTATGACATATGTATTTAAATTTTGAACTTGCTGACATTTTTTATTTTAATTATGGAATCATGTGTCCTTTTCTTATTTAGTATCTAAATGTTTTGCTTACAAAAATCGAATATGTTATGTTGTACTTTTATAGATATGAGATGATGTTATGAATTATTGTATATATCGTGGTTTTTATAACTCATAAGGGTTGGAATTGTCATTAGTTTTTTTTGTTCTTAAAATTTACCATTATTTTAACATTTTTATTTTTATTTTGACGAGTTTTATACGAGTCTTATAAGGGTCGTTTCCGAGTCTTATATGAGGCGACGAGTCAATAGCGTGACGAGTCTTATACGAGTATGACTCGTGCAACATTGGTACACATACATTTGTAATTTTATTGAGTAATTTCATAGCTAACACTTGGTTTGTCTTGTAGCCCTCTCTAACTTGTTTCTTGTGACAACTTGCGGGATTTATCATTTGAAACTATTAACAAGTTGTGTGTAGGACCTTGGGCTCTCAATTCAAGACTAATTTTCTCTCTTGGTCGTGGGCATTCAAGGCTCTCTTTGGCAGAACCGAGTTCCATTTTGGGGCTGCACTTCTCTCTTTTGGCTGGGCTCAAGGAGGCTTAGCCTCGCTTTTCTTCTTGCCAAAAATCTGTTTTTTCTTGTACCTAAAGTGAGCCCTTTGAAATTTCAGATTTCAAGGCCTTTATTTGGCCTCATTTACAGCAATAATTCATCAAGGAAAAGTCTATGGTCCAAAGGCTTCATTGTAAAAGATTTTCCTTGAGTTAGGAAGAGGCTTTCATGGGCCCTTGTCCCTTGTAATTTAATTAATAAAATTTCTGGTTTTGAGGAGCGTGGGTTGTACCCATTGGTATCCCTATCTCTCCACTTTGGGGAGAGAAATTGTGGTTGGTTTGATTTGTTTATTCTAGCTTCTCTTCTCACTTTCATGCTTCAATTTTCTAATTAACACAACCATGCATCTTACTTAATTTGCTAAAGTTCACTACAATTTGCTTTCCATTCACATTAATTGCTACAAGTCATAAGTTACATTTTATTTCATAGCAATTCATTTTATGCAAGCATCTCTTTAAATTGATACATTTTAGCTTGGGTATTGTCTGAAGTTCACTTATGTTTCATTGTTGTGCAATAATTTCACATCTTAAGTTTTGATGCATTGTGTATTTGGGCAATTTCACTTTCCAAAGCAACAATGTATTTTATGTCAAGCTAATCTCTCAAGTTGAAGTCTTTTTTTTTGCAAGGCTATTTTGAGTTTATTTTTCACAAGCATTGCAAATTTTATTTACATACAAATCAATTGCTCATAAGTTTCAAGTTTGCTTTTGGTGGATCATTAATTTATCACAAGACAAAGCAAATAATTTTACTTCACAATTTTACATGTTATAAAGCTTAAGCAATCTTGTGTTCAAAGCATCTCTATCTTTGATATAGAACTTGCAAATTTACTTGCATATCATAGTAGGTATCTTAACTTAGTTTCACATTTAAAATAAACCTCCAAGCATAAGCTTGGTTGATAGAAATCATAGGGAAAAGTACTTTCTTGGAAAGTTCTTCCATTTGGTATGAAGTAAGGTAAAAGCGTTGTGACCCTGCAATTATGAAGGTGGCTTGTCCCCTTGTAGGAACGAAGGCACACGCTGGCTCGTAAGACTTAGGGGACGGGTATCGTTAATGACACCATCATGCCCTTGCCTCTTTTTTTATAGTCACCCCAATTTTTACCCTTTGGTAAGAGCTCAAGAGGACTTCTCACCTAGATTAGGTATTTTAGATTAAAAGTAACCAAGATAATTGCATCCAAATCTAGTGTAGGTGAATTTCATATTAACACATCTTATGGTTTTACTTGCAATTGGTCATTTTACTTGTCATTGTTAAATTGAATACTTTGTTTTGCAAGAATTATTTCATCTATATTTTGCAAGTAGGATACTAATTATTTTCCTTTGCAAGATACCCTTGTATGCTTTGATTTAGCAATTGATCATATATCTTGAAGGTATCCTTATATCTTGTATTGATTATTCTATTGTGCTAACATTTTCTTGTTTCACTTTTAGGATTACTTGTGCTTCCATTTGAAAGCATTTCATTTACTTTAAGCAAATATCTTTTATTTTTTGAGCAATACTTTAAAAGACACTGGTTTTTCATATGCTTATGCTTATCTCATGTGTTGATGGTTGTTAATGGTTATTTCATTTCATATTGCTCATATCATATTTGCTTGTAATCTTAAAAAGTAATCCATTTCACTCTAACATTCTCCTAGAAACCTCACATCTTTAACTTAGTTTTCTTTTAGGGACCACCCCCCATAGCTAGCCTAGGAGATAGCTTAAACGAAGAGAGTTGGGAATAGGTGACAACCCCTTCTCTTAGTTCCTTGCCACCAACCACACCTTGTGGGGTTAAAGGTTTTTCTCACTAACTGTAGGTAGGTGGCAGAGCCAACAGGGCCAAAATTATTTTTCTAGGCCACAATTATCTTTTTGGACCAAGATTCTTATGCTGGGCCAAAATTATTTTGTTGTGCCCAATTTCTCTTGATGGCTGAAATTATTTTATTGGGCTGAGTTTATCTTGCTGTGCCAAATTTTTCTTGTCGGGCTGAATTTCTCTTGTTGGGTCAAATTATTTTGTAGCAGTTGAATTTATTGGAGCCCAATTTAATTGCCAGAGCTAGATTTATCTATTGGAGCCAAGTTTATTTTCGAGGGCCCAGTTTATTTGCTAGAGCCAAATTCATTTGCTGAAACTTGAATTTTTCTACTGGGCCGAGATTATCTATTGGGGTCAAGTTCATTTGTAGGAGTTGATTTATTGTCGGAGTTAGAATTTTATGTGCCGAGGAGCCACTAGTTGCTGGGTAATCTTCAGGAGAATATCAAGGTTCTTGATTTGATATATTGCTTGTATTTTTTTTATCAGATTAATATTTCCCTTGAAGTTTATAATCTTGCTCTCAAAGTGTTCGAAGAAATGTCTGCTCATAAACTATTTGACAAAATGCATCAAAGAAAATTTTAAATTTTGTTGGGACTGAGAAACTCGCACTAAATTGGGGCTTTTCGGAGCAGCCGAAATTTGTCCAATATTATTCTGGGTTTTATGAGAGGAGTTCGTGGTTAAAATTTCAGAATATTCTGGGCAGTATTCAAGCTGTAAATCAACATTCCTTCAGCAATGCGTTTTATTGGTAAATTGAGTAATTCACACCACTTGGTGGGCTTGATTTCAACTTGGAGTTAAGCCAAACTATTTATGGGTTTTTATGGTTTTAATGTGAGGAGCTCTAGGTAATTTTCAGAATTTTCTGAGCAGTTTTTGTGAAAATTCGGCTAACCCCGAATCCTATTACAACAACTGATGTTATTCCTTCTATTTGTTAATTTAATTAAACAAATTATTTGCTGTGTGCTACGACAAATATCGAAACAAATACACTACAACTTTCACAAAACAAATACTGCGGAAGAAATAGATACGCACAGAAAATACATTGTTATTTTTGGACTAAGTCGGAAAAACTCAACTCGAGAAAACCAGTGTAGCAACTGAGAGTTTTGATATTATGCAGTAGTGAAAACTGAGTACAATCTATGGATGCTTAAACTAGCAATCCAAACAGAGAAATAACTGGAAACAATAACTAGTGAGAAAAATTTCTCACTCCACAGGTGATCCAACACTGACCTCAGCTCGAATTGAGCTACTCCTTTCTCCCTCTGCGGAGTCACTATGTCAGCCTACACAGTTACTGTGTCCCACAAGCTCAGAACTGTGTCTCCTCTCACTGTCTCTTCAGCTGTTGTCTGTGAAACTGATACTCTTTACCTCCGAACCCTTTGCCTAGCTTCTGGCTCAAAATTTCTCCTTCTCCCCAGCAAAACGGAAATCTCCCCAAGAGGGCTCTGCGCTGCCACTCTGTGGCAATCACTGCATCTCTGCATTGTACTCACCGGAAATGGAAAAGCTTCCTCTGACCTCACTATCTCTGCCCCTATCTCAGTGCTTCGATCTCACTGAATCACCTCTGGCAACTGAACGCTGTTACTTTAGAGATCGATTTCTTAGCAAAATCGAATGCTCAACTGATTTGGTGTGTCTTCTCCAAGCCCCATCGACTTCCTACAATCCTCCGTTGAGACTTCAATGACCACGATTAAATCTTAATCGATGGCTAGGATTAACTAGAAATCGATGCATGTACTTTTCTAGAACATTCTCACCATGAATTAATTAATTTTGATTAATTAATCATATTTCCTAAGTTTAAACTTAGTAAATTTTAAAAACTGACTAATAAATCTAATTAAGTCATCTCTAGGAGGAATTTTCGTAAATGATTTTTGGGTATTGGAGAATACATGTATTCTAGCCTCTCCACCAAATCTCGTGGCTAAAACACATTTGATGCTACAAAAACTAACACTCACTCTTAGCGAGGAATGTGTTCTAGTGCTGTAGCCTAATGAAACAACACCTTGTCTCTGCATTATCTCCTGTCACGCTGTTGATGTCTGGCTGCTATTGCCCACCAACCACTACGCAACTTTGATATGTGCTGCATCTGTGCTGCTGCTACTGACTGAACTGCTGCCAACACTGCATCTGCACTGCAACTCCCTCTCCATTTGCTACTGCTGCAACTGCAACATCTGCAATTGAAAAGCATCCATAATACTAAATTAACTGTGATCAATATGATAGATCATATCACTTGAGTCTCTGACTGCTGTTAGTATCTGCGCTGTCACGGAGGCATCTGCGCTGCTATTGACTCTACATTGTGCCAACTGTACTGCTGCCAACTTTGCACTACGCTCCCCAGCATCTAACATGCAACTAGATTCTGCATCTGTCACTCTGGCATCTGATTGCATCAACTACCACTAATCCATCGTGCTACTGAAATACTGTGGGCCCTGTAGCAAGGTATTGATTGAAGAGGTGGACCTCCTCAAGAATCCTTCCCATTTGTAGCACTCCGAGGCTAAAATACCAAGTCACCCCACTTTACTCTCGGGCGCATATCAACAAACATGGCGAAGTCTTCCTCCAACCTGGAGGATAGCCTATCGATTTTTGTTGATGCTGCCTGCTGGTCCTGCTTCTCCTCCTTGTCCTTCTTCCTGAGACGACACTAGGTGCTGTAGTGGCCAAGCTCACCACATTTGAAGCACTTGACCTTCGATAGGTCCTTCTTCTTTCGCTGCTCCCCTTGTCCCTGACTGGGACCCTTCAATGCGAGGGCCACATTCTCCTCCTCCTTCACCTGCTTCAACCCGTTGCGATTGCCACTGATGGTGCTCTTCAAAAGAGTTCATCTCAACTCCTCCTGCTGCAAACCGTACCACATCCTATCCCAACCTGGCATGGTTTCTCTGCCAAAGATACTTTGGACAAATACCTACCACTCCTGAGACACTGTTGAGTGCTAATCGTACTAGTTCTGTGGGTTGAGGCATTGCCCCAACAGTTGACAATTGATCCCGAATCTCTTGAATCCTGGTGAGGAAGGGGTCTATGCCTTCCCCCTTCTGCGTCCTAGTGCATCTCAGCTTTTCCTCCAAGTACATCTTCCGCTACTCAGAAGTGCCTTGGTATAACGTAGAAATTGTATCCCACATCTCCTTCGCTGTTCCCTTGGCCGCTATATGTGATACAACATGATCCAGACGCCATCTAGGATCAATCTCTTTGCCCTCGCCATCTCCTTTCATGTATTCCTTGAGCTGATCTGCATCCTGGGGAATAGCTATCAATGTATCAATATATGGCTTTAGGTCATATTCATCCAGAAGGAAAGACATCCTTGCCTTCCAGATGAAATAGTTGGAAGCACCGTCCAACCTGTCCTGATCTCGTAATTCGGAAGTGGCCATCTTGGCAAAATAAGTCGAAATCCTCCTCTTCTCTTCTGCTCAGTTGTTGCTAGGCTCTATGCCCTCCTTGCTGGAGTGAGTAAATTTTCTCAAAACGATTGCTGATTTGCAAGAGAAAATTGAACTGCTGAAGCTAGAAGTCCACTGAGAAAAATTTTCCTTAGTGTGTGCTCTTTCTTCCTCCTAATGCTATCTTTGAATAGCAACTGCTGCAAAATGCTGCTTCCAACTAGAGATCTGCTCTGCAAGGAAAACACTGGTTGCTACCTCTGCCTTTGGTAATCCTCAAACTGGAGGAATCCGATTTCTCTATCTCTCTCTCACATAAATCGATTTTTTCATAAGAAATTGACATTGCTGGCCAAGAAACTGCGCTGTCTCTAAGGGTTTTGAACCGCTTCTTACGCAGAGCTACGAAATTCCTCTTCCCTTCTGCTATTGAGCTCTCTGGCTTACAATCTGACCTTTGATACCATGTGAAAATTCGGCCAACCCTGAATCCTATTGCAGCAACTGATGTTATTTCTTCTATTCGTTAGTTTAATTAAACAAATTATTTGCTGTGTGCTACGACAAATATTGAAACAAATACACTGCAACCTTCAGAAAAAAAATATTGTTGAAGAAATAAAAAACACCGGAAGAAACAGATGCGCACACACCAAATACACCGTTATTTTTGGACTAAGTCCCTGGAAAAACCGAACTCGGAAAAACGGTGTAGTGGCTGAGGGTTTTGATATTATGCAGTAGTGAAAACTAAGTACAATCTATGGATGCTTAAACTAGAAATCCAAACAGAGAAATATCTGGCAACAATAACTAGTGAGAAAAAATTCTCACTCCATAGGTGATCCAACACTGACCTCAACTCGAATTGAGCTACTCCTTGCTCCCCCTGTGCAGTCACTGTGTCCCACAAGCTCAGAACTGCGTCAACTCTCATTGTCTCATCAGGCGCTGTTTGGGAAACCGATACTCTTTGCCTTCGGACCCTCTACCTAAATTTTGGCTCAAAATTTCTCCTTCTCCCCAGCAAAATGGAAATCTCCCCAAGTGGGCTCTGCGCTGCCTCTGTGCTGCCTCTCTATGGCAATCACTTCCTCTCTGCAATGTACTTGTCGAAACTGGAAAAGCTTCCTCCGGTCTCACTATCTCTGCCCCTCTCTCACTGCTTCGATCTCACTGAATCACCTCCGAAAACTGAATGTTGCTACTCTGCAGATCGATTTCCTAGCAAAATCGAATGCTTGACTGATTTGGTGTGTCTTCTCCAAGCCCCATTGACTTATTCTTATAATCCTCCGCTGAGACTTCAACGACCACGATTAAATTTAATCGATGGCTAGGATTAACTAGAAATCGATCCATGTGCTTTTCTAGAACATTTTCACCATGACTTGATTAATTAATCATATTTCCTAAGTTTAGACTTAGGAAATATTAAAAACTGACTAATAAATTTAATTAAGTGGTCTCTAGGTGGAATTTCCAGAAATGATTTTTGGGTATTGGACAATACATGTATTCTAGCCTCTCCACCAAATTTCGTGGCTAGAACACATCCGATGCTACAAAAACTAACAGTTTTGAGGGCAGAAACTTTGTTTCTTCATCAGTAGCAGCAACAATATTTTATGGGCAGCGCATGCTACCTGTTTGGGCCATTTCCAGCACTTGGGTCCACTTCATTTCACCTAGGTTTTTCATGCATGCAGTGTGGTATAAAATTCATTTGAGAATTATAATTCGCTCAAGCATTTGCCTCTCATACTTATTTATGTTGCAAGTGTTTCCACTTTATCTACAAAGTGTTGACAAAAGTACTACTTGCTCACTCTTTGTTAAAATTTCTCAAAGAAAGTTTTTAATATTTTCTAAGTTAGTGAGAGAATGGTGAGTCTACATGCAGTGTTCATATTTGGACCTATATTTAATTGTTAAGATAATCTTCGGCAAAATCACATAACCAATCTTTTGTCGACGCGTTTCGAACCAACCAGTGTGGTTCATCGTCAGGACAAGTTGAAGATCTAATCAGGCTTAGCTCGATTAAATAGATTGTGCAGAGACTCCAACAGCTATAAGGTAACGGCTAATTTGACCTAATGAACTTGGTCAAACTACTTTAATATTTCAAGAAATAGTTAAAATAGGTAAATAAAGGAGTTTATTTGTTAATTTAAGGATAATATTAATATTTTAATTATAATGGTCATTATACAATATATATTCAATGATTTAATATTATTCAGTTATTATTTAAATAAATTAATTTAAATTTCGATATATTAATAATATTATTTCGAGTATTAAGAGAATCTATTCATATTTTAATTAAAATGGTCATTATATATTTTAATTGATTTATTATTATTTAATTATATTACTAAATAATTTTTATTAATATATTTATTTAATAATAAAAAGATATATAATTGAAATCATTTGTTAGTTTAATATTATTTCAAATATCTACAAGGTCATTATATATTAAATGATTTATTATTATTCAATTGCTATCTAATTATTATGTAATACTTCACCTCTGTTTTTTATTTTAGTTACATTGGATGATTATGTAATAATTTTTTTAATGGTCCATTGGTAAGTTAGTTCTTTACTATTTAATTATAATGGTCATTAAACTTATAATATATGCTTATTGAATAATCTATAACTACTAACTAACTAAACAACTTGTTAAAACATTATTCCTCTTAGAGATTTGTTATCCTAGGTAAAGTCCAAGATAATCCATAATAGTATTATTCCTTCAAAGGTCAAATAATCCATATTAGTTCAATATTTTTATTCAAAATTATTAGAGGTAACTAAGCCCCTAGGCGAATAAATTTTTTTTTTTTTTTTTTTAATAGGGTTGAATGATTATTCCTAAGAATATAACTTAAATCAATGGTCAATCATAATTTATCCTTAAAATCTAAGGTAAGATTCTATTAATAGTCGATATTTATTCAAATTTTATTTATTCAAAAATATTAAAGTCAATTCTGTTATAAGGTCAATAATCTTATAATTTATAAGGATTAAAAAGGGGGGGTCGTTTTAGACATTAGTTAAAGGGAAACTCAATTAATCAAATAAATAATTATCAAGGTATAATTAATAAATTTATGAAAATAATAATAATAAATGCCTTCATAATTAGGTTAGGGTTAATACACTGATAAGCCCGAGACTGATTCCTACTAATTAAAACTCCAAAATAATCGGACAAAACTGCTAAGAGAAAATGAAAGGAAGGGGAAGATAGAAACATAAAACCAAAAGACAGGGGAATGAGGCGGCTAGGAAGATAAGGCTGGGACCCAGCAACTGCTGATCTTCCATCCATCATCCCTATTAAGATTTATTGGCCTTTTCTCAATCTCCAGGGCCTCCCTGAATTTTCGATGGTGAAACTGCGCAACTTTGGCAATGACTTGAGCCTCCTCTATACATACATGATGCATAGTCTTCCCAACATGTTCAGCCAGGGCCGAGGACTTGGTCCTACCATGTCTTAAATCCGCCGAATGCTCGCTGATCCGTTGATTGATAGAGCGTCCAGTCTCACCAATATAAGGGGTCCCACAGGAACATGGAATGACATAGACGCCCTTCATGTCCTTAGGGTCAATCGGGTCTTTCACAGACCTGAGGGAGCCACGGATAGTATTGAGAGGTCTGAAAGTGGTGGGAACATTATGCTTCTTCAGAATCCTCGCAATCCTGTCCGTGGTTCCTTGGATGTAAGGAAGATTCACACCCAAGAAATGATCACTAGGAGCCTTTCGGATTGAAGGCTCCTTCTTGGCCCTGAGGAAGGCTTTTTGACCGAGGTGCCTCTTGTAACCATTCTTCTCAAAGACTTCTAGGAGGTGAGCCTTCTCCGACTCCAAGCTCTCCTCATCCGAAATTCTAACAGCACGGGTGGCAAGCGTGCTAAGAACCCCTATCTTCTGAGCGGGGAAATGATGCGACGAAGCATGCAAGTATTGCTCAGTATGCGTCTTCTTTCTATACACCTGATGAGAAAAGGAACCATCCACCTTCTTAGAGATGAGAACATCCAAGAATGGGAGACAACCATTATCTTCTTTTTCCATCGTGAATTTAATGGAGGCGGACTGGCTATTGAGGTGGCTGAAGAAACGATCCAGCTCTTCAGGCCCATGTGACCAGACCACACCAGTGTCATCGACGAATCTTCTCCAAAGCTTTGGTAAGAGGCGAGAGGAGGCCAAAGCCTTAGACTCAAAATCTTCCATGAAGAGATTAGCCACGACAGGGGACAAAGGGGAGCCCATGGCGACTCCGCAAGTCTGCTCATAGAATTCTCCCTCGAAGCTGAAAAAGGTAGAGGTAAGGCAAAGTTCAACTAACTTAGCCGTATCAGGGTCAGTTAGCTTATTAATTACCTTTAATTGTTGAGTATTTCTTGAAGTGGAGGCCTTTGTATCGAGTCAACTACTATTATGTACTTTTGTTGTTGTTGTCAATCATATTCATGCATAAAATATCTTGATGTGTTAGTTTTTGGTAGCATCAGAAGTGCTCTAGCCTTGAAAATTGGTGGAGAGGCTAAGGCACATGAGTTCTAAAGAACTCAGAAACCGTTTGGTGAAATCCCACCCAGATTGTATTTTATTAAAATAATTAATATTTTTAATGGAGGTCCCAAGTCTAAACTTAGGGAAATTAAATATTAATGGATATTAATCAAGATATGGGTGAGAATGATCTAGAAGGTAGATCAAGTCATGTTTTAATCTTAGCCGTTGATTAGAGACATAATCTCGATCGTTGAATACTCAACAGGAAAAGTATAAAATGGAGGCTTGGGGTTCATTTGGAACACACACAGAGAGATTGAGGAAATCGATTTTCTGAGGTGAGAATTTCTTAGGTGGAAAATCGATTGGGGAGATCTTGTAGCTGAGAAGCGGAGAGAATGCGGGAGGACTTTCCGGAAAATATAGAAAAGAGAGGTGGAGAGAGCTTGTAGAGAAGCAGCGCAGTAGCGGGGAGAGCTGATGCTAGGCTAGTTTGGGCCCACGCAGTCCTGACGCAGAGCCAGAAGGGCCAGCGCAAAGCAGAAAAGTTGCCTGTCACGAAGAATCCAGAACAACCGGAACTGTCGGGAACTACCGAAATTGTCAGGAACTATTGGAACTGCCAGAACAACCGGGAGAGCTGACGCAAAGGGCAAAGAAGGTGACGCAAAGCCAACGCATAAATAGTCGGGGTTAGCCAGTCTTGTGCCGGATCAGTGAGAATTCTGCCGAGTGAAGTGAGGTAAAACTCACTCAGATTTTCCGCCAGTATTTTCTCTATAAAGGATTGCTAAATGAGCATCCTAGATTGTTTTAAGATATTTACTGCTAATAATAAGAATCCTCAAATTTGTTGCACCGGTTTTCCCACATTGGGTTTTTTCAGGGACGATTGTCCAAAAACAAGTGTGTCAATGTGATTGTTCATATGTTGATGTTTCTCTTGCCATTTATTTTTCAGTTCTAGTTTGTGAAACCTGCAACTAAATTTATTTTGGTATTTACTGAAGTATTGGTAAATAACTTATCATAAATAAGTAGGAGAAATAAATCAGTGATTGCAGCAAATTTTTGCACGGTATTAGAGCAAGGTTCAGACAAGATGGAAGCAAAGAATAAGGGTATGGAGAACAATAGGGATCATAATATTTCCGAATTAGTTTTCTAGGTTGGAAGAGGAGTTTGCTTGCCTATTAAGTTCTGCATCAGTCGAGGACTGGTACATTGATAGTGGGGCTTCAGCGCATATGACTGGAGAACGAGAATATTTCTCGAGGTACTAGGAGGAATAGATGAAATTTCAAATCACAAAGGGTAACAGGACGAAGTGCACCCCAATATGAAAAGGAACCGTTATATTCTAGACAACAACAGGCGATAGTCTTCGGGCCACGAATGTACTGCATGTGCCAGGTATGGGAATGAATTTGATTTTTGTCTCTCAATTACAAGATAAGGGATATGATGCATACTTCATGGGTAATAGAGTATATGTCAAGCATCCAAGGTGGAAAAATAGGGCCCAGATTGGAACTCGAAGCAACAGATTGTACAAGTTGCAACTCGAGTCTCCTATGGCATTGATAAGTAGTAATGTCGATGGAGAAAAAGAATTAAAGGAGCTGTGGCATAGGAGGATGGGACACTTACATCATGGGGTGTTACGGATGCTCAAGGAAACTGTTATGGGGGTTCCAGTGCTTACTACCAAGCATGATGATACATGCAGAGGCTGCGTGCTAGGTAAGTACGCCAAAGCAGCATATTCTAGAAGCAACGATAGAGCTAAGAGTGTATTGGGGTTAATACACTCGTCTAATGTCTACAAGGGCCATCAGTGGCATTGAGTATTTTGTTATCTTCATAGATGACCATTCCAGGAAAGCTTGGATCTATTTTTTGAGAACCAAGGATGAGGTATTTGATCAGTTTAAAGAGTTTAAGGCTCTAGTGGAAAACCTGATAGGAAGGAAGATTAAGATATTGCACTCAGACAATGGCGGAGAATACATGGATAAGAACTTCACTTGTTTCTGTGCAAGAGAAGGGATCCGAAGAGAATGGACAACACCCCATAATCCAGAATAGAATGGAATCATAGAAAGGAAGAACATAACTATTGTTGGAGCAAAAAAGGCGATTTTATATGATCAGAATCTACCCAAGTTTTTATGGGTAGAAGCATGCAGCATGACTGTACACATTCAGAACAGGACTCCTCATAGAGCTTTAGGAAAGAAGACACCAGAGGGAGTTTTCACGTGAAAGAAGCCAGAAGTAAGTCACCTTAGGATATTCAGCAGTGTAGCTTATTGGCATATTCGAGAAGAGAAGCGAAGCAAGTTAGAGTGTTAAAATTGGCAACCAGGGCAAAACTTCATGTGGGTCATCTTATTCATGGCTAATAATATTTTTATTAGATTTCTCTCGTCGAGAGGTGTAGGATTGATATAAAGATCATCCAATTCCGATAAGTATTCATGGAGATATGAATTTATTTTGATTATGGAATTATTATCAAGCCGACCTACAACTCATGTAGGCTTAGAAGCCCAACAGTCGCATCTATTCACCCACCAACGTTGTGTATAAATATAAGAGGACTTTTCCTCATTTGGACTCACTCATCTCATCACATCTCTCTCTCTTCTGCGCAGATATGAGTCTCTTCTCTACTGCGCTGAAATGGGTCTCTCTCTCTCACACATGTGAAGCCGGAAGCTGTTGAATTTGAAGCTGCAACTGCAGAAGTAAAGATTGACTTGCGTGGCCTAGAAGATATCCTCGTTGGAACTGCACTGTAGGTTCATCTGAACCTTCTTTTAAAGCCGCAACTTTTGGTGGTGGAATGAAGTCAATCCGACGAACGGGTTGCAAGATATCGACTGCCCTAGTTTGAAACTGTTGAAACTGAAGCTGCAACTGCAGAAGTAAAGATTGATTTGCGTGGCCTAGAAGATCTCCTCATCTGAACTGCGTTGTAGGTTCATCTGAACCTCCTTTGGAAGCCGAAACTTTTGGTGGTGGAATGAAGTCAATCCGATTGTCGGTTTGTGAGATATCGTCTGCCCTAGTTTGATGATGAAGCCGCTAATGCTGATGCTGCTGATCTAGGGTTTGCTACTGCTGATATAAATCAGATTTATTGTACTGTTTCTCTCTGCTGAATTATTGAAGATAAATGAAGATTTGATCAAAGGGTTTCCCCACACATTGTGGGGTTTGTCCCTGGCTAGCCGCCACATCTTGTGTCTCTTGTCTTGGCTTGTTTTCTGTCGATCGTTTAATGTTCTATCTGCACTTTACTTTATGTACATGTGATTGCTAATATGTGGAATATAATAAGAAAAAGAAGTAAACTGTTATAAGCATAGAACATACTATAACTTAACATAGAGCTAATTGCCGAAGTTGGGTATCTAGTAGGTTATAGCGAGACTGCAACGGCGTATCAGATCTACATTCCGAGTAGCAGAAAGATTGTAGTAAGGCGGGATATGAAGTTCATGGAAGATAGAGCCTTCAGGAAATATCGTGAGATGCCATTTGAAGAACAGGATGGGAATGCTTCTCTAGTCTAGCAACAGGGATCAGATCTGGCAGGAAGACAAGCAATTGGTTGAAGCACAGTAACCAGTGCTAGAATCTCCTC
The DNA here is from genome assembly GCA_031772625.1 of Pinus tabuliformis. Taxonomy (NCBI): domain Eukaryota; kingdom Viridiplantae; phylum Streptophyta; class Pinopsida; order Pinales; family Pinaceae; genus Pinus; species Pinus tabuliformis. The sequence goes on from CM062815.1 coordinate 719,740,119, forward strand.
TAGAGAAGAGGAGCCAAGAGTGTCACAGCAGGTACAGGAATAGGAACAGATGGAACCTCCCACACACCAATGGAAGAACTAGCTAAGATGTACGAGAGAGTCTAAGGGACGCAGAGGAATTTGTTAGAGCTCCTAGAGCCAAGAGAAGGCAGTGTAGACAACCTGACAGGTACCAAGCATTGGTAGCTCAGGTCGAAGAACCCTCTAGTTTTCAAGAAGCCGCACATCACCAGGTATGGGTGGATGCCATGGTAGAAGAGTACAGTTCTATCATGTCAAATGATGCCTGGGAAATTGTACCAAGAGCAGAGAATAGATCAGTTGTAGGTTCGAGATGGATCTACAAGCTCAAGTATGCTGCAGATGGCAGCGTAGATAAGTACAAGGCTAGGTTTGTTGCAAAAGGATATGCGCAAAAGGAAGGAATAGACTATGAGGAAACCTTTGCCCCAGTAGCTCAATATATCTCTATTAGATCCATTATATCCCTTGCAGCACAGATGGGGTGGGAGATTTACCACATGGACGTCATGACAACGTTCTTGAATGGGGTGATAGAAGAAGAGGTATATATCAAACAACCAAAAGGTTTCGAAACACATGAAAAGAGAACTCATGTGCGCAGGTTGAAGAAAGCCTTGTACGGGCTGAAACAAGCACCGAGAGCTTGGTATGGTTGAATTGACAGCTACTTACAGCAGTTGGGATTCATTAAGAGCGATGCCGATCCAAATCTCTATTATTTGCTAGTAGAAGGTGAGCCATTGATTCTGGTATTGTATGTGGATGATCTATTTTTGACGGGATCATCTAGATTCTAGACTCAGAGGATTGTAAGAAGAACCTGGAAACTGAGTTTGATATGAAGGATTTGGGGCTAATGCACTATTTTCTGGGATTGGAAGTTTGGCAGCAGGATGGTGAGATCTTCCTTGGCCAAGGAAGATATGCATCATAAATTTTGAAAAGATTCAGAATGCAGGATTGTCGACATGTGGCTACGCCTATGATTACCAATTGGAAGATAATAGATGCTTCGGGAGACAAGGAAGTGGACCCCAACTTATACAGACAACTCATTGGGTCACTTATGTATCTGGTCAACATCAGGCCAGACTTGTGTTATGCTGTCAACACCCTTAGTCAGTTCATGGTGGAACCAAAAAGGGTGCACTGGGCAGTAGCAAAGCACATTCTCAGGTATGTGCGTGGAACAGTAAATTTTGGATTAAGGTACACCAAGGGCAATGATATCGAATTGAGTGGATTCACTGATGCAGATTGGGCAGGAAGTTCAGTAGACAGGAAAAGTACCACTGGGTATTGCTTCGGTATTGGATCTGGGATGACCTCCTGGTGCAGTAAGAAGTAGAAGTTTGTAGCTCTGAGCTCTGCTAAAGCTGAGTATATGGAAGCTAGCAAAGCAACATGTGAAGCTATATGGCTCAGGAAACTGCTTGTAAATCTATTCAGGAGAAGGATGGAAGCGACAAGGATCTTCTGTGATAATCAGAGTTGTATCAAGCTCTCTGAAAATCCAATATTTCATGATCGCTCCAAACACATCGATATTCAGTGTCACTTTATCAGAGACTGTGTTCAGCGTTGAGTGGTATAGTTGGAGTACACTCCCACAGGAAATCAGGTGGTAGACATACTGACCAAGGCTCTAGGAAGAGCCAAGTCTGTTCAATTTCGGGAACAAATGGGTATGTTGGAAAATCCATTTCAATAGAATGATGCAACGTTTGAGAGGGAGTTGTAGTACAGATGCAACAGTGGTAGTGGCAGTGTCATTGGCAGCAGTAGCACATTGTTGTTGGCAGCAGTAGAGCAGAAATGAGATGCTTCAGAAATAGAGCAGTGTGAAGGTGAACATTGTTGTTAGTGCACTTTCCTTGCTAGGAGGGAGTGTTAGTTTTTGGTAGCATCAGAAGTGCTCTAGTCTTGAAAATTGGTGGAAGGCTAAGGCACGAGTTATAAAGAACCCAGAAACTGTTTGGTGAAATTCAACCCTGATTGTATTTTATTAAAATAATTAATATTTTTAATGGAGTTCCTAAGTCTAAACTTAGGGAAATTAAAACATTAATGAGTATTAATCAAAATATGGGTGTGAATGATCTAGAAGGCGGATCAAGTCATGTTTTAATCTTAGCCGTTGATTAAAGACTTAATCTTGGCCTTTGAAGACTCAATAGGAAAAGTATAGAATGGAGGCTTGGGTTTCATTTGGAATACACAGAGAGATTGAGGAAATCGATTTTCTGAGGTGAGAAGTTCTCAGGAGGAAAATCGATTGGGGAGATCTTGCAGCTGAGGAGCAGAGAGAATCCGGGAGAAGGACTTTCTGGAAAATACATAACAGAGAGGCGGAGAGAGCTTGCAGAGAAGCAACGCAGTAGTCGGGAGAGCTGACACTGGGCCAGTCTGGGCCCACACGGTCATGACGCAGAGCTAGAAGGGCCAACGAAGAGAAGAAAAACTGTCTGTCACACAAAATCCAGAACTGCTGGAACAATCGGAACTGTCGGGAACTGCCAGAACTGTCGGGAACTATCGGAACCGCCAGAACAACTGGGAGAGCTGACGCAAAGGGCAGAGAAGGTGATGTAGGGCTGATGTAGAGCCAACGGAGAAATAGTTGGGGTTAGCTAGTCTTGTGCGAGATTAGCCGGAATTTTGCTGGGTGAAGTGAGGTAAAACTCACTCAGATTTTCCGCCAGTGTTTTGTCTGTAAAGGATTGCTAGATGAGCATCCTAGATTGTATTCAGATATTTACTGCTAATAATAAGAATCCTCAGATTTGCTGCATTGGTTTTCCCACATTGGGTTTTTCCGGGGACGATTGTCCAAAAACAAGTGTGTCAATTTGATTGTTCATACGCTGATGTTTCTGTTTCCGTATAATTTTCAGTTCTAGTTTGTGAAGTTTGCAATTGAATTTATTTTGGTATTTGCTGAAGTGGTAAATAACTTACCATAAATAAGTAGGAGAAATAAATCAATTATTGCAACAAATTTTCGCATGATGTTCTTGTCATTCTTCGACTAAAACATGGATCAAACCTTCATAATTTCCTTTTATAAATTAGCAGCAGAAATCAATAGATCCCTTTCTAAGGGGATACTTACTTTGCTACAACAAGAGAAGCCACAAAAAGAACATGAATTGGGGCCCAAAATTTATGCACTTGGAACAAATTTAAGATGTATGGGGGTTACAACAAAAGCCCTTCTCAAACTAGAAGAACTTGCTTCACTCCTCTCCAAGGTGCATTAGTCAGATGGGAAGAGCTTGATTTGGGCTCTAAAACTAGCTATGCTTGCTCTCATACAACACAAGTTTTTGGAGCATCCTTGTGTAGGGGTCAAACTTCCAGTTTCTTCTTGTCTCAGTGGTATCATGATGTTGATCGCACCTATACCTCCTTATAATGATGATATAATGAGGAGAGTCTTCAGATTGATAGTGGAGACTTTTTAGGATTTGGATAATAGTGAGGGTCCTACCTTTGGGAAGAAGCTTGAGATTCTGGAAGTCATGGCCTTGGTTAGATGTTATGACCTCCTGTTTGAGCAAGAGTGTGACGACTTGATCTTACAGATGTTCCAATGCTTCTTCAGCGTTAGGAAACATCATGTTGACACAGTCATAACACACATGCAATCCATTTTGTCCTCATGTATGGGAGACTATGATGGCATTTTTCAGGAGGTTGTAGTCTAGATTGTTGGCCGTTAGGAGAGAACAATTGGTCTCACTTGTTGCTTATGAACTAGCCAAAAGGTTGGTTAAGCAAAACATTGGTTTGCTCAGGAGACGATTGACCTAGGAGGAGTTGCGGAGGAGTAGTGGTGACCAACCAAGAAACATGAATGAGTTGAGGAGGAAGGGTCTTTGCTTCATCTAGAAGGAACCTGACCACTCATGCTTGATTGATAGATGATAGGGGTAGAGGAGGAGGAGATCCTTTCTGATTTCTAGGATGAAGATTCTTTTTTAGATTAGTCCATGAGTTCAAACAATGATGTCTCTGAGGAGCTTGAGCAGTCATGTGGAGTTGTTGACAACATGCCATATTTATATTTAGGTGTGTATGGTGAGCAGTTAGTGGAACCTACAGGAGACATTTAGGGTGATGAGTCACCAATGGCGATTCAGCATGAGTAGCACATGGTGGAGCATGAGTCATATGATTGTTGATTTCTGGTAGCATCATATGTGCTCTAAGCCTCAAAATTTGCAGGGAGGGTAAGACACATGTATTCCATAATACCTAGAAATCGTTTTGGGAAATTCCACTCGGAGATAGTTTTATTAAAATAATCAATTATTTTTAATGGGTCCCCAAGTCTAAACTTAGAAAATTGAAATAATTAAGGGTATTAATTAAACTGGGGGTGAAACTTCTAGAAGAAGACGAGGATAAAGTCGAAATGATCTAAGCCATTGATTAGAATCTAATCTGGGCCATTGATTACTCAACGAGAAGATTATAAGGACTTCGACGGGCATTTGGAAAACACATCAAGTGAGAGATTAGAGATCGATTTTCTCAAGAGAGAAGTGCAGCAGTTGCCAGAGGAGTGATCGAGGTGATTTATTGCAGTGAGGGGCAGGGATAGTTTCTGGGGAAGTTTTCCTGATCCGGAGAGTACAAGTCAGAGAGGGCAGAAAGACATCTAGAGAGGCTGACGCAGGGCCATGCAGAGCTATGCTGTGGCAATGCAGAACTTCAGAGGGAGATCAAAATTTTGTCGAGGAACAGTCGGGATTTAGTGGCGGAGCTGGGGTGTGAGACCGGGAGGCTAGAGGTTCGATGTTTCCAGCCAGCAGAGGATCTAGAGGAGGTGCAACACAGTCCCAACGGCAGTGACTGCGTGGGTGTGACGCAGTACTGCGCAAAGGCTCATCTCCAACGCAGATCAGTGCCGAATCTTCTAGTGACAGGGTTAGATCATCTCACTACCTTTTTACCTAGTTAGATCTCTATATAGGATTGCCAGTTTGGGCATCCGAAGAATTGTATTAAGAAAACTACTACTTAATAATACAAACCTTCAGCTGCTGCACCGATTTTCCCACATTGGGTTTTTTCGAGGACATTTGTCCAAAAACAACGGTGTCACTTGTGTTGTGTATTTCTTCTTACTCCATTCTTGTTTCTGCATATAATTTAATTAGTGAAGGTCGCAATGTATTGGTTTCGATATTTACCGTATAACACAGTAAATAATTTGTTCAGTTATTTAAGGAATAAAAGAAACTTAATCAGTTGCTACAATAGAAATTTGGGTCTCCAAATTTTCACATGGTATCAGAGCATAGGTGAAGCAAGAGAGCAGACTATAAGAGCCGAGCATTGAAGAGAAGGGGGGAGATCGAAGTGCTGTGTAGGAAGCAGATCGAATCCCCAGAGGGATTACGTGGTCCAAGCCAGGAGGGCAAGATTCTCAAGGAAAATCTCTCTTTAAGTGAGTTGACAGAGAGGTAATATTTCCAGATTGAGATTTGTCAGCGGCAGAGAGAGCAATGCAGTAGAAGCTTCAGTGCAGAGCAGTCTTCAGGTGAGATGCAGTTTTTGCAGTAGTTGCTTGGGTAGAAAAACTTGAGAAGTAAGGAGACACTTTTTGAGGGAATTTCTTCCTTAGAGAATTCCTAGCCAGGGAATTCGATTTCTCAATTGCTGAGCAACAGTAGAGAGGCAGATCTACTAACTCCAGTAGGGAGTGCGTAGGCCAGCCTAACAGCAACGCAAAAGAGAGAGGAGGCAGTTCGACATTTTGTTGGTAGAGATGGCAGCGAATGAGCTGAGAGATCAAGATCAGTTGGACAGAGCATCCAACTATGTGATTTGGAAGGCTAGGATCTCTTGCCTTCTGGATGAACCTGCAGATGTAGATCCACTCAAGAAGTACCAGGCTGAAATGGCGAAGGCCACGTGGTTGATCCTCGATGGAGTGAGGGATCACGTTGTATATCACATTGCTGGCAAAGGGATTGCCAAATATATGTGGGATGCCTTGGCTACGTTGTATAAGGGATCTTCCGAGCAACGGAAGATGTACTTGGAGGAGAAGGTGAGATCCACGAGGATGCAGAAGGGGGAACGCATTGATTCGTTCCTATCGAAGCTTCAAGAGGTTCGAGACTTGTTGGCAGCTATAGGATCAATGCCTCAACCTACCAAGATGGTGAGGTTGGCCCTGAATTCAGTCTCAGAATAATGGCAAGTGTTTGTTTAGAGTATCCCGGGCAGAGAGAGATTGCCAGATTGGGAAGGGATGTGGGCCGCTCTTCAGTAGGAAGAGATGAGGCGAGACTTAGTCAAGTGCAAACTTGATAGCAACAACAACAATGGGACGAAGCCCAAGGAGGAGGAAGAGAATGCAACCCTTGCATCAAAGGGGCAACAGGAGCAGCGGAAGGGTAAGAAGGATGTCTCGAAGATCAAATGTTTCAGGTGTGGTGAATTTGGTCACTACACTACACAGTGTCCTCTCAAGAAGGACAAAGACGAAAAACATGATCCAAAGGCTGCAACTGCAAATATCGAGGAGGAGGAGTTTGCCATGGTTGCTTAGATACCTCCAGGGGATAGGTGGGGTGATCTGGTACTGTAGTTCGAAAGAACTGCAAATGGGTAGGATCCTTGAGGAGTCCACCTCTTGGATCAATAACTTGCTATGGGAGCCCATATCAGAAGTAGCAAGATGGACCAGTGTGAGTTGGTGCGGAGGAGTGCTGGAGCGACAATTGCAGTGGCTAGGAGCACTAGAGACTGAGTAGCACAGAACAGAGTTGTCAGCAATGCAGTTGACACAGTGCAGAGTCAACAACAATGCAGAGGCTTCAGAGGGTCAGCGTAGCGACTAGTAGTTTTCAGAACTCTAGCAATAGATGCATCATGCTGAACACCTGTTCAGTATTTTGGATGCTTTTTCGTTGTTGTTGTAGTAGCAACAATAGTTGGAGAGGGTTGTAGTGTAGATGCAGTGTTGGCAGTGGCAGGGCCAGTAGCAACAGTTGGAGAGGGTTGCAGTGCAGATGCAGTTTTGGCAGTGGCAGGGCCAAAGTAGCACAGACACAACATTTGCGAGGGTTGTAGTGTAGATGTAGTGTTGGCAGTGGCAGGGCTAGCAATAGCACAAATGAAACATTTGCGAGGGTTGTAGTGTAGATGTAATGTTTGTAGTGGTAGGGCCAGCAGCAACACAAATGCAACGTTTGCGCAGTAGTTGATGGGCAGTGATGTCAGACATTAGCAACGAAGAGGGAGCTGTTACAGAGTCAAGATGATGCTTTAGCAACGTGCATTACTAGAGCACATTCTTCGCTAAGAGGGACTGTTGATTTTTGATAGCATCGGACGTGATCTAAGCCTCAAAATTTGTAGGGAGGCTAGGACACATGTATTCCATAATACCCATAAATAGTTTTGGGAAATTCCACCTGGAGACGGTTTTATTAAAATAATTAATTATTTTTAATGGGTGCCTAAGTCTAAACTTAGGAAATTAAAATAATTAAGGGGTATTAATTAAACTGGGGGTGAAACTTCTAGAAGAAGACGAGGATAAAGTCGAAATGATCTAAGCCATTGATTAGAATCTAATCTGTGTCGTTGATTACTCAACAAGAAGATAATAAGGAGGACTTCGATGGGCATTTGGAAAACACATTGAGTGAGAGATTAGAGATTGATTTTCTCAAGAGAGCAGCACAACAGTTCTCAGAGAAGTGATCAAGGTGATTTCTTGTAGTGAGGGGCAGGGATAGTTTATGGAGGAACTTTCCCTGATCTAGAGAGTACAAGGCAGAGAGGGTAGAAAGACGTCCAGAGAGGTTGACGCAGGGCCACGCAGAGCTATGCTGTGGCAGCGCAGATCTTCAAAGGGAGATCAAAATTCTGCTGAGGAACAATTGGGATCTAGTGCCGGAGCCGGGGTGTGAGACTGGGAGGCCAGAGGGCCGAAGTTTCCAGCCAGCAGAGGATCTAGAGGAGGTGCAACGCAGTCCTAGTAGTAGTGACTGCGTGGGTGTGATGCAGTACTGCAAAGAGATTGCGCAAAGGCTCATCTCTAGCGCATATCAGTGCTGGATCTTCCAGTGACAGGGTGAGTTCATCTCGCTACCTTTTTGCCTAGTTAGGTATTTGTATAGGATCTCCAGTTTGGGCATCCGAAGAATCGTATTCATAAAACTACTGCTTAATAATACAAACCCTTAGCTGTTGCAACGGTTTTCCCACATTGGGTTTTCCAGGGAGATTTGTCTGAAAACAACGGTGTGACTTGTGTTGTGTATTTCTTCTTGCTCAGTTCTTGTTTCCGCATATAATTTAGTTAGTGAAGGCTGTAGTGTATTGGTTTTGATATTTACCGTAGAACACAGTAAATAATTTGTTCAGCTATTTAACAAATAGAAGAAACTTAATCAGTTGCTGCAGTAGAAATTTGGGTCTCCAGATTTTCACACTGATGAGGATGATATGCACAAGATGCATGATGAACCTTTTGTGGAGAGCCAATTGGAGGGTCATGTTAAGCTCATGATAGAGAAGGATGATCAACCTTCTTTTGGACCAACCATTGATGAGGAGTAGACAGATGCACAAACTACTAGTAGGGTTGTACTATTTGCAGACACTTGTCATCAGGAGGCAATGGAGCCTGATAGTATAGATTTGTAGGAGGTTAATAGACTGGAGGAGCTTAGAGTTTCCAATCAGATAAGGGAGGATCTTTTTGAGATGGTGGTGCATCCATCTTTAGGCCCACCCATTAATGAAGTGCAGTTAGATGCACAGGTAGTTGGCAAACTTGTAGTACTTTTAGGGAGCAACCATCTCCAATGGTACATTGACAGGGCTTGTAGCAAAGCTTGCCCACTTTTATCCATTATAGGGAGAGGAGAAGGATTTCTTGGACAGATCTTGTTGATTGACCAGACAGAGCAACATGAGTTGAGCATGGACTAGTGACAACACAGTAGATTTGTTCCTTACATAGGTGTCCATGCATTCGATTCTTTCCACGGGGTAGATTGGCGGGAGATCATGAGTTGGTATCCTATTGATGGAGTGTCATTCTTAGTCAGGAGTGTGGTATAGCAGGGGCCCTTAGAGATAGGGGACACTACATGCCCCAGTTGGCAGTTAGGCATAGGTTGGTCGTCCATCAACATTCCTTCACAACATTAGCATAGTGGGGTTGACCTTGGTCTATGCCAAGGGTTGGACTAGAGAGAGGTGATGAGTTGGTATTCTACTGGTGGAGTAGCATCTATGGCCAGAGATAGAGCACAATCAGGGCCATGGGATTTGGGCGATGATTGGCCATGGTGGCATTGGGATCCAGGTGGATCTACTAGTAGCAGGATGAGTCAGAGATGGGCTTGGGATCCAGGTATTGAGGGATCCAATCATGTTTGGATTGCTTGGAGGCATGATGTGGACCAGTGGTTCATATGGGATCTTGGTATCTGTTTGCAGATGCCTCTACAGTAGATAGGTGTGGATTGCGTGAGGGAAAACAATCTTGGGGCGGGAGGATTTGTCATGTCCCCATTTTTATTTTTCTCTATAGTACAACCATGATGGGTTTCCAAGGTATGTGATGGCCAGGCCACAGAAGTAGGATTATATCATCGGGGGTCCCGAAGGAGTTTTGAGGAGTTTTTATGGGATCCAATGGCATTCACTTGGCATATTGCATCATCTACAAAACTTGCCTTTCGTTCCATTGCATTCCGATAACTTTTAAAAATTAGCATTATTATGGGGCCTAACTTAATTAATTATGTTGGAGGTGGCATTCCAGGAAGATTATTTGATAAAAAACCTTAGTGTAATAGCTTGTTGGAACCAAAACGAGAAGATCTACAGGATGAGATGCTGAGAAGTAATTTCTAGTGGCTAGAGAGAGTATGGTGGAAAATTTACCATTTTCCTTAATTAAAAATGACTTTAATTAGTCATTTAATTAAGGAAAAATAATTAATTGGAGGAAAAGGCCCAAAAGTGACTTAAGTGAAATAAAATTAAATTAAAAAGTCACTTAAGATAAAGTCAATGGAGAAGCTTCTAGAATAATAAAAAAATAAAAAAATAAGGTGCTTTTAGAGGCTTGGAGATCTATCCATGAGATCTATAAAAGAGGAGGAGGAGGTCATTTGGAGGCATCTTAGATTTGTGTATTGTAATTGTGGTGAGATTTTGAGAACCCGGTTCTCTACTTCAGCAATAGCCCCAGGACAGAAACCCTTGGGTGATTCAGTGAGAGTGGGCGAGCACCCATCTCTTTCCTTGGTGGATCCATTCAAGATTCATAGGGTACAGTTTATTGGTTTTCAGTTTGTTTTGCAGGCCAGTTGTGGCGCTATTGTAGATCTAGTTGGCGCCATCATCTCAGCCATATTCCTGCTCTTGTACCAGCTTATTTACATATTAATAAAATAAGACTGAGATCTTCTGCATGTTTATATTGTCTATTATTCAGTTGCAGATTCTATTTCCCGTTTTTGCCGTAAATTTTGTGGTTTGATTTGTGCAAATTGTTTATGGTAGTGACGGCTTAAATTTCTAAAGCTATTTTTTGCAAATTTTATATTTGGGACATTACAAGGGTTTTGTTGCTAGGGCATTGTTACCCACCATTTTGTGGGTGATATTCCTAAGAGAATTTTTTTTTCTCGAAGATGGTCCGCAGCCTGGAGCCAACAGCCCCCTGCAGCCACCATCTAGCTCATTGTGTAATTTCTTCGCCACCTGAGGCAACCATGTGGTCCCTCGACCATCTGCCATGATCGTATGTTTGAAGGTGGGCCTCCCCAACTTAAAGGTATGCCTTGTCATTTGGTAATTGATTATTTTAGTTTGCTTATCATGGACACTTCTGGTCATGGATTAATGGGGTTTTCGACGGAAAGAATGGGTTAGGTTATGCCCTTGTCCCCTAGGCCCCTTTTGGATATTAAGTTTAATCTTGCATTCTAGTCCCGTGGGATCTCTTTTACTGACCATTTGGCTTTAGGGATGGTATTTCATGGGAAACCCCGATTTTGGTTGCGTGGTCCTGCTCCCTTATCCACTTATATTACCCTCTTTCCACTCATTAGTACCCCATTGATCATTTCTCCCACCTGGGTCTACATTCCTCCACTAGGTCCACATAGGATTAGCTTGCCCCTTCCCTTTGCCCACACCTTTGGTCATGGCCTGGAATGAAGCCTGGAGGTTGATGCAGCTAAAAATAAAAATAAAAGAATATTTGGCCATGTTACCACTCAAATTAGCAGGGGACCAAAGGGGGATCCCTAAAGGGAAAATGCTAGGCCAAGGGCACCAAATGAAGACTTAGCTTGCTGTCACCTCGGCTAAGATTCCCTTCTATTTACGAACTTTCACCGATGGGAGGAGACCCGATATGTATGGAGTCACCAATGAAGGATAAGTCAATGGATATAAGTGACACTAATAAAACCTTTCCTAGAAAAGTTTGAGGGATGGAGCTTGCTTGCTTAGCCCACTGTCACCTTAGCTAAGATTCCATTCTATTTACGAACTTTCACCGATGGGAGGAGACCCGATATGTATGGAGTCACCAATGAAGGATAAGTCAATGGATATGGGTGATCTTAATAAACCATTTCCCAGAAAAGTTTGAAGGATGGAGCTTGATTGCTTTCTAAGCAAGGTACTATGTATTTTAGGGAAAGGAAGAGAGGATTTTGAGGGTTAGGTTTATGGGATGAGACTTGTGAAGGAGTTCCTCAATCCCTAAAATCCTTGTTAGAATTGGTATCTCAGATGGTTCTTGAAGAATGATCTTTCAAAGGATCGGGACCACACGGGGCCAAGGGACTTGGTCTAGGGGATGAAGAAAGTATGTAGCAACTAATTATATTCTTACCCTAGACAATGTGGGGGAAAGTATCAAAGAAAGAATTTCACTTGAAGATGTTGTTTTGACCCTATGAGGTACTAGCCTTGGGGATGGCAGGGCAAGGTTTGATGTTGGGGCTAGGGCTTGGATTTTATCCCAACTCCACCATAGGAATGGCTTCAAAATTGGAGGAGAGATTGAGGAAAGGCAAACACAGGCAACTTTAGGAGATCGAATTTTTTGGATGGTTAACTTGTCAGGAAATTGATGCCCTAGGTACCCCAACCTGGCTAGACCGAGAAGGAGGTGAAAGAATCTGAGTTTTAGTTACCACCCTTGGTAGGTCAATGCCTTAATCTTTGGGAGAATGGAGTCTATGATGAATATGAGTAGGATTTCTTGGTTCCCAGTCAAGGAGACCTCAAGATCACTTCACTAACCTTCTAGGTCAAGAAGAAGCAACCTTGTAGCTTTTATACTTCGATGTGCAAAAGGAATGGCTTATCAAGGTCAAATTATTTGATAGGATTACCCATAGGAGAATTTTGTCATATTATAGGGCCCATACATTGAGAAATGCTATAATAGAGACAAAATTCCACAATTTTAAGCAGTAAATGCATGCAACAATTAGCCCTAGAACAACGAAAATCCCAGTCCAATGTATATGACAAAGTAAAACAAGAATAACATTAAAAGCGTGTACTTACATGTAACAAAATATATCCAACCATTCACAATTGACAAGAGAGAAGCTCCAAGAGAAGATAAACCAATATCCACACATCAAAATTCATCCATACAAGCTCCAATTCATCCTCCAGAAAATGTGCGAAATTCTCTAAAGAAGAGAGAGATCCAAACCAAAGTGATAATGAGAAAATGAGCTCATCTCACTTGTATTTATACACAACTTAGGAGTTCGAATTAGCCTCCTTGGCCTACATAAGCCCCAAAAATAAAATAATGTTTTAATAACACTACTTTTGGTGACAAGCCCACCAAACTAGCTCATAAATGAAAAAGTAAGCCTCTTAAGAGGTCAAATAATAATTTATTCATGTTGTAGGGCCCTTTAAGAGACCTAATGAGGTCCATGGGTGCCACATTGAAGAATAGGACCCTCAAAAGCAGTGGACAAGGGGTTGGCCCATTGTGATAACCTATGGTGCTCCAAATGACATGTGGGGGCACACGAGTGTCCTCATGGGTCTCCAAACAAATCGAAGATGCCTGTAGATCGCCTGCAAGGGCTAGGATGACGGTGTAGGTGATGCCACATCATCGTGCAAGTCCTGGATCATCTGCCAAGTGTATGGTGTAGATCAGGGGCCAACTGGGCATGATGGATCAGGTGCATCTTCCTCGTCCAATAAGTGAACCATGAGCAATATATGAATGACTGTGGGGATTCATCGAGTGCAATCTGCTGCTGTGGAGGCCCATGGCTCTCAACGCTCATTGTACATGTGCCAATGTAGCCCTTTGGAGGATTAGGACTTTGTATAGGGAGACCAAACCCAAGATGGAAACCATTGACAATCTTGCATAAGTTCCAAAGCATCACCTTGCCTTCCAGTGCAAAAAGTCATTAGAGAAATTGAGTAAATGAGCTTACCTAATCATGGACCACAGGTGGGGACTTAATAATGGCTTGCCCTTCCATAATGGGTTTCGGGATCTGCTAATGTCTCCTAAACTCCAAATAGGGTTAACCAATAATCCTATTAAGTGGTTTCTACTTCCAAAGGGGATAATATAGTCAAGGTACATCCTTCAAAAGGTGGTGGCATGTGACAGATGGGTGAATGAAGTAGGGAATGAGAAGGGGCACCCCTGGGTCACACGCTGGGGTACAAGGGTAGTTAGTAAGAGGGAAGCCCACACTTGGGTTTATAATTTCTAGGAGGGAGAAATTGTGGTACATGAGGTGCCTCGATTGTAGAGTCTGAAGATTGCCCTACCATGACATCCCTTTTGCCTAATAATCCTCTCTTTTTCATATATATGCACCACTTAATAAAGCCATATCTCCAAGGTTTCGATGAAGGTATGCATTAGTATGTTTTCTTGTTCATATTCAGCTGAATACCCTATTGTTTTAATTAAAGTTACAATTAGCTACGGAATTGACGTGTTTCCGCAGCTAGTCCAGGATTCCATAGCTGCCTTCGTTGCTCGCGAAGTTTCGGAGCTCCAGTTCAGTAACGAAAGGTGAGGATGGATAGAAGGTGATTCCCTCATGAATACCTTCCTATTCACTCGAAACCATTTTCCAAAGGTGGCACAGGAGATCGCGGTCAAACCTCGAGTCAACCGTCAAATTAACGCAGCACAGAGCCGAGATAAGCTGAAACCTTATCGTTTTGCTTTCGAAATAGAAAAACGACGGTTTCACGATATAAGATTAGATAGGGTTAAGAGATATTAGGCTTAGAATTCTCATACAGTTATGCAAAAGACATGTTATAAATTCAATGGCCGCACTGGTATTTGGGTGCGTGCCGTATGAAATGTTTTCTGAACAATTTATGATTTCCGTGTGAATGAATTTGGTTTCTGTGTGCAAGTATTGTACTGGTTTAAAGCTCTGAACTGCTATGTGGAGGGCCCCTGCAATCAGTGTCAGGTTTTGATCGAATGCAATCTGATTTCTTTCAATTATTCAATTACTCTGTTTTGTGTGAATATGTTGTATAATGATTTCAAATCGTTACCTGCATAAGAATTCTACTTTGCTTTATACCTAGATTAGACTGCTGTTTACTTTGCTTTATACCTGGTACTGCACAGTTATTTTCTTTGCTTATTATCCAACATAGTTGAGTGTGTTCAATTCAAAAATGTTGCTTGGATTACAGTGCTTGAACAGAAATTGAACAAGTGAGAAGAGTTCTCCTAAAACAATTGAGTTCAAAAGTAATTCCTTCATAGATGCTAGAGTAAGATTCTATTTTACACTTAGAAGATTAGGAGCTGCAACAAGAGGTTTAAAATCAAACTCCAAACAACTTAACATAAGTAAAACCACCCTCACATCATCCACAAACTGATTGAACAACGATTGATTCCTAGGAAACTTATCCTTAAGAATGACAACATTAGTTCAACTAACAACATCACCTCCACCCTCGGACTAGACTGTGACAAATACATAACGACATACTAAGATAGCTTCTAAGCACATATTGTGCACCTATACTTCGTCAGTCTACGCACCCTGGTTGACAATTTATGATTGCCAATTCAAGGACATTGAATTGACCAAACATTTTGGCGTCGTTGCCGGGGAAGTATAATTAGAAGCCATAAAAAAAAACAACAAACAAAACCATCATTAATTTAAAAACATGACATGCGTAGGGATAGAGACTCTAGAGGTAGATTTGTAGGACGAGGAAGAAGTTTAATTCCCACAAATCCACTCACTCCACCACGATTTCGAAATTCGACACCACCTACTCAAACCGAAATTCCATTTAGAGGAAGACAAAGACTTCCTTAAGTCTCAAGATCAGGATTCAATCCAAAACTTCACCTACTTCCTCTATTGAGGCTGTAATTGAAGAAAATCCTACATCCCCAACCACAGGAGTAATCTTTCTGTCCTCCACTGGTGAACAAATCGAGGGAGAAGAATTAGAAATTCCCAGTGAAGAGGAGGGATTGGAAACTTATTTTGAACAACCATTGATAGAGGAACCAGAAAGATTAGAAGAACACTATCTTAGTTTCGAAGAATCTATCATGGCTGAAGAAGAAGGAGAAGTACATAATGTCCATGGTGAAGAGGATAGGATTGGAGGCAGAGGAAGAGGAAGAGGTAGAGGTAGAGGAGGGGGTAGAGGCAGGGGGAATCAAGATCTTTCGGGATTCCCTATCCTTGATGAGGATACAACCCTCACAATGAAAAATATATCACCCTTGATTCTTCCTAATTTCCATGGGAAAAGAAACGAGGATCCGGAGACATTTCTCTTTGAATTTGAAGTATTGTGCAGATCATATGACTATCTGCATGATGCTCAAAAGTTGAAATTATTCCCTGCCACATTAAAAGACTCAACATTAAAATGGTTTATGAGTTTGGGAGTGCATTCTATAGCAACATGGGCACAGATGAAGGAGGCTTTCTTGGGCAAGTACAGAGACTATTGTATGCCTAGCAACCTTAAGGATGAAGTCTTCAAGATGACACAGAAAGAAGATGAGAATCTTGAAGACTTAGTAGAAAGATTTGTTTATAATGTTAAAAGAGCAAAAATGGATAATTTGGATGAAGAAACCTTAAAAGCTCTTTTACTTAGAGTTGTTAAAGATGAATGGATCGATCTACTTAACTTGACAGGGAAAGGAGATATCTCCCAACTCCCATTTGCAGATATTTGTGATTTGTGTGTACATATCTCAAGGGGCAAAGCAAGAGTTGGAAAGAGTCCTAGAGACCCTCTCTTATCAAGAATAAACAAGTCTGCAGTTGGAACAGTTAGTAGGGTAGAAATAGGGAACCTGCTTGATACCTTTAAGACAGATATTTTAGGGAGCTTAAGTGAACAAATAGACACCCTTAAAATACAGAACAAGCAAAATTCCAAAAATGCTACATTATCTATCTTCTGTCCCAAATGTCGGAAGAAACATGCTCTGAGAGAATGTCCCTTAGACTCAAAAGTCATAGAAACCTGTGTCATATGTGCAGATAATCATGATACAAAGGAATGTCCATCCTTACTAGGTCTCAAGGTTGTATTCAATGATGAAGGAATCTCAGAACCAGTAGACCCTCTCTACTTTTTAGCTAAAAGACCATGGCAAAACCCCCAACCAAATCAACCACAAGGATTTAGACCACAACAATTTGCCCAATCTTCACAAAGTAATTGGAATCCAGCTTGGTAGTCTTGGGCTCTGCCACAATCACAACCTTGGAATCAAGGATGGAAAAATCCTTATGGAGCCTATGCTCAATATCAACAATACTTGCCATCCTATATTCCACCACAATTCTTAACCCCGTCCAATCAAATTCCTCAAACTAATCAATTACCACAAGTCCCAGTACAGAGTCAAAATCCGCAACTTTCCCTACCATTTCCACAAAAATCAAATCAACTACCCGCTCAACCACTTCCAAATCCTAATAATAAAGTACCACAACAACCAGTATACAACATGGAGGGTCAGAATCCTCAAACTTATGTAATAACCCCACTAGACCTAAACAATGTTCAATTGAGGTCTAGAAGGGTATTACCAAAAAACCCTCCCATTGTCATTCAGAAAACAAAATTGGATCTTCAAAAATATAAGAATCAGTCAGAAGAAGGAGAGACCTCTCTTCCACAAAAAGAAACTAGACAAACAAAAGAAATTCCAATAAATACTCCTATCATAGCACAACCTTGAATATCAGTGAATCCACCTTTCCCAGAAAGTTTAAAAATCGATGGAGTAGAGAAACAAATTATCTTGCTTGATTATAATATGATGGACGAATTGAGAAATGTCTGTATTAAGATTCCTTTATTGCAAGCCATAAAAGAAATACCAATTTTTGCAAAAACAATTAAGGAATTAAGTACACAACGATCAAGAAGAAAAAGAAAAGATATAAAAAAAATTCAGTTAGTCGGAAAAATTGCAGACATTATGATGGGAAAAACGATAATCCAAAAGTATCTAGACCCAGGAAGCCCCATTGTAAAAATTCACATCAATGGAACTGAAATACCAAACACACTGATTGACCTAGGAGCGGCTATAAACATAATGAGCAAACAGGTGATGGATACACTTAGTGTTAATTTTAGGTATGTTCTATGCTAGAGCAATTTATTTCAATTTTCACAGTTAGTTCAAAATCTTTTTCGGGTTAGCAATCACATCAGCATTAAAGTAAACTGTAGATAGAACATAAATATAAATCGCAGAAGACAAGCCAAGACAAAGAGGACACAAGATGTGGCGCTAGCCAGGGACAAACCCCACAATGTGGGGAAACCCTTGATCAATTCTTCTTTTATGTTCTTCAAAGTTCAGCAGAGAAAGTGAGAGAGATAGTACATTTACAATAGAAGTCAACACTTTGACTTTTCATATTTGCAGAGATCAGTTGAAGACATATTGCTTCAACTGATTCTCTAAGATGACTCCTTCTCTTATCAAGGTGCTGCATCTCGTCCATTTGTTGCACCTTATCGTGTGGCACCATGGTGCCCCATCACAGTGCTGGACCTAGATCACTGAGTTGCCCTCATCTGCTCACATCATCATGATGCTCCTTATCATGTTCACTGTGCTGCATCTTCCATGGTCTCATTCATCATCATGTTGCCCATGTTCATGATCTCATTCATCATCATGTTGCCCTTTATGACTGTAACTTCCAGTGCCCCATCATAGTGTTGGACCTAGATGATTGAGCTGCTCTCATCTGCTCACATCATCATGCTGCTCCTTACTTATCATGTTCACTGCGCTGCATCTTCCATGGTCTCATTCATCATCATGTTGCCCATGTTCATGATCTCATTCATTATCATGCTACCCTTTATGACTATAACTTCCAACCTTGCTAACAACCCTTTAAGCCTTAAGGCTGCCTTATGTGCCACGCTGTCACCTACAATACTCAAAGGTTTACACGTTGTCCATCTAGTTTACCTCACATTGTCAACAGGCTTCAATTAGTATAATGAATATACTTCCATTAAAGTTGTGACAATGTTTGAGAAGCTCATCCTTAAATTGATGCCGAGACGAGATTATTATGATCAGGATTGAGTTCTGATATTATAACCAAGAATAACGTTCATTACTGCTGAGGGTATATGAGCTAGCAGGAGCTCAGATCAACACACATATATATACTGATCTATACGTATGCCAAAATATGCTTTGGCCCAGAAAGTAAGATGCGTTCTTGCTGCATATTTCTTGACAGCGTATATGGTGCTCTCCATGCGTATATCATGACAACGTTGTTCTCAATGCGTATATCATGACTGCGTATATGGTTTCATAACTGTGTATATATGTCTCTATTGACAACGGATTAGGGTCTTCATGTAGCTGTGCATTTGCTCCATTGTCAACGGATTAGGGCATCACGTAGTTGTGCGTTTGCTCCATTGCTGCGTATATAGTCTGCATTATATGCATGAGTTTCCATGACTGCGTGTGGAGTTCCTTTGCCCTGCGTATAAATGATGAGGGCATTACGTTGACTGTGTATCAATGTCTAACTGCGCAGAGAGGTCTTTATGCTGTGCGTAGATAGTCTCCATAGCTGCGTATATACAAATGTTTCCATGAACGTATAGAGTCTCCATGCTGTGCGTTCCATGAACGTATAGAGTCTCCATGCTGTGCGTATATAGTCTCCATTACAGCGTATGAATTGCTTCCCTTACTGCGGCTAGGTGTCTCCATTTGTGACTGCGGCTAGGGCTTATTACGGTCACCTTTACACAGCGTATAATGTCTTATCATGAACAACGTATCACTGTCTCCATGAACAGTGTATCACTGTCTCCATGACCTGTACATAAGTGTCTTTATGACCTGCGTATGTCCTGTCTTTATGACCTGCGGCTAGGGCATCATACACTAGCGTTTACTCTCAGCATTTCTCCTTCTCCAAAAACCCAAAGACGTGGAGAGGAGATCACATGAAGTGTGTGTCCCAAAAATGACTTCAAGTCCTCTTCTATTTATACTAAAACGTGGATGATGAATAGGCATGACTATTGGGCTTCTGAGCCTACACAAGTCGCTGGCCGACTTGACAATTTGTTTTATAACATAAATAAATTCATAACTTCATAAATACTTATCGAAATTGGATGATCTTTAGATCAATCCTACACCTCTCGATGAGAGGGATCCAATAAAAATATCAGCTGTCATAAATAAGATGACTCACATGGATTTTGGCCCTAGCTGCCAATCTTAACACTTAGTCTTCCTAATCTTCACTACACACCAACTTTGTTGCAATTAGCAGATAGATATCAGCTGTCATAAATAAGATGACCCACATGGAGTTTGGCCCTAGTTGCCAATTTTAACACTTAGGCTTCCTAATCTTCAATACACACCAACTTTGTTGCAATTAGCAAATAGATCTGTTATTAAACCAGATGGTGTGTTAGAGGATGTTTGTGTATCCTTAGATTCTTGGGAATATCCTGTTGATTTCATGATCTTAACACCCAAGAGCAATCTAGGAGGACATCCCTTAATTCTAGGAAGACCTTGGTTAGCCACAACAGATGCTTTCATCGGCTGTAGGTCAGGAGATATGTTTATCTCAGATGGAAATTCTACAAAGAAATTTACATTATACCCCCCTGCAAGAACAACAATAGATACAGAAACTGAAGAATGGATAGAAGATGGAGAAGACATCCAACCTATTTTTGTCACTGAACAAGTAAAAGAGGAAGACAAACTTTTAAACTTGTTAGAAAATAATGAATCTTCCTCACATTATGAGCGTAGTCGAAATGAATATCTCTCCTCTAAACAAGTATCATTGTTGTCCATGGAGAAATTTGGGAATTCCTCGATAGAAATCTTTCCAGGAAAAACCTTAAATATCAATGAAAACTTGGAAGACATTCAAAAGAAACAATTGATAGAAATTTTACAGAAACATTCTTTTGCTTTTGCATGGGAATATACTGACATGAGAGGGATTGATCCTAAAACTTGCATACATCATATCTACATTGAACAAAATGCAAGACTAGTTAGACAACCTCAGTGAAGAATGAACCCAAATCTAAAAGAAATTGTTAAAGAAGAATTGCAGAAATTATTGAATGTAAATTTCATTTATCCAATATCTGATAGTTAGTGGGTTTCACCCCTAGTAATCGTCCCTAAAAAAAATGGAAAATGGAGAGTATGCATCGATTACAGGGAATTGAATAAAGCAACATTAAAATACCACTTTCCCCTACCTTTCATAGATCAGGTCTTAGACACTCTAGCAGGAAAAATATATTTTTCCTTCCTGGATGGGTTTAGTGGATACAACCAGATTCAGGTGGCCCCTGAAGATCAGGATAAAACCACATTCACTTGTCCATGGGGAACTTATGCTTACCGAGTACTTCCCTTTGGGTTATGTAATGCTCCTGCAACATTCCAAAGGGTAGTCCTTGGCATTTTCTCTGACCTTATCCATGATTGTGTGGAGGTATACATGGATGATTTCACAGTCTATGGGGATTCTTTCAATGAAGCACTAGGGAACTTGGAGAAATTTTTAATAAGATGTCAAGAAACAAACCTCTCATTAAGCCATGAAAAATGTTTCATGATGTTTAACGAAGGAATTTTTTTAGGTCACCATATTTCTGGAGATGGAATTAAGGTAGACTCATCTAAGGTAGAAGTCATTTCCAAGTTATCAGTGCCAAGTTGTCAAAAGGACGTCAGAAGTTTTCTCAGTTTTACTGGATATTATAGAAGATTTATAGAAAACTTCACAAAGATTGCATCTCCACTCTTTAAACTACTTACAAAAGACTGTGAATTCAGTTGGGATACCGAATGTCAAGTTGCCTTTGAAACATTGAAAAAGAGAATTTCTGAAGCACCCATCTTAAAAGGACCTAACTGGAAATTACCTTTCCATATCTCAACAGATGCTTCAGATTCAGCCTTAGGAGCTGTTTTGGGACAAAAAGATCTCACTCCTTATGCCATTTATTATACCAGTAAAAATTTAACCCCTGCAGAGTTAAATTATATTGTAACCGAGAAGGAGTTCTTAGCTGTGATTCATGCCATTAATAAGTTTAGACATTATATAACTGGCTATGAAACTTTTGTCCACACAGACCATTCTTCCATTAGATACTTAATGAATAAACCGGTCACTAATGGAAGAATAACCAGATGGCTCCTACTTTACAAGAATTTAACATAACCATTCTAGATAGGCTAGGAAAACAAAACACAATTGCCGATTTTCTATCTAGAATACAAAATGAAAACAATGATCAACCCATAGAAGATAAATTTCCTGATGAATATATTTTTGCAGTGTCTACTAAATCACCTTGGTATGCAGATATTGCTAATTATTTGGCCACAGAGAAAATGCCATTTCATTTAACCCCTAGAGAAAAGAGAAGAATGGTCCACAATAGCACATCCTACTCATGGATAAATGAAGAATTGTATAAGACAGGACCAAACCTCATCATCAGAAGATGTGTTCGGGAGGACGAAATACCAGAGATACTAAAAGCTTGTCACGATAAGCCATGTGGAGGACATTTTTCTGATAGAAGAACCGCTTACAAAATCTTGCTTTTAGGATATTATTGGCCTTCAATTTTCAGGGACACTAAGGAATGTGTTAAGAGATGCGACAGTTGTCAAAGAATGGGCAAACCTACTCTTTCAAATGAGATGCCATTGCAACCACATGTACTTATCGAACCATTTGAAAAATGGGCACTGGATTTTGTTGGACCAATCAGTCCACCTTCAAAGCAAAAGAAGTATATTTTGGTATGTACTGATTATGTCACTAAATGGGTAGAAGCTAAAGCACTTCCTTTTGCTACTGAAAATACTGTAGTTTCATTTCTTTTTGAGGATATTTTTACTCGCTTTGGTGTGCCAAGAGAAATTGTAACAGATCAAGGGACACAGTTCACATCCAGACTAGTGCAGAAGCTTGTGGACCAATACAAGATAAAACATCGGAAGTCAACTCCATATCATCCACAAGCCAATGGACAAGTTGAGTTCACAAATAAAGTGATTGAAGCTATCCTTACAAAGACTATACATCTACAGAGGAAAGATTGGGTGGAAAAACTTCCAGAAGCCTTATGGGCCTATAGGACTACATGGAGGAACACTACAGGACATACTCCCTATGAAATTGTTTATGGGAAGCAAGTCTTACTTCCAATAGAGTTCCAGATCTAGACCTATAAGACAGCAGTCCAGTTAGATCTTGACTTTTCAGAAGCCCAAAAACAAAAAATGACACAATTAAATGAGCTCGATGAGATCAGACAAGAAGCCTTTCAGAGGACCAGTGTAGTGCAACAACAAAGGTGAATATGG
Organism: Pinus tabuliformis; assembly: GCA_031772625.1. NCBI lineage: Eukaryota > Viridiplantae > Streptophyta > Pinopsida > Pinales > Pinaceae > Pinus > Pinus tabuliformis. Next base: position 719,763,106 of record CM062815.1, read on the forward strand.
CATGATAAGTATATTAAAGAGAGGAAGTTTCATTCGAGAGATTGGGCATTGCTCTTTGATTAAAAATTCAAAAATTTTCAAGGGAAATTCCAAATCCATTGGCTTGGACCTTATGAGGTTGAGAATATCTTTGATAATGGTGTAGTTAGAATCAGAACTATTGATGAAGAAAGAACTCCTCTATTAGTAAATGGACATCGACTCAAGCTTTATCAGAAACCATTAACAAGAGAGGAATTTGTCAAAATATTTCAGGATAATTCAGAACTGAATATGGTCAAGAAGAATTCTTCTTCTTTTCCAACTTATAAATTTTCATTCAATTGTTTTTAAAGAAATATATATATATATATATATAACAAAATATAATAAATAAATTTTATATGTATATATGCACATATATACATATAATAATAAAAAAAATTGTATAAACATGAAAACCAACATGTTGTTGGCATGTTTATACATAAAGTGAAAACCAATTTATCAGCGCTTCAAATTTTCTTTTAAAACAAAAAAAAAATATAATAGAGCTCATCTACTAAAGTTTTCTTTCTCTTAAGATGCAGAAACAACAACTTTCCGTAGCGCGTCCAACTTTTTGTAGCTTGGAAAAGTTTCCGTAGCTAAACGAATTTCTGCAGCCTAATAATTTTAAAGACTACAAGAATGCTTGGTGATCTGGATTAAAGGAAAGTTGACAACGATGCACCTGCAGAAGATCAAAGGGCAGAAAATGAGGTTAGCAACAAAAAATTAAAGGTACGTGTTGCTTTAATTTAACAATAGGGAAAGATATATGGCATGTATGAATAAGAAAACACAGTACTAAAGTGCAATCATTATAAGCTAAGGGTAATGGCCATTTAACAAAATATCATATCCTACCACTCTAGAAGTCATATCACGACCTTGCGCCAAATCTGCCAACTTAATTACCAAATCATAGGTTTAAATGCACCCAATGGTCGAATCCATTTCCATAATCCTTTTGATAATCCATCCATTCTTCCCTATTCCTACACTCCTCTGTTCGTTCACCATCACTCCATCATTCTGCCAATTATCAAACCCCACCAACCCCATTTTCCTGTCAAGGTAACCAATCTTCAAGGCGAAGCATCCTTCAACATGGGGGAAGCAATTCCTAGAAGGGTACCCACAAACTAGAGAGTTGCTGCAAAGAAGACAATGGTTGTAGTTCATTGAGAAGTTTAGCAGTTTCCACAAAGAGGTAACCAAGACATTCGCACGTTCCTTCGATGGAATGGAGGCCGAAATTGGGGATATCAAGCTCACAGTAACAGAGTCTATGATCGCTGAGGCCACCGAGTTGCCAAGGCATGGAGAAAAATGGTTTAAAAATAGAGGGATTGATAGTGAAGACTGGAGGGTTTTTCTTAAGAATCTGAGCATGGACATGACGGTCTACAATAAAGGTATTCCAAGCTCTGCTCTTAAAGGTAAATGGAGGAACTTATTGCTTGTGCTTCAGAAGTTTATCACTTGTGAGGGTAGGTTTGGACATATGTACTTTTATCATATTAGAATGATGATGCACTTCTTGGAGGATCATCAGATGAATCTTCCCTATTTTCTCTTGAATAGCCTCAGGAAAATGGCTACAAATGTTCAGAAGAAAGTTCAATGCATAGAAAAAACCATGTACCATCACGGTTTGGTGGAATTTCACCTCCAAAGTACAGGGGATGACTGGGAAAGTTTCTTGATAAGGAATCATTTCGAGGAAAGATCCCCAGAAAAACCAAGTAGCAGCAGGACCCTCAGGGGGAGAAAAAGAACCATAGAAATGAAAAAATAACAGACACCTCAAACTCAGATAGAGGTAACAGAAGAAGAGTTGCCCATAGTCAAGATTTTGTAGAGAATGAAGAGGGGAAACCCTAGAAGAAAGAAAGCTAGCCCAGGAAAGGAAGAACTCTCACGAATTGAAACCTCTCCTCTAAAAGGAAAATCAGAGGATAAAAGGAGGAAAGTGCAGAAAACACAAACCCCAGGGTTGAGAAGAAGCACAAGGTTGAGCACAACTCAACAAACCACACCAAAAATTACAGAATACATCAACCTGGAGGAAAATGAGCTGACTGAAGAAGAGCCAACAAAAAACACTCCGACAGAGATTGAACCAATAGAGGATGAGCCAATTGGAAGCCCTGGGGATTCTCCAAAAGGGTCACCAAGATCATCACCACAACCTTACAACTCACCTCTAGGGAGCCCGATACGTAGTCCAAGTATTGACCCTGCACAGCAGGAAATATATGACTACATAGAATCACTGGAAAGGAAGGCGACAAAAACAAAGGAAACAATACAAAGCCCTGGAGAAGGAAGCAACCAAGTAAATGAACAATCGGCCTCAAACATCTTGAAGCAGGAGATCTTTGAACTGGAAACATTGAATCGATATCTTAAAAATGAAAATCAAGCCCTGAAGACACAAAGTGAAATACAGATCGCCAAGAGTGATAATTTAATCTTACATCTAAGCCTATGGTATAAGAAAAACAAGAAGCTGAAAAAGGAGAACAGAATTATGCAGAGAGAGATAATCAATTTAAAGTACAAAATCCTAATGAGGAAGCCCAGAATTCCAATCTCTGCAAGAAAGAAGAAAGCAGTGAAAAGGGGAAATAACAAACAAGAGACACAAGCAGAAGACAAAGAGGAAGTGTATGAGGACATACAACATCTCCAGTCTGGGGGAATGTAGAGTCTGAAGATTGCCCTACCATGACATCCTTTTTGCCCAATAATCCTCTCTTTTTCATATATATGCACCACTTAATAAAGCCATATCTCCAAGGTTTTGATGAAGGTATGCATTAGTATGTTTTCTTGTTCATATTCAGCTGAATACCCTATTGTTTTAATTAAAGTTGCAATTAGCTACCGAATTGACGTGTTTCCGCAGCTAGTCTAGGATTCTGTAGCTGTCTTCATTGTTCGCGAGGTTTTGGAGCTCCAGTTCAGTAACGAAAGGCGTGGATGGATAGAAGGCGATTCCCTCATGAATACCTTCCTATTCACTCGAAACCATTTTCCAAAGGTGGCACATGGGCTCGCGGTCAAACCCCGAGTCAACCGTCAAATTAACACAGCACAGAGCCGAGATAAGCTAAAACCTTATCGTTTTGCTTTCGAAATAGCAAACGACTGTTTCACAATATAAGATTAGATAGGGTTAAGAGATATTAGGCTTAGAATTCTCATACAGTTATGCAAAAGACATGTTATAAATTCAATGGCCGCACTGGTATTTGGGTGCGCGCCGTATGAAATGTTTTATGAACAGTTTATGATTTCCGTGTTAATGAATTTGGTTTCTGTGTGCAAGTATTGTACTGGTTTAAAGCTCTGAACTACTATGTGGAGGGCCCTTGCAATCAGTGTAAGGTTTTGATCGAATGCAATCTGATTTCTTTCAATTATTCAATTACTTTCTTTTGTGTGAATATGTTGTATAATGATTTCAAATCGTTACCTGCATAAGAATTCTACTTTGCTTTATACCTAGATTAGACTGCTGTTTACTTTGCTTTATACCTGGTACTGCACAACTATTTTCTTTGCTTATTATCCAGCATAGTTGAGTGTGTTCAATTCAAAAATGTTGCTTGGATTACAGTGCTTGAACATAAATTGAACAAGTGAGAAGACTTCTCCTAAAACAATTGAGTTCAAAAGTAATTCCTTCATAGATGCTAGAGTAAGATTCTATTTTACACTTAGAAGATTAGGAGCTATAGCAAGAGGTTTAAAATCAAACTCCAAACAACTTAAGTAAAACCACCCTCACATCATCCACACACTGATTGAACAACGATTGATTCCTAGGAAACTTATCCTTAAGAATGACAACATTAGTTCAACTAACAACATCACCTCCACCCTCGGACTAGACTGTGACAAATACATAACGACATACTAAGATAGTTTCTAAGCACATATTGTGCACCTATACTTCGTCAGTCTACGCACCCTGGTTGACAATTTATGATTGCCAATTCAAGGACATTGAATTGACCAAACATTTTAATGCCGTTGCCGGCGAAGTATAATTAGAAGCCATAAAAAAGAACAACAAACAAAACCATCATTAATTTAAAAACATGACATGCGCAGGGATAGAGACTCTAGAGGTAGATTTGTAGGACGAGGAAGAAGTTTAATTCCCACAAATCCACTCACTCCACCACGATTTCGAAATTCGACACCACCTACTCATTAATTAAATATCAATCATTACATTTCAAAGAGTTTAAATCCATTGACAGAGTTCATTGGATGTGGCAATCAAGAAAATCATTATTGTATTATCCAATTCATAAATTTGTCCATTAACCCAATTTGCTGAGATGTTTTGCATGGGTAAAAAGGCAAGTTCTAAGTGGTTTTTATTCCTCCTCAACCATTGATTTAGAGCCTAGGGGTCATGATTCAACCGTAAGGAACAAAAACCAACCTTTTTGAGCAAATCTAGGCAAGTATATACATGCTGGAAGAGTGCTACAGGAATCTGCTACAGGAAACAGGTTGGCTACAAGAGGATATAATTCATTGAATGACCAAGCAAATCAAATCCAAATTGGATGGGACAAATTTTGTTATTGACTAGGATGTCTTAGGTCTCCATTTTAAGTGGAATCACTCAAAAATACCCCTGTGAACACATGCTAAAAAATAGTAGAAAATAACTAGTCTAAAATCTAGAAATTCGAGAACTAGTGAATTAGTTAATCTATCAAATGCCTAACCTAATCAAGCGCGAAATAAATGGGGTAAATTTTGTTATTAACTGGAATGTTTTTGTGATCTAATGAAACTGGAATTAACTCGATTGGAGCTCGTTAGCATGTTCTAAGAAGTAACAGAAATTTACTACTATTTGCCACAAGGGACTTCTAGAAATTTAGATTTGGGAATAAGCAAACTAATCCAAGTAGCTCAATGATTACTATTACCATCCAAAGCTGTTCAAATGATGAAATCATGCTTTTGATCCTGCAAAAGAGCTTACTTCAACCATTTAACCCTATCCTACAACAAGAAATCATCAATACTAAATGCAGAAATATAGAAAGACAAGAACAAGAGATTCATGTGAATAAGAAGTGAAAGGAAGAAAAATAAATGATACAAAAGGGCTATGAGGATCCCGGGATGGCCAAGCCCAAGGAAACTTAGAGTCTTATGAAGGAGACTAAGATTTAGAAGCTGAAAATGGCACCAATTTTCATTATTTTCATCGATACAATTACATCCCCGCAAGAAATGAAAGTGGAGCTGCAAAAATACGAGTTATCTCCATAGTGAGACTAATGAAAACCAACCCCTAGAGGCAAATTCAACTTGGTACTCATACAAAATAATTAGGAAGCATTCCCCATGAAAGGAGGAAGCTTTCCCCTCAAAAATCTCTCAAATAGTGGATCTGGTTCTCAACACTAGGAATCTGCCTTAAATGACGGTGAACACATTCCTAAATTTTCTCAATCACTGGAGCTCTAGAATTTCTGCATGATTTCATGATATCTTGTTGATATATTATTCAATATTGATCCTCCCGTAGTAGGGAGCAAGTCCCTAAATTATTTCCTCTTCCAAATCTTCATAATTTGTCCAATATTCTCACAATATTCCACAAAAATAAATAATATTAGGCACAAATATGCAATTATCCATAAACCTTTCTAATGAATGTATTAAAGTTAAAAATACATTATCTAATGTAAAAAGAGAGGTTTAATGTGCTGAAGGATGGGCCTTAATTTATGTCTATTTGGAGGCCCATCAATAGAACCCATGATTTTCCCAACCGTTGGTGGGCAATGAAGCACTCTACCTTAAAAGGGGGTACTCACTACTATATCTTCTGCATCATGCTCTTACCCCTTGATCCCCGAGTAGTTAATCAAAGAAAATCATAAAAAAAAAAGCATATAAAGAAGGGTGGAAAAATGAAGGTTGGGGCACCTCATGTTTGCTCTCTCCTATACATTATAAACCCAAGTGTGGGCTTCCCTTTTATTAGCTACCCTTGTATCCCAGCTTATGGCCCAGGGCCACCCCTTCTCATCCCCTATTTCATTCACCTATATGCCACATGCCACCACCTTTTGAAGGATGTACCTTGAACATATTATCCCATTTAGAATTAGAAACCACCTAATAGGATACATGGCTAACCCCCATTTGGAGTTTAGGAGACATTGGCACATCCTGAAGCCCATTATGGAAGGGCATGACATTATGAAGTCCCCACCTGTGGTCCATGATTGGTAAGCTCATTTACTCAATTTCTCTAATGACTTGTTGTACTGGAAGCCTAGGGGATGCATTGGATCTTATGCAGGATTGCAGATGGTCTCCATCTTGGGTTTGGTCTCCCTATATGAGTCCTAATCCTTCAGAGGTCTAAATTGACACATGTAGGGTGTGTGTTGAGAGCCAAAGGCCTCCACAACAGTAGACAACACTCCCTAGATCCCCGAGGATGGTCAAAGATGCCCAAGATGCTCCCATTGGACGAGGAAAATGCCCTTGGTTCGTTTTTGCCCAGTCGACCCCCAGATGTATCATGCACTTGGCAGCTGACCCAGGACTTGTAGGACGATGTGGAATCCCCTACATCATCATCAGATCCCTTGCAGACGATCTACAGGCATCTTTGACTCATTTGGAGACCCGTGAGCTCATTGTTGTGCCTGCATACCCATTGGGGAGCACCACAGGTTTATTGTTTGGAGAACAAGGGGCCAACCCTTTGTCCATCACTTTTGAGGGTCCTACTCTTCATTATTGAACCCATGGACCTCATTAGGCCTCTTAGAGGGCCTTACGACATGCATAGGTTATTATTTGACCTCCGGAGAGGCCTATTCTTTCATTTATAAGCTAGTTTGGTGGGTTTGTCACCAAAAGTTAGATTATTAGAACATTATTTTATTTTTGGGGCTTATGTAGTGCAAGGAGGCTAATTCGAGCTCTTCATTAGTGTATAAATACAAGTAAGATGAGTTCATTATCTCATCATCACTTTGGATTGGATCTCCTCTCTCTTGAGATTTTCACACTTTTTCTTGGTGGATGAATTGGAGTTTTATGGATGAATTTTGATGTGTGGATTTGGTCTATCTTATCTTGGAGATTCTCTCTTGTTAAATTGTGGATGGTTGGATATATTCTAGTACATGTAAGTACATGCTTTTAATGTTATTCTTGTTTTACTTTTCCATATACATTGGATTGGGATTTTCGCTTTTCTTAGGGCTAATTGCTGCATACTTTTACTGCTTTAAATTGTGGAATTTTGTCTCTATTATAGTCTCTTAATGTGTGGGCCATTTAATGTGAATGAAATCTCCTAGGGGTAATTCTATCAACGAATTGATCTTGATAAGCCATCACCCTTTTGCACATCGAAGTATAAATGCTGCAAGATTGCTTCTCTTTGACCTAGAAAGCTAGTGAAGCAGTCTTGAGGCCTCCTTGAACAAGAACCAAAGGTCCTCATTCATATTAAACATAGAATCCATTCTCCAAAGACTAAGGCATTGATCTACCAAAAGGTGGCCACCTTAAACCAACTTGTTTCACCTTTTCGTGGGTCTAGCCAAGTTGGGTAACCTAGGGCATCATTTTCCCGATGAACTAGCCCTCCAAAAAGTTCAATCTCCTAGCCCATCCTGCACTGGTGTTTTGTCAAGACCTCCTCCAAATTTGAGGCCATTCCAATGGTGGAGTTGTGAGAAAAGATGATCCCTAGCTCCGAGATCAAACTTTGACCTAGCAGCGCCAAAGGCTAGTACCTTATTGGATCAATTCAACACCTTTAGGTGAATATTCTTTCTATGATCCTTTCCCCCTACCTTGTCTAGGCTAAGGACACCATTGGTTGCTAAACTCCTTCATCCTGACCTAGACTAGGTCCATTTGGTCTCGTGTGGTCCCGTTCCTTTGAAAGACAATTCTTCAAGAACCATCCGGGATACCACTTTCAACAAGGATTTTAGGGATTGGGAAAATCCTTCACGAGTCATATCTCGTAAACCTAACCCTCAAATTCTTCCATCCTTCTCCTAGAAGACATTGTACCTTGCTTAGAAAGCGAGCAAGCTCTATTCTTCAATCTCTTCTGTAAAGGGATTATTTGGGTCACTCCATATACACTTATTGATTTATTCTTAATTGGCGACTCCATAATATTCTGGGTCTCCTCCCGTTGGTGAAAGTCTATAAATAGAGGATAGCCTTAGCTGAGGTGATAGTGGGCTAAGTCTTCATTTGTTGCCCTTGTTCTAGCATTTTCCCTTTAGGTCCCCTGCTAGTTTGAGCGGTAACATTTTGGCGTCGTTGTCGGGGAGGAAGCACATCTACCTCCCTAGTGAAGCATTGAGGAAATTATTCATTGATGACATTTATAAAATATTCCTTTGGCGGCTCCACTCATTGTCCAATCCCCTAGTTTACTTGAAGACGACAACATTCCTCCTTTAACTAGGGTTGTTGCAGAAAGGGGAGAGCAAACTCCATCACCTGTTGGAACCACTCTTCTCCCTGAATTTGGTAAGGTCAATGATCTATCTCCAAAGATGCCATCTAGTTCAAACGCTGACCGCAAAAAAGATCAACCGAAGATGAGCAAGAGCGAAAGACACTTGGTTAGTGCCTTTGCCCCTTTGAAATTGAGTAATGATCCCAAGCCACTACCTGAAAATATAACCGATGGTTACCCAAATTCAAAGGGGATGGTACTTTGATTGCCCATGGTTTTATTGAAGAATTCTATTGGCAAATGTCCCCCAGAATGATCTTTGATGAAGATAGGCTCATGATACTTTTTGCTTTATCGTTTGAGGGACAAGCAAGAGATTGGTACCTTAGCCTTCCCCCTGCATGCATACAAGACTCTGATGAATTTGAAGACCTATTCATGAAGAGGTGGTCATGCAATTCCAAGGGACCTTCAACATTGAAAAATTCAACCAAATAACCAAGGGAAGGAACGATATGCGAGAGTTCATTCAAAAATTTGATAAGGTGGTCAAAGATATACCTGATCATTTGAAGCCACCTGAAGCCAACATCCTTGATAAATTCATAAAGGTAGTGGGATAAAAACCTTCCACTTTCGTCGATGCTAAAGAAATGGCAATGGAAGTTGAAGAAAACATACGAATCTCAAAGGTTGACATCAATGACCACCCTAGAGTTAAAGATGAAATCAAGAAGGAGAAGTCCAAAGGTCAACATGAGGAAACTCGCCTTGCCATTCTCAAAAGGATGGAAAAGTTCACTGAAGAAGTCAATGCATGTGACAGGGTTATCATGAACAAAATCATCGCCTTAGAAGGGCCCAAAAATCAAGTTATATCCCTAAAGGAAAGCCTTTTCCCAAAAAGCAAAGTGAAGAAGATAGACCAAGATTTTCTCAAATCCCAAACACTTTGGCTCCAACTAATGCCATTGAGCCAGACTCTTCATCTGAGGATGAGAAAAGGAAGGGGGAGGAAAGTGAGGATGAGAAAACTGATGAGCAGGCCAATCTTGTAGAATCTGGAATCCTCAACATTTTGCTGGGGGGATCATATACACATCCTCCCATTAGTGAGGTCATCCTTAAAGAAGAAAGGAAGAATCCATTCTTAACTTTGATAGCCAGGGAAGGTTCAAAGGGGTCCAATATTTCCTTTATATTTTCGAAAGGAAAAGGGCAAAGACCTCTCACCTCCTAAGGAACCACCTAAGGAAGATCCATCACCTAAGCAAGCCCCTCTCAAAGAGTCCATCCCCAAAATTCCTCCCAAGAAGGATCCCCCAACAAAAGCCAATCTGAAAAAGGATCCTCTAAGGAAAGAATACATCAACAAGAAGAAAAAGGGGAACGGAATTAAACTCGACATTGACATAGGGGTTGCTGTAAGAAAGATGACTATACCTGTTCCTCTAAAGGAGATTTCTAAGCTTCTTGAGAAACAACAATAACTTAAGAAGTCCTCGGGGATTCAAGAAAAACTACCTGAAGAATTGCAAAACATTCAAATTCCCGATCGAAACCCCGGGCATGAACCTTTTTTGCTTGCTTTGGTTATCAATGACCTCTTTTTACCAATGTTTTAAAACTCCGACTCCGACTCCGACTCGGCCGAGGGTCGACTACAACTCCGACTTTGACTCGGCCGGCTTGATTTCAGTGACTCTATCATTGTAAAAAATACATTAAATATATATATTTTTTTATAAAAAAACATAATTTTAAAGATTTTCATTCATGTTTCCAAACACAACATTAGAATATACATAGAAGACAACATATGATCAAAGTTTACTTAGTTAAGAAACCCTTCATGCACTTTTTCTGATTTATTCCTACCTACTTGTTATTTTTCTTTAACAAGTTATTTACAAAGTAAACACTGAAAATAAACACCAATGCATGCTCAACATATTACAAATCAGAAACTAAAAGAAACAAGAACAAACACACCACATGACACCATTATTTTTGGACAAATGTCCCCGGAAAAATCCAATGCGGGAAAATTGGTGCAGCTATCTGAGGGTTTTCTTATTAAGCAATATCAGAGTACAATCTGGGTGCCGAAACTGGCCTACCCAATAGAGAATTTCCTTAGCAGCTATACCTCACAGTTTGAGAGAAATCTCTTGGCTGAAACCCTGGAAAATTCTTCCGGCAGCTCCTTAGCGCAAAACTGCTCTGTAACCCCAGCGTCTGCCCAATCTGGACTGCGCCAGCCCCTCTCTGTCTCACACTGGCCTTGTTTCAGCCCCAGGAGGCCATGTGTCAGCTTCCTGGGCCTCTGCGTCAGACACGCGGGCCTCTCTGGTGCTCTGCGCAGCACTTGGCTACCTCTGCGTGGCCCTGCGTGAGTCCTTGCTGGCTCTGCGTCACTCTCCCTGGCTGTTGCGCTGCTCTCCCGGCACAATCTCTGCTTTCTCTATTTCTCTGTACTCAATGCCCCTCAGCTACTCTCCCGATCACTGATTCTCTCTCTTAGCAAACCTCGCTCTAGAGAATAGAATGACTGATCACTCTGGTGTCTTCTCCAAGTGACCCTCAAGCCTCCTCTTATACTTTTCTTATTGACATCTCAACGGTCGAGATTAAGTCCCTAATTAAAAGCTAAGATTAGATCTAGCTTGATCCATGTCTTTTGGACTACTCTAACACAGATTCATATTAATACACATTAATATTTTATTTTCCCTAAGTTTAGACTTAGGGACTTCATTAAAAATATTAATTATTTTAATATCTCCTGATCTGTTTAGAATTTGCCCAAACCATTTCTGAATATTGGAGATCTCATGTGCCCCAACCTCTCCACCAAATTTCGTCGCTAGAGCACATCCGATGCTACCCCAAATCAACACTCTCTCTTAGCGAGGACTGTGCTCTAGCAATACTCCTCATTGAGTATTATTTTGATCATCCGACATCAGTACCTGTGCTGATGCTATGCCTTCCTGCCCAACATCCTCTGCACTATTGCATCTTGTATTGCTGCCCATGGTTCTGCCATTGCCACTGTTGCATCTGTACGACAACTCCCTCTGCATCCGTGCTGCTGCTGGTCCTTCGCCCCAACACTACATATGCACTGCACCTCCTCTTATCATGTTGCATCGTGCTTCCCATTGCTGCATTGCAACTCAGTTACTGAGAAGTAAGTAACTGATCTCCCAACTGACCTCCCTATTGGGCTAGAAACACCCACTGATGCTGAAGCTCCCTCTGCCGCTGACAAGTGCTCCCTCTCTCTGACCTCTGTGCTGCTTCAACAACTCCTTGCATCTCGCACCATTGCACACCTCGCTGTGCTTTCCTGCACTGGCGCAACACCCCTGTGCCTCTCCCACTGCTACAACCTGCTAGCTCTGTGCTGTCTTAGGACTCCTGCACTGCAGCGCTCTCTACCGCTCCATCTACTTCCATCTCTACCCACTCAGCCAGTACTGCTACTCCTCGTTTGGGTTCCCGTAGCAAGGTCTAATCCAAGAGGCTGGGTACCTCGAGGATCCTGCCCTTCATCTCCTCTAGTCTGCCTGACTACATCTCGATGTCTCCCCACTTCTGCTCAAGTGTTGAGTGTGCACTCATGGCACAGTCATCGTCTGTCAAAACTTCCTTCTCTGCTCGTGCTGGCGCTGCCTTAGTCTCGGAAGACTCTCCCTTACTCTTCTTCCTTGGGCACTGGGTCGCATAATGACCCATCTCCCCACAGTGGAAGCACTTGGTCTTGGAGAGATCTTTCTTCTTCCGCTTCTCCTGCTTTCCCTCAGATGCTAGGGCCACATCCTCCTCTTCCTGCTTGACCTTGATCCCTTTGTTGCTGCTACCTTTCTTTGACTGTTGTTTGATCTCTTCTTAGCGAAAAGCTGCCCCCATCTCGTCCCAAGGTGGGAGAGTCCCTCTGCCCAGGATACTCTGGACAAACACTTCCCAATCTTTTGAGACATCATTTAGGGTTGTCCTCACCATAAGTTCGTGATCCGGTGTTGCTCCTATAGCAGTCAACTGGTCTCGGATCTCATTCAGTCCTCCGAGGAAAGTGTCAATCGATTGACCCTTCTTCATCTGATACGACCTCATCTGGTTCTCGAGCAGCATTCTTCTCTGCACAAAAGTATGTTGGTACAGGTTCTTGAGAGCCTCCCACATCTCAACTGTCGTTTCCTTCTCGACTATATGTGGTACCACATGATCCTTGACCCCATCAAGGATAATGCACTTGGCCCTCGCCATTGCCTTTTCATACTTGTCGTTATCATTGGGGTCCACTGGGATAGCTATAACCTTCAAGGCGAAGTTCTTGACACGATTCATGTCAAGCACTGATAAGATTCTGGCCTTCCATACTGCGAAGTTCGATGCTTCGTCCAGTCTATTATGGTCTCTTACCCCGTGTAGTGCCATGATGCTCCTCTACTTCCCTATTGGAAGTTCTCTGTTCAACTCCTTCGAGTCTCTACTTGACGTCTGGAAGTTCTCTTCTGGACTCCCTCTGAGTCCTAATTTCCCTCCTGGAAATCCTTCTGCCGCTTGTCGAGATGCCCCCTACTTTGATCGTCTTGTGCAAATGCACTGCTGATTTAGGTTCCTCGGCTAGAAACCCTCGGTAACAACTCCGCTGCCTTGCTCTGTCAGGTATTGTTCTGACTACAGTACCTCACCAGCTCCACTCTGTAATATTTCTACAGCCTTCTAGACTCCTGCAACTGCCTCTCTCTGAACTGCGTCAGTCCCTCTTTGCCTCACGCTGGCTCTGCGTTAGCCTTGGGATGCCTTGCGTCAGCCCTTTGGCCCTCTCTGTTAGCAATGCTGGCCTCTCTGAGGCTCTACGCAACTCCTGGCTTCTTCTGCGTGGCTCTAGCTGGCTCTGTGTCACACTTCTTGTCTTCTGCGTTGCTAGAAACAACTTCTGTCACCTCGGGACAGTTGTTTTCTGCTGCTATTGCTCCGCTTGGTTGATGCCTTTTAGTCCTCCTGTGTTCTGCAATCACGCTCTGATACCATGTTGAAGTTTCTAAGTTGTTTACTTAGTTTAGAAACCCTTCATGCACTTTTTCTGATTTATTCCTACCTACTTGTTATTTTTCTTTAACAAGTTATTTACAAAGTAAACACTGAAAATAAACACCAATGCATGTTCAACATATTACAAATCAGAAACTAAAAGAAACAAGAACAAACACACCACATGACACCATTATTTTGGACAAATGTCCCCGGAAAAACCCAATGCGGGAAAACTGGTGCAGCTATCGGAGGGTTTTCTTATTAAGCAATATCAGAGTACAATGTGGGTGCCAAAACTGGCCTACCCAACAAAGAATTTCCTTAGCAGCTATACCTCATAGTTTGAGAGAAATCTCTTGCTGAAACCCCGGAAAATCCTTCCGGCAGCTCCTCAGCACAAAACTGCTCTGTAACCCCAGCGTCTGCCCAATCTGGACTGCGTCAGCCCCTCTTTGTCTCACGCTGGCCCTGTGTCAGCCCCAGGAGGCCTCCTATGGTGCTCTGCCCAAGAGGCTTCCTGGGCCTCTGCGTCAGAGACGCTGGCGTCTCTGGTGCTTTGCGCAACACTTGGCTGCCTCTGCGTGGCCCTGCGTGAACCCTTGCTGGCTCTACGTCTCTCTCCTTGGCTGTTGCGCTGCTCTCCTAGCACAATCTCTGCCTTCTCTGTTTATCTGTACTTAATGCCCCTTAGTTGTTCTCCTGATCACTGATTCTATCTCTCTTAGCAAACCCTGCTCTAGAGAATAGAATGACTGATCACTCTGGTGTCTTCTCCAAGTGACCCTCAAGCCTTCTCTTATACTTTTCCTGTTGACATCTCAATGGATGAGATTAAGTCCCTAATCAACGGCTAAGATTAGATCTGGCTTGATCCATGTCTTTTGGACCATTCTAACATAGATTCATATTAATACACATTAATATTTTATTTTCCTTAAGTTTAGATTTAGGGACTTCATTAAAAATATTAATTATTTTAATATCACCTGATCTGTTTAGAATCTGCCCAAACCCTTTCTGGGTATTGGAGATCTCATGTGCCCCAACCTCTCCACCAAATTTCGTGGCTAGAGCACATCTGATGCTACCCCAAATCCACAGTAAGAAATATGACTATACCTGTCCCTCTAAAGGAGATTTCTAAGCTTCCTAAGAAACAACAATAACTTAAGAAGTCCTCGGGGATTCAAGAAAAACTACTTGAAGAATTGCAAAACATTCAAATTCTCGATCGAAACCTTGGGCATGAACCTTTCTTGCTTACTTTGGTTATCAATGACCTCTTTTTACCAATGTTTTAAAACTCCGACTCCGACTTCGACTTTGAATTCGACTCCGACTTCGACTTCGAATTCGACTCCGACTTCAACTCGGTATCAACTCGGCCGACTCGATATCAATGACTCGATTGTCGTAAAAAATACATTAAATATTTATTTTTTTATAAAAAACATAATTTTAAAGATTTTCATTCATATTTCCAAACACATAGCATTAGAATATAGATAGAAGACAACATATGATCAAAGTAGGCTCATGAATATATCCATTATATCAAAATGGAACCCAGTGCACTGTCCAATACATTCATGGTGATGATATAGAGATCAAAACAAAAACACATAACCATAGAGGCTAGAAATGGCCTCTACAACAAAAGTAAACTGTGACTAGTACTACTGGCTACTGCTAAAGGAGTCAAGATCATTTGGATGAACCTATAGATCAGAGTCAGACAGGGGGTCCCATGGCTCCTCTTCATCATCATCGCCAATTGCAACTGTAGAAGTGGTAGCACTAGCAGGTTGTGTAGTAGCTGCAAGCTGAGATAGACGAGAGGAAGCGCCTGCAACTGGAGGACTTGCTGGCCCTGAGGCTGAGGCTGGTACAAGTGGATCAGGATCTGCATTCAACTGAACATTATGTTCGAGTGATGCCTCCACCTGTAAATCCAAATCAAGATCCTCATCAGAATCAAACTCTGCTGGATGACTCTCCACTACCCAATCTGATGTTGGATCAATGTCTTCCAACACAATGGGATCTGAATCAGGTCTTTTGTTCAGCAATTGGTTGTGTCTGAGCCGGAGGTTGTATTGGACATAGACTAGATCATTTAACCATTTTTTATCCAAACGGTTTCTCTTCTTCGTGTGAATCCTCTCAAAGACAGACCAATTGCGCTCACACCTAGTAGCACTGCAAGTTTGACTCAAAATACGAATTGCAAACTTCTGCAATTCAGGACAATGGCTACCAAAAGCCTCCCACCATTGTGCTGCAAAAAACATAGGACTGTAATGAGTTAGCTCAACAAAATTACAAATTATATCAAACTTTCAAATTATAAACGATTTAACAAAATAAGTATTAAGAATTTGAAAATTGAAATTTTTGTTTACCTGGCTCATCTACTTCCCTTGCAATCTTAGCTAGGTTCTTCCCAAAGGTACTTGAGGCATTGCTGAAGGTTGTGGCCTGTCGGTGTATCTCCAGTGGATCACACTCTAATGGGATCATGCGATCAATGCAGTGAATCAATCCATCTCTAACCTCCCCCTTCAAAGCTCCTGTCTCCTTAGCTTTATAATGATACCGTGGGTTCAAAAAATATCAGCTGCAGGGCGATGGAGTTGATTGTTCCATCTTTCATCAATGTTTGCCAAAATGGGCCCATACTTAGACACTTTATCTTTGTATGCCCTCTTTATTTGCTCCTTTGCTTGATCCATAGCCTCATAAATGAAGCCCATAGCCAATCTTTCCCCATCCACCAACCGCAACACCTTAACTAGTGGCTCGACAAGCTTCACAATCTCTGCTGCCTTTCTCCAAAATATTTCTTCATTAACTTTCTTTTTCAATTCTTTGCCTTCCTATTTGTGAGACCACTGGCTTTGATTCCATTCTTCATTGGATTTTTTTGTTGTTGCAAGTTTCTATGTTGTGAAAGCATAGATTGCAATGTCAAAAAATGAGTAGCAAATCTAGTGATGGCAGGTCTAATAATATCCCTGCTCCCTGTGTATTTCGATTTCCTCATCAGGCACAAAATCCATGAATGATTGCAGATAAATTTTGTTGTGCTTTTGGCATGATGTACAGTGTTTTTGACCCAATCTAATTTTGCCAATATCCTCAAGCATGAGGTCCATGCAATGTGCAACACATGGGGTCCAAAAGATGGTTCTGTGTTTTTCTTCTAACAGTTTACTAGCAAGAACATAGCTAGAGGCATTATCTGTGATGACTTGAACAACATTAGCCACCCCCACTTCCTCAACAACCTCATCCAATAGCTGAAACAACAATTGTCCATCTTTTACCTTATTAGATGCATCAACTGATTTTAGAAACATTGTTCCCTATGGGCAGAAGATAAGATAGTTTATGATGGTACGGTTTCTTTGATAACTCCATCCATTTGACATGATGGTACATCTTGTTCTTTCCCATGAGTTTTTGAAATCTTTCAAATACTCATGAATGGAGGCAATTTCCTTCTGCAAATGATACCCCCTTATCTCATGCATAGTAGGGCCTTTGAAGCCTTTTCCAACAGCATGTATGGCATCAAACATAGGCTCATAATATGGTGAACGGGAAGCATTGAAGGGGATATCAGCATCATACCACCATCTACATATGTAATCACAAGCAGTCTCCCTCAATTATTTCTTCCAATGGTCATCTAAAGTGGGCTGCAAAGTTCTACTAGCTTGAGGACCACGTGCATCTAATGGGGAGGAGGGTGTGACAGTGAAATAACTTTTGATATTCATATCACCCTTCTTTTTCAGTTTACCCTTACCCTTTTCTTGAATAAACTCCAAAGAGGGAGGAACATATCGGAAGGGGTTGGATGCACTAGTACAAGGGATAGAGGAAGAATCCTCAAAATGAAAATGGGGGTTGGTAGCCAGCGTTTTTTTGTATATTCCTCTTCCTCCCAATTTCAGCCTCTAACTCTTTTTGCCTAGCCTTTGCTTCTTTAAACTTCTCAAAGTTGGCTAACAATTCCTTCCTAATCTCCCTAATTTCATCTGATTCACCTGGAGTAATTTGGCCTCTAATCTTCGCCAAGTGTTGTTTCAACCTATTAATGCCCCTAGGACCTTCCTTAATTTTTCTATGGCAAAATTTGCAATGCATTTGACTATCAACCATTTCAACATATGCCCAAGCAGCATCTCTCACTCTAAGTGCCATTTTTTGACTTGAAAATGAAAGCAAAAAATTTTAAAATGAAAACAAAAAAAATAGCATTGCTTCAATGTTCATTTCTTTCACAAAAAACACTCTTTTCAATTTCCAGATTTGCACATAAAAATTAATAAGCAAAAATTTAGTTTTACAAGTGAAAAAAAATACCTCCAGGCACAAACTGCCTCCTCAAGCTTGCTCCAACAAACCAACTCCTCAATGCTGCTCCAAATGGCTGCCCAAGAAGCTCCTCACACCTGCTACAATGCTTTCCCAAAACTCCTCACTGCTGCTCCAAAAACAAACTCCACAACTCATCATAAACGCACACTCAAATGCAATGAGATGGCTGTGAGGAAATGAGAGGGGTTGGGTGGGTTTTATAGGGTTTAGGAGGGGGGAATAGACCTCAAGTAAGCTATAGACAAATTACAAATCTAGTTGGTGTCCCCAAAAAAGAAAAAAAAAAAATCGCTGTTTTTTTGAGTTTAGGGGCCGCTGTCACAGAGCCGGCTGAGTAGGCTCGGACTCGGCCGAGCCGACTGGGTTATTACTGAGCCGGCTGAGTTGTCTAACAACTCGGCCGGCTCGGTAATAACCCGACCGACCGAATTGGTTAGATGGCCGAGTCGACCCGGTGAGGCCTTGGCTTGGACCAACTCGGTCGAGTCGGTTCTGAGCCGACTGATTCTTAAAACAGAGCTTTTTACACAATTGTATATTAGACTCAGGGGCTTCCGCGAATGCCATGCATTTGACTGTTATGAAGCAATTAGGTCTCAACACCACTTGATCATACAAGAAGTTGTGTGGTTTTAATTCCAAACATGTGGAAGTGGAAGGTATCATCAAAGACCTTAAGGTTTCTTTAGCTAGGAATCTCGATATATCCCTCCTCATGGATGCTATTGTTATTGATATTCTTGACGTGTGAGGGATGTTGTTATCTAGGAAATGGGGAGCTACCATTGGGGGGCATGTTCAAATGGACCTATCATACGCAACTATCCCGCAATCCGATGGCACCCCTTTTATCCTTTATAGGGAACCTACTTACATACCTCATGCAACCAAGCCTGGACCATACTATGAGACATGCGAGATTGTGAAACCTTCCCCTATCCTCCGTTCTCAGGAAGTCCGAATCCTCAAGCAACCAATCTCTCAAACAAGAAAAAGTGGAAGCCTAAGAAAGAATATAAGGTTGGGGATTTAGTCTTGGTTGATAAAGATCCCATACCTGTCAGGATTCATGGAAAGGTTGGAGATGACTATTACTACATTTCCAAACTTAAATGACGAGCTTTGGCCCGAGCCAGTGAAATTAAGTCGTATCACCTCCTTCTTTGAGACTTGACACTGTATCATATGCATGGTAGAGTAGGATGCATTGCACGATGATTTTTGCATTAGAAATAACATCATATGATATTTCTCATGGTAAATAGGTGCATATTTGCATATTTTATTTTTTTTTGATTTTATGGCCTAACATATAGCATGTGCGATCATGAGACGTCGCGAAAGCATGTTGTCCGGTGTTCTTCCATATTTATATGTGCAAGTGATAGGTCTACGGTAACCAAGAGATTGTTGGAGTTCTCGTGAGCTCTCGTTTGAGTAGCTTCACCCACTTCTTCGAGAGATCATGTCCCAGTTGGAGCCAGATGTTACCCACAATTTTGTGGGTGATATCCCTAGGAGAATGTTTTTTCTCCAAGATGGTCCTCAACCGGTAGCCAACGACCCCTTTCACCCACCAACTAGCTCATTGTGCCATTTCTATGCCACCTGAGCCAACCATGTGGTTCCTTGCCCATCTGCCATGATCGTATGTTTGAGGGTGGGCCTCCCGAACCTAAAGGTATGCCTTTTCATTCGGTAATTGAGTAATGTAGTTTGCCTATCATGACACTATTGGGCATGGATTAATGGGGGGATTCGACGGAAAGAATGGGTTAGGTCTGTGCCCTTGTCCCCTAGACCCCTTTTGGATATTAATGTTGCATTCTAGTCCCGTGGGATCTCTTTTACTGAGCATTTGGCTTTCAGGATGGTATTTCATGGGAAACCCTGATTTTGGTTGCGTGGTCCTGCTCCCTTATCCACTTATATTATCCTCTTTCCACTCATTATTACCCCATTCATCATTTCTCCCACCTGGGTCTACATTCCTCCACTGGGTCCACATAGGGGTAGCTTGCCCCTTCCCCTTCGCCACACTTTGGGTAATGGCCTGGAATGAAGCACAGAGGTTGATGCAGCTAAAAGGAAAAGTAAAAGCGTATTTGGCCAAATTCAACGGGAAAATGTACCACAAAATGCAAAAGATGGCTGGGACAAACACATTTAGCATGTAGGCAAAAGCCAATACATGAGCTCGACCCTATCATCATGGCCATCAGCCTGGTTCCTATAGTTTCTATGAGCCTCCTTCATCATATAGGAACCCATAATTGTCCTAACCCCTGGTGGGCAATGAATCGCTCTACCTGAAAACAAGGTACTCACTGCTATATCTTATGCATCATGCTCTTACTCCTTGAGCCCTGAGTAGTTAATCAAATAAAATCATAAAAAGGCAAGAGGCATATAAAGAAGGGTGGAAAAATCAAGGCCAGGGCACCTCATGTACCACGATTGCCCCCCCCCCCCTATACATTATAAACCCAAGTGTGGGCTTTCCTTTTATTAGCTACCCTTGTACCCCAGCATGTGGCCCAGGGCTTACCCCTTCTCATCCCCTACTTCATTCACCTGTATGTCACATGCCACCACCTTTTGAAGGATGTCCATGATTGGTAAGCTCCTTTACTCAATTTCTCTAATGATTTGTTGTACTGGAAGGCTAGGGGACGCATTACATCTTATGCAGGATTGCAGATGGTCTCCATCTTGGGTTTGGTCACCCTATACAGGTCCTAATCCTCCAGAGGGCTACATTGACACTTGTAGGGTGTGTGTTGAGAGCCATGGGCCTCCACAACAGTAGACAACATTCCCTGGATCCTCGAGGATGGTCAGAGATGCTCGAGATGCTCCCATTGGATGAGG
The DNA here is from genome assembly GCA_031772625.1 of Pinus tabuliformis. NCBI lineage: Eukaryota > Viridiplantae > Streptophyta > Pinopsida > Pinales > Pinaceae > Pinus > Pinus tabuliformis. The sequence continues at coordinate 719,783,927 of CM062815.1, forward strand.
AAAATGCACCTGGTTAATTTTTGCCTAGCCGGCCCCACAAATGTATCATGCACTGGGCAGCTGACCCAGAACTTGTAGGACGACTTGGCATCCCCTACATCATCATCAGAGCCCTTGCAGATGATCTACATGGATCTTTGACTCATTTGGAGACCCATGAAGTCATTGTTGTGCCCCCACACCCATAGGGGAGCACCGCAGGTTTATTGTTTGGAGAACAAGGGCCCAACCCTTTGTCCATCACTTTTGAGGGTCCTACTCTTCATTATGGCACGCTTGGACCTCATTAGGCCTCTTAAAGGGCCCTACGACATGCATAGATTGTTATTTGGCCTCTTGAGAGGCTTATTCATTCATTTATGAGCTAGTTTGGTGGGCTTGTCATCAAAAGTTAGATTATTAGAACATTATTTATTTTTGGGGCTTATGTAGGCCAAGGAGGCTATTTCGAACTCCTCATTAGTGTATAAATACAAGTGAGATGAGTTCATTATCTCATCATCACTTTGGATTGGATCTCTTCTTTCTCTTGAGATTTTCGCACTTTTTCTTGGTGGATGAATTGGAGCTTTATGGATGAATTTTGATGTGTGGATTTATCTATTTTTTTTTGGAGCTTCTCTATTGTCAAATTGTGGATGGTTGGATATATTCTATTACATGTAAGTACATGCTTTTAATGATATTCTTGTTTTACTTTTCCATATACATTGGACTAGGATTTTCGCTATTCTAAGGGCTAATTTCTCCATGCATTTACTGCTTTAAATTGTGGAATTTTGTCTCTATTATAACATCTCTCAATGTATGGGCGGTGTAATGTGAACAAAAATCTCCTATGGGTAATTCTATAATCCTATCAACGAATTGATCTTAATAAGCCATCACCCTTTTACACATCAAAGTATAAAATTTGCAAGATTGCTTCTCTTTGACCTAGAAAGCTAGCGAAGTAGTCTTGACTCTTGAGGCCTCCTTGACCAAGAACAAAGGTCCTCACTCGTATTCATCATAGACTCCATTCTCCCAAGACTAAGGCATTGATCTACCAAAAGGTGGTCACGTTAAATTAACTTCTTTCACCTTTTCGTGGGTATAGCCAAGTTGGGTCACCTAGGGCATCATTTTTCCGATGAACTAGCCCTCCAAAAAGTTCGATCTTCTAGCCCCTCTTGATCTGGGGTTTCATCAAGATCTCCTCCAAATTTGAGGCCATTCCGACAGTGGAGTTGTGAGAAAAGCCGAGCCCTAGCTCCGAGATCAAACTTTGCCTTAGAATCCCCAAAAGCTAGTACCTTATTGGATCAATTCAACACCTTTAGGTGAATATTCTTTTTTTGATCCTTTTCCCCTATCTTGTCTAGGATAAGACACCATTGGTTGCTAAACTCCTTCCTCTTGACCTAGACCGGGTCCACTTGGTCTCATGTGGACCTGTTCGTTTGGAAGACAATTCTTCAAGAGCCATCTAGGATATCAATTTCAACAAGGATTTTAGGGATTGGAAACTCCTTCACATGTCATATCCCGTAAACCTAACCCTCAAATCCTCCCATCCTTCTCCTAGAAGACATTGTACCTTGCTTAGAAAGCAAGCAAGCTCTATTCTTCAACTTCTTCTGGAAAGGGATTATTTGGGTCACTCCATATCCACTTATTGGTTTATTTTTCATTGGTGACTCCATAATATACTGTGTCTCCCATCGGTGAAAGTCCGTAAATAGAAGGGAGCCTTAATGAGGTGACAGTGGGCTAAGTCACCATTTGTTGCCCTTGTTCTAGCAATTGCCCTTTAGGTTCCCTGCTAATTTGAGCGGTAATAGGCATGAAGATATCCTTACTCCTTTGCAAGTTTTTGCCAATTTTAAGAATCCACATACTCCATCCACGCAAGGATTAAGCACTAGCCTTGTCCATAAGGCAACCAACCTTTATTTCATCCACAAAATCATTTTCGGTCTCTCTTTCGGCCCTCTTAAGGATAAGCAACCTAATTAGGGCTTGAGCAAAATTTTCTAGAGGATTTTTAGGGTTTGGAAGGATTCAACATCAAGATTAGGATTGGTTGCCTCAAAGTCATCCATCTTGGTGGCTATTCTCTCCTTTTTCTTCCAATTTCTCTTACCCTAAGAGAAAGCTTAGTTTGTTTAAGCTTCGACTTGAGGGCTTGTTGAAGGTTTCATGTGCCTTTGCCTTGCTGGTATTCATAGTTGGGAACCTTTTCTTTGCACCTTAACCTTAGGACATTCCATTTTCCATGCTATTACTCAAACCCTAGGTCTAGCGTTCCTTAACTCCACCTCTCCAAGGGATGTGAATTGCCCCTTATTCATTACTTGAGCCTTGTTCCTAAGTTATGCCACCCCACAGAAGCCTTTTTGTGTCACCTTACACCTATAAGCCTAGAATATCTCTTAGTTGACCGATATACCGGGAGTCCTCCAATTGGTGAAAATCCATAAAGAAGAAGGGGTAGTAGTTGTGGTGATAGTGAGCTACTACCTTATTGTTTTCACTTTCTCTAGTTTTTTCCTTTTAGGGTACCCCTCAACAAGGTTTGCTAGATTTTGTGGCAATAGGGATAACATCCACCACTACACAACTGGAGAGAAGCCATTGAGGTAACGGTGGTCCCTGATCTCTTGTTGACATGACCTAGGTTGCCTATTGAGGTTTTTCACTAGGCCTACAAGAGTTTGCTATATCAATACCAAAGCTCAAACCCTAGGTCTAGCATTCCTTAACTCCACCTCTCCAAGGGATGTGAATTGCCCCTTAATCATTACTTGAGCCTTGTTCCTAAGTTATGCGACCCCACAGAAGCCTTTTTGTGTCACCTTACACCTATAAGCCTAGAATATCTCTTAGTTGACCGATATACCGGGAATCCTCCAATTGGTGAAAATCCATAAAGAAGAAGGGGTAGTAGTTGTGGTGATAGTGAGCTACTACCTTATTGTTTTCACTTGCTCTAGTTTTTGCCTTTTAGGGTACCCCTCTACAAGGTTTGCTAGATTTTGTGGCAATAGGGATAACATCCACCACTACACCACTGGAGAGAAGCCATTGAGGTAATGGTGGTCCCTGATCTCTTGTTGACATGACCTAGGTTGCCTATTGAGGTTTTGCACTAGGCCTACAAGAGTTTGCTATATCAATACCAAAGCAAAGATGTTTATTATAGGGAGCGGGAATGAGTGCATAGATACTTTGTATTGAAATGTATGATTTTATGATGTATCCACTGTTGTATATTTAAAATTTTCAAGAAACTTGTTTCGAAAATATGTTATTTTATGTTCATTTTGATCGATATTTTGGTAAACCAATTACATTTTTTCATTGCATTGAGCAACATCAAGTTAGTGCATTCTTTTGCTTCATTCTCCACCTAAACCCTTGCAAATGTTCCTTAATATTAAACTTCCATCTATTACTGAATTCTAATAAGTGCCTCTTTTAAATTTGCATTAGACTAATTTGAAGATTGTACTATCATGAGCTTAAAATGCTTTAGTAGATCAAAATAATATTTTAAAATATAATTGGGTAACTGAGTTTGAATTATTTTTTGCCCTTTGGTGGCTATTAGGTAATGTTGAATCCTTTTAAAATTAGAAATACCATGTTGCTAAACTTGTGTTCAAGTCCTCCTTGCATGCTCAAATGTTTGTTGGATACTTATACAACTTTTTTCTAAAATACACACACATTTGTATAATCTATTTTTGAGATATTTAGACTTTTAATATCTGGTGGCGGTTAAATGCTCATGTACACCCTCTTTTTACTTTGGACCAAATAATCTTTGATTCAGAAATTTTTGGGTACATTTTAATTCTACTAATTTTTCTTAAATTGATTGTAACAGGGCTAAATTAGTGGATTTGGCACTTGCATCAGGCAAAATATTTGAAGGGGAAGGATTTAAATATATCAAGGAATGCTTTGATAATGGGACACTTCACTTAATTGGCCTTCTTAGTGATGGTGGTGTGCATTCACGAATAGATCAATTGCAGGTATTTTGCAGATCTACAATTACACACACCTTTAATCATCAATCCTTGAAGATCTCATTCTTTTGCTTGTGAAAATAAAATACATTGCTTGTTAACAAATCATTTTTTCTTTTTGATCACATTGTCCACGTTTTTCAAGAGTTATTTTTTATATGTCATGTTTTGTAGTTGTTAGTCAAAGGCGCAGCTAAACATGGTGCAAAAAGAATACGAATTCATATCCTCACAGATGGTCGGGATTGTGTTGATGGATCAAGCATTAAATTTGTTGAGAAGCTTGAGAAAGATCTGACTGACCTACAGAATGAAGGTATTGATGCACAAGTTGCTTCTGGTGGTGGTCGCATGTATGTGACTATGGATCGTTATGAGGTACATATATGATTTGTAGGCAACAATTGAGTGCTTGATCTGATTTTTGTGTCTGTGGTTGTCATATTTTATGATAATATTTATTGGAAATATGTATTACTTAAAAATAGAACATTGCTTTTGTGAGTTTCTTAATTTTGTTGTGCCAATCAAGGTTTCCCATTTATGATGTTTGGTTTCCAGAATGATTGGGATGTTGTTAAGCGAGGTTGGGATGCTCATATTTTGGGAGAAGCACCATACAAATTTACAAATGGATTTCAAGCAGTGAAAACCCTTCGGGAGGATCCTAAAGCTAATGACCAATATTTGCCTCCATTTGTCATTGTTGATGAAAATGGAAAGCCAATAGGCCCTGTTTTAGATGGAGATGCAGTAGTTACTTTCAATTTTCGAGCAGATCGAATGATAATGCTCGCAAAAGCTTTAGAATATGAAGATTTCAACAAGTTTGATAGAGTTAGATATCCCAAAATTCATTATGCGGGAATGCTTGAATATGATGGCGAATTGAAGCTTCCAAGTCATTATCTTGTGCCGCCTCCAGAAATAGAGAGAACATGTGGTGAATATCTTGTTCGTAATGGAATAAGGACATTTGCATGCAGGTATGTTTTCCCTTGATTATAGATTTTAGCATTTTCAACTTCGTTTATGGATATCATTCTAAAGAAACATTACATACAAGCAAGTTTTATGTTGAATTTGTTTTCAAGTTAGTGCTCTAGTTTACATAAAATCATCAAGAAATGAATTATGCTGAAGATTAGAAATTTTGTTATGTACTAAATCTTGCTTTATATTTTCCTCCATGGTTATGCCAAATTGCACGTTGATTCATCTAAGTTGAATTCTTAATGAGCACTAAAAACACTCTGTGGGATTTTTAGCACTTAGTTATATTTAGTAGTCCTTGTTACCCCTTGATATGGCATATGCCTTTACTCCAATAAATTTCTGGACTTCCCCTTGACATTTTGATTTTTAAACTCTGGGCAATGGCATTGGCTATCGGCTTCCTCATGACAGGAATAGCACTTTTATTGCATCTCTTGCTGATAATCGGAGGTGAACCATGGAATAACATGCTGCAATATGGGTGTCTAATGAAAAGACCAGGCTCTAGGAAGAGCATTGCTAGAAGACTGTCAATACACTAAGTTTGAAATTGTTTTGGCACTCTAAACAGCCATCAGATAAGGCCCATTAAGGGTAATAATTGCAAGAGAGTTTATAGGCCTTTTCCAGGCATTTTGGCAAAATATCAATGACATACCTGTAGCAGACTTCTATGTATAAAGAGGCCTGTAGCAGCAACAATTACTGTCATTGGTATATCAGGTGAAAATTGTTGATTTGGGGTAGCATCGAATGTGCTTTAGCCATGAAAATTGGTGGAGAGGCTAAAGCACATGAGATCTCCTGGACCCAGAAATGGTTTGGGCAGATTCTAACCGGTTTGGGAGATATTAGTTCCTAAGTCTAAACTTAGGAAAAATAAAATATTAATGGGTGTTAATATAAAATTGGGTTAGAAGGTTCCAAAAGTCATGGATAAAGTCAAATCTAATCTTAGCCATTTATTAGAGATGTAATCTTGGCCGTTGAAGGACAAATAGGAAAAATATAAAAAGAGGCTTGAGGGTTAGTTGGAGAACACACTAGAGTGATCAGTGATTCGATTTGCTAGAGTGGGGTTGCTACGCAAAGTCGAATCAATGATCATCATCAAGGGGCAGTGACTATTAGACAAAGAGGCAGAGACAGTGCCAAGAGACCAGCGTAGAGGCAGAGAGCGAGAAGTAGCAGCCAGAGCAGGCCACACAGAGCCTAGTAGAGACAGTGCAGAGGCCAGAGGGACTGCGTCATCCACGCAGAGAGAAACTGGAGTGACGCAGAGGGTCCCAGAGGCTGCGCAGTGCCTTAGAGGGTTGATGTAGAGGGGTTTGGGGCTGACGTAGAGGCTAGAAGGGCTAGTGCAGAGCTTCAGAGTCGCTGGAGAGGGTTTCGTGGGACAGGTTTTTTGAATACTTATTTTTGAATAGAGGTATCACTGTCAGTTATTTTTCTTTGTCGGGTGAGCCAGTTTGGCAGCCAGTTGTACTCAAGGAAATATTGCATAATAATAAACCCTCAAAATAGCTACACTGATTTTCCCGCATTGGGTTTTTCCAGGGACATTTGTCCAAAAATAACAGTGCTACTTGTGTGTTTTTTTCTTTCAACTGATGATATGTAGATGTTGAGATTGTATTGTTTTTATTTCGTTATTTATATGTCTTAAATAACTTGTTCAAATTTAACAAGTAGAAGAAATAAACCAAAGAATACAGATTAAATTTCTAATGGATAGACTTAGAAATTTCAACATGGTATCGGAGCGTGGTTGCAGATCACAGGAGAGCTGAAGGCATCAGCTAAGCAGAGCATTTGCAGAAGAATCAACTGTCCCAAGTGACAAAAGTTGATCCTTGCAGAAGCAACATAAGAACGATTGATGCACAGGGATTGCGTCATCAGTTTGGGCCAGAGAGAGGCCAATGTAGACGCTGAAGAGGGTAGAAAGAGGCTCACGCAGAGCCACGCAGAAACCAGGAGGGTTGACGCAGTGGATGAGGGATATGTTTTTGCCAGTGTCGGGATTGCGCAGAGCCTAGAGGCTCAGTCCTTCAATTGCTGGGGCATAGGAAGTTGTGGGCAATTGGCAGGAGTGAAGCCGGTGGGGTACTGTGGTCAGAACAATACCTAACAGGGCAAAACCAAGGTAGAGGGAGTTGCTACCGAGGCACATTTATAGCCAAGGAATCCAGATCAATGTTGCGGGTGCCCAGACGATCGGAGAGGGGCAACTTGACGATTGGTAGAAGGATTTCCAGGAGAGAAATCGAGACTCAGAGGGAGTCCAACAGAGAACTTCTAGGTGGGAAGTAGAAAGACTCAGCAGGAGTCGAAAGGAGAAATTCCAGAGGGAAGTAGAGAGACTCGGAGGAGTCGAAAAAAGAGCAGAGAGATGGCCGTTATGGACTCAGGGATCAAGATAGGCTGGACGGGGCGTCCAAATTTGTGGTCTAGAAGGCCACGATCTTGTCCATTCTAGATAGACATCGCATCAAGGGCTTCGCCTTGAGAACAATGGCTATCCCAGTTGACCTGGTAGCTAATGAGAAGTACGAGGATGAAATAGCCAAGGCAAAATGCAACATCCTTGATGGGGTCAAGGATCATGTGGTCCAACATATTGCCGAGAAGGAGATGGCAAAGGAAATGTGGGACACCTTGAAGACATTGTACCAGCATACTTCCGTGCAGAGGAAGATGTTACTTGAGAATCAACTACGGTCATACCAGATGCAGAAGGGGGAGCAAATAGATCACTTCCTTGGTTGGTTGAAGGAGATCCGGGACCAACTAACTTCCATAGGAGCCACGCCGGATGAAGAGATGATGGTAAGGACCACACTTAACGCAGTCTCCGAGGAGTGGGAGACATTTTTCCAGAGCATACTGGGCAGGGCGGATCTTCCAGATTGGGAAGAATTGTGGGTGACTCTTCGTCAAGAGGAGATCAGGCGGTTGAGCAAGGCGGGAAGTAGCAGCAAAGGAGTCCAGATCAAGAAGGAAGAGGAAGAGGATGCAGCTCTGGCATCTGCGGGAAAGCAGGAGAAGAGGAAGAAGAAGGACCTCTCCAAGGTCAAGTGCTTCCACTGTGGGGAACTGGGTCATTATGCGAACCAGTGTCTGAGGAAGAAGAACAAGGGAGAGGCGTCTGACTCTAAGGCAACGCCAGCGAAGGCAGAGAAGGAAGTCGAGGAGGATGACGATTGTGCCATGAGTGCTCATGTACCTCTAGAGAAGAGGTGGGGAGACATCGATCTGTATTCAGGAGGACTACAGGTAATGAAGGGCGGGATCCTTGAGGTACCCAACCTCTTGGATTATACCTTGCTACGGGAACCCCAAAGAGAGAGTAGCAAGATTGGCAGATGTTAATAGAGATAGATGCGGATAGAACGACAGAGAGTGCTATAGTGCAGGAGTCCCCGGGCACGCGAGGCTAGCAGGTTGCAATAGTGCGAGAGGCATGGGAGTGTTGCACCAGTGCAAGATAGCACAGAGAGGTGTGCAACGGTGTGAGATGCAGGGAGTTGTTGCAGCAGCGCAGAGGTCAGTAGAGGAAGCACTTATTAGCAGTAGGGGGAGCTTCAACATCGGGAGTGTTTCTAGCCTGACAGGGATGTCAGTTGTTGGGTGGATCAGTTACTTACTTCTCAGTAACTGAGTTGCAATGCACTAGCAGTTGGCAGTAGCACGATGCAACATGATGAGAGGGGGTTGCAGTGTAGATGCAGTGTTGGGAGAAAGGACCAGCAATAGCATTGATGCAGAGGGATCTATCATATGGATGCAACATTGGCAGTGGCAGAGCCATGGGCAGCGATACAGGATGCAGCAGTGCAGAGGATGTTGGGCAGGGAGGCTTAGCATCAACGCAGGTACTGGTGCCATATAATCAGAGTGATGCTCAGTATGGAGTATTACTAGAGCACAATCCTCGCTAAGAGGGAGTGTTGATTTGGGGTAGCATTGGATGTGCTCTAGCCATGAAAATTGGTGGAGAGGCTAAATCACATGAGATCTCCAAGACCCAGAAATGGTTTGGGCAGATTCTAACCGGTTTGGGAGATATTAAAATAATTAATATTTCTAATGGAGTTTGAAGCATTAGAATTGATAGCCTGTTGACTTAAACATAAAAATACACAAGAGGTATTTTAATAATAATTTATTAATATATAAAAATTGTATAAGTGATGAATGTTACAATGAGGACCTGCATATATATACCTAAGCAGGGGTCCTTTCATGAATGGGCATGTCTTTTAGGCATGCATTTTCACTTAACTTAATGACTATTTAACCTAATCAATATTTGATTATTTAATATTTACATTTATTTTATTTATTTACTTGTTATGAATTATATTCATAACATAGCCCCTTCCTTCAGAAGCTTTGTCCTCAAAGCTTATTGTCGGCAGTTTTCTTCAATTTGCATTTGTCATCTCGGCATATGTAACTTGACGCCATTGGCATCTCTGCCTGTAAAATTCGCTTGGTAACATTGTCTTGAATTCAGGATTATTGATTTTTTTTTTTGAACTTAAAATTATATTTTATTATTTCTTTTTGAACTTTAATTATAATTTTTATTTTTTTATTCAACTCTATTTTTTTTAATAATAATAATAATTATTATTATTTTTTAAATAATAATATTTATTTATTTATATTATATAATTATAATTTATATATATTATATAATTAATATATATATATATATATATGTATTATATATATATAATTATAATTTATATATATTATATAATTATAATTATTAAAACTTATATACGTTTTAAACGTGTGATGACCCCACCACGAAGGAATAGTCATGACATATCAAGCGTTGACGGCAATGGATTGAACTGTAAAAAGGAAATCCCGATTGCCTGAACCTTAATGATGCCGATAGATGCTGACGACGGCACAATCGTTCCACGCCACAACCCGTAGACACATTATTGTTCCTCCACAATGCCGCGGTCACGCTTGTTGACTGTTGAGCAAAGTTCTCCATAGTGGCATGATAGGATACGAGTATGGGATGGACGCAAACAGAAGGTGTGGTAGGGAGGTCGTGGCTTACCTGGAACCCGATGGCAGGGCAACATTTCCAACCTTTTTTTTTCCAACACCGTCTTCGTCAACATGCCATTGCTGACAGAAAGACGTGATGTTTGATTGTTGACCATAATGCTTGATGGCGGTACGTGTGCTTATTTTGACCACGAAAAAATGGAACAGGGCAACGGTCAATTAGCATCGGCACAGGGACGCGTGATTGATGAGGGAATGGACAGGGCATTGACTCGGATGTTTGACGCTGGACGGAGGTGCGGAGAATAGTGAGGAAGATGGACGGAGGAGCAGATAACAACGAAGAAGTTTGAAGTGTTAGCGCTTGAATTTGGCCTCAGGCTGAAAAAGACAAAATCCAAGGCAACATCAAACCACTTAGCCTCGTAGCTAGCCCTACGGGGCAGGAGAGGGCTCTCTCCGAGTCTATCTCGGCAAAAGATCTTCAAAGGGCGGATATGACCAATAAGAACACTGATTTTAGGCTAGTAAATTGATTGAGAAGGTTTGGTTTCAGATTTTTAGGGTTTTGGTGGAAAACAGGAGGAGAGCAATTTTGGGTGCGGGGATGGGACACAGCTTTTGCAGAGGTCTTTTTGGGGCAAGGTAGGAGATTGTCTTGATGCCTTTGATTTAAGTGAATGGATAGGAATGACCGGTGAGGAGCTAAAGAGAGCAAGAAACTTTCGAGAGTTCTCTTTAGACAGAGGAAAACATAGATATTAAGCAAACTTAAAGGCAGAGCATATAAATTATGAATTCTACCTTAACATTTCATTTACTTAATGTGCAGAAAAGAAAAGTGGGAAAATGATACACATAACACACTTACAAGTACATGAGAGAAGCACACCATCAACACAAATAACCACAGGAATCCCAAAAAGTGCTGCAAAACCCTGGTCTTTCCTTTGCCAAAATTGCAGAGATACAAAGTGTAATACAATAGAAGCTTATCCCTCCAGAGTCCAACCATGAAAATGACTAAGAAAGTACATAATATAGGCAAGCTAACACACCTCGCCTCTAGGGGTCGAGCTCATCATCCTAGGAGCTGTTTCAACCAATTCTAAACAAAGCACTATAATCTAGGCAGTCAAAACAACTTGCCTCTATAAGCTAGGAAACCAATTCATTCATTAAATTTTTGACTTTTTATGAATGAATCTTCTAGAAGAGATAAATAAGTGTCATGACATCATAAAATTACATCAATTACATCAAGGAGGATGAAAAATCACTCCAAAAAGTCAAAACTAGTAAAATCTGCGTTTTGCTGAGCTGTAGGTGAAAATGTGGCAAACTTCCTGATGCGTAGCGCCCCAATCCTGAACGCGTAGCGCGCCTTTGAGCCAACTTTTGAGGCACTTCCCGACATCCAAATGAGGCAAAAGTAGGCTTGTTGGAAAGGTCTGGATGTCTAATTTCCAGCCCAAGTGGAATTTCTCAATTTGGTGGTCATTTGCCCCTCCAAAATTGCAATCTCCCAAGACTGCTCCCTGTGTGTCCAAAAAGTGGCAGAAAGTCATTTTTTGCATGTTTTTTGACCTTCTGAGGGCTCAAAACCTGATGAAATGTCTTGGTAATTGCTGAGCAAGTGTAATTTGTCATGACAAATCCAAAAATGCTGAGTTTTTGAGGAATGGACTTGCCCATCTTCAGGGTAGCGCGCAAAAACCTGTGTGTGGCACAAAAAAGTCAAAATTGACCAAAATTGCTCAAAATTTCCTGAAATTTGAGCTGGAAGTGCATCATTGAGCACCATGCTCCTTCAAGGTAGCCTCAGCCAAAATATGAAGGGGATCGGGCCTTTTCCTCCGTTTTAGTGCCTTGGCCAACCGTCCTTTGAGCACCTTCATTCATGCTTTACACACATGCATTCGAGCCCAATAGTGATTCTTCATGTGTTGGAGCATGTCCTTGTCCCTGTTTGCCTTCGCTATCAACCTCTCTAGATGTGTGTTCACCTGAATGAGCATAGAGTTTTGCTCCTTAGGTGTCAAATCACCGGGTCTTTTGCGAGCCAAGTTCCGGTCTTCTCGGATCCTCCGCAACTCATCAAGAGAGTGTTCATCCTCTAATTGCTTGTTGCGCTGCTCTAAATAAGTGATTGTCCAATTTGCCATCTCCAATTTTTGCTGCAACAAGTCATTTTCAGCTCTTAGCTGCTGGATGATCTCCTCTGACTCTAGGCTAGGAGAAATGATATCAAGATCAACAACATCTATGCCTGGAACACCTGATGGCCCCTGTTAAATTTGGACAACTAGGTCCAAACTCCATGTTCTGATGCTCAGATTAAGAGGCTAATATTTTTGTTGGATTCCTCTTTCTGAGAGGTGTAAAATCCATATAAAAATAGTCTTAATCCGATGAGCAGAACTTATATTTTGAATTTATTATTCTTAATAAATTATATGTGCAAAGGTCAGCCAGTTTTGTAATGTAGGCTCACATGCCCAACAGATGTGTCACACACCCTCATTGATGGATATATATATACAGGAAAAGTTGGAGAGAATTTGATCACAACAAAAACTCACATCTTCCTCTCTCATCCTAAAAAGTACGAGCTACCTGGAGGACGAATTTCAGCCACACGTGGGAAGGACGAAGAGGATTTTTCTGCTGCTAGGGTTTCTGCTGCTAGGGTTTCGCAGAAGTTTGACCAGCGTTGACTTTGGTCAACGCTTGGTCCAAACAAGCTGAAAACTTGTGGGAGGTTCGATTTTTGAAGGCCATACTACCTGGCACAAAAATCGAGGTCAAAGGGTTGACCGTTTTGCTGCTGCGTTGACTTTTAGCTTGCTGCCCCTGCGTTGACTTTTCAGGACAGCGTTGACTTTTGTAGAACTGACTTGGGTTGACTCATCTACTGGTTGGAGGGTTGTTGTGACACATGCTGGGCTGGCTGACCAAAGGAGACTTTGCTGGTTGAAGCATCCTGTTGACCGTCGAAATGCTGTGAGAAAAGTGAAATTGCTCTTAGCATAGAACATCTACAAAACTTTACATGGTATCGGAGCTGAGGTGAAGACAAACTCTATCTATAGCAATCAGCATCGAAGGAAATGGATTCCTCTAAGCTTGAATTCAGGGAGAATGACAAGCTGACTGGAAGTGATGACTTCCATGCCTGGAAGATGTTATTAGATCTCAAATTAGAAGATCATGATCTCCTAGATCATGTGACAGGGAAGATTCAAGAACCTCCATCAAATGCCTCTGCTGCTGTTAAACACAAGTATAAGAAGGGAGAAATCAGAGCAAAACTGCTGATCAGGGAATCCATAAATAAGAGTCTGGTTGCCTACATATCTGAACTAGGCACATCCAAGGAGATGTATGACAAACTGATACTTATGTTCCGAGTAAACAATGTGAACCAAGTGTTATTCCTCAAGAACAAGTTGAAGAATATGAAGAAGGGCCGAGACGAGTCTATTCAAACTTTCTTTATGAAGTTGACCGAAACCAGGAACAATCTGCTAGCTATTGGGGAGACAATAGCTGATCGTGAGATGGTTCTCACCGCACTTGGAGGACTTCCATATGAATGGCAAGTATTCACAACTACCATTCTCAACAATAATACCATCCCTAACTTTGATGAGCTTCTGTCTAGATGTATGCAAGAAGAAACAAGGATGAAGGAATTTGATAATGAAAGAAATGCTGCCTATGTTGCTCATTCCCGAAAGAAGAACTCTGGTGGTTCCAAGGACAAAGGAAGGACTAAGACTCAAAAGAAGAAGGGTAAATGTTTCACCTGCCATAGGACTGGACACTATGCTAGAGAATGCCCCTTCCAGAAGAATTCTCCCGATAGTGACGACAACAACAACAACCGAAGGAATGGGAATCAAAGAAATGACAAATCGAAAGGAAAGAGGAAGGCTCACTTTGAAGGAAACCATCCACCTTCTAAAAGGACCAGAAATACCAGGTATGAGGAGTCTAATGTTGTTGATAAAAGAAATGAGTATATTCTAATATCTGCTCTCTTAGCTGCATCTCCGCCCGACACTATGGATGTCTGGCTAATCGATAGTGGTGCCTCAAGACACATCACCGGATTCAAGGAAGCACTTTCTGACATGGTTGAAAGGGATACTAATCTAGAAATTATCCTTGGGGATAATGCCACTTATCCTGTGAAAGGGACCGGGACTGTGACCCTCCACTTGTCTCAAGGACAAGTCCTCCATCTACAAGATGTACTCTATGTACCCAAATTGAAGAAGAACCTTGTGTCTGTATCTGCCATGGAAGACAAAGGATTCAATGTAACTTTCTCTGATGGAAAGGTACTCATGTGGAAGAAGAGCTTCAAGGAAGCTATCTCAATTGGTTTTAGAGTTGGTACACTCTACCAGGTTGGAGGGAGTCCGTTGGGAGCTATGACTTGTGATACTATCCGTCAAATCGAACTATGGCACCGAAGATTTGGACACCTTCATTACAAGGCTCTTCCCGAAGCAAGGAAGGTGGTGACAGGGATGCCTGATTTTGGAAATAATCATAAAGGTGTATGTAAGGGCTGTGCTGAAGGAAAACATACAAGGGGACCTTTCCCCTCAAGTGTCACAAAGACATCTGAGATATTGCAACTGGTCCATTCTGATCTTTCCGGTATGTTGCCTGTAACATCCCTGGGGGGATGTTCTTACTATATGACATTTACTGATGATTTCTCTCGCAAAACCTGGATATACTTCTTGAAGAAGAAGGATGAGGCTTTCATGTGGTTCCGTACCTTCAAAGCCTTGGTGGAAAATATGACCGGAAAGAAGATCAAGATTTTGAGGACTGACAATGGCACTGAATATGAGTCAAATGAGTTCAAAGACTTTTGCAGAGAAGCTGGAATTAAGAGGGAGACTACCACTGCATATACTCCTGAGCAGAATGGTGTTGCTGAACGCAAGAATAGGACTATTGTGGAAGCTGCCCGTGCCATGCTATGTGACCAGGGTCTTCCAAAGTTTCTGTGGGGAGAAGCTGCAAATACTGCTGTGTACATTCAAAACCGATGCCCTCATTCCGCTTTGGACTCCAAAACTCCCGAAGAGGTTTTCTCTGTTAAGAAACCTGATGTCTCACATTTTAGAATTTTTGGATGTCCTGTCTATTTTCATGTGCCGAAAGAAAAGAGAAGTAAGCTGGATGCTACTGGGAAGAAAGGAATGTTTGTGGGCTACAGTGAGACTTCTAAGGCATATAGAGTCTATGTACCTGGTCAAAGGGAAGTAGAGATAAGTCATGATGTCACTTTTGACGAAGATGCTTCCCTGAAGAAAGTCGTAGATCTTCCTAGATCTGAAGAAAACCATGAAGAAAGACCTGGAAATCTGGAAGAACCCCAGGATGAGACTATGCCTGATGTTGAAGGGCCAATGGACCCTATTGATCCTTCCCCTTCTCTAGGAAAGAGGCCATCATGGCTCAGGGACACCCTCGAAGATGCTGAGGGTCATGCTGCCCCAAGGGGAACATTCCGAGAAAGCAAGAAGCCGTGTAGATACCAAGGGTATCTAGCTGCCATGAATACTATTATACAATCTGAACCTGGATCTTTTGAAGAATCCATCAAGCATCAAGTCTGGAAGGATGCTATGCATGAAGAATATGAGGCTATTATGAAGAATGATGTCTGGGATGTGGTCCCGAGACCGAAGGACAAATCTGTTGTCACCGCTAAATGGCTCTACAAGATTAAACATGGATTTGATGGGAGTGCTGAAAAGTTTAAGGCAAGATTTGTTGCCCGTGGCTTCTCTCAAAAGGAAGGAATTGACTATGACGATATATTTGCACCTGTGGCTCGATATACCACCATCCGATCCATCATAGCCCTTGCTGCTACGCAAGGATGGAGTCTTCATCAGATGGATGTCAAGACTGCTTTTCTGCATGGTGCAATAAAGGAAGAGGTGTATGTAGAACAACCTCTGGGATTTGAAGTTCAAGATCGAGACACTTATGTCTGCAGGTTGAAGAAAGCCCTCTATGGGTTAAAGCAAGCACCCAGAGCTTGGTATGAGAGGATGGATAGTTACTTGATGAAGCTGGGCTTCACTCGAAGCAATGCTGATCCAAACCTTTACTTTAAGGTTGAGGAAGGAAAGCCTCTCATTCTAGTGCTGTATGTGGACGACCTCTTCCTGACAGGTGATGACCTTCTCATTCATCAATGTAAGAGGGAGCTTGCTGCTGAGTTCGAGATGAAAGACCTAGGACTGATGCACTATTTCCTAGGCCTGGAGGTCTGGCAGAGACCTGGAGAGATTTTCCTTTCTCAAGGAAAGTATATTGTGAAGCTTCTGGAAAGATTTGGGATGGTGGACTGTAAGTCCGTGTCGACACCAATGGAACTCAACTTTAAGAAGTTGAGTGGCAGCGCTGCTGGGCCTATCTTGGCCAATCCTACTGAGTATCGTCAACTCATAGGAGCTTTGATGTTCTTAGTGAACACCCGTCCGGACATATGTTTTGCAGTGAATACTTTGAGTCAACAGATGGTTGAGCCTCATCATTTTCACTGGGTTGGTGCCAAGAATCTTTTGAGATATCTTCGGGGCACGATAAACCATGGGCTGAGATACACTGCCGGGAGTGTGATACTCCGGGGATATACTGATGCCGATTGGGCTGGCAGTGTGGTGGATCGTAAGAGCACATCTGGATGCTGTTTCAATCTTGGTTCTGCTTCGATCTCATGGATGAGCAGGAAGCAGAAGTCGGTGGCTTTGAGCACCGCGGAGGCCGAATACATTGCTGCTAGTATGGCCTGTTGTGAAGCAGTTTGGTTGAGGAAGCTCTTTAGTGAGCTATTCCAACATGTGCTAGATACCACTGTAATACTCTGTGATAATCAGAGTGGGATTCGTATGACTGAGAATCCTGTGTTCCACGACCGATCCAAGCATATTGATATCAAGTACCACTTTATCCGGGATATGGTACAGCGAGGCGCCGTAAGGCTCGATCATATAGGAACTGATGAGCAGGTCGCGGATATTCTCACTAAGCCCCTGGGGAAGGTCAAGTTCCTAACCTTCCGTGAGAGTCTTGGTGTCGTGGAAAGACCCTATGATGTGGGTCCTGTTGGACGATGAGCTCTGGGAGCTCTGGGGGGCTTTGGGGATAGCTTCTCGGAGCTATAAGCACTCATAATGCTTCTGCCCCACTCTTGTGATTATTGAGCTGGTTCGCCACTCATTTAATCTGTGCCCCGTATGCATCCTACCCATTGAGTTCAGGGCTCATGGGAAGTACCTCTCATTTGGCCAATGAGGTGTGGAAAAGCTAGAGACTATTAGCAAAGACTGATGGATGCATCAGAGATTGCCGTACTCTCTATCTAGGATGGCATGGTCCAACCACTTGATCTGGGATCAAGATTTGTGAGGTCTGGGACCTCTGGACTGATTATGTCAGTCGGGGAATGATGTCTTTGTGACTGACCCACTTCTATTCTGAAATAAAGAAGCCAGCAAAGCAAGTTTCGGCGGGATGTCTCACGATGTTAATTGCACTAATAGATGGAGTTCTCCCTAGTTGAGAGGGAGTGTTAAATTTGGACAACTAGGTCCAAACTCCATGTTCTGATGCTCAGATTAAGAGGCTAATATTTTTGTTGGATTCCTCTTTCTGAGAGGTGTAAAATCCATATAAAAATAGTCTTAATCCGATGAGCAGAACTTATATTTTGAATTTATTATTCTTAATAAATTATATGTGCAAAGGTCAGCCAGTTTTGTAATGTAGGCTCACATGCCCAACAGATGTGTCACACACCCTCATTGATGGATATATATATACAGGAAAAGTTGGAGAGAATTTGATCACAACAAAAACTCACATCTTCCTCTCTCATCCTAAAAAGTACGAGCTACCTGGAGGACGAATTTCAGCCACACGTGGGAAGGACGAAGAGGATTTTTCTGCTGCTAGGGTTTCTGCTGCTAGGGTTTCGCAGAAGTTTGACCAGCGTTGACTTTGGTCAACGCTTGGTCCAAACAAGCTGAAAACTTGTGGGAGGTTCGATTTTTGAAGGTCATACTACCTGGCACAAAAATCGAGGTCAAAGGGTTGACCGTTTTGCTGCTGCGTTGACTTTTAGCTTGCTGCCCCTGCGTTGACTTTTCAGGACAACGTTGACTTTTGTAGAACTGACTTGGGTTGACTCATCTACTGGTTGGAGGGTTGTTGTGACACATGCTGGGCTGGCTGACCAAAGGAGACTTTGCTGGTTGAAGCATCCTGTTGACCGCCGAAACAAACACATACATTTTTCTTGTTTCTGATTTGTCTTCTGTAAGATCTGCTTATATGTTCTATCTGCATTTTGCTTATCTACTTGTATGATTGCTGTGAGAAAAGTGAAATTGCTCTTAGCATAGAACATCTACAAAACTTTACAGCCCCTCATCAATCTTGGGCTGCTTGCCTCTCTCTGTTACCTGTGCTGCTGTCGAAAGCGAGGCCCCTTCCACCTGATGTGGAGATAACACTCGCTGTGTTGATGAAGAAGGCGAGACCCCTTCCACCTGATGTGGAGATAATGCACGCCGTGCAGATGCAAATAAGACCTTGTGGCCTCTCTGATATGTAACATAAGGAGGAGTGCTGACATGCTCGGGCTCGGGAATATCAAACTGATGTGAAGGCCCTCCCTCATCACGAAAAACCTCAGGAGGTGGCTGTGGCACTGTGAACAAGTCACGAGAAATAAAATCCTCCCATGGAATACCTTGTTGTGCCAACTGATGCATGACCACAATCTTGATCAGTGCATAATGATAAATGCTCTTGTGTTGCTGTGCTGGGCTCTTTCTTTGCACCAAGGGCACCATCCTCTCTATATTTCGGCACATGAAAAATGGAATGTTCATCATTCGTACCCGTGTGAAATGCATCAACAAACGGATATGGTACGAATACAAACGTGAAAATCTGCCCTCACAAGTGAAATAGCGAATGATGATCTTCATCATAGGTGCATACTCGTCTCTTAAGAATCTGAAGGGAAAAACACTAGTTAGGTACCTCATATATGCAGGTTTGATATATGGATCATAATGAAATCTGTCCAATGGCTGGCGCTTGCTCCATTCTTCTCCAATATTGGGTATCCCTGTTGCTTGAGCAACAATTTCAGGTGACAATGTGAAGTCCACTCCTGCAAGATTCACATGCCCATTGTGCAAATGTAGGACAAACAAGCGGGCCAATTCCTTGTGGTGTTGAATTTGGGAGATTCTTTCACAATATTCATAGCATGATAGATATCGGAAACATGACACTGCAAGTGGACAAGCTTGTAGATAAGCCAAAGAGGTGGGTTCCTCCCTGACATGCTGACCACCCTTACCACCCCTGTGATGCCTCCTTGGCACCTCTACCTCTGGTGTTGATTCACGGTCATCACTTTGCTCATAATCTGTTTCGGTTTCTGACATGGTTTTGGAGGCAAGTGACTGAAAAATAATGCTGACTGTGCACCCAATGAACTGCTGTTTTGACTTGTTTGAATGCTGTTACCAAGGGGACAAACACACATGGGAAATGTTAGGGAAAAGGGAAAATTGAGGGGATTAGGGAAAACAAATGTGGAAGGAAATGTTAGGAAAGGAACATGGAACATATACAATCATAATTTGTAGGATTGCAATGGGAAGTAGGGTTTAGGAAATTTACATAGGATTTTAGGAATTAATAGGGTTTAGGGATTTTAATGATTTTTAGTAGGGAAATTATATGATTTGCATGGGAAATGTCAAGGAAAATGGTGAGGAAAATATGGAGAAAGAAGAATGGGAAAATAAGTAACCTTGGGCAGCAAATTTCAATGAAACCCTAACACATTTGCATTTTTAATATTTGATACAGCAAGGTAGGGTTTTACTCCATATTAGCATGGCATTTTTGCATTTTCATTGCTCATTCATCTTAGCCAAACCAAAAATCACCATGATTAGAGGCCTACCTGAAAAGATTTGGAGAGAAAAGCAGTTTTGGTGGCTTGCTGGCGATTTCCTGAGCAAGAAACCCAACGCGTAGCGCGCCCAGCCTGATGCGTAGCGCGCCTCCCAACGCGTAGCGCCTGAGTTAAATTGAACTGGAAACTGCGCGCTGATGCGTAGCGCGCCCCCCAACGCGTAGCGCGCCTCTTCTGATGCGTAGCGCGCTGCTGCAACTGCTCAATTCGCCCAATGACCTTTGAAATCGACTTGACAACTATTCTCTTGGAGTGTTGAGAGGCAAATGAATTACCAATGAGGGATGGCATGCTTTTATAGGCTTCCTTTTAATTTTTCACTTGCCCAAAACCCACTTTGTTATGTTTGAATGTTGACATTTTTTGCTTTAATTGGCCCTGACCTTTAATTTCATTTCTTTGAAAAATTGGTTGAAATGATGATTTCTTCTGAAATTTTTTGCAGGGATAGCTTCTGGGATGCTTTGGCAAAGGAGACCAAGGCTGCACTTCGACATTTGAAGAATTTGAAATTTTGAGAATTTTTACAAAAATGAGATAATGACCTTGTTTTCAAAAACAGAGTTTTTGAGAACAAGGCAAAAATTTAGCTGTACAATGATAAGAAATGTTTAATGAAGGACATCCCTCTGGCCTACTGGTCCTTAATGACCTCTCAAGACAAAATTAGACTCAACCCTAGACCTAAAACCTAAAAACTTAAAGCAAAATGAATGACCCTTTGAGGACTTTATTTATTTGAACAAACCTGAACCAGCAGTGCCAAACAAGAGGGGAATGACGACATAAACTCCTTCCACCGAGATTATGGCATGCCTAACGGAATGCAACATGATCACACTGATGAGACACCTAACTATGAAATGCAAAGAGCTTTGATCTCTGGTGGAGGGCTACTAGACCGACTCTAACATTGGCTCCAATGGGGATGGTAGCTCCTTGGAGGTGCCAAGAACCGCAGACCTCTGGGAGAGCAGACCAGTGCTTTCAACCATTGGGCGATGGAGTCATTATTTACATATTTGACCTAAGCTTGGACAGCTTTATTGACTGGACATCTGACTACAAATTGGACACAACTTTGACCCAAACTAACTCAACTTTAGACAGAAAATGGACTGATAAAAACAACATGACAAACCTCAAACCAACCAATCTCCATCTTCAGAATTATAGCCTTCACCGCGGGCCCCAGACTGAGGATGAAAGATCAGCACACACATGCGATAAAACAGAAGTAAAATGGTATATACAATGATGGTGAGAAGAACAAAAATGCTCAGACATGGTACCTCTTCAGCAGTCGACCATTGATCGACCCTCCGGGATAATCATCTCTGTTCATCTCCTTGAGAAGAAAAGCATTTTGGCCACGATATGCTGCGATCTTATAGGGACCCTTCCATAAATTATCAAATTTTCCATGCTTCCCTTTGTCTTCATTCCGTGCATCCCACTTCAAAACCACATCATCTATTTGAAAGTCATCTGATTTTGCTTTCTTGTCATAAATCTTTTTTATGCGCTCTTGTAACTTGAGAGTATTGTGAAGAACCTCCTCCCGTGTCTACTGTAAATGAATCATTTGATTAATCCGCCTCTGCATGGGATCTTCCTCACTATCAATTTCTTGAAGCAATTTGACCATCGGAATAGCAAGCGAAGTAGGAAACACTGCATCTGCTCCGTACACCAGCTCAAAAGGAGACATGCCAATTGACTTTTTATGACTTACCCTATCAGCCCACAGTGCATTCACCAACTTTTTGTGCCAGCTCTTCTTATTGATTTCCAGCAACTTTTTAATAATATTTACCAAGGACTTATTTGAAGATTCTGCCAGACCATTTCCTTGCGGATGGTAGGCAGTAGAATGCCCCAAGATGATATTATACTTGTAGCATAAATCAACCATTCTCTTTGATTTAAATGCCGCTGCATTATCTGTAATTAACTTACTTGGACAGCCAAAACGTGACAGTATATTATTTTCAAGGAAAGAAATAATTACCGCATCTGTGGCCTGCCGAGTGGGAATGGCTTCAATCCATTTTGTGAAGTAATCTGTGGCTGTCAATATCCATCTATGCTGTCCTGATGATGCCAGATGAATCTCACCGATAAAATCCAAGCCCCACAGCTGAAATGGTGCGCTGACTTCAATTGGTTTGAGAGGCAATGGTTGCAATTTCTGTTTTCCTTGAAATATTTGGCACTCATGACAACTCTTAACAGCTTTATATACATCTGAAAACAATGAAGGCCAATAAAAACCTGCTCTTAGGATCTTGTTTGCTGTAGTCTTCCAAAACAAATGACCCCCACAGTCACCTTTATGAAAATCTTCCACCACTGTTTTGGCTTCCTCCTCAACCAAACAATTCAGCAATATTCCACCGGGGTCTTTCCAATATAGTGCAGCTTTAAGGATGCAAAACTTGGCTGCTTTCAACTTCAATGTCCTACTTTTATTTCGGGGCATCCCGGGAGGTGAAGACAAATTTTGAAGTACATATACAATATCAACATACCAAGGAGAAGAAATAAAGAAGTCAGATACCTGTTGTGCTGCATTCTCCTCATCTTCATCGGACATGGCAGCCATCAAATTGATGTCTAGGACATGGAGATTTGTTTCAGCCATCAACTTGGCAAGACCTTGCCCTTTGATCAACTTAGTGGGTTTAATCTCCACATCATACTCTAATAATGCAGCAATCCACTTTCCCCGCCTTCCTTCCGGTTCTGTCTGTACCAACACATCCTTTACCGCCGCGTTAGGAACATAAGCTATAATGTGGGAATGCAAAACATACACACGGAAATCTTTCAGGGCCTTCACAAGTGCAAGTGCTTGTTTTTCAATGATGTTATACTTTAATGCTCCATCTCTAATAATACGGCTGAAAAAGGCAATACGCTTCTCAACTCCATCTCTCTTTTGCATTAGTACAGCTGCCAATGTGTGCTCAGAAGCAAATGAAAACAAAATAAAATCTTGTGTGTAATCTGGACTGATTAGAGTTGGGGCTGAAGATAAAACCAACTTTACCAAATTGAAAGATTTTACCGCCTCTTCGGTCCACTTGAGCTGGCTGTCCTTTTTCAGCATGTTTGTGATTTCTCTAAGATGCTCGGCAAGATTCGGAATGAAGCGACGCAGAAAATTCAGCTTACCATTAAAGGACTGTATTTCTTTTTTGTTCCGGGGCTGCTCAAGTTGCTGAATAGCTTCAACACGTGCAGGATCTATACGGATGCCATCTTTGGAAATGATCTGACCCAAGAGCTTGCCTTCACTCATGGCGAAAAGACTTTTCTTTGGATTCAGCGAAATACCATATTTTCTGCATTTTTGAAAAACAATTTGCAAGTGATATAAATGTTCTTCATCGGATTTTGAAAATACAGTCAAATCATCAAGGTAAACAACTAAAAATACATCTTTCTCATTGGCAAAGGCCATGTCCATCACACACTGAAAGGTGGCACCTGCATTTTTCAAGCCAAATGGCATTTTTGCATAATGAAATGTACCCCATGGAGTAGTGAATGCAATTTTATCACGATCATCTTCATGCACCAAAATCTGATTGTACCCGGAATAGCCATTGAGTAGCGACATCCTTGATGCTCCAACTACTCGCTGCAATATATGATCCATTTTGGGCAGCAGATAATTGTCCTTTAAAGATACCTTATTCAAATTTCTGAAGTCAATGCATAAACGGATCTCACTGGTCTTCTTTCTTACGGGCACCAAATTTGATATCCAATCAGAAAATCTGATAGGTACTATGATTCCAGACTTGTACAACCTATTCACTTCTTTTTCTATCAATGGCAGCAATTTAGTGTTGATTCTCCTCAACTTTTGGCGGAAAGGCTTTTGATTTGGCTTTATAGGAATAGTATGCTGAATGATATCAGTATCATACGTTTTCAGATATGAATAATCCCATGCAAAGACATTAGAAAACGAAGACAACAATCTGACATACTCCTTCTTTACCTTTGGTGACAATGACTTAGATAACTTTACCATCTTAGGATTCTCAGCTGCTCCAATGTTTACCTCCTCAACACCTTCTTCGGTAGGTCTCAATGTCGGCTTGCGGGCCACATCATCTTGATCAAACAACTCTTCCAAAGGAATCAATCCTTTAGGAATAAAATTATCCTTAAGTTGCAACACATCCATTTGATTCACTTCATCAGGTTCTGTATCTATGGAGATGTCTTTAAACTCACCTTCAACTTGCAGAAAATCTTTAATTTCTTCATCATCCTGGAAGACTTGCCAACATCTTTGATTGTCCGGAACTGTAGGACGGTGCTTCACATAAATCTCAAATTTGTTGCTGGAATTCATGGGAATCTTTAAGTTACTCGCTGCCTTAGCCAATGCATCAGCAACACCATTTTGTATGCGGCGCACACATGTCAAAGTATGCTTAGAAAACAGTTTCAAAATATCTAGGACAACATTTCGATATGCTCTCATACGAGGATGCTTGGCCTGAAATTCACCTTTAACTTGCTTTATCACCAACTCGGAGTCGCCATAGACTGCAATCTTCTTTGCTTTCAGCTTTCGAAGAATTTTAAGGCCAACAATGAGAGCCTCATATTCCGCCTCATTATTTGAACAATCGAATGCTAGTTTATAAGAGCAAACTCTCACCTTGCTTGGGACTTTGTCTTGGGCAGAAAAGGGACTTCGAATCCACACACCAATACCAGCACCATCGCTGCCCACAGCGCCATCGAAATCCATGGTCCAAAGACCATCTTCATCTTCCTCCAAGTGCTGAAAATGTGTTGCCTCTGTTTTTTCTGCTTGCTGCCCATTAGCTTCAGCTGTTCGCTCCATGGCAGCTGGCGTTTCTTCTCTTTCCTTTTGCAAAACTTCTCGAAAATTTTCGGTAATCTCTGGTATATCTTCTGCTTGAACTAACTGACTATCTATCTCATTAAAATTATCAGCAAACAAAACAAACGATTCCAAATCTGTATGTACATAATTTACAGGATGATTTGTCAGCTTTTCTTTGCTAGTTATCATGTATTTCATCTTTTGCTCCCGATATAACTTTCTCATTTGACCGAAGACTGGAATTGTAGCATAGGAAAAATCTAGCTGAAGTGTACCTTTCAACTTAGCTCCCCAAGATCTTGAAAGCAACATACCAAACCGCGGAGGAATATCTGCCACAACCACATCCATCAAAACATTTTTAGCTGGAATTTGATCTAGGCTTACCACCAAGTCCTTGATCAAACCGATACATTTTACCCGGCTGGAATCAAATGAATACAAATCATGATATTTTCTTGTGATATCTAATCCCAACCTTTCCATGATTGCTTTCGGCATCAAATTGTGCGAAGCACCCAAGTCAAACATAGCATTATGTAAAATATACTCATGCAACCTCAAACTGATATAGAAGGGAGAAACATCATTTTCAAGAGACTCACCATTCAAAGCAGGCCCAAAGATTAATTCCGGCTGATCATCTTCTACATTTACCGTGTCAAGCATTGGATCAAAATTCAGCATTTTGGAGATTTGGCCCCGGTAACAGCTGTTCTTCATGATTTCCGTCAAGAAATTTGAGCTGGAAATGCATCATTGAGCACATGCTCCTTCAAGGTAGCCTCAGCCAAAATATGAAGGGGATCGGGCCTTTTCCTCCGTTTTAGTGCCTTGGCCAACCGTCCTTTGAACACCTTCATTCTTGCTTTACACACATGCATTCGAGCCCAATAGTGATTCTTCATGTGTCGGAGCATGCCCTTGTCCCTGTTTGCCTTCACTATCAACCTCTCTAGATGTGTGTTCACCTGAATGAGCATAGAGTTTTGCTCCTTAGGTGTCAAATCACCGGGTCTTTTGCGAGCCAAGTTCCGGTCTTCTCGGATCCTCCGCAACTCATCAAGAGAGTGTTCATTCTCTAATTGCTTGTTGCGCTGCTCTAAATAAGTGATTGTCCAATTTGCCATCTCCAATTTTTGCTGCAACAAGTCATTTTCAGCTCTTAGCTGCTGGATGATCTCCTCTGACTCTAGGCTAGGAGAAATGATATCAAGATCAACAACATCTATGCCTAGAACACCTGATGGCCCCTCATCAATCTTGGGCTGCTTGCCTCTCTCTGGTACCTGTGCTGCTGTCGAAAGCGAGGCCCCTTCCACCTGATGTGGAGATAACACTCGCTTTGTTGATGAAGAAGGCGAGACCCCTTCCACCTGATGTGGAGATAATACTCGCCGTGCAGATGCAAATAAGATCCTGTGGCCTCTCTGATATGTAACATAAGGAGGAGTGCTGACATGCTCGGGCTCGGGAATATCAAACTGATGTGAAGGCCCTCCCTCATCACGAACAACCTCAGGAGGTGGCTGTGGCACAGTGAACAAGTCACGAGAAATAAAATCCTCCCATGGAATACCCTGTTGTGCCAACTGATGCATGACCATAATCTTGATCAGTGCATAATGATAAATGCTCTTGTGTTGCTGTGCTAGGCTCTTTCTTTGCACCAAGGGCACCATCCTCTCTATATTTCGGCACATGAAAAATGGAATGTTCATCATTCGTACCCGTGTGAAATGCATCAACAAACGGATATGGTACGAATACAAACGTGAAAATCTGCCCTCACAAGTGAAATAGTGAATGATGATCTTCATCATAGGTGCATACTCGTCTCTTAAGAATCTGAAGGGAAAAACACCAGTTAGGTACCTCATATATGCAGGTTTGATATATGGATCATAATGAAATCTGTCCAACGGTTGGCGCTTGCTCCATTCTTCTCCAATATTGGGTATCCCTGTTGCTTGAGCAACAATTTCAGGTGACAATGTGAAGTTCACTCCTGCAAGATTCACATGCCCATTGTGCAAATGTAGGACAAACAAGCGGGCCAATTCCTTGTGGTGTTGAATTTGGGAGATTCTTTCACAATATTCATAGCATGATAGATATCGGAAACATGACACTGCAAGTGGACAAGCTTGTAGATAAGCCAAAGAGGTGGGTTCTTCCCTGACATGTTGACCACCCTTACCACCCCTGTGATGCCTCCTTGGCACCTCTACCTCTGGTGTTGATTCACGGTCATCACTTTGCTCATAATCTGTTTCGGTTTCTGACATGGTTTTGGAGGCAAGTGACTGAAAAATAATGCTGACTGTGCACCCAATGAACTGCTGTTTTGACTTGTTTGAATGCTGTTACCAAGGGGACAAACACACATGGGAAATGTTAGGGAAAAGGGAAAATTGAGGGGATTAGGGAAAACAAATGTGGAAGGAAATGTTAGGAAAGGA
The DNA here is from genome assembly GCA_031772625.1 of Pinus tabuliformis. Lineage (NCBI taxonomy): Eukaryota > Viridiplantae > Streptophyta > Pinopsida > Pinales > Pinaceae > Pinus > Pinus tabuliformis. The sequence goes on from CM062815.1 coordinate 719,811,356, forward strand.
ACATGGAACATATACAATCATAATTTGTAGGATTGTAATGGGAAGTAGGGTTTAGGAAATTTACATAGGATTTTAGGAATTAATAGGGTTTAGGGATTTTAATGATTTTTAGTAGGGAAATTATATGATTTGCATGGGAAATGTCAAGGAAAATGGTGAGGAAAATATGGGGAAAGAAGAATGGGAAAATAAGTAACCTTGGGCAGCAAATTTCAATGAAACCCTAACACATTTGCATTTTTAATATTTGATACAGCAAGGTAGGGTTTTACTCCATATTAGCATGGCATTTTTGCATTTTCATTGCTCATTCATCTTAGCCAAACCAAAAATCACCATGATTAGAGGCCTACCTGAAAAGATTTGGAGAGAAAAGCAGTTTTGGTGGCTTGCTGGCGATTTCCTGAGCAAGAAACCCAACGCGTAGCGTGCCCAGCCTGATGCGTAGCGCGCCTCCCAACGCGTAGCGCCTGAGTTAAATTGAACTGGAAACTGCGCGCTGATGCATAGCACGCCCCCCAATGCGTAGCGCGCCTCTTCTGATGCGTAGCGCGCTGCTGCAACTGCTCAATTCGCCCAATGACCTTTGAAATCGACTTGACAACTATTCTCTTGGATCGTTGAGAGGCAAATGAATTACCAATGAGGGATGGCATGCTTTTATAGGCTTCCTTTTAATTTTTCACTTGCCCAAAACCCACTTTGTTATGTTTGAATGTTGACATTTTTTGCTTTAATTGGCCCTGACCTTTAATTTCATTTCTTTGAAAAATTGGTTGAAATGATGATTTCTTCTGAAATTTTTTGCAGGGATAGCTGCTGGGATGCTTTGGCAAAGGAGACCAAGGCTGCACTTCGACATTTGAAGAATTTGAAATTTTGAGAATTTTTACAAAAATGAGATAATGACCTTGTTTTCAAAAACAGAGTTTTTGAGAACAAGGCAAAAATTTAGCTGTACAATGATAAGAAATGTTTAATGAAGGACATCCCTCTGGCCTACTGGTCCTTGATGACCTCTCAAGACAAAATTAGACTCAACCCTAGACCTAAAACCTAAAAACTTAAAGCAAAATGAATGACCCTTTGAGGACTTTATTTATTTGAACAAACCTGAACCAGCAGTGCCAAACACGAGGGGAATGACGACATAAACTCCTTCCACCGAGATTATGGCATGCCTAACGGAATGCAACATGATCACACTGATGAGACACCTAACTATGAAATGCAAAGAGCTTTGATCTCTGGTGGAGGGCTACTAGACCGACTCTAACATGAAGTATACTTATGTAAGAGGATTGCAGACGATAAAAGTTGCAGGCATGTCGATAGTGCCAGGGAATTCGAGCAAGAACAAACCTGCGGTAGTTCCTTTCACAACAAGATTATCTGCGACGTTTATGAAGGAAAGAAACATACAACTCTTCCATGTCTGCGTAAAGAAGCAGTAACGTAGGCAAGGATCTATGGCACTGGCTATAAGCAAACATGGTTTCCTGTTGGGAGGGGTTTCAATGCATTTTCTGGTTATAAATTTTGTTGAAGAGAATAGGGCGTTCCATTCCCGACACACAAACCGAAATCTGCATACATTTTCAAGAGGCAACCATTTCAAGATTTTCACTTCCAAACCGGCGGGCAAACATTCCTCCACCTGCTCAACGCATGCGTCGTTCTTGTCCATTTTCATCTTCAATATGATGTCTGCTTCAGGTCGTGGCAGTGGAGACCCAACATTCTGGGTCATGTCACCAACAACATTAGTTTGGCCATCCTTGCCTGCAACAACATTCCTGTTACTCAGAAGCATCTGAGGTCTTCTTCTTTCCATATCACCAAAATTAGAACATGGTGCAGACGTCAAATTTCCTTGGGCTTGTGCTTGGAGCAAAAGTTGTTGTTGTTGCGGAGTTAACATCTGAATCTGATGATATTGTTGTGGAGATTGAATGAAAGATTTCTATGTTGGTAGAAGTCCCGGTCGAAGTGGGTCAAGACCTGTCAGGGGCCAGTCTTTCAAAGGTAGATTATTTCCTCCTTGATTTGCACCTGGGCTTAATAAATTTGGTTTTGAATGGCTAGCTCCAAGTGCTCCAAATAATGAAGCATCTGAAGTGCCAGATCTCTGAATTAGTACCGAGTTCATCTCGGTTTTGATATCCGGTGTAGCTACAGGAATTTGTTGGTTATGAGCTTGAACCTGTTGAAGAGTAGCTGCCATATTACCTGTTGTACTATGCAAAACTTGCCCCAAAGGCTGCCCAGGTATGGTTGTTGACTTCAGTATATTTGTTTGATTTGCATCTAGTAGCTGACCAACATTGTCTCCAAACCTCTTCATCGATCCATCGTCCATGGACTCTCTCTGATGCGGTAACTTTAGACGTTCTTCAGACATCTTTGTTGCCATGGCATTTGTTGTCCCCTGGTTTTGTCGGATAAGGGAATCATTACCGACTAATCCATTGGCAGAGCCATTTAAAAGATGCCCCCCATCTCTGTGTTGTTGTTCATTTTGTTGTCTCTCAAGATAGTCCTTATCCAAGCCATCTTCATTTGGATCATTGTCTTGATCTATATCATTTTCATCCATATCAAGACCAGCTTCATCATAATCATCATCTTGATCTATATCATTTTCATCCATATCAAGACCAGCTTCATTAGAATCATCATCTTGATCTATATCAGCTTCATCGGAATCACCATCTTGATCATTTTTTGCAACATCTTCATTTTCAACATTATAATCATCTAATGCTTCAACTTGTTTCTTTTAACCATCGCTATCATCTTCCTTATTATCGATTTCCTTTCGACATGCTTTAACTTCTGCATATGATTTTTCTAAATGCTGAAATGCTTCTTGAATTTTATTAAACTGCTCAACGCAATTGGGACGTTAACGTAATGGCACATTGTGCGGCAAACAACGTTCAAAGACCATCATGATTATATTGTGGGCCATGGCTCTGATACCACTGAAGCATAAGAACTGATAGCTTGTTGACGTAAATGTAAAAATACACAAGAGGTATTTTAATAATAATTTATTAATATATAAAAATTGTATAAGTGATGAATGTTACAATGAGGATATACCTAAGCAGGTGTCCTTTCGTGAATGGGCATTTTCACTTAACTTAATGATTATTTAACTGAATCAATATTTGATTATTTAATATTTACATTTATTTTATTTATTTACTTGTTATGAATTATATTCATAACAGAGTTCCCAAGTCTAAACTTAGGAAAAATAAAATATTAATGGGTATTAATATAAAACTGTGTTAGAAGGTTCCAAAAGTCATGCATCAAGCCAAATCTAATCTTAGCCGTTGATTAGATATGTAATCTCAGCCATTGAAGGACCAACAGGAAAAGTATAAGAAGAGGCTTGAGGGTCAGTTGTAGAACACACCAGAGTGATTAGTGATTCGATTTGCTAGAGCGGGGTTGCTAAGCAAAGTTGAATCAGTGATCAACATCGAGGGGCAATGAGTAATGGACAGAGAGGCAAAGACAGAGCCAAGAGACCAGCGCAAAGGCAGAGAGCGAGAAGCAGCAGCCATAGCAGGCCACGCAGAGTCCAGTAGAGACAACGCAGAGGCTAGACGGATTGCGTCATCCACGCAGAGAGCAGCTGTAGTGATGCAGAGGGTCCCAGAGGATGTGCAGTGCCTCAGAGGGCTGACGCAGAGGGGTTTGGGGTTGACACATAGACCAAAAGGGCCAACGCAGAGCTTCAAAGTCGCTGGAGAGGGTTTCGTGGGACAAGTTTTTTGAATACCTGTTTCCGAATAGAGAGGTATTGCTGCCAGTTATTTATATTTGTTGAGTGAGCCAGTTTGGCACCCAGTCGTACTCGAGGAAATATTGCATAATAATAAACCCTCAAAATAGCTACATTGGTTTTCCCACATTGGGTTTTTCTGGGGACATTTGTCGAAAAATAACGGTGTCACTTGTGTGTTTGTTTTCTTTCAGCTGATGATCGGTAGATGTTGAGACTGTATTGTGTTTATTTCGTTATTTATATGTTTTAAATAACTTGTTCGGATTTAACAAGTAGAAGAAGTAAACCAGAGAATACAGATCAAATTTCTAATGGATAGCCTTAGAAATTTCAACAAAAATCATCAACATATATACATCTCTATGGAAAATTCACATGCAGCATATAAGTTGGTCATGTCATCCTGAATCGTCCAGATTGAGTTAAATGCCTTTGCTGGAAAGGAGGTATTTGGCTCTCATATCACAAGGGGGCATTCAATAAGAGACTTATGAAGAGATTGAGTCAAGAAACCATTTGAAATGGCCCTAGTCTAAGAGAGTTCATAATCTACTTGGTGTTGACACTTGGAAGGGGAACGTCCAGTTTTGAGCCCATATTTGCATGAGAACTGTTGGTTTTTCTAAGTCTAACTGCTAGAAATCCTTCATGTACTTTCTGATTTATTTTTGCCTACTTGTTTGGTTTAATTAACAAGTTATTTACCATGTAAATATTGAAAATAAATACAAGTACATGCTCAACACATTACAGATCATCAACTGAAGGAAAAAACAAGAACACAAGTGACACCGTTATTTTTGGAGTAATGTCCCCGGAAAAACCGAATGCGGAAAAACCGGTGCAGCTATCTGAGGGTTTTATTATTAAGCAGTTTTAAAATACAATCTGGGTGCCAGAAATGGCTCACCCAACAAAGAATTCCCTCGTCAGTAGTACCTCTCAGTCGGAGATAGATATCAGCCCCAGTCTGCCCCACGAAATCTCCTAGCGTCAACCTCTAGGGTCTGCGTCAACCTCTCTAGGCTCTGCGTTAGCCTCTGGAGCCTCTTCGTCTCCCACGCTGGCCCTCAGGCTTTGCATAGCTCTTGACTACTTTTGCATGGCCTCTAGCTGGCTCTGTGTCAACCCTCTCCCGACTTCTACGCTGATGCTCCCAGTACTATCTTTGCCTCTCTACTATTGCATTCACTGCCCCTCAGCTGCAACTCTGATCACTCCTTCAATTTTCTCAGCAAGCCTTGCCCCAGAAAATCGAATTCTTGATCAACTCAGTGTGTTCTCCAAGTGACCCTCAAGCCTCCTCTTATACTTTTCTCGTTGACAATTCAACGGTCGAAATTAAGTCCCTAATCAACGGCTAAGATTAACTTTGGCTTGATCCATGACTTTTGGACCCTTCTAACAAAGTTTTATATTAATTCATATTAATATTTTATTTTCCCTAAGTTTAGATTTAGGGACTCGATTAAAATATTAATTATTTTAATATCTCCCAAACTATTTAGAATTTGCCTAAACCATTTCTAGGTATTGGATATCTCATGTGCGTTAGCCTCTCCACCAATTTTCGTGGCTAGAGCACATCCGATGCTACCCAAAATCAACACTCCCTCTTAGCGAGGATTGTAATCTAGTAATACTCTTCACTAAGCATCACCCGGATCATCTGACATCGGTCCTGGTGCTGATGCTAGGCCTGTTGCCCAACATCCTCTGTACTACTACATCATGTACTGCTACTCATGGCCCTGTCGCTGCCAGTGTTGCATCCATATGACAACCCCTCTCATCATGCTGGCCATAGCACTGTCACTGCTAACTGCTGCACTGCAACTCAGTTATTGAGAAGTAGGTAACTGATCTCCCAATTATGATATCTTTGTCAGGCTAGAGACACCCTCGATGCTGAAACTCCCTCTGTCGCTGACAAGTGCCCCTTCTATAATCTCTGCGCTACTGCTGCCTCACGCTGTCCTGGGAATCTTGCACTGTAGCTCTCTCTGTTGCTCCATACACATCTATCTCTACTGACATCCACCAATACTGCTACTCCTCTTCGGGACTCCCATAGCAAGGTATAATCTAAGAGGTTGGGTACCTTGAGGATCTTGCCCATCATCGCCTGTAGTCCATCTGACTATAGCTCGATGTCTCCCCTCTTCCTCTCAAGTGGCGTGTGAACACTCTTGGCACAATCATAATTTGTCTTCACTTCCTTCTTTGCCCTTGCTGGTGCAGCTTTGGTCTCGGAGGCCTCTCCCTTGCTCTTCTTCCTTGGACACTAGCTCGCATAGTGACCCAGTTCCCTAGAGTGGAAGCATTTGACCTTGGAGAGGTCCTTTTTCTTTCGTTTCTCTTGCTTTCCCTCAGATGCTAGGGCAACATCCTCCTCTTCCTCCTTCTTGATTTTGACCCCTTGCCGCTGCTTCTCACCTTGGTCAGCCTTCTGATCTCTTCTTGACGAAGAGCCGCCCATAGTTCCTCCCAATCTGGAAGGGTCGACTTGCCCAGTATGCTTTGGACAAACACCTCCCAGTCTTCTAAGACTGCGTTTAGGGTTGTCCTCACCATCAATTCTTGATCCGGCGTGGCCTATGGAAGTCAGTTGATCCCGGATCTCCTTCAATCGATCGAGGAAGGTGTCAATTTGTTCTCCCTTCTGCATCTGCTATGACAACAACTGATTTTCTAGGAGCATCTTCCTCTGCACGGAAGCATCCCAGTTGACCTCGTCAAGGACGATGCTCTTGGCCCTCGCCATTGCCGCCTTGTACTTATCGTTCTCAGCTGGGTCAACTGGGATCACTATCGTCTTCAAGGCGAAGTACTTGAGACAATTTTTGTTTAGAACTGACAAGATTCTGGCCTTCTAGACTACGAAGTTTGAGGCTCCGTCCAGTCTGTCCTGGTCTCTTACCCTGTTCACTGCCATTTTGCTGCTCCTCTACTTCCCTCCTGGAAGTTCTTGGTGTGACTCTGAGCCTCAATTTCTCTCCTTGAAACCCCTCTGCTAATGTCGAGATGCCCCTACTCCGATCGTTAGTGCAGCTGCACCATTGATCTAGATTTTTTGGCTAGAAATCCTCGACAGCAGCTCCCTCCTCCTTGGTCTTGCCCTGTTAGGTACTGTTCTGACCACAACACCCCACCAGCTTCACTCCACAACTTACCCACAGCCTCCTATGCCTCAACAAACTAAAGGTTAGAGCTTATAGGCTCTGCGCAATCCTGACACCAGCAAAATCCACACCTCCTGGCCACGGGCGTCAATCCTTCCTAACTGAGAAAGATGATCGGGAACTACGTAGGTCAGGTCTACTCCCTTCTGCCACTGCGTTGATCGTCCTCCCGGCTCAAACTTGATGACGTAGGCACTGCGTCACCCCTTCCTTGCTGCTTTGCTAGGAACAACTTCTGTCACTTGGGACAACTGTTTCAACCACCCCTTCCTTGCTGTTTCTTTGCTAGGAACAACTTTTGTCACTCGGGACAACTGTTTCTACTGTTGCTGGTTTGCTCGGCTGATGCCCTCAGTTCTCTTGTGATTTGCGACCTTGCTCTAATACCATGTTGGTATTTCTAAGTCTAATTGTTAGAAATCCTTAATGTATTTTCTGATTTATTTTAGCCTACTTGTTTTGTTTAATTAACAAGTTATTTACCATGCGTTGACCACTACATGTCAACGACCCATAGCAGTACACCCCCTTTCTTTTCGCAAAAGGGATAGTGCCTGATCGACGTGTTCGTGCCGTTCAGCTATCATCATCATCCTGATCATCATGTTATATTGTAAACCCTTTCTGCATGTGTAAAATGTAAATAATCTTAGCAGACCCGTGTTGTGTATGTAATTGTCTAGGTAGACCTACTTTTTTGGTGATGATCTACATTCCAGGAGGTTTTTTGTCTCACTGATCTATTCTCGGATGGTCGGCAGAGTTTTCCTTCAACCTGACCCCAAAGCCGGAATGGGTTTTTTCACTGAGATTTTAGGTGAGAACTAGTGTTGTAGATTGAGTCTATGTAAAAGTGATTTGGGAATAATCCTAACTATTTGGTTAGGTTATTTTATTACAAATTGCTTCGTCTGCTGGATTATATTTGTGTTGCAGAAATGGGTAGTCTGTGAGGGTCTTTTTCAAATGGGTTTTCCTCCTTATGATGTAAAAATGTGAAAATTATTCTGTAAAGCGTCTTGAGGGTTGGAAAAAATAATTTATCCCCTCATAGGCTAATTAATTAAATTTTATGGCCAAAAGATTAATTTAAATCCTAAGCCATAAATTTAATTAATTCTAAGTCCTAGGTAAATTTAAATTCTCCGAAGGCAAAATTTGTCGGTCCTTAAAATTCAAATTTTAAAAGGTCCTGGGACTAAGGTAAATTAATTATTTTGCTAAATTTTAAGCCTTTGGTCCCTGGGGTTAAGTCAAAGTCAAAATTTTGAGATTAATTCAAAAATTAAAATTTTTGAATTAATTAAAATGCATTTAATTGAAAAATTCGATTTTCCTCGAGAATTTAAAATTTCGACGGATGAGATTAAAAGAAATTTTGATTCTCATCAACGGCCGAGATTTCTTTGACAAGGATCATTCAAACTAACCTTTGGAGGATTTATCTTTAAATAGGAAGTCATTTGTCAGTCAATTCATCTGATCTCTGGATCGTGTACTAACCTCTCGAGCTCTCTTGTATACCTTTTTTGAATTAATGCAAAAGTCTTTGGGTTTCAACGTGCTGTAGTGTTCCTCTTCATGAATTTATGGTAGCATTGTTTTAATTTCTGCTTAATATTATGTGAAAACTGTCAATCAATAGCTCTCTTAGAATAATCTGAATACATGTATCTTATTCAGTTTGTTGGATCTAGGGCAACATTTTTGATTTTGATTGAAGTAGCAGGTATCTCTATTTCTTCAAAATTTTATTGTTGTTCTATTTCTCTACTTGATTTGATGGTTGATCTACAGTTTGCAGAAGATCTCTCAGGTTCTCATTGAGCGTTTGGGGATAGTTTTCGGTTGTACCAACCAACTCTCAACACATATTTTTTGAAGAACCTACTTCATATAAGCCTCGACATTTATCTAACAATAATCATTTTTCTGCAGGGTGTTTTTGGGCTAGTACCTCTCTAAAATTTCAAAATCTTTTAAATATTTTGTGGAAATTTTGATAGATCTGGCTATTAAGAGCCTTAGATTATCAGATCTGGGAGCGGAGTTAGACTCATACTTCCCAGATTTAATAGATCTGTAAATTATTTATATAGATCTGTTATTTACTTATCTAGATCTGAAATTTTGTAACATAATTTTGAATTTTAACACTTGGGTTTTGGGGATTTTCTCTATTTTTGTACATATTGGGTATTGGGTTTTGCTCTTTTCACTTGTGCAGGAATAGATCTGAGAATTCAGCCAAGAAAATCTTCAGATCTGAGCTAATTCTAGACCCTGGAGGGCAATATCTTGTCACAATTATTTTTGCAAGGCCAACTATTAAAGATTTTGCAATAAATCTGAAGATCTGAAGCAAAATATTTTTTTTCAGAACAAGGGTTTCAAGTTTTGGGGCTCCTAAAGTCCAGATCTGCCTTCTCCTAGACCAAGTGCTAGCTCTCATTGGCCCTAGATTCCCCTTGCTCCATTTCTGATTTGAATATTTGAATTTCTGAAACTAATCATTGGTGGGTTTTTGCAGAAAATTTGGTAAATTTTTTTGTTTCAAGTATTAAAATTATTTTGGCAACTTGGGCAAGTGATCTCCAAGGCTTAGGGCCTAAGGGTTTGATCTTTAAACCATAATTTTCCTCACTGTTTGCTAAAATAGTAATATACCTTTCTAATAGTTGTGAAAAACACATCTAAGTGGTTTGAAATTAACTACAAAAATTGCTAAATACATTAATAAGTCATTTATGTTTGATGTGTATCAAGAATTTGTCCTATATCTACATTTTGAGTGACCGTTATCTTTGAATAATTCTGTTTCTGAAGTTTGAAATATAAAAGTGGCAAAATTTCATGTGGGTTAACCTAAAATCAGTTCCTAAGTTATCTAATACATTAAGGAATTAATTTCTTGAGTTGGGCATTCATCATTAGACTTATTTCATGTTTTAATCGATGGCTATAATAAGTATATCAAATCTGATATAATTATGGAAATCACATCATAATAGGATGAATTTTTTTTGATAATTCATGTGGGCAAGTTTGGAAAATTTTCGGTAAATTTTTGGCAAAGAGATATCATTGATAGCTTACTGTTTTCATTGTCATATTTCTACCGTCATAAAGTTTTTCTTATTGCTGTCCTAAAAACTAATTTCAGAAAATTAAGTACTCTGTCATGGAATTGTGATAAAATGCATATCTTTTGTTTCATAAACTGAGTATTTTTTGAGCATCTGATATTAATTTGTGCAGACGTTTTTGTTCTCTTTGAGCTATAATTGCATTTGTAAAAATCTAGAAGATTTGAAATAAGTTTGTGGTCTAATTGTGATATTGCCAAGAAGTTTATCTTTCAATCTTTGTCTAGTGAAGTGAACATTCATTTTGACAATTAAGGGCTTTGATATATAACTCTGAATCAGATCGTAGCATCAACACATTTCATCCTTGAATCTAACTTCATCTCATCTTCTAATCATTTTGTGTGTTTGCATATTAAGTTAGTTCTGCATAACTAAAATTTACTTCCAATCATAAGCTTGGTCGATAGAGAGATAGGTATCCATCCATCTTTGCTTGAGAAGCCTGCTTTTAATAGTACTTAAAACAGTGACCTTGTAGTCGTCAGCGCCACAACCCTCTGCAACGCTAGAGGCACCAGGTATGTTAGATTTTCAGTAGAGGTATCATTAATCACACCTTGGTGTGCTTCATCCTATCTCCTTTCTGCTAATTACTACGAAATCAGGCTCAATATAGAAAGGATCGAAGGGTTAAAACTTAGATAGTCATTTAACTAAAATTAACCAAGATTCTTGCATCTGATATTAGCTTTAGGATCTGCACTTCATATAAGATATCCATTCATCGAAGCAGTAGTTTCCAATCAATTACTTGGTCCTAAATTTCCTAGCAAGATAGTTGACTCCATAAGGCACTAGCATTAATTGCTTAAAATCTAATCAAATTCTATAAATCCTGCTAAATCTAAATCAAGTACTTGGTCGCTTCACTGTGTCTCCCGAACTGGTTGGTTTCCAACTAGTTCTCCTTCATTCCATTTTCGTAGGGTCTACCCCCTTAGCCTGCTGTAGGGAGACAACTTAAACGGAGAGATTGGGGATGACAACCCTAGATCTGAGCCGTTGTCGCGGTGCCTACACATTTTGTGCGACAACATTTTTTGGCGTCGTTGCCAGGGATATTTTATTCTCGACGCTTCAACGACATTTTATCTTCATTCTCCTCGTATCATCTTTATCATTTTTACTGGCATCGCCAACATTTTCTGGCATCGTTATCGGGGACATTTTATCCTCAGCGTTTCAATGACATTTCTTCATCATTCTTTTCATTTCCCATCTTTTCATTTGAGTCGACGACGACAACATTTTTTGGCGCCATTGTCGGGGATATTTTATTCTCGGCGCTTCAACAACATTTTATCTTCATTCTCCTCATATCATCTTTATCATTTTTACAGGCAACACCAACATTTTTTGGCGTCGTTGTCGGGGACCAATTTTTTGGGCCTTGACTCTACGACATTCATCTTTCATCTTTTTATCATTCATTTTAGCCGGCAACGACAACATTTTTTGGCGCCATTGTTGGGGACATTTTATTCTTGGTGTTTCAACGACATTTCCCCATCATTCTTCTCATTTCTCATATTTTTATTTCATCCGGCAAGGACAATGTTTTTAGGCGTCGTGCCGGGGATAGAATTTTTTTGTCCTTGGTCCTCACGACATTTTTCTAATCATCTAATCTTTCACCATTTCTTATCCCATCAAAACAACATTTCTTGGCGTCATTTGATCTTTTCATCGCCCTATCTTTCGTCATCTCATTAATCATTTCATTTGCACTTTTAGCACCTGGACATTTCGGTTCATTTTTTGTTTGGGTGGTGACTCCACTTCTTTCATTTATTATTTCTCAGACAAGAATCCCACCCTTATATCCAGTTGTTTTTTCCTTTTGGATCCTAGAGCTAGATTCATGTTCAAGTGGCGATTATACTTCTTTCATTTCTTACAAGAATTTCTACTAGAAGCTCGCTTCTTGTGGATCTCTTGATTTTCTTGAGCAGGGGTCTCTTTCTAGCATCCATTTGGTCCCTTCTTACCCTTTAAGCAAGTCACCATGGATGACTTGTTTACCTCGCGTCATTTTACTAATTTTCTCTTTGATATGCCAGAAGAGGCTATTCATAAATTGCCTTTGTTCTCGGGTGGCGATTCAGTCGTTGTTAGAAAGCATCTATGCAGGTTTACTCGTACAATAATCAAATATTGTAGTTCTCCCCAATATAAACGTGAAGATGTCAAAATGCGTCTATTTTCCTTTTCTTTAGAGGGTGATGCTTTGAATTGGTTTCATAATCGTCCTGAAGATTCTTTCACTTCTTTACAAGACATCATCAATGCTTTTACAGATATATATGGTCATGAAGGTAGCTTGCCTTGTGCCCCTAACATTATGTAACATAATTAGAGTGATTTTGTAAATGATCCAGTGATTAATGAAAGATTTCAAGACAATTCTCCATATCAGAATGTGCCATCCACTTGTACCGTTGTAGGACGAATCCATGATAGTGGAAAAGCAGGAACAAGTTATCAAATCAGTGTTGACAATGAAAGTGAGAATGATAAGCATCTTATAGAAGAACTAAAGCAGTTGGTTAAAGACATGTAGTTCAGTCAAACACCGTTGGTAAAAAATATGGAGCTTAATCAAGAAAAATTTATAACTGATTACATCAAGGATATGAAAACTTTGTACACTCAACTGGAAAAACGCAATGAGGAGATGGAAATCATGAAAATTAAACACTCTGATCACGTAGCCACCGTAGTAGAAAAGTGTGTTCAGAATATTGAGGATATGAGCACTGACATGCAAAGTCAGCATGCTAAGGAAATGGATACCATGAAAGCTAATCATGACAGGGAAATTAATTCTACGCAAAGCAAGTTATTAGCCCTAGAGGAAAATATGATGATCATGGAATTTAATCATTCAAATCACGTGACTGCCATGGGAACAAGTTATCAAGAAGAAATAAGTTCGATTTAGAACAAATTGTCAACTATGGATGAAGAAATGACCATCATGAGATTCGATTATAATAATGAGTTAGTTATCATACAAACAAATTATGAGAAAGAGATAAAATCTATGCAACATTGCTTGATGACCATAAAAGCAGATAATGACGAAGTAATAAAAAATATGGAAGCTGGTCCAATATGTCTTCAGAATAAGTTATTGACCATGGAAGAAAACCATGCCAAGGAAGTCAGTGCTATGAAAGATGAACACTCTACCCAGATGGATGCCATAACCATACATGTGCAGAAACTTCAGCATCAGTCAGAGGATGAAAGAAATAAGGAACGTCAACAGATCATAATATTCCCTATTTGCTGCAGCAAGCTCCATCTTATTATGAGGTCATTTGTTCCATTGAAAAGTGGCTAATTGAAGGTGACTCGGATAAAATGGAAATTAATAAGAATCAGGTTGATGCTCACATGGTTAATCCACTAGTCATAAAAGATCAAGTTATAACTCATGACACCTGTGAGACTGATCCATCATTCTTGACAGAGCAGATGCAGAATGAAGAAAGACATGTCATGCATATCTTACATACTTCATCTGAGAGTTTTGAAATAGAATGTTCCACATCATCAGTGATACAGCCTGCCACAAAGAAAAGACGCAAGAGAAAGAGAATGAGAAAGCAATTTGATGCATCAAATGGCCGCGAGCAACTTGATTTTTGGATAGGAAGAAGTCCTACCGTGTGCAGGATTAGACATGGCACATCTGAGAAATAGCCGACAGATTTGCCTGAAAGCAGATAAATGCTCAGTATGGACTATATTGAACGCCCCTGATGCCATGTGCTTAACGTTATATGATGATTTTTTGATGAACGCTACTTATGTTGTGTGTTGCATGGATGCGAATTCTCGATTCTCACATTCCTCTGTTGTAGCAGTGTGTCCCCAAGTAGAGCCAGATGCTGACCACTACGTGTCAACGACCCATAGCAGTACACCCCCTTTTTTTCGCAAAAGGGATAGTGCCTGATCGACATGTCCATGCCGTTCAACTATCATCATCAATCTGATCATCATTTTATATTGTAAACCCTTTCTACATGTGTAAAATGTAAAGAATCTTAGCAGACCCGTGTCGTGTATGTAATTGTCTAGGTAAACCTATATTTCTGGTGACGATCTATATTCCGGGAGTTTTATTGTCTCATAAATCCATTCTCGGATGGTTGACAAAGTTTTCCTTCAGCCTTACCCCAAAGCCGGAATGGATTTTGTTACTGGGATCTTAGGCAAGTCCTAGTGTTGTAGATCGAGTCCATGTAAAAGTGATTTAGGAATAATCCTAACTATTTGGTTAGGTTATTTTATTACAAATTGCTTCGTTTGCTGGATTATATTTGTGTTGCAGAAATGGGTAGTCTGTGAGGATCTATTTCAAATGGGTTTTCCCCCTTATGATGTAAAAATATGAAAATTATGATGTAAAATGCCTTAAGGGTTGAAAAAAATAATTTATCTCCTCATAGGTTAATTAAATTTTCTAACCAAAAAATGAATTAAAATCCTAAGCCATAAATTTAATTAATTCTAGGTCCTAGGTAAATTTAAATTCTCCGAAGGCAAAATTCGTCGGTCCTTAAACTTATAATTTTAAAATGTCCCGAGACTAAGGCAAATTAACTATTTTGCTAAATTTTAAGCCTTTAGTCCTTGGGGTTAAGTCAAATTCAAAATTTTGAAGAATTTAATTAACAAATTTAATTTTTGAATTAATTAAAACACGTTTAGTTGAAAAGTTTGAATTTACTCGAGAATTTAAAATTTTGACAAATGAGATTAAAAGAAATTTAATCCTTATCAACGATCGAGATTGCTTTAACAAGGATCACTCGAATTAACTTCTGGAGGATTTATCTTTAAATAGGAAGTCATTTGTCAATCAATTCATCCGATCTTTGGATCGTGTACTAAGCTCTCAAGCTCTCTTGTATACCTTTTTTGAATTAATGCAAAAGTCTTTGGGGTTTCAACGTGCTATAGTGTTCCTCTTCATGAATTTATAGTAACATTGTTTTAATTTCTGTCTAATATTATGTGAAAACTGTCAATCAATAACTCTCTTAGAATAATTTGAATATAGGTATTTATTCAGTTTGTTGGATCTAGGGTAACATTTTTATTTTTGATTGAAGTAGCAGGTATCTCTATTTCTTCATAATTTTATTGTTGTTCTATTTCTCTATTTGATTTGATGGTTGATCTAGTGTTTGCATAAGATCTCTCAGGTTTTCATTGAGCGTTTGAGGATAGTTTTCGGTTGGACCAGCCAACTCTCAACACATATTTTCTAAAGAGCCTACTTCATATAAGCTTCAGGATTTATCTAACGATAATCATTTTTCTGCAGGGTGTTTTTGGGCTAGTATCTCTCTAAAATTTCAATTTTTTTAAATATTTTGTTGAAATTTTGATAGATCTGGCTATTAACAGCCTTTGATTATCAGATCTAGGAGCGGAGTTGGACTCATATCTTTAAATTATTTGTATAGATATTTTATTTATTTGTGTAGATCTGAAATTTTGTAATATAATTTTGAATTTTAACACTTGGGTTTTGAGGATTTTCTCTATTTTTGTACATATTAGGTATTGGGTTTTTCTCTTTTCATTTGTGCAGGAATAGATCTGAGAAATCAGCTAAGAAAATTTTCAGATCTAAGCTAATTTTAGACCCTGAAGGGCAATATCTTGTCACAAATATTTTTGCAAGGCCAACTATTAAAGATTTTGCAATCAATCTGAAGATCTGAAGCAAAATAATTTTTTTGGAACAAGGCTTTCAAGTTTTGGGGTTCTTAAGCTGAGATCTGCATTTTCGTAGCCCAAGTGCTAGCTCTCATTGGCCTTAGATTCCCTTTGTTCCATTTTTGATCTGAATATTTGATTTTTTGAAGCTAATCATTGGTGGGTTTTTGCAGAAAATTTGATAAAATTGTGTTTCAGGTATTGAATTTTTTTTGGCAACTTGGGCAAATGATTTTCAAGGCCTAGGGCCTAAGGGTTTGATCTCTAACCCATATTTTTCCTCATTGTTTGCTACAACAGTTATATACTTTTCTAATAGTGGTGAAAAGCACATCTAAGTGGTTTGAAATTAACTAAAAAAATTGCTAAATATATTAATAAGTCATTTATGTTTAATGTGTATCAAGAATTTGGCCTAGATCTACATTTTGGGTGACTGTTATCTTCGAATAATTCTGTTTCTAGAAGCTTAAATATAATAGTTGCAAAATTTCATGTGGGTTAGCCTAAAATCAGTTTCTAAGTTGTCTAGTACATTAAGGAATTAATTTCTTGAGTTGGGTATTCATCATTAGGCTTATGTCATGTTTTAATTGCTGGCTGTAATAAGTATATCAGATCTGATATAATTTTGGAAATCACATCATAACAGGAATAATTTTTTTGATAATTCATGTGGGAAAGTTTGGAAAAATTTCGGTAAATTTTTGTCATAAAGATATCATGGATAACTTATTGTTTTCATTTTCATATTGCTGTTGTCATAAAGTTTTTCTTACTGCTGTCTTAAAAACTAATTTATGAAAATTAAGTACTCTGTCATGGAATTGTGATAAAATGCATATCTTTTGTTTCACAAACTGAATATTTTTCGCGCATATGATATTAATTTGTGAAGACGCTTTTGTTCTCTTTGAGTTATAATTGCATTTGAAAGAATCTAGAAGATTTGAAATAAGCTTGTGGTCTAATTGTGATATTGCTAAGAAGTTTATCTTTCAATCTTTGTCTAGTGAAGTGAACATTCATTTTGACAATTAAGGGCTTTGATATATAACTCTGAATCAGATCGTAGCATCAACACTTTTCATCCTTGAATCTAACTTCATCTCATCTTCTAATCATTTCGTGCATTTGCATATTAAGTTAGTTCTGCATAACTAAAATTTATTTCCAAGCATAAGCTTGGTCGATAGAGAGATAGGTATCCATCCATCTTTGCTTGAGAAGCCTGCTTTTAATAGTACTTAAAACGGTGACCTTGCAGTCGTCAGAACCATAGTTCTCTGCAGCGCCAGAGGCACCGGGTATATTAGATTTTCAAGAGAGGTATCGTTAATCACACCTTAGTGTGCTTCACCTTATCTTCTTTCTGCCAATTACTACGAAATCAGGCTCAATATAGAAAGGATTGAAGGGTTAAAACTTAGATAGGCATTTAACTAAAATTAACCAAGATTCTTGCATTTTATATTAGCTTTAGGATCTGCACTTCATATAAGATAGTCATTAATCCAAGCAGTAGTTGCAAAACAACTACATGGCCCTAAATTTCCTAGCAAGATAGTTGACTCCATAAGGCAGTGGCATCAATTGCTTAAACTCTAATCAAATCTTATAAATCTTGCTAAATCTAAATCAGGTACTTGGTCGCTTCACTGTGTCTCCCAAACTGCGTGGTTTCCAACTAGTTTTCCTTCATTCGATTTTCGTAGGGTCTACCACCCTTAGCATGCTATAGAGAGACAGCGTAAACGGAATGATTGGGGATCAAGGTGACAACCCCTGATCTGAGTCATTGTCGCGGTGCCTAGAAATTCTGCACGACAACATTTTTTGGCGCCGTTGCCGGGGATATTTTATTCTCGGTGCTTAAACGATAGTATATTTTCATTCTCCTCATATCGTCTTTATCATTTTTACCGACAACGACAACATTTTTTGGCGTCGTTGTCAGGGACATTTTATTCTCGGCGTTTCAATGACATTTCCTCATCATTCCTCTCATTTCTCATCTTTTCATTTGAGCCAGCAACGACAACATTTTTTGGCACCGTTGCTAGGGATATTTTATTCTCGGCGCTTCAACGACATTTTATCTTCATTCTCCTCATATCATCTTTAGCATTTTTACTGGCAACGCCAACATTTTTTGGCGCTGTTGCCGATGACCAATTTATTGGGCCTTGGCTCTATGACATTCATTTTTCATCTTTCTATCATTAATTTTAGCTGGCGATGACAACATTTTTTGGCGCCGTTGCCGGGGATAGAGTTTTTCTGTCCTTGGTCCTCACGACATTTTTCTAATCATCTAGTCTTTCACCATTTCTTATCCCATCAGCACGACATTTCCTGGTGTCATTTGATCTTTTCATTGCCCTATCTTTCGTCATCTCATTAGTCGTTTCATCTGCACTTTTTGCACATGGACATTTCGATTTCGTTTCTTGTTTGGGTGGTGGCTCCACTTCTTTCATTTAATATTTCTTAGACAAGAAGCCCGCCCTTATATCCAGTTGTTTTTGCCTTTTGGATCATAGAGCTAGATTCATGTTCAAGTGGCGCTTCCACTCTTTTCATTTCTTATAAGAATTTCTACTAGAAGCTTGCTTCTTGTGGATCTCTTGATTTTCTTGAGCAAGGGTCTCTCGCTAGCATCCATTTGGTCCCTCCTTACCCTTTAAGCAAGTCACCATGGATGACTTGTTTACCTCGCGCCATTTTACTAATTTTCTCCATGATATGCTAGAAGAGGCCATTCATAAATTGCCTTTGTTCTCGGGTGGTGATTTAGTCATTGTTAGAAAGCATCTATGCAGGTTTACTCATACAATAATCAAATATTGTAGTTCTCCCCAATATAAACATGAAGATGCTTTGAATTGGTTTCATAATTGTCCTGAAGATTCTTTCACTTCTTTACAAGACATCATCAATGCTTTTACAGATATATATGGTCATCAAGGTAGCTCGCCTTGTGCCCCTAACATTATGCAACAGAATGAGAGTGATCTTGTAAAGGATCCAGCTGTCAATGAAAGATTTCAAGACAATTCTCCATATCAGAATGTGTCATCCACTTGTACCATTGCAGGACGAATCCATGATAGTGGAAAAGCAAGAACAAGTTATCAAATCAGTGTCGACAATGAAAGGAGAATGATAAGCATCTTATAGAAGAACTAAAGCAGTTGGTTAAAGACATGTAGTTCAGTCAAACACAACTGGTAAAAAATATGGAGCTTAATCAAGAAAAAATTATAATTGATTATGTCAAGGATATGAGAACTTTGTACACTCAATTGGAAAAACGTGATGAGGAGATGGAAATCATGAAAATTAAACACTTCGATCACGTAGCCACCGTAGTAGAAAAGTGTGTTCAGAATATGGAGGATATGAGGACCGACATGCAAAGTCAGCATGCCAAGGAAATGGAAACCATGAAAGCTAATCATGACAGGGAAATTAATTGTATGCAAAACAAGTTGTTAGCCCTAGAGGAAAATATGACGATCATGGAATTTAATCATTCAAATCACGTGATTGCCATGGGAACAAGTTATCAAGAAGAAATGAGTTCGATTTAGAACAGATTGTCAACGATGGACGAAGAAATGACCATCATGAGATTCGATTATAATAATGAGTTAGCTATCATACAAGAAAATCATGAGAAAGAGATAAACTCTATGCAAAATTGCTTAAGGACCATAAAAGCAGATAATGACAAAGTGATAAAAAATATGGAAGCTTGTCCGATATGTCTTCAGAATAAGTTATCGACCATGGAGGAAAACCATGCCAAGGAAGTCAGTTCTATGAAAGATGAACACTGTACCCAGATGGATGCCATAATCATACAGGTGCAGAAACTTTAGTATCAGTCAAAGGATTAAAGAAACAAGGAAACATCAACAGATCATAAGCCTCCCTATCTGTTACAGCAAGCTCCATCTTATTATGAGGTCATTTGTTCCATTGAAAAGTGGCTAATTGAAGGTGACTCGGATTCGGAAACAACAAGGGGATGACAGCAGAACGAAGATAAGGAGAACAAAAACGTAGTTTTTTTTTTTTTTTTTTGAAAATCTCCCAGAAAATAGAAGAATAAACCCAAGGCAGAAAAACAAATTCGAAAAATTCCTTTTGGAAAACCCCAGGCATCAAACAAAGAAACCAATCAGCAAACTGGTGGCCCAGAAACCCCTAGAATTTCTTATTAAAATGTTAAAACCTTATGCTTTAGATTTATAAATGAAACCCTTGGAAAAATTCTCCAGATTTAACAAAATTTAAAACCCTTGACTACAAAATCTTTTGAATAATCTCCCTACAAAATGCTGTTGATGAACCCCAGAGATTCAAATCTTACCGTCCATGGCCTAGATTTGGACTTTACACAATTTTCCTCTTCAGATCTGTAGCTGCACGACAAGAAGAAAACACCCAAACGATTTATACAATGATAAAAACTAAAACCTAGAAAACCCAAGTCAAAAAACCCAAAATAATTATAGATCTATGCACATGAGTGACAAATCTATCAGATCTAGGGAGAGTGAGTCCCACTTCGCTCTCAGATTTGATAATCTGAGTTTCTCAACAGTGAACTTTATCAATTTCGCACATAAAAAATTTAAATTTTTAAAGTTTAAAGGAGGTGATGAGCTCAAAACCCTTCATGCATCACCCATAAAAATATCTTATGATAAGACCGAAATCAAATTAAGTTGGGCTCTTCTGAAAACAGGGATTGGGAGTTGGCTGGTCCAACTGAAAACTTCCCCAAACGCCCGATGATCTAAAAATCAAGATTTTCCTGCAAAACTCAATCCAGCGATCAAAATAGAGTGAGAAAATGATAATAAAATTCAGATAAATAGAGATACTTTCTATTACATTCAAAATTTAGATTATCACTTAAACCACAATGACTGAGCAAGATAGCTGTACTCAAATCATTCTTCAGAAGCTATCATCAATGGCTAAATATAGATTTATGCATGAAAAAACGATACATTTTACATTGTTTCCATGAAGAGTAACACCGGCGAAAATTAACCCCAAAATCTTTCTTTATTATCCGAATAAAAATTACATGAGAGCGTTTTTGCTTAGCACACGACTCAAAGGTCGGATCATTGACTGAAAAATGATCTCCTATTTAAAGAGAAATCCTCCAACGACTAGTTCAAGTGATCCTCGTCAAAGCAATCTCGACCGTTGATGAGAATGAAAATTTTTCTTTTAATCTCATCCATCGAAATTTTGAATTATTGAGGAAATTGATTTTTTCAATTAAATGCATTTTAATTCCTCAAAATTTTGACTTTGACTTAACCCTAGAGACCAAAGGCTTAAAATTTAGCAAAATAATTAATTTATCTTAGTCGCGGGACCTTTTAAAATTTGAATTTTAAGGACCGAGGAATTGCCATTGGAAAATTTAAATTCACCTAGGACCTAGAATTAATTAAATTTCTGGCTTAGGATTTTAATTAATTTTTTGGCCAAAACATTTAATTAATTAACCTATGAGGGGATAAATTATTTTTCCGACCCTCAAGACACTTTACATCATAAGGGGGGAAAACCCATCTGAAATTGTCCCTCACAGATTACCCATTTCCGTGACAGAAATATAATCCAGCAGACCAAACACTTCGTAATAAAATAACCTAATCAAATAGTTAGGATTATTCCCAAATTACTTTTTCATAGACTCGATCTATAACACTAGGACTCGTCTAAGATCTCAGTGACAAAATACATTCTGGCTTTGGGGTAAGACTGAAGGAAAACTCTGCCAACCGTTCGAGAATGGATCGGTGAGACACAAAACCTCCCAGAATGTAGGTCGTCGCCAGAAAAGGAGGTTTACCTAGGCAATTATATACATGACATAGATCTGCTGAGATTATTTACATCATATACATGCAGAATGGATTTACATTATAACATGATTATTAGGCTGATGATGATAGCTGGACAACACAGACACATCGATCAGGCCTTATTCTTTTTGCGAAGAAAGGGGGTGTATTGCTATGGGTCGTTGACACGTAGTGGTCAACATCTGGCTCTACTTGGGGACACGTTGCTGCACATGAAAGATATAAGTTCTTTATTTATTAACTATCCTAATAACATGAAAAACACAAATCTAACTACAAAATGAAATATTGAAATAACAGGGTATAAGGTTAGAAATATAATACAAAGATGCCCTATGGCATCAGATGCGTTGAATATAAGTGCATATTGAGCATTTGCATGCTCTCAGGAAAATTTGTCGGCTGTTTCTCAAACGTGCCATGTCCAATTCTACATATGGTAGGACCTCTTTGTATCCAAAAATCAAGCTACTCGCGGCCATCAGATACATCAAACCGCTTTCTCATTCCCTTTCTCTTGCATTTTTTTCTTTGTGGCAGGGTGTATCACTGATGATGTGGAACATTCTGTTTCAAAACTCTCAGATGAAGTATGTAAGATATGCATGACATGTCTTTCTTCATTCTGCATCTGCTCTGTCAAGAATGATGGATCGGTCTCATAGGTGTCATGAGTTATAATTTGATCTTTCATGACCAGTGGATCAAACATGCAAGCATCAACCTGATTCTTATTAATTTCCATTTTATCCGAGTCACCTTCAATCAGCCACTTTTCAATGGAACAAATGACCTCATAATAATATGGAGCTTGCTGTAACAGATAGGGAGGCTTATGATTTGTTGACGTTTCCTTGTTTCTTTCATCCTCTGACTGATGCTGAAGTTCCTGTACCTGTATTGTTATGGCATCCATCTCGGTATAGTGTTCAACCTTCATAGCACTGACTTCCTTGGCATGGTTTTCCCCCATGGTCAATAACTTATTCTGAAGACATATCTGACTAACTTCCATATTTTTTATTACTTCGTCATTATCTGCTTTTATGGTCATTAAGCAAGGTTGCATAGAGTTTATCTCTTTCTCATGATTTGCTTGTATGATAGCTAACTAATTATTATTATTGAATCTCATGATGGTCATTTCTTCGTCCATAGTTGACAATCTGTTCTGAATCGAACTTATTTTTTCTTGATAACTTGTTTCCACGATAGTCACTTGATTTGAATGATTAAATTCCATGATCGTCATATTTTTCTCTAGGGCTAATAACTTGCTTTGCATAGAATTAATTTCCCTGTCATGATTAGCTTTCATGGTTTCCATTTCCTTAGCATGCTGACTCTGCATGTCGGTCCTCATATCCTCCATATTTTGAGCACATTTTTCTACTACGGTGGTTACGTGATAAGAGTGTTTAATTTTCATGATTTCCATCTCCTCATCACGTTTTTCTAGTTGAGTGTACAAACTTCTCATATCTTTGACGTAATCAGTTATACACTTTTCTTGATTAAGCTCCATATTTTTTACTAGCTGTGTTTGACTGAACTGCATGTTTTGAACCAACTGCTTTAGTTCTTCTATAAGATGCTTATCATTCTCCCTTTCATTGTCGACACTAATTTGATAACTTGTTCCTGCTTTTCCACTATCATGGATACGGCCTGCAACGGTACAAGTGCATGGTACATTCTGATATGGAGAATTGTCTTGAAATCTTTCATTGACAACTGGATCCTTTACAAGATCACTCTCATTCTATTGCATAATGTTAGAGGCACAAGACGAGTTACCTTGATCACCATATCTATCTGTAAAAGCGTTGATGATGTCTTGTAAAGAAGCGAAGGAATCTTTAGGACAATTATGAAACCAATTCAAAGCATCACCCTTTAAAAAAAAAGGCAAATAGACGCATTTTGACATTTTCATGTTTATATTGGGGAGAACTACAATATTTGATTATTGTATGAGTAAACCTGCATAGATGCTTTCTAACAGCGACTGAGTCACCACCCGAGAACAAAGGCAATTTATGAATAGGCTCTTCCGGGATATCATGGAGAAAATCAGTGAAATGACACGGGGTAAATGAATCATCCATGATGACTTGCTTGAAGGGATAAGGAGGGACCAAATGGATGCTAGAGAGAGACCCCTGCTCAAGAAAATCAAAAGATCCACAAGAAGCGAGCTTCTAGTAGAAATTACTGTAAGAAATGAAAGAAGTGGAGTCGCCACTTGAACATGAATCTAGCTCTAAGGTCCAAAAGGAAAACAACTGGATATAAGGGAGGGTTTCTTGTCTGAGAAATAATGGATGAATAAGTGGAGTCACCACCCAAACAAGAAATGAACTGATGTGTCCAAGTGCTAAAAGTGCAGATGAAACGATTAATAAGATGACGAAAGATAGGGCGATGGAAAGATCAAATGACACCAGGAAATGTTGTGCTGATGGGAAAAAAATGATGAAAGATTAGATGATTAGAAAAATGTCGTGAGGACGAAGGACAGAAAAACTTTAACCTCGGCAATGGCGCCAAAAAATGTTCTCGCACAAAGTGTCTAGTTACCGCAACAACGCTCAGAGTAAGGGCTGTCGCTCTTAATCCTTAGAGTAAGGGCTGTCGCTCTTAATCCTTACTCCGTTTAGACTCTCTCCTAAACAAGTCAAGGGCGGGTAGTCCCTAAGGTAAATGGATGAGGATACCTGTGAAACACAAGCTTTAGTATATTTTAAGGATGAACAACTTGATGAATTTAAAGCAAGTCTCGTCTAAATAAGACACAATCACGAGATAAAAATGACTACAGATCAGTGCCTTTAATGTGATTTAACCAAAGACTACATAATAACAAGTTATCCAGAACAATTGTCCAATATGTGACAAATGGTGACAATTATGAATGATCGATATAAATGCCCATCGATATAAACGCCCAAAACTTTAAGATGCAAGAGATTCTAGATTTAAAATGATTTTCGCTAGGAATTCAGATCTAAAATTAATTAACTTTCTCCTCTAGCCAATATAATTTAAAACATTTATCGCACCTTGACCACGGAAGAATCATGAAAATGCATTTAATCACCATATAACACCATGGAACTTTAGATTAGCATTTCAATTATTCTTTAGGCAAAAATAAAGAAATAAAACAAATCAACGGGTTAATAAATCAAATTTTTAATGGGTCATAGGCCACATTAAAAAAAAAAAAATGTTTAAGAACAAATCCCTTAATTTATTTCATTCTTAATTCTCACGACACCAAAAATTTAAAATTTTTATATTTTTTAAATCTTTTAGATTATTTTAAATTTTTAGGATTTTTTTAGAAATTTTTAAATTTTTAGGATTTTTTATGAAAATAAATAAAATCAAAAGGCAAAGTCAAATCATTAATAAAAAATGTTGAAAAACAAAGGTCTAAACAAAAAATCTAATGGTGGAATGAAATGAAATTAAAATAAAAATGTCAAAAAATCAAAAATAAAAATCAGAACAAAAATTGAATTAATTTTTTTAAATCTAACTAATCGGACTAACCTAAACTAAATAGAAACGATACCATACATGTTACAAAAATGAAATCGAAAAAATAAACTAACCCTATCACTTTGATTATCGAATGAGGTTTGCTATGTGCGTGCAGGTCTTTGAGGGCTGAAGAGCAACGGTTGTTAGAGAATGCGAGGGGCTTGAAGCTGTTGGCAGAGCGAGATGGGTATGGACGGCGACAGATGGAGGAGCAATGGACAACGCAAAGAGGAGAGCTGCGTGTTACTATGGCAGCGTATGGAGAAAAGGCAGGCTGCAGGTTAGAAGAATGGACACAACAAAGAAATGTTGCGTTTTAGGGAGTTGCAGATAGGACGCGGAGGAGATTGAAGGTGCAACCATGGGCTGCGAGGAGAAGAAAGAGATTGCGGGAGAGAGGTTTTGCTTGACGGTGGGAATGAAGATTGCGGCTGCAGGGAGAAAGGCTTTGGCAGCGTGAGGAATTCAGATGGTAGATGAAGGGACTGCGAGCAGCAAGGACGCAGGTTTGAGATACAGACATTGGAAGGATGAAAAGAATGTGAGGGATAGACGCAAGGTAGCAGAGATCCCGAATTTCAGATTTGAAAAATGAGACAGTAGGGGCTGCGGATTCAGAAACAACAAGGGGATGGCAGCAGAACAAAGATAAGGTGAACAAAAACGTAGATTTTTTTTTTTTTTTGAAAATCTCCCAGAAAATAGAAGAATAAACCCAAGGCAGAAAAACAGATTCGAAAAATTCCTTTTGGAAAACCCTAGGCATCAAACAAAGAAACCAATCAGCAAACTGGTGGCCCAAAAACCCCTAGAAATTCTGATTAAAATGTTAAAACCTTCTGCTTCAGATTTATAAATGAAACCCTTAAAAAATTTCTCGAGATTTAAAAAAAAATTAAAACCCTGGACTGCAAAATATTTTGAATAATCTCCTTGCAAAATGATGTTGATGAACCTCAGAGATCCAGATCTTACGCTCCAGGGCTTAGATCTGGACTCTACACAATTTTCCTGTTCAGATTTGTAGTTGCACGACAACAAGAAAACACCCAAACGATATATACAATGATAAAAACTAAAACCCAAAAAACCCAAGTCAGAAAACCGAAAATAATTACAGATCTATGCACATGAGTGACAGATTTATCAGATTTAGGGAGTGTGAGTCCCACTCCGCTCCCAGATCTAATAACCTGAGGTTTTCAACAACCAGATTTATCAATTTCGCACATAAAAATTTTAAATTTTAAAGTTTAAAGGAGGTGATGAGCTCAAAACCCTTCATGCATCACCAGTAAAAATATCTTATGATAAGCCCGGGATCAAATTACGCTGGGCTATTTTGAAAACACAGATCGGGAGTTGGCTCGCCCAACTAAAAACTTCCCGAATGCCTGATGATCTAAAAATCAAGATTTTCCTGCAAAACTCAATCCAACTATTAAAATAGAGCGAGAAAAGGATAATAAAATTCAGATAAATAGAGATACCTGCTATTACATTCAAAATTTAGATTATCACTTCAACCCTAGCGACTGAGCAAGATACCTGTATTCAAATCACTCTTCAGAAGCTATCATCAATGAATAAAAAGAAATTTATGATTGAAAAACGATACATCTTATAGTATTTCCATGAATAGTAACACCGACAAAAATTAACCCCAAAGTGTTTCTTTATCATCGGAATAAAAATTACATAATAGCTTTTTGCTTAGCACACGACTCAAAGGTCGGATCAATTGGCTGACAAATGACCTCCTATTTAAAGATAAATCCTCCAACGGCTAGTTCGAGTGATCTTCGTCAAAGCAATCTTGACCGTTGATGAAGATCAAAATTTATTTTAATCTCATCTGTTGAAATTTTAAATTATTGAGGAAATTCAATTTTTTCAATTAAATGCATTTTAATTAATTCAAAAATTAATTTTTTGAATTAATTTGTTCAAAATTTTGACTTGACCTAACCCTAGGGACCAAAGGCTTAAAATTTAGCAAAATAATTAATTTACCTTAGTCCCAGGACTTTTTAAAATTTGAATTTTAAGGACCGACAAATTTTGCCTTTGGAGAATTTAAATTTATCGAGGACCCAGAATTAATTAAATTTCTGGCTTAGGATTTTAATTTTTTGGCCAAAAAATTTAATTAATTAACCTATAAGGGGATAATTTATTTTTCCAACCCTCAAGACACTTCATATCATAATTTTTATATATTTTACATCATAAGGGGGAAAACCCATTTGAAATAGACCCTCACCTATGTTGCAGGAAACGTGGCATAGAGGTCCGTTTCCGTACGGAAACGGGTACGAAACGTGGAAACGCGTTTGGTACGGCCGTGAAATGCGTTTCCGGTCGTACTGCCACGTTTCCTAAAACGGAAACGTGGCTAGTACGGCCGGAAACGCATTTCAGGGCCGTACGACCCACGTTTCCTCATTAACTTGTGTTTTTTTTTAATTTACTTTTAGGGTATGTTAGTGACTTCTAGATGTGTGTCTAAAGTTATAAAAGTGAATTTTTGCCCTAGTGTTGATATGCAGTTCATGGTAATGTTAAATTCTTAAAGTAAAAGTGATATTCTCCTTTATTTTTCATTTTCATCATTTTACTTAAATTTTTAACATTACCATGAAATGACTCAGGATGTGTGAGAGTGGTTTCGCCCTCATTGGATTTCATATGGAGAAAGTAGAATTTTAGATCTCACTCAAAATGCAGCAGACTTATTTGTTTTTCAGGATTTCAGGATTGGGGGGATTGCAATGTTTCCATTGGATTTTATCATGTACTAAGGTATGGAACTTGTATTTAATCAAGAGAATCAAGCCCTCTATGTAGGGGAAACTCCCAGTAATCAAGATCATGTAGGGTACTAGGGTATGAAACGTGTATTTAATCAAGAGCACTAAGGTCATTCGACTATGTAGGAAGAGACTCCCAATACAACAGTGGTCCTTCTAAAGAATGGATGTGGATGCAGAAAATCTTGATTTGGATCTCTCTCTTGCAGCCTTATAGTCTTTATTGTACTTGCAGCCTCATATATTAATATAAATAAACGTTGATTTTGAGATTTGGATATATAATAAGCGTTGCTTTTGCATATTTCGATATTTTTATTTTCATTATGTGATCATTCATGAGTAAATGTGATGTAAATTAAATCTTAATGTTTAAGTGTAATAAATTATAATGTATCATTTATGCTTTATGATTGCATATATATATATATTTAAATATTTTCAATATATATATATATATATATATATATATTCGGGTTTCCCCGTTTCCAAAATTTGGGGAGGTCGCGTTTCGTATCGCTTCCCGTTTCGGAAACTCGTACCCGTTTCCCCGTTTCGTGCAACTTAGACCCTCACAGATTACCCATTTCCGTGACACAAATATAATCCAACAGACCAAGCGATTTGTAATAAAATAACTTAACCAAATGGTTAGGATTATTCCCAAATCACTTTTACATAGACTCGATCTATAACACTAGGACTCGCCTAAGATCTCAGTGACAAAATACATTCCAGCTTTGGGGTAAGGCTGAAGGAAAATTCTGCCGATCATCCGATAATGGATCGGTGAGACAAAAAACCTCCCAGAATGTAGGTCGTCACCAGAAAAGTAGGTTTACCTAGGCAGTTACATACATGACATAGATCTACTGAGATTATTTACATCATATACATGCAAAATGGGTTTACATTATAACCTGATTATCAGGCTGATGATGATAGCTGGACGACACAGACACATCGATCAGGCGTTCTCCCTTTTGCGAAGAAGGGGGGTGTACTGCTATGGGTCGTTGACACGTAGTGGTCAACAGGTCCCATTAAAAATAATTAATTATTTTAATAAAACTGTCTCCGGGTGGAATTTCCCAAAACGCTTTTTGGGTTCTTTGGAATACATTTTCCCAAGCCTCCCTGCAAAATTACAACTCATACTTAACTCATCTTGGACCCCTATAATATAGGGAGAACATATACATGAATCCAAGATGATAATACAATGCTTGTTCTCACAAGAACAATCCCAACACTCAGTAAAATCAATCTCCAACTCACAAGCAAACTCTTGGTCAACACTTAGCCAATTCTGCAGCTCTCCAAGTCCCTATTTCCTTGTGCAATTCCTATCGCTGACCAGCCCATATTAAGGGGAGGTCAGTGCATCCAAAATTGCGCAATCTCTTCAAGGTTCAGTTCCTGATTGTATGCATGATCTATACAACTCAGTGAATCATACAATTGATAATACATTGTCCCTGCACTCTAGTCTCAATTGGGTCTTTCTCAGAATCGACATGCATGAGTTTTTGATGCAGGAATATTTAGTTAACTGGAGGAGCACTAATTAATGCATTAGTGCACCAACTGACTGTTAACTCACTATTAGTTCCTCAAACAGTTTTGAACTAATTTAACTGGACTTAACTCAGTAAACTGAGTTAACTAATTACAACTCATACTTAACTCATCCTGGACCCCTATAATATAGTGAGAACATATACATGACTTCAGAAAGACTTCCAACCCGAAATTCGTAAGCTAATTAAACTTAATTAACTATTTACAAGTTGTTATGAGAATAGAATTCGATTTTAATTCTCAGTTTAATTCAAGGACAAATTAAACTGGAATTTCTTGTTGCCATTTCTCAACATTTAGACCTTCTCAAGTTCCCAGCATATGCAAGTAGATTATCTTGTAAACCATCAGCTATAATTTGTTTTGCTTTCAACTCAACTTTTTTGTGCTGGTCCTTGACAGCAGTGGATGTATTCTCCGGAGGCTCGAGTACCTTTCCTTGAATGTAGTCCAAAACATCATTGTTATCAGCGATGATCTCCAACCTAATTTCCCATGCAGCAAAATTAGATGAGTCACCCAACTTCTCATCACTCTTGAAGTAGGAAGTCATCTTGACTTTGACTAGATCGGTTCTTTCAACTTTCGAAAGATTAGTGCTTCATGGCTTGTCTCCTTTTGGGCTTGTCCTTCACGTTAGCTCTGATACCATGTTAATTTTCCAGATTGTTCTATGTTGTATCAATTACTTTAGCCCAATTCCAAAGTTCAATTAGCAATATTTCAAGTTACAATTAGTCTTTCCATTCATCAAGAGTAGTTGAAGATAAAACAATATATGTATATACAAAGAAGGCGATCAACACATCAACAAGAGACACCAGATTTGGTCAAAGACTAGGGAGAAAACCCCACTAGGGGGAAAACCCTTTGAAATTCTTCTTTTATTAGATTGTCATAAAATGTTCAGCAGAGAGTACAATGAGCCCAATACAATATGATCAGTAATACAAACCAACAACTTCAGGAACCAGTTTATAGTAGCAGAATATATCAGAGATAACTTGATTCAGACTTCAGACAACTTCAGAAAACTTCGGATGATGGTCAACTGTAATCAAACCCCTGGACGTTTGCTTTAGGTTAGCGTGCGTGCGTCTATCGATTCCTAGACACTGTCTTGACCATAGCATGCATGTGTCGAGGGACGAAATTTCCCAGTTCTGTGCCAGCGTCTGAAATAGAAACCCTAATTTTGTGCGAGCTTTGGATCTGAGACTTCAAACCTCCGTACACCCTTTTCCTTTTCCAATGTGTTGAACCAAATCAGATAGAAGAGAAGGCTTGATGTGATGATGTCCAAATGAGATAATAGGTCACTTGTATTTATAGGCTTCTAGGGGTGTTCAAAAATGTCCATTTGATGTTGAGGCCGACCTACATGAGAGTGAAGCCTACCTGATCCAATATCCATGAGTGGGTGAACAAAATCAAAAACCAACTTCTGCTTGTCCGAACGAGGTGATATTTAGGTTGATTCTGGTCCTCTCGAAAAGAGAAATTCAATGCCATCATCATTTCCATCAAATGAGTAGTCCAAAGTGGAATTTGACCCTATTTGCATATTTTTAACACCCTAATGTGGGGAAAGCCCTTTGATCAAATCTTCTTATTATTATACAATAGTTCAACAGAGAGAGAGAATACAATAATCAATTTCAGTTGCCCAATACACAATCAAATCAGCCCGGTAAAAATTCTGTAGTCAACTCCTGTCAATTTCAGCCCTAATCGGAAAGTCAACGTTGGTCAAAACAACAGCAAAACATGACTAAAGTGGCTTGGTATTCCTTGGTCAAACTCACCCTGAAGAGGAAGTCAAATGCTGCCCAAAACAATTCGGTCAAATAAAGTCAAAGGAGAGAAAATCTGATGTTATTTATTACGATCAAAGCAGAAGTTGACTTGAAGTCAACTTTGGTCAAACTGTCCCAAACACCTCGATTTTTGTGCCAATAAATACGGCCTCAAGAGAGTGAATTTCTGCCCCAGAAAATGTAGTCAAACTTTGCCAATGAAGCCTTGGTCAACGCTGTCCTAAAAATCTGAAATTTGGCCTGCAATCTAACCCAGAAATTTGTCCTTCCATCCACACATGTGTGAGAGAGAGAGTTGATCTTCAAACTATACAAACCAATTAGATTTGGAGAAAGAAGAAATGATGAGTGAGTGATGTCCAAATGAGGAGAGAGGTCACTCCTATTTATACAATTCGATGAGGGTGAAAGGACACATCTATTGGGCTTCATGAGCCTACATTAAGCTGAGGCTAACCTTAACAATTTGTGCATGAGAGAGAATAAATTCAAAATTCCACTTCTTCTTGTCCGAATGAGATGATCTTTATATCAAACTTGGACCTCTCGAAAAGAGGAATCCAATACAATAATCATCTCCATCATATGAGCTGAGGAATCCAATACAATAATCATCTCCATCATATGAGCTGTCACAAGGTGTAATTTGGACCTAGTTTCCAATTTTAACATCCCTTTTACTAGAGAAGGAAGAAGTTCAAAACCAAGCTTGGAATATAGAAGTATCCCACACCTACTTTGCCATGGATCCAAACAGGAATGAGGTCTTTATCAACCAAGACAAGATCACCTACTTGGTATTCCTTTTTTGGTTTTTGGACCCATTTCTTCTTTGGAATGGTCAAACTTTACTTCGATTTTTTAATGTGGAAGACCTCTTGCTATAATGTTCCAAACTTGGATAAACAGTGATATGTAAAGAAAAAAGAAATTCAACACCAGAAATTACAAACATTCAACAAATACTCATAAAAACTCCAAAAGTAAGAACCAACTGAGCCATTTCATTAATCAAATAGAGAAAATACAATAGTATGGAAGGAGTGCACTTGGGCTTGCCTCAATGGCAAGTGTGACAAAGCCTAGGTGATAAAACAATAAGCCCAAATGCTGATAACAACTGCTCTAAAGATGCTTTGTGCTGCCTAGAAAATTTGCACTGTCTACTGGAAAGGAACTGCTAGAAACCCCAACTCCGGTGCTCAAAAAATGTTGCAAAATTAACCTCAAGCTCCTTGAGAAAAACCCACCAAAACCCTTAAAATGGTTTGGTCTGGTTCTAACCTCCCAAAATCGACCCCTAATAGGCCCTACACCCTCCAAGACTGCTGAAGCACACTGCCTGCCAATACTCCAACAAAACTCCCATCCAATACTTTGGAAAAGTAGAAATCACCTCCACTAATGTTTCCCTTGTCACTCCCAACAAGGATCAGCCTCAATAGCTGAGTCTCCAACTCCCACTTGTGTCCAATATTCTCCTTCTGCGTTGGCCCCTTCTGCGTTGGCCCAGGAAGTGTCAAAACCCCATTGAATAGCAGCTCTCTCCTCCAACCCCAAAATTCTCCCACATGGCAGCAAAACACCAGAACCTTCTTTTTGGAATTTCTCCTAGCAAAAGCTCCTCTGAAGAACGACAAAATCACAACTTGGCTTCTCCCATTACGTCCTCCAGCCCACTTGGAGACATTGAACACAACTGCTCGAAACCACACTGAAAATCTCCTCTGAAAGAATATGGAAGAACCTCTCTAGGGTGGCACTCATAGTCCCCTGAAGAAAGGGTGAGTTCTCCGCTTGAAGAACTCTTGCTAAACAACAAGTGACTCGGCTGAGCAGCTCGAGCAACCAAAAAGAAATTCGATATGCCAAAGATGCTCGAATGAGGTGTGCTGCCTTCATTATATAGATTTCGTGGAGCACTTTTCCCTCCATTTTCCCTCCTTTGTGGGTTCCCCACTTAACCATCGACTTCCCCTCTCATGCAATTCGAACTAGGGAGTGCGTATTCCTAGTGTGGGTGGCCCCCACGTGTTACTTAACAAAACCCAAAATAACTTACTACTAATGTCCAAGCCTCCTAATAAAATCAAATGGGCCACATCTCCTCCAAAATTGGCCTCAAAATGTAAAGATTAATCCTGTTCCAAAATAATTTAGGAAGGGACATTACACTTGCAAAATAGGAGGCTTGATTGACTTTGAGGGGCCATTAAGAGGTTTTTAATTCACAACCTTTGTGTTTTCGCTGATTATGGTCTTGTGATTGCTAGGGGTAGGAAAAGGGAAAGGCTCAACATCTTCTACATGATTAGGATGTTGAGGTTACCTATATAGGGAAAACGGTATCCCATTAGATTTTGGGATATTGGCATATGATAAATCCATTTGTAACTGGCCACATATAGAAGCATACCATTTTCTTAATAATAACATGCCCCAAGCATCAGACACATCAATGACTACAATATCCATCAATACAGAAATGTCATTGTTAGTTTTTAGAGATACCTTCACATCTTTAATGAGACCATACACAGGAATTGATTTGGAATCAAAACCACACACATTCTTATATGGCGTAGTGATATCCATTTCTAACTGATGTATGACTTTCAATGGCATAACATTGGCAAAGGCACCTGAATCAAGCATACAATTGTGAAGTATAAGGTTATTGATCACTAAGGACAATAATAAGGGCTTATGACCTCCATTTTTCCTATCAAAGTACATATTTTTCAAATAACTGGAGGGTCATCAAGCTCATCTCCAAAGTCAAAAGCCTTTCTAATTTTCTTTTGTTGAGCTAGAGGCTTAGCCATCTCCATAAGGGGGACTTGTACATTAACCTTGGGCAAAACATTAGTCATATCCACATCCAATGCAACATCATTGTTCTTAAGCTTTGGATTGGGTTTGTTTTGAGCTTGCACTTGTGAATTGTCCTTACTTTGGGATGGATTACTTGAAATAGTGCTTTCTTGGGCTTGATCATTATTTCTCTTAGAATATTGGAAACCTTTAAACCTTCTACTATTTTCAACAAACAACATCAGTTTGGGTTTTCCATTGTTAGTTAAATCATGAACTTAATTAGGCTTTGGGTGGAAATGGGTATCCCCAAGCATGATATTGAAAGGAGCACTGTCATTTACTATTCAAGTTCTGAGGATTTTCGTCCTCCTCATCTTTATTATAAAGAATGTCTTCTTGGGAGTGTGTCTCCTCACCAGGTTGGCACCTAGGGGACCCTTCTTGTCCTACCATGTTGGTCGGGGTAAGTGTGTTGGGAACACTTTGCTGAGTAGCACGGTCTCCCTCAGGAGACTTTCTATTGAAGGACTTGTCCTTGTTGAATTGGCCATTCGAAGGGAAGATAGGCAGATATCCATTCTCTCTCTCTTTCATGGACATTTTGTTCATTGATGTATTTTGACTTTGTTGCCACAAAATCTAGTAGGCCTTGGAGAGGGGTACCCTACAAGGCTATTACTGGACCAAGAGAAAACAATGGGGTAGTGACCCATAGTCACCACAACCAAGGCCCCCTGCTCTTTACGAATTCTCACCAATGGGAGGAGTCCCGGTATATGGTTAACTGTGAAGGATATTCTAAGTATAATGGTATAGGGTGACCAATAGGCTTCCAAAGGAAAGGCTCAACTTTGATACAAGGTTCCAACCAAAGGGTAAGGGAAATTCACTTTCCTTGTAGAAACTTAACAATGGCAATTTATGACCTAGGGTTTGATTAGTTGGATGAGAGTTGAGAAGGTGTTGTGGGTAACCCTAGGAGAACTTTTCTCCTAATCATCTTCATCTAGTCGGCAACCAATGGCCCATGACAATGACCTTGTAGTCGATGTGATGTGCCATTTATCTCTACCACCTGCATCAATTGTATGTTTCCTCACCCATTTGTCAAGAGCACATGTTAGAAGGTGGGAAATATGATCCAAAATATATGTTATTCATTATGA
The DNA here is from genome assembly GCA_031772625.1 of Pinus tabuliformis. NCBI lineage: Eukaryota > Viridiplantae > Streptophyta > Pinopsida > Pinales > Pinaceae > Pinus > Pinus tabuliformis. The sequence goes on from CM062815.1 coordinate 719,846,868, forward strand.
AATTGGGTGCTTATGCTTGTTTTTCATTTGGGCATTTGGCATGGATTATTGGGTGACTTGGAAGAGGGAAGAGTTTTGACTGTGGTTTTGTTCACTCACCTTAAATGAGGGGATAATCTTCAGTCTTAGTCGAGTGGGACTGTTGAGAATTGAAGTACACATGAATACTCCATGGCCAAGGAAGCTCAGATATCATCAAGGCTTCTAAGCCCTTTCTTCTCTCTTTTCTTCTTCATTGTACTCATATTTCGCAAACCCTATGGTAATATTGTAAAGTGATGCTAGAATTCTGAAATAGAGTCATGTAACAGGCCTAGGTATCTTAGGACCTTGTTATCAAGTGAGTTTACTCTAAGGATTTTTTTTTACATGGTTAATTATTTGTGCTTTTCAGCGCTTAAAAATTAAGTGAGTTTTTTCTCATAGATATAACCACAAAGCTGGAGTGCGGCTTGATAGAAAGCCCTGTTGTCACACAGATTGACACGACAACGCTCAGACCGGGGGCTGTCACTCTGATCCCCAATCTCTCCGTTTAAGCCTGTCTCCCGTGGCTAAGGGGGTAGACCCTATGAGGTGAAGGAGACCAACTGTTGGTCAGTTGGTTTGGGAGACACGAAGCACTAAAATGATTTTATTAATTTAGCGGACCAGTGCTTTAAGAGATTGATATTTAAACGATTACTTGTTAGATGATATAGAAATATAGACCATGAACAACAATCATTTGTCATCAAATAACTTAACTTTTGCCAGATACAAGATAACCATAAAGGCTCATTAGCTCAGCAACCTAAAAGAGTAAATGCTTTAAACCAGTGTTGATAATATCGCCGAAATATCGGCGATATTCGCAAATATCGCGATATTTTCCCTGAGCCGAAATATCGCCCCCGAAAAATCGCGATATTTTCATGTTTTGAATTTCGCGCGAGAATTCCGAAATTTCGGCGATATTTTAGTAAATATCGCGAGACGAGGGTAAATATCGCCGGTTAGGTTGTATCGACTTATAAAATGGTTTTTGAGTTTTCGATGCCCGTCATTTTGTTTTCGTGCGAGCTGGAGAGTGAGACGGAACCGGTCGGTGCTGCGAAGGAGGGTTTACCGTTTGGCTGCCAAGAAAACTTAAAAGGTATGAATCATTGAATCCGACATCGTCTTCAGTGCTGCTGCGTTTACTGTATATACAAATGCTGGTTTACAACTGTGTTTTATCATTTATGCTCTGTTCATGTTGCATATAGTTCATATTACATAACTTCATACCACGCTGTCTGTGGCCCTAGTACCTACAGTCTCTGCAATCCGCTACCATATGCGTTTAAAAATTAATACTACCAGTTTTCGTTTTAATCACCGCTACCACTATATAACCGTCAGGAATCCACGAAGACTGTAATCGTTGTCTTTAATAAATAATGTAGGGTGGTATGATAATTTAGTGACTATGGGAAATTGTGTAGTAACTCGTTTGTATGGGGCAGTACTTTCTATTTCCATACACAAGGTGACAGCTTATTGGTGTGAATGGGTTCTGTTACCCCTCATATTATCTGAGGCCTTATACCTGCGATTTTCATCACAGTGTCATAGTTGTGAATCTTTATGCCATTTAGAGTCTAGACTAATTTTAAATGTTTTTATTTTTTATTTTTATTTTGTGTATTTTTAATGTTTTTAGTTTTTTAAATGCACTGAAATCAAGAAAGATATACAGTTTCTCTACTAAAAACATAATTACAGCAAGCTATCCTTGCTGTGATTTAACGTATAACTGAATTAAGCAGTGTTGAACAAGACCTTGACAAGTCTGGGCAGCAAGGATTAAGTTTTAAGTTTTAACTGTCATTTTCTTAAGAATTTTATATATTAAAAAAACAAGGGTTATATATTACTTAATTACTTATTAAGTTACTAATTCCAAAATTTTTTTGGCGCTGTAGGTTTCCTTTTGAGTTAGCCCACTACAAAATACAAATATGCCAAAAAACTTGGACCCATTTTGGGAGTATGGGATCCCTGATGGTGGGACAAATCGTGCATATCTTGCATGCAAATTGTGTGGGACCAAGATGACAGGTGGGGTTACACGACTGAAATACCATCTTGCTAGACTCACTGGACATGATGTTGGCATTTGTGAAGTTTCTAGTCCGGAGCTTATACGAAAAGCTCTTGAGGCAATTGAAGAAAAGGACAGAAAGAAGGAAGAGGCGGAAAGAAACAAAGCTGAACGTGCAAGTAGATCTTTCGGGATATCTTCTCCTAATTTTGATGTTGAGGGTAGTGGCCCTACTGGCCCTAGTGGGAGGGGCTCCACAACTGGCACACCATCACATGCTAGCGCTACTGCTAGTGTGAATGCGAGGTCATCATTTTTTGTTCCACGAACAGGAGCTGGAGCACAACCTGGCATAAAATCGCTTTATAAAAAAAAGGAGAAGCAAGAAGCAGATAGAGTCATGGGGAGGTGTATTTTTTGGAGCGACTTACCTCTCAGCATCACAAAAACCAATCCATTTTGGCAACCAATGTGTGATGCTATTGCTGTTGTGGGCCCAGGGTACAAAAGTGCCACATATGAGGAGTTGCGGGGGCCAATTCTTCAAGCAGAAAAACAGGACGTCAACTCTAGATTGGCGGAGTTGAAAAAGACATGGGAAGTCACTGGATGCACAGTGATGTCTGATGGTTGGACAGATAGGAAGGGTAGGACCCTTCTAAATTTCTTGGTACATTGTCCTAAAGGTACCATGTTTATTAAATCGTTGGATGCATCAGAACATATCAAAGATGCAGCAACGATATGTGGGTTGTTAGATGGGTTCATTCGGGAGATTGGTGTGCAGAATGTGGTGCAAGTCATAACAGACAATGCAGCTAATTATGTGTCTGCCGGCAGAATGCTTATGGAGAGGCATCCCACATTGTTCTGGACTCCATGTGCAGCGCATTGTCTTGATTTGTTGCTTGAGGATATGGGGAAACTCTCCTTCATCAAGGAGGCAGTTGATATGGCTAGGAGCATCCCCAAGTTTATTTATAACCATGCTTTTGTTCTTAGCCTTATGAGGAGGTTCACTAGAAACAAGGAGTTGCGGCGTCCTGCCATCACGCGTTTTGCCACAAACTTTATTACTCTTCAGTCTTTGCTTCGATGTCAGTTCGAGTTGAAGCAAATGTTTGTGTCTGATGATTGGCGTAATTGTAGATACAGCAGGAGACCTGATGGGAGAGCCATTGCAAAAATGGTGTACTCTGAGACATTTTGGCGTGGAGTACAAGAAGCATGTGCAGTTAGCTAACCTATAGTAAAGGTTCTTAGATTGGTGGATGGAGAGAAGCCTGCGATGCCTTATTTGTATGAGGGCATGGATAGGGCCAAGGAGGCCATTCGTTTCTATTATGCAGACAAGGGTTCTGCTGGCCTTACTAGGCAGATGATGTTATGGGATGTGATCGATAGTCGGTGGACAGGGATGCTTCATCGACCCATTCATGCAGCAGCACTCTTCCTCAACTCTACATTTGCATACAAATGCAACTTTGGTTTTGATGGCGAGGTGATGGAAGGGCTCCATTCCTGTATTCAGAGGATGGTACCTGATTCTGAGCTTCGTAGCAAAATCAAGCGTGAGGTACAGTGTTATCAGGATTGTGTTGGCCTATTTGGCTTTGATGATGCCATTAAGGAAAGGGACCTCTTCATGCCACGTAAGTGACAAGTCATCACTCATTAGAAATTAGAAATTTGAATTTAATTATGTTTTAAGTTTTAACTTTTAAGTTTTTGAATTTTTTATTTCATTATTTTGTTGTAGATCTTTGGTGGCGAAGCTATGGTGCAAGGGCACCAAATTTGCAAAAATTGGCTATACAAATCTTGAGTCAAACATGTAGCTCTTCAGGGTGTGAGCGCAATTGGAGTGTATTTGAGAAAATACATGCCAAAAAGCGCAACAGGTATAACTTTGAACTCAAGCCTTCAGTTGAGCAATTACACTTATTGTAATTTTTAATTTTTAATTTATGACCTTCAAGTGTCAAGAGTCAAGAGTCAAGACTCATTACTTTTTTTGACACTCTTACAGGTTGGAGTTCGCACGCCTCAACGATTTGGTGTATGTGCATTACAACATCCGACTTCGAGTGAGGCAAATAGAATCACCAGTGGATCCAGATGCCATTTCCTTAGACAATATTGATGTATTGTCTCCGTGGAGGGTGGAGTCTCAGGAGCCCATATTGGAGGAGTCACCTTCATGGTTAGAGCCAGTGGCAGATGATCCATTAGAGCAGGGGTAGCAAGAGGAGGACTCGGAGTCAGAGGAGCAGCAGCACTTAGAGGAGGAGCAGGAGGAGGAGGACATTGCGGGAGCATCAGCATCAACACCATCTGCTATAGATATAGGAGAGCATAGCTCCATGCCTATCACTCATTATTTGACATTAGGTGCAGAGGCAGTGTCAGGGCCTTCTACTACTAGGGGCAGGCCTGGCAAACAGCCCATCATGTTTTCCCGTAAAAGGGGGAGAGGGTAGTAGATAGATAGCTGCTAGTTTTATTTGTTATGCTACATGTAACTCATGATGATGAGATACTTTTATTATTATATGTGATGTTATTTTGTATTGGTTCTCCACATTTGAGTCCTTGAATGGACAATTATCAGGGATTAGCACGATTTGGTATCGCCTTTGATATATCATTTCTATTTGACATCATATATATCATTGTTTTCTTCATATTTATGTGCCAATGTGTTTATTTCATGTTGTTATTGCTTTATATGTTTAAAAATCTGAAAAAAATGAATATGTTATGCATTTTTTATGCTTTATTTTGTTGTTTAAATTCTGAACATGAAGATGTTGCTTTAAAAATTAAAATAGTTTCTTGAGTGTTTGCTGGGCACTGTATAGTTATACTCATTTAATGCCAATTTTTTGTTTTTTTTGTGCCCTAGGTTTGAATTAGTTCACTACAAATGTCAAATATGCCAAAAGCCTTGGACCCATTTTGGGAGTATGGGGAGGCTGTTGGTGGGGAAAATCAGGCATATATATCATGCAACTTGTGTGGGACCTAGATGTCAGGAGCGATTACACGATTGAAATACCATCTGGCTAAACTCTCTGCATATGATGCAGATGTGATGCCTTTTATGGTTTCTAGTGCAGAGGTTATACAAAAAGCTCGTGAAGCAATTGCTGAACAAGACAGAAAGAAAGCTGCTAGGGAGAGGCCAATGGTCTCAGATAGATAGCTGCTAGTTTTATTTGTTTTGCAACTTTTGCTACATATAAGTTTATAACTCATGATGATGAAATTACTTTTAAAGTTTTATATATGTGATGTTGTTTTGTTTGAGTCCTTGATTGGACAATTATCACTATCAGGGATCAGCAGGATATGTGATGTTATTTTGTTTGAGTCCTTGATTGGACAATTATCAGGGATCAGCAGGATTTGGTATCGCCTTTGAAGTTTGATGTATCATTTCTATTTGACATCATATATATCAATGCCTTCTTCATATTTATGTGCCAATGTGTTTAGTTCATGTTGTTATTGCTTTATATGTTTAGAAATCTGAAAAAAATAAATATATTATGCATTTTTTATGCTTGCCGATATTTGCCGATATTTTGTCGATATTTTCGCCGATATTGCCGATAAGATATTTTCCGGACCCTCGCCGATATTTTCCCGATACCGATATTATCAACACTGCTTTAAACAACCACCAGAGATCACATATATGCATTCAATCTTTAAATGAACATTTAAACACGACTCCCACGCCCAAATATTAGCCTCAACACAAAAGATGAAACCTAAAAATGTTAGGCCCCTATACTACTAGTGTAACCCCTTATTGTTATTAGTATAACCCACTTATTATATTGATGTACCCATGTAGTGCCCATATTGTTACTATTATGCCACATAGAAGCCCACCATTGTTACTGTTGTGCCCTACAATATTATTGTTATGTAGGCTTTGATTGTATTGGGACCACTTAGACTCCTATATATAGAAATGAGGTATTTTCATTTGTATCATCCAAGAATTGTTCATTTATGTAATGTAAAGGAGGTTGCCCCCTCGAAGAGGCTGAATTCTAAGGCGTGGATTTCTCTTTTCTATCTTTTTCTTGAGCTGGTTTCATAACATTTGGTATCAGAGCTTTGGATTCTAGGGTTTCGCTGCTCCAAACAGGTCATCGTGGCATTTTCGCTATAACTTGTTTTCTGTGACGTTTCAGAAGTCGCAAAAAAAACCCATTTGAGAAGAATTGGCGCTGAACCTTGGGTCCGAATTTCAGATCTTTTCGCGCGATATTTTCGGAGATATTATCTGCGAAAGTTGGTCTTTTTGCAGACTCCTGAATTACACTCAAAATAGGTGACCTGGGGAAAAGCGTCATAACTTTCTTTCTGAGCATCGGATTGAAATTTCGTAAGAAGGTACAGAAAGAGGACGGACTGTAGTTTCTGTTTGTATATTTTTCAGAGTCAAAGGTTGAAACAGTGACACGTGGCACTTCATACAAGTTCGCTCTACGGAACTAGTCTATAATCAGGTCACTGCGGGAGATTGTGCATAACGTTTTCTTGGAGAATCCAATTTGGATCATACTTGTGGCATTGGAAAGAAGACAGAGAGGTCTACTATAGGTCACAAGTTCAGAACTTAAAGATCCAAAAGTACAGAGTTACAATAATTTCAAGGTAGAGCTCCTAAAATCAAGAAAAAGCAAGATGAGGAAGTTTGATGGCAAGGATCCGGTAAATTGGATACTTCAGATGGAGCAATATTTTGATATACATGGTGTACAACTGTTACAAAAGGTATGTATTGCATCTTCATATTTAGAACCAGATCAATTTTTATGGTACAAAGGGCTTTGTTCTCGTAAAAAACTTGTTACGTGGTCAATTTTCACGGAGGAAATGATAGCACATTATGAGGATATAAAGAGCAACACCTTCTTTAGAGCAACACCTCAACAATTGGAAAGAGTAAAAGGCCTTTGTGACATAATGGAAAGCAAAATTATGGAAACTAGGAAGCATACCCCTCACAACTATAAAGATGGAAGTGTTGTTTCTCCCAGCCTTCCACAACCTACAAGGGTTACACCACAACAATTGGAAGAAAAAAGAGAAAAAGGGCTTTGTTACAATTGTGATAGCAAATGCACTAAAGGTCATAGGTGTGCTGAGAAGAAATTATTTTACATAGAATATGAAGAGGAGGAAGAAAAGGATCAAGAAACATCAAAAGAAGAGGATATACGTCAGGACACCACCCCAGAGAAAGAAGAAATGAATCAGACCATATGTTGTAAAGCATTGGCAAGAATTACCACTCCTCAAATTCTCAAGATAGAAGGACATATCAAGAAGAAAAAGGTGCAAGAAGTGAAAGATCACATCGAGAAAGAAGAAATGAATCCAACCATATCTTGTAATTCAATGGATGAAATTACCACTCCTCAAACTATCAAGATAGAAGGACACATCAAGAAGAAAAATGTTCAAGAAGTGAAAGATCACATCGAGCATCAAGAAATGAATCCGACCATATCTTGTAAAAGACTGGAAGAAATTACCGCTCCTCAAAAGATAGAAGGGCATATCAAGAAGAAAAAGGTTCAAGTAGAGAAAGATCATATCGAGCATCAACAACAAGTTCTCCAACTTTTAAAGGATAACGCCACTTTGGTGCAAAATCAAATGAAACAACAAGTAGATCAACATCGTAGTGAAAAATGTTTTGATGTGAGTGATTGGGTATTTTTACTGCTACATCTCAAGCAAGCTATTTATGAGAAGGAAATGTTGGCAATACTACATGCACTTAAAAAATGGCGACCTTACCGAATGGGAAGATGCTTCAAGGATGAGGATGTGGAAGCATTGTTTTGTGCTATTTATATTATCCAACCAAATTGGATAAACGAAGCAATGGATGAATGGAAGAAGAACAAAGAAGTATGGCCACTTATTCAAAAGTTGCAAAAGATCCCAATTCAAGCAATATTGCCAGAAATTGAAGAGGAAGGAAAAATCATATTGGAACCTGGAGCAGTCACAGAAACAAGAACCCGACAGCTACGAAATCGATCAATTTTAGAGTATCTCATCAAGTGGAAGAACTTACCCGCTGAATATTCCACATGGGAGGACAAGAATTTTATATAGAAGCATCAAGAACTACTCAAGCGTTGAGGACAACGCTTTTTGAAGGAGAGGGGCATGTTAGGCCCCTATACTACTAGTGTAACCCCTTATTGTTATTAGTATAACCCACTTATTATATTGATGTACCCATGTAGTGCCCATATTGTTACTATTATGCCACATAGAAGCCCACCATTGTTACTGTTGTGCCCTACAATATTATTGTTATGTAGGCTTTGATTGTATTGGGACCACTTAGACTCCTATATATAGAAAGGAGGTATTTTCATTTGTATCATCCAAGAATTGTTCATTTATGTAATGTAAAGGAGGTTGCCCCCTCGAAGAGGCTGAATTCTAAGGCGTGGATTTCTCTTTTCTATCTTTTTCTTGAGCTGGCTAGTGTAGGGGCCTAACAAAAAATTTCCCGGGCTAAAACTGAAATTGCAAAATTCATTTCCCTATTACGTTTTTCAAGGTGGGTGCATAAAGTTCTCACATCATTGATGTAATTAGTTTGATTAATCTCCATATTTTTTACCAGTAGCATTAGTTCTTGTATAATTTGCTTTTGATCTTCCTTTTTGTTGTCACTTATCCCTGCTTTTCCATTATCATGAATTTGATCTGCAATAGTACAGGTGGATGACACATTCTGATATGAAGAATCGTCTTGGAATCTTTCACCTTCAGCTGGACCTTTTATCAAATTACTTTTATTCTGTTGCACAATTTTAGGGGCAGAAGGCAAGCTGTTTGGTCACCATATCTATCTTTAAAAGCATTAACAATGTCTTGCAAAGAAATGAAGGAATCTTCAGGAAAAGTATTAAACCAGTCCAAAGCATCACCCTTTAAAGAATGGACAAATAGACGCATCTTGAAATCTTCATGATTATATTGAGGAAGTCTACAATATATGATCATTACACAAGTAAACCTGTTTAAATGTTGTTTAACGGCGACCGAATCACCACCTGAGAACTTAAATAATTTAGAAATGGCCTCTTTCGGAAAATCATGGAGATTATCAGTAAAATGACATGGTTTAAATGACTAATCCATGATGAATAATAAGGGATCAAATGGATGATAGAAAGAGATTTCTGCTCAAGAAAATTAAGAGATGAAAGAAGTGGAGTCGCCACTTGAACAATGAATCTAATTCTAAGATCCAAAAAGCAACCAACAAGTAGATATGAGGGAGGCTTCTTGTCTGGGAAAAATAAGAAAATGGAGTCGCCACCCAAACAAGAAACAAATCGAAGAGAAGCTGCTGATATGACGAAAGATAAGGTGATGAAAGAGATCCAAATGATGCCAAAAAATGTTGAATCTGCCAGCTCAAACGAGAGATGAGAAAGATGAAAGAATGATGAGAAATGAGAAGATGAATGTCGAATAAACCAAGGACAGAAAAAATTTTGTCCTCGGCAACGGCGCCAAAAAATGTTGGCTTTTCCGGCTCAAACGAATGATAGAAAGATGAACGATGAATGATAAAAAGTCGTTGAAACACCGGGAATAAAGTATCCCCGGCAACGGCGCCAAAAAATGTTGGCGTTGCCGGGCCAAATGAAAAGATAAGAAATGAGAAGGATGATTGTCGTTGAAACGCCGAGAATAAAATGTCCCCGGCAACGGCGCCAAAAAATGTTGTCGCACAGATTGACACGACAACGCTCAGACCGGGGGCTGTCACTCTGATCCCCGATCTCTCCGTTTAAGCCTGTCTCCCGTGGCTAAGGGGGGTAGACCCTATGAGGTGAAGGAGACCAACTGTTTCGCAGTTGGTTGTTCATTTCTCTACAGGGTCTACCCCCCTTAGCTGTGGGAGACAGGCTTAAACGGAGAGATCGGGGATCAGGGTGACAGCCCCTGGTCTGAGCGTTGTCGTGACAATCTGTGCAACAACAAGCCCTTAAGTGAATCCTAGTGTCTAGAGTAATTCTATATTACCATGTTAGATCACTTATAAAATTTCACAGAATTTGATTAGGTCTAGGTTTCATTTTTTAATTTATTAAAATTTCTTGCAGGGTGGGATTTTTAATAAATTGTCTATGTAAATTACTAAATTGTAATAAGTGGTGTCTAGAGAATTTGTAGGGGGTATGAGTAGTTAAAATTGGACCTCTACACCTTAAATTTCTACTAAGACACTTGAGGAGTAAAAAATCACTTATAGACCCTCAAAACCCACTTTTCCCAAGTTTAGGGGAAAATTTGGCAATAAAATTACCCATAAATAAATAAAATGGAGAAAAATGAAAGAACTCCATGTGATAAAATGACATGGAAATGTCTTGGAAATTATCTCAATACAAAAGGAAATTCAAAAGGCAGTCAAATGATGATATCGCACATGATTCATCATTGGAGTTATGGCACTTAAGGAAATTGAATTTGTGGGCCAAAATAGAAGGTTCGATTTGATGACTTGGCAACTCGAGATCTATGGAGGATCAATGCATGAAGGGGAAGATTTTATTGGATATTTGGTTGAGAGTTTAGGGGATTCTTGTCTCCACTAGAACTCCACTTCTCCTCACACTTTTACACATCCACCTACCTTTGCTCCACGCAACAACTTATCTAGGCCCACGCATTCTTTGTTGCCAACATCTATGCATGGCAGCTTGGTTGGAGACTTGAGATGTGTCATCCTTTGAGGATGGTTGTTGAGATTCAATGGGAGTTGGCTCCCTTATCTCTTGATTGATCACACATTTGGTAGTTCGAACTCTACACAAGAGGATTTTGATGGGCCAATTAGAAGATTTCGACTTGCTCATTTGCACATGTATCATATTAGCTCCACACTTGGGATTCCACTTGCCTTCTTGGGATTGTCTACATCTAAACTTGTCACATGAGTTTTCTCTTGGGATTCGCTCTTGTTGTCGTCCAGATTGTATAGGCACTGCGACAACTACTGAGGGTGGGGGTTGTCACTCTGATCCCTGCCCACTCCGTTCTAGTTGCTCCCAACAACATGCTCTAAGGGCTAGTCCCTTTGGAATTAAGTGAAGGAAGAACAAGTTGGGAACCGACTTGTTTTGGAGACATGGATGAGTGGCCTAACCACTTGGTTAAATTTATCAAGATTAATGATTAGATTAGATTTTAAGTATGATACCAGTGCCTTAATGGAGTCACAATTCTTTCTTATGGTAAATTGAAACCAAGTGACGGGATGGACACCCACTGTTTGAATGATTAACTAACGTATATGATGTGCAAGTCCTAGGACTTGTGTGAGGTGCAGTGATCTCGTTTAATTTGAATTATATGCCTAATCTAAGTATGGTCTTCCCTTAAGTATTTTGAAGTTGGGCTCCAAGGTAGGTTGTGGGAAGGAGGCCAACAAGAAGTAGGCTAGGGCCTGATTAACGATACCTTTTGTTGTGCTCATATCACCCGGTGCTTCCGGTGCTACAAAGACTATGGCTCTGATGACTGCAAGGTCGCCGTGTTAACCACAAAAGAGTTGCCAAGCCCCCCAAGCTTAGGTGAGAAGGGTTGCCCTAGATCTCTATCAACCTAGCTTATGCTAGGAGGTAAGTTTTAGTGCAAGCTAGATCTAGGATGCTTATGCAATGATGATGAGTGAAATTATCTTGAATTAAGATTGTTTAAGATACTTAAGTACTCACTGAATTGTTTTAAAGAAAGAGTACTAAAAAATATTGGGATAACAATCTTAACAAGATAAATGCCGAAAGATACAAGTGCAAAATTCACAAGATATTCCTCAATATGTTAGATTACTTATCAATTGACCACAAAACTATAAGCTGCCAATATCCAACAATATTCAATGCTATTGAAATAACCAATGGAAACTTAGATGCCCAAAACAAGATTAAGAATGATCTTATCACTTCAATGGCAATTATTAAGATACCAATATGATCAGGAGACTTATCGCCAAGACAATTTATGATTCAAGTGCTTTTAGGTGAGTGAGCTTATTAGACGTGAAGTATAAATTTTTATAACACATAAACTCACAAGAACAACACAATGTTAGCCACTTTCACCATATAAATGCTAGGAACAAGTAACAACAAGATATAGAGCTATGAAGACGCTTATGCACTTTATGCTCCAATAACCCTTTTAATGAGTAACAAGTGATTGTTATGACAACAGTGAACAAGTTATAACAACAGTAAATAAGTTATAACAACAGTAAGTAAATATCAATTCAACAATGCTTATGTTTGCCCAAAGTCACAAAAATTAACCCAACCACCAAATAACTTGACAAACTTGAAAAATCTGATGTACTAACCCCTTTAAGATGTATTTTCAGAGATATTTCAGATCTGATATATGTATTTCAACAGTGAGTAAATGACACACGAGCAAGCTAGCAATGTTAAAGACGATGCCCAAAATGCCCAAAACTAGTAACATTTTTCCAAACTTGAAAAAATCATTTTTTAGGGCTTTTTGAGGGTATGATTCAGAAAATTTTAGATCTGATCTATTTATTACAGAAGTGAATAACTAACAGATCAACAAGCTAATGAAGCTACAATCAATGCCTAGAACAACCCAAAAATAGGAAAATTTCACTGTAACTGAAAATTTTGAGTTTTTGATCTTTCTTAAGTGTATGCTTTAAAAATTTAAGATTTGAAATTTTCAGTTATGTAGTAAATTTAAGCAAGCATAATAATAGCTATGGGCTATATCTAGGGTGCCAAAGTGGCCAAAAAATAGGAAAATCAATATTTTGCAATTTTAAACAATTTTGACCATTTAACATGTGATTTTAGGGGCTAATTATTATTGATGCCGTAGTAAAACAAAGATAAAACTAAGGTTTAGATGTCAAACCCTAGGCCCAAGGCCTTGTAGATGCACTTGTCCAAGTGACCCAATTTTTTTTTTGATGAAGAAGCCACTTGAAAATCAAACTTTTGGAGCTCAAAAATCTGCAAAACCACCAAGAACTTTGGGCTTTGGGGAAGATTAGGGTAAAAGAGGCCAATAAAGCCAATGCTAGGCCTAGGAAGGCTACCGTTGGGGCTAAGAGGGCTAGGATGGCAGGGCTTTGGGGCAAATTAGGGTAAAGGCCAAGAAAAGCCAACGCTAGGCCTAGGAAGGCTAGCGTTGAGGGCTAAGAGAGCTAGGATGGTAGATCAGGGGTTGAAATGGCAAGAGAAGGCCAAAAAAATGCAATGCTGGAGGAGGAGGCCCTAAGGTTGGACGCTGGGGTTTTTGAGGTATATTAGGGCCAGAAAGAGGACAAATTGTCCAAAGGGCAACAGTTTGAGCTAGAGGAGGGCAGCCGTGTGGCCTAGGGCCCACGACTAGGCCTTTTAAGGCCTTAAAGCCCTAAAGTTGGGCTAGGAGGCTGAGGCCTCTTGAGCAGGGTTGCAGGGGAGCGCCCCCCGAACTTGCTCCTGGAGTGCGTTCCCACAGGGAGCGAATTTCAGGAGCGACCCCGGGAGCGAAATTTTCGCTCCCTAGCCTTTTTTGCAAATTTGTTTTTGCAGTAACATTCCAAACGCAATTTTATTTCAAGGAAACAAATAATTTTTGAGTGGGGCAGCCTAATGATCAAGCCTATGGCCCTAGTATTGATATGTGATTCATGGTAATTTTAAATTCTTAAAGTAAAAGTGACATTTTCCTTAATCTTAATTTTCATCCTTTTACTTAAAATTTTAACATTACCTTGAAATGACTCAAGATGTTTAAGAGTGGTTCCAACCTCATTAGATTTCATGTGGAGAAATTAGAATTTTGGATCTCATTCAAAATCCAACAGACTTATCAGTTTTTCAGGATTTTAAGATTGGGGGGATTGCAATTTTGCATTGGATTTTGTCATGTATTAGTGTATGGAACTCGTATTTAATCAAGAGAACCAATCCCTCTATGTACCTTGATGTTAGTGACATTGGTTGTCAAACTCTTCTATCATGACCCTACTAAAAATGTATCCATCACTCAAACAAAATCTTGACTTGACATGCTATGTTTTTTCTATCTTATGTTAATGCTTAGAGGGTGATATTAATGACAAGGATCCCTATACATATCCAAAGGTCATGACAAAGGTACCTCTGGATATTAATGCTTAGAGGGTGATATTAATGACAAAGATCTTGATTTTCCAACAAGACTAAAAATTTAGACATTTCTCGTGGCCGCAAGAGCCTCGAGCATTAGCAATAGATTATAGATTTACTTGTCTTTTCTAGTTTCTAGTAGTTTTTATAATTGTTGACTCTTTCATATTTATTATGATATTTTTTGTAAAAAATATATGACAATTTAAGTTTGAAGTTGCCAATTATAACTCATTCGTAATGAATTACGAATATGATGCTTCGTGAGAGTTGTTTCATTTCATTTCATTTTATAACATTTCATTTCATGTTAGATATTCTTTGTTGTAATGGTTACACTGAGATTACAAGTACAACTTTGGTGATCAATGATGATAAATGTTATATGTTGAATTTTGAAAGATTGAAACTTTAAGATTGATGAATCATGAGACTCAATATGTTGTATGTTACATACTTGTGGATGTGGTTGATGAAGATGATAACTTCTAGATGATTGATGTTATATGGTTCAATTTATGTTTTTATGGTTTTATATCTAATTCATCATTCTACATGTTTTTGTTGACATATATGCATCAAAATATAATATATATATATATATATTATATAAAAATTCACTTCCCAATTCACTCTCGAATTTGGAGCTTCTGAAAATGTTGCTCCTGCTCCTGCTCCTCGTTTTCTCTCCCGCTCCCAAGTAACCTCGCTCTTGAGGCTACGGCTTGCCCTAAAGGGCTTAAAAAGGTGACACAGAGGCTCTTGAGGCTACGGCTTGCCCTAAAGGGCTTAAAAAGATGACACACAGGCTCCGGAGGTTGACACAGGCCAAGGAGAGCAGATGCTGGCCCTAGGGGAGCTAGATCTGGGCCAGGGAGGCTTGAAAAACTGAAACCCTTATCTCAAATATTTTTTTTTTCCTCAAGGGCGTAGATCTAGCTCTTCTTCAACTTGAGCGCTTTATCCAACCTGAAAAAATGAAAATATAACACCCAAACCCCACATATATACAAAATACTTAAAACCCCAAAACCCAAGTTAGAAAAAATAATTTACAAATTATATTTACAAAATTATTTACAATATCTACAAATATACAAGGGTTTTGAAAATTTTTAAATTTTGAGAAAAATATTTTTATGGAGTTTTTTCCTTTGAAGAATGACTAAAAATACTTTAGAAACCCCAATGTATACTATAGCCTTAGCGAATATTTAATCCACCATATAAATATTTGGAATCCAAGCAACAATAATTCCTGCCCAAGTTTGTGAACTTGGAGGCCAAGGACTGAAGTATTTGCAAACACTATGTATTTATCTCGAAAAATAATTTGTTAGATCACATGGGGAATCAAACCACCTAAGGTTAGCCCAAAACTAACAATAGTGTGATTTTATCTCCATCTAATAAAAAAACATATCTTACCAATGTTCAACACAACATAGAGATGCCCATAGTCAACATATACCACAAATCAATAAGCAAGAACACCTTGAATTGCACTCCAAAGTCTTTATTATGATAGAAAAAATAGTTTTCCCATTTGAATTGCACCCCAAAGTCTTTATTATGATAGAAAAAATAGTTTCCAATGGGAAAATAGTTACAAAGATGTTTCAACAACAATTTTCTAGCCAGAGATCAAGATGCTAGAGACTCAAATGACCCTCTAATTTGTAGATTTATTCTCCATGTGGAAAAATAATGACTAGTTTCTTTGATCCTTGTCAAAGTAATCTCAACTATTGATAAACATTTCAAGATCTTTTAATCTTGGCCTTTGATTTTCTATTTTTCAGGAATTTTCGAATTTATCATTTAATTCTAATTTTATTAGCTCAAAATTAATTATTTTGAGCTAATTTCCTCAAAAATTTGACTTTGACTTAACCACCAAGGTCCAAGGGTTCAAATTTTCTTGAAATATACAATATTCCATTGGTGGAGGACTTTTAAAATTGATTCCTTTAAGACCCACGAATTTTTTCACTTGGAGAATTAATCTTCCTAAGACAATTTAATTTTGACTCTAATTAATTAATTTTCTGGTTTATGATTTAATTTTATTTTGCCAGAAAAATTAATTAATTTACATGTGAGGGGATTTAATTATTTTTCCACCCTAATACATAAGATTTTACATTTACAACCTTCAAAGGGGGAATACACATTTGGTTTAGACCCTCAAGACACATACCCAATCTGGGACGCAATATGATCTAGTAGACCAAGTGATTTGTAATAAAATAATTTAGCCAACCAGCTTAAATTATTTCCAAAGCACTTTTACATCAGACTCGAGTAAAACACTAGGACTCACCTAAGACATTGACGAAGAATTCCACCCTAGCTTTGGGGTGAGGGTGGAAGGAAAAACTTTGCCGACCATCCGTGTTTAAAAACGCACATGAGTCAGTGAAACGAAAAACCTTCTAAGATGAAACTTTCTACCAAAATAAGAGGCTTACCTAGGTTATTACATACATTTGTGGTCATGCTAGTATCATTTACATTATATAACTTGCAGAATGGGTTTACAATGACACATGGACTGCTGACATATGATCCGATCTTGTTGAAAAAAACTTGGCACTTCCGCTTCCTTGGAACTTTCACAAATCCTATGCAACAACTCCCATTTTCCTATTTAAATGAGTCACCACGAAAAAATGAGCTCTTGTGCTTGGGGAGATTATCATGCTTTGTATACTTGCATTTTGGTGAAATAACAAGACTTTGGGGTTCATATGTGGTGCCTTGCTTCCATTTTCATGGTATGATTTTTTGTTCTATGCTTATGTTCTATTTGCTATAAATTTTTATTGTCATTTCCAGTTTCTCTATTGATTTACTAGTGTCTAGTTTCCTTACACTTGTATGTGGATTGGAGAATTATTCTATAATTGGACATTTTAGTTGATTTTCGGTTAAATTGCTAAGATCTCCTTTCGTTGTATTATCTAATCCCAAATGGAGCTAACAATTCATCTCGAGTGTATATAGAACTTCTTGTAAATCATATCTCAAGAGTGAGGGGACGTCCTTGGTTGGACCATCCCATTCTTGAGGAAGGAAGTGGAAGAAATCACATATAGTTTTTCTTCCAAGTCTTATCATTTGAATTATTTTATAGGGATCTCCCAAGCCTTGACTTGTGACTAATATCTACTTCAAAATCTATTCCCTCAATCTTATTCCATGTTTCCATTGATATACATCAGCTAATATAGAGCATATTTATGGTAGGCTAGGAGAGGAGCTATACTCTAATCCTTGATCTAGTTTTTGTAGATTACTTGTGAATATCTCCTGCAAATTTCTCTCGCTAGTATCCACTAATATTTGGGCCTGTTTTGGAGAGATTTAACAGCCTTTTCAAGAGTCATTCTATTTAAAATTTGCAGGGATTTAGGCTCCCAAGGCTGGAAGTTATTCATGAAAAATTTGTAGACTTCCATCTCTGTTTAGGAGCAGAAATTTTCTCAAGGCTGTGGACCTTAGAGACCTTTTTTCCCTGCCTAGCCGTGACCTTTCCGAGGGCTGATTTTTCACCTCTGACGGCTGTGGACATTTGGAAGAAGATCATCCTTTCCCTTGCATGAAACTCTTCATCTCAAGTTGCTAGAATTTTGGTAAAAGTCTGCGACAAATTTCGAGAGTGTATTTGAGGAGCCTCTCTTGTATTTCGTTGCCAAAAATCTTTGTGAAAATTTTGTCACATTTTTCTAAGGAAAGATCTTTCCTTTTCAAGGATCAAAACATCATTGTAAACCTTCCTTAAGTATTGGAAGCCCTCTCATTGCCAAAAGGGCCCTCTTGTAACATCATAATAATAAAAGTGACACTTTTCTCTTGGATCTTGGGAAATCATCCCCTTGGCATCCATTCCCTTTTTCCTTCTTGGGAGAAGGCCTTCTTCTTGTGTGGTTTTTCATCATTGGTTTTTCAATATCCATTTTTTGAAAGATAGTTTTAGTATTGTTAACTCTCTCCTTATTTCATTTGGAAAAGCTATTATCTCATGGTCACACGTTAATTGTTCATTTCTAGCTGAAATTTCATTTACTTACCTTCATAGCTCCATGTTCAATTTGGTTTAGTTGCAATCTGTTTCAATTTTGGAATCTCATTTTGAGCACATCTACATTTGGAGCAATTTGTGTTGGTTTCATTTATCTGCAATCTAACTTGAACAATCTAATTGTGCACTTTGGTTCATTAGCTCATTCCATTTACATATTGAAGCAACTCATTAGCCTATGATCTCATGCAACTTTCACTTGGATAATTGTCATAATATACATTTTTCATTTCAAGGCATTTGAGTTGGTATTTTAAACATTGGGCTAATTGTCATTCATTGTTTCCATTGAGTTATTGGTGCATGTTTTCTTGAGCATCATTACAATTTTATGCTATATTGTGCTTAAATCAAATCATCAAATCTTGATCACAAATATCATTGGTTACCTCTCTATTTGAAGCACATTGTTATCAATATATCTCTTTGGATACATTTCATTAACATTTAGGCCTTTTACTTGCATATTAAAATTAAGCTTGCATTTTTAAACTACCTCCAAGCATAATATTGGTTGAATAGACATCTTAGGACAAATCTTTCTGATTTTTTTCACTTGTGTATAGAGTAAGGTTAAAACACGTGATCTTGCAATTCTCTTGCAATCCATGTGCCTTCGTTGGAACAAAGGCACATGGATTGCAAGGATCTTGGGAAGGGTATCATTAACAAAAGACTGGTGTCTCCTCATCCCATCTTCCTTGCAACTCACCCCAATATTTACCTTGTTGTAAGAAATTGAAGGAAAATTTCACACCATAAATTTGGCATTTGATTAAAATTAACCAAGATAACTTTCATCTCACATAGTCTAATTTGCCATCATCTCATTTTTCATCAAATTTGATTTGTGGGCTTTCTATCTTACTTACAATATTATTTTACTTGTTATCTAAACTTTTTCTCATGGCTATTTGATGTTGTTATAGTTTATTTGAGCATTTCTTTCAAAGTACAAGTTTCATTTGTTTTGCAAGTTATATCTTGCTGCTCATTATTTCAATATCTCTTGTAGTAACATTTGTATTTGCAACATTGTTTTCCACTGTAACTTGAAGGGCTATTTCCATTTTTGCAAGTATATAATCTTTACTTGAGCATTGTTTATAAGGCACTGGTTTCTCATCTTTACTTTTGTTGAATGCCGTATTGATTTTGAATCGAATTTATCTTTTACATTGCTCATTAACTATAGTACTTCCTAACTTTAAATCAAGCTGCATTGAGAAATGATTGTCTTTCCCTTAGTCTCCTACAGGTTGTTGCTTTCAAAAAGTCTTTCCTTTAGAAAACCTTCCTTAGGGTCCACCCCCCTGTCTTTAGCTAGGAGAGAGCCTAGACAAAGAGAATTGGGATTAGGTGACAACCCCTTCTCTGAGCTTTGCCACCAAGGCCACACCTAGTGGGGTTGAGGATTTTTCCCACATTAACTTAGGTGTGTAAGCGAGGTGGAAACGGGGACCTTCCCTGATGGCTCGTGAATTTAGGAAGGGCACTACTTAGGAAACCCCAATTGAGATAAAGTTGTCTCGTTTTCCCCATTCCATATTTATCACTTCCCTCCATACATTATGAGCCCTATACTCCATCTCCCATCTTTGGGTCCATATGACGATGTGTCCACTAGGTTCTAGCACACACCCCTCCCCGCCCCACGCCCCCGTTATCCACATATCTGGTTCGGGCCTCGAAACTTTTCCCCAGGAAGTTGATGCAGCTAAAAGAAAATTAAAAAAAGCTTATCATGGCCACAAACAAGAAACAGAGGAAAAGGGAAATTATAAAATGAAAAAGATGGTCATGATATTATTAGCACGTGGGAACAAGCCAAGCATGAGCTCTACCCTTGTCATTATGGCCATCACCCAGTTCCTAGGGCCAATGTTGCCCCATCATATCATAAAAGGAACCCTTGCATGTCCCAACCCCTGGTGGGCAATGAACTGCTCCACCATTAAGGGGGCAACCACTACTACATATCATTCACAACATGTTTTGATTGGCTAGAGCTCTGAGCAGTAATATAAAGAAGAAAAAATCAAGAAAAAGAAAAAGGCAATAAGAGGGGTATAAAAGCAAAGGTCGGGGCAACTCATGCATCCACGATTTCTCCCTCTTCACATCTATATTCCTAGAATGTGGACTTCCTCATCATTTCTACCCTTTTGACCATGGCATATGGCCTTGAGACGCCTTGTTCCCCCTTTGTTCCATCATTATTCACATGACACTTATTGATTGAGGGATGAACCATGGAACTATCTTTTGTTAGTTTGTGTAGCTTAGACAAATGTTCTAGTCTCAGGTAGTGTCTATGAGGCTAGATACACAGATGGAATAATGATCTCCAATACCCAGAAAAAGTTTCTAAGGAAAATTGTGTTAATTAGAATTAATTAGGCAATTTAATTATTTTCCTAAGTCTAACTTAGGAAAAAAAGTTCAATTAATTGAGATTAATTAAGACAAGTCGATTTTCCTGTAGTGACTTATAGAATTTAATGGGGTCAAGATGATCTTAGTCATCAATTGAGATTAAATCATGGATGTTGATTACTTAATGAGAGATTATAAAAGGAAATCGATGGGCATTTGGAGAACACATTAGTGTGACAAATTTGCAGTGATAGCATGGAGGACACCGAAAATAGGGTTTCAGTAGGAGAAATTGAGGATAGAATTTTTGGAGAAATTCTTCATAGAGATTCCAGTATTCCAAGAGGAGGCTGAATTATTTTTCAAGTGGGAGTCAGATTTAGCTAGTGCAAATTGCTTGTTTATCTAGTGTGAGTTGTTGTGTGAAAATTTCAAGTCTAAAATATTATTGCAGCAACTAGAAATTATTTTTTCTATTTGTAAATTAATTTTAACAATTTATTTGCTATAGCAAATATCAAATAACTCACACTACAATCTTCACAAATAAAACTGTGGAAAATAAAATGTTGGAAACTAAGAAATTCTAGCACACATAAAAAATTTGATATCGTTATTTTGGACAGTTGTCCCCGGAACAACGCAAATTGGGAAAACCGACGTAGCAGTTGAGGTTTTTTTATTATTATGCGGCAGTGAAGTTATGAGTACAATATGGATGTTGAAAACTAACAATCCACATGAAGAAAATCTATGAAATATATTCCCTAATCAACCACAGCACTCGCACTGCCTGCACTCCCGCGTTCTTGTACTCGCATTCCTGCACTTGCGCATTATTGCATTTGCGTTCTTGCACTGGGACTAACTCAGCGTCTTATTGCTGCCTCTCTGGATCTGGAAATCTTCCTTTGGATCACTGTCCTTGCCCCTCACTGACACTGCGTCCCTCTCTAGCTCGAAATGTACTGCTGTTAGCTCAATCTGCATAAGGAACTGCTGCTCAAGTGTCTCATCTCCATCACCACATCAATCCCTTCTTATATCTCCCTGCTGGGACTCCAACGACCAAGATTAAATCTTAGTCGATGGCTCATATCATTTTTGGATCGATCCGTGTGAGTTTCTAGAGAATTATCACCTTGACTTAATTAATTATGATTACTTAACCAATTTTCCTAAGTTTAGACTCAGGAAACATTAAAAAAAATAGGCTAATAATCTAATTAAGTCATCTCTGGATGGAATTTCCAGAAACAATTTCTAGGTTGTGGAGATCTCATGTATTCTAGCCTCTCCACCAAGTTTCGTGACTAGAACACATCCGATGCTACAAAAAATAACACTCCCTCTTAGTGAGGACTTTGTTCTAGTGCTACACATCCTGCCACAACACCCTGTCTCTGTACTATCTCCTGTCACGCTGCTCATGTCTGGCCATATTACCCACCAACCACTGCGCGACTCTGATGTTGCTTCCGTGTTGTTGCTGACACTGCCATATTGTTGCCAACCCTGTATTTGCACTGCAACTCCCTCCCATTTGTTGCTACTGCAACTGCAACTATTGCAACTAAGATGCATCCAAAATACTTTGTCCCTGCTACTAAAACGGGTTCTACACCATACCTATCTGTTCTCTGAAATAGACGAACTTAGCTCTCCCTAGAGCTTTTGTGAGTGTGTCTGCAACCTGCTCATCTATGGATACATACTGTAGTTGGATTGCTCCACACTGCACACAATCTCTAATGAAATGACATCGAATATCTATGTGTTTCGACCTGTCATGAAACACTAGATTCTCAGAGAGCTTGATGCAACTCTGATTACCACAGTAGACGCTAGTCGCCTCCATCCTTTGCTTGAACAAGCTTACTAGCACCTTCTGAAGCCATATCTCTTCTCATGTAGCTGTGCTTGCTACAAATACTCTGCTTCTGCAGAGCTCAGTGCTACTGACTTTTGCTTCCTACTGCATCAAGAGACCATCCCTAATCCAACGCTGAAGTAATACCTAGAGGTACTTTTCTTGTCCATTGAACTAATTGCCAAATCTGCATCTGTGAACCCACACAGTTTGACATCATCTCCTCGAGTATTTCTCAACCCATACGCGATTGTGCCACACACATACCTCAAAATGTGCCTCACTGCTGCCCAATGTACCGTCTTTTTCTCCACCATAAATCGCTGAGGGTATTGACTGCGAAGCAGATATCAAGCCTAGTGTTGACCAGATACATAAGAGAACCAATGAGCTATCTATACAAGGTGGGGTCAACATCCTTGTCGTTTGATGCATCTATCTTCGCTGAAGCAATACCTAGAGGTATTTTCTTGTCCATTGAACTAATTGCCCAATCTGCATCTGTGAACCTACACAGTCTGACGTCATCTCCTCGAGTATATCTCAACCCATACTCGATTGTGCCACAAACATACCTCAAAATGTGCCTCACTGCTGCCCAATGTACCGTCTTTTGTTCCAACATAAATCGACTGAGGGTATTGACTGCGAAGCAGATATCAAGCCTAGTGTTGACCAGATACATAAGAGAACCAATGAGCTGTCTATACAAGGTTGGGGTCAACATCCTTGTCGTCTGACGCATCTATCTTCTTCCAGTTGGTGATCACAGGCGTAGACATGGGTCTACAATCTTGCATTCTGAACCTCTTCAGAATATCTGTAGCATATGTCCCTTGACCAAGGAAGACCTCCTCGTGTTTCTGCCACACTTCCAATCTTAGGAAATAGTGCAACAACCCCAATTCCTTCATGTCAAACTCTGCTGCCAGGTTCCTCTTGCAGTTCTCTATGAGCCCTGATGATCTTGTCAGGAAGAGGTCATCCACATACAATATTAGGATGAGTGGCTCATCCTCTACCATTAAATAGTAAAGGTTAGGATCTGTGTAACTCTTGACAAATCCCATTTGCGGAAAGTAGTTGTCAATCCGACCATACCATGCCCTAGGAGCTTGCTTGAGCCCGTATAGATCTTTCTTCAATCTGCACACATGAGTGTGCCTCTTATGAGTCACGAAGCCCTCTGGTTGTTCTATGTACACTTCTTCCTCTATCACCTTGTTCAAGAATGTGACCTTGACGTCCATTTGGTGAACTTGCCACCCCATTTGAGCTGCTAGGCATATAAATGACCGAATAGAAGTGTATTTGGAAACTGGGGTGAAGGTCTCCTCATAATCTATCCCTACTTTCTGTGCATACCCCTATGCCACGAACCTAGCCTTGCACTTTTCCACACTGCCATCTGCAACATACTTGATCTTGTAGATCCATCGAGAACCTACAACTGACTCGTCTTCAGGCCTCGACACCACCTGCCAAACATCATTCGTTATGATAGAGCTATACACCTCTACTATGGCATCTACCCACACCTGATGTTGTGCGGCCTCTTGAAAGTTGGAAGGTTCTGCAACCTGAGCCACCAATGCTTGGTACTTGTCAGGTTTTTTGCATTGTCTCTTATTCGTCATAGGAGTTCCAATAAACTCCTCTACATCTCTCAATGTCTAACAAACCTCTTTGTTGGCTCGACCACTAGTGGTGGCAGGTTCAACTAGCTCCTCCTCACCCTGCCTGCTTCGTCTGCTGTGAACTCATTGGATTTCCTGCTCCTGAGGAAACGTTGGTATTGGTCACTGTACTACATCCATGTGACTATTCTACTGCCGGTACCATTGGATGCCCCTACTGCTGGACCAATGGAGCTTCCGCTGGCTGATTTTGATCACCTGCAGGCATCTCATGAGATCTCTTGAAAGCTTGGTCCTCCACGAACTTTACGTCTCGTCTCACTACAATATTCCTATTGATAGGAATGTAGATCCTGAATTCCTTTGAGGTTTTGCTATACCCAACGAGAAACCACTTCTTTGTAGTCTGATTCAATTTGGTTTCCTCTCATCTGGCACATGGCAATAAGCAATGCTGTCGAAAATCCTGAAGTGACTAACTTCTGGCTTCTTCCCTGAGAAGACTCCTCCTAGTGTTTTCCTCCCCAATTCTCTATGAGTCCTATTCTGAATATACATTGTTGTGTTACATACCTTTACCCAGAAACCTAGGCAAATTTGGTCATATAACATCACTTTTGCAGCCCTGACTATAGTTCTGTTTTTCCGCTCCGCTACTCCATTCTGCTGTGGATTGTATGGAGCTGTCCACTCTTTTCTGATGCCTTCCTTCGCACAAAAACCTATGAGGCCTTTATCAATATACTCTCGACCATTATCTGAGCGAAGCACCTTAATCTTTTTCCCTATCGCATTTTCCACGAGAGCCTTAAACTCCTTGAAACAATCAAAGACCTCATCCTTGGTCTTTAAGAAATAGATCTAGGTTTTTCTGGAATGGTCATCAATAAAGGTGAGGAAATATTCAGCCCCATTGAGAGCTCTAGTGGACATTGGGCCACAAATATTTGAGTGTATAAGTCCTAACACGCCATTTGCTTTGTTGTCACTTCTTGGGAATGTTGTCTTAGCATATTTCCCAAGCACGCACCCTCTGCATACATCATCGTGTTTTGTGCCCAGTTCTAGAACTCTTGTTACTATTTCCCTAAGCATCTTGAGTGCTCCTTGATGTAAATTTCGCACTGCTATGTCGTAATTCATTCAACTCCTTCCCACTGCTACTGTCACTGCCTACCAGTGCCATTGGAGAATCGAACTGCAACTTGTATAACCTGTTGCTTCGAACTCTAAGTTGTCTCACCCTATTCCAGCTTGGGTGTTTGACAAACACATTTTTCCTTACAAAGTGGACATCATATCCCTTATCTTGTAGTGGGATATTGAAATTGGGTTCATACCCAATCCTGACACATTCAGTACCTCTGTAGCGTTGGTACTTGCTCTTGATTCCCTCTGAAAATTGATAGTACCTCTCCTTACTGGAGTACATTTTGTTTTGCTTACCATCATAATCTGGAAATCCATCTGCTGCTCATTGTAGCTAGAGAAATATTCTCTAACCCTTGTCATATGAGATGATGCTCCACTTTCTATATACCAGACACCTTGTGAAGTTGAGTCTGATAGCAAGCAAATTCACTCTAGTCTGGAAGACAACTCTGAAGCTCCGTGAATATCAAATTGATCCATGGACATATTGAAGAATTATTTTGTGTGTTATTCCTCTTCCCCTCGACACTGATTCTACTGCTGCAAACAACAAAACCCTTTGTGCCTCAGATTAGTGATCTGCTCCTGAAAATAACTCTGTTGCTGCTCCCTTTGCTTGCTAGAATCATTATTCTCTGGAAATCGATCTTTTTTCTGCCACCTGCAACTAAAAATTGATTTTTTCCTAGCAATTCGTACTGCTTGGCTAGGTGATCTGTGTAGCCTTTGCGAATTTCCTATAGTTGCTCGCTCTGAACAATGAAATTCCTGCTTCTTCAATCTGAGCTACCAATCTGCTAAACTAGCTTTGGTACCATGTGAAAATTTCAAGTCTGAAATTTTATTGCAGCAACTGGAAATTATTTTTTCTAATTGTAAATTAATTTTAACGATTTATTTTCTACAACAAATATCAAATAACTCACACTATAACCTTCACAAATAACACTACGAAAAATAAAATGTTGGAAAATGAGAAACTCTAGCACACATAAAAATTTTGACATTGTTATTTTGGACAATTGTCCCCGTAAAAACCTAAGTAACCGGATTCGTTATATAGGGTCCATGAATCCGAATCTGGCGTGTCGGACACGATTCGCCCGAAAATCGTGTCCAAAAAACATGACACGTCGAATCCCAAGCGTGTCACGAAATTCACCAGCGTGTCACGATTTTTGACATCGTGTCAGGCGGAATTGGGCGGCGGCTGTGTCACCGAACCTACCGTCATTGCAACGATGAAGGAAAGTCGTGCAAATTAGAAATCAAGTTTTGCGCAGACTGAAGCCGGTTGTGGAAAAAGCGGTTGCGAGAGGCCACAGGGCCGAATTTGTTGACGGCGAGTATATCGTTGAGTTTCATTTTGGTCAGTGCACATTGTCATGAGACAAAATTTACACCAATCGACTTAACCACAAAGGGATTCGATTGGAAATGCATGTGGGGAAAGGCGCAGGCCAATTTGAGCTTTTGTCAAAAGAAAAAATAAAAAAATAAACCCAAAATTTGTCTACAGCGACACTGAATTCATTGTTCAAAAGCATTGATATGTGCGTTGGTGTGAGCAATAAGGTTAGCCGGGGCATTTGCCAAGTCTGCGGGATCATATTAGTGGTTGGACAAGATTAACACTGTCATGGACGTGAAGTATTTACTATCAACCATAAAAGAACGGTGAAGGGGTCGACTATTATTTGCAGAGGACCACATTAACAATTTGAAGTGCCCAAATTAAAGATTGCAAGGAACATGAAATCTGTCTCTTGTGACAGATTGCCATACGACTCTTTGCGGGCCAAATCTGAGACTGGTGCTAAGCGTATTCACTGTCAAGTCAAAGAAGAAACACATCACATACAAATCCAACAAAGATTCAAGCTTGAGGTTATTATTCCTGGAAGGCATCATGATTTGAGTGTATTAATGTTGTAGCAAGACTCTTTTGATCAAAGTACACAGTGCGCTGAAGCGGGTCGATCCTTGCCACCTTTTGCTGAGTTCAGAATGCTGAAGAAGGACGGGTTTTCACATCATTAACGATAGAAACTGATATATATTTCATGCCACAAATCAGGTTCCACTGTTCCTTCATTTATAAACCCAACTGAAATGTGATTCTCACAATTGTGAATGTTCCAGAATTCTAGTTATTACTGTTCTTGCTTAATCGTGCTTATATCATTCTACAAACTTTAACACAAACCCAGAAATTGTTGAAATTTATGAAAACTGAAGGAAAGGGAATTTTACAGTCAGCAATATATATATATATATAATTTTTAATTTTTAATATATATTTATAATTTTTAATATATATATATATATATATATTTTATTTTTTTAACAAAATAATATATAACGAATCCTACGTGTCCTGTTCCGGAGGGTCGACGTGTCCGAATCTGACACAACGAATCCCGAATCCTACGAATCCTGAATCCCCGTGTCAGGGGGCTTAGGTAAAACCGGTGCAGAAACTGAGGGTTTTTTTATTTTTATGTAGTGGGGAAATTCTAAGTGATGCTGAAAACTGACAATCCACAGTAAGAAAATCTGGCAAATATATTCCCTATGCAACCCCAACACTCGCATTCCTACACTTGCGTGTTCTTGCACTCGCATTCCTACACTCGCACGTTCCTGCGCTGGGAATAACTCAGCCTCTTGCTGCTGCCTCTCCGGATCTGGAAATCTACCCCCAGATCACTATCCCTTCCCCTCACTGACATTGCGTTCCTCTTTGGCTCGATCTCTACTGCTGTTAGCTCGATCTGCACAAGGAACTACTACTCAGGTGTCTCATCTCCATCATCACATCGATCCCTTCTTATATTTTCTTGTTGGGACTCCAATGACCAAGATTAAATTTTAATCGATGGCTCAAATCATTTTTGGATCGATCCGTGTGAGTTTCTAGAGAATTCTCACCTTGACTTAATTAATTCTGATTAATTAACCAGTTTTCCTAAGTTTAGACTTAGGAAACGTAAAAAAAAATAGGTTAATAATCTAATTAAGCCATCTTTAGGTGGAATTTCTAGAGACGATTTATGGGTTATGGAGATCTCATGTATTCTAGCCTCTCCGCCAAGTTTCGTGACTAGAATACATCCAATGCTACAAAAACTAACATGTTGGAGATACAAATTGATTTCCAGTTGTTGGATACAGTTTCCAGAGGAAGTGCAAGTGGCTTTAGTGTGTTGCTGGAGGAAATATATTTGCTAAAACAATTTTTTGGAGGCTGAGCATATTCTTGAAGGAGGACATGCACATCTATAGTTTGCCTGTGCCAATTGTTGGAGGAGGTGCGAGTTGCAAAGAGAGGGCCGATTTGGTTTGTAGAAGGAAATCGTGAATTTCCAGTTCAATTTTGCTGTAGAAGTGAAGTAAAAATCTTTTTGGAGCTTTGCCAGTGTTAGGCAAGAAGTTTATGTAATCCTTGATTTGCTGAAGAATTAATAATATAAACCTTCATCTGCAGAACCGATTTTCCCCACACTAGGGTTTTTCGAGGGACATTTGTCCAAAAATATTGGTGTTTATTATTTTATGTGTGTTATTTTCTTAGTTCCTGTGATTTAATTTTGGTGAAGTTGCAGTAGTGTTTTATTTAGTATTTGTTGAATATAATTTGTAAAAGACAAATGATCTATTTTACAAATAGGTGAATAATAACTAGTAACTGCAAAAATATTAAAAAATTCACATGGTATTAGAGCAAATCTCAGGTAAGAAGAGGCTCTGCACAGGCACAAGAAGAGAAAACCAAGGGTTTATATAACCTAGTTCCTGTTCTTCAGAATTATTTGGGTTTTGCTATATTCTGAGGGTTTACAAAATGGCCTCAGTAGGATTGAGAGATTATAATAGATTGGATGGAGCCTCAAATTATGGTGTCTGGAAAGCCAAAATTTCTTTATTGTTAGAAGAGAATGGTCTCAAGGAGTATGCGAGCAATGTGATTTGTTGGAAAATGTAACTAGGTTTGGACTTCATAATTATCATTATACATGTATCGTTACGTATTTCACGAAAAGACAAAAGAAGAAAAATAAATTGTCATCATTATTATTATTATTATTATTTCATTAGTCAAGCATGTTCTTCATGCTTCTAGGGTTTATTGAGTCAAAATAAAAGTTGTCATTAGTCAATCTATTGTACTCAAGTAAGTCCCATTTGGACTTTTGAAAGAAAGAAGAGAAAAATAATTTTATTTGAGTCAAAAGAGTCTTTTTATCACCCACAAGACTAGGTCGGACTTGCCTATACAAGTCGGCCTTGGAAGGGATAGATTCGACCTCCAGGATATGTATATATAGAGGAGTTCGACCTCATTGTAGCAGCATAAGCAACCTCGATTTTGGTGCAAGAAAAGAGCAAGAAGACAAGAAAAAAGTCAAGGAAAGAAGAGCGAAAGTCAAAGGAGAGAGTGAAGGTTTAAGAAGGAAAATTTTTGTGATCCTGTGCCCTAATTCTTCCACAGGTGCGAAAATTTTAGACAATTGCGAGGGGCCGAAAATTGCAGACCTGTTGCAAGGGCCAAAATTTAGAGTTTGACCAGATTTGAAGAGCTTTGACCATTGTTGACTTGGTTGAGGAAGATTTGAAGGAGGGCTGCGTGGGTCTTGTGGGAGGTCTTTGTCTTGGATTTTGGGTTTTGGATTTCTCACTTTGATTTGATTCTATAAGAAGAGAAGTTGGTTAGGTTCTCTTCCTTGTGGGGTTTTGCCCTAGCTTGGAGCCTATATCCTATGTTCATTGTCTTTTGTGATCTTCTTCGTTTATGTTTTGGTAATTGTTTGATAAAGAGAACATATTAAGATTAATAAGAATCCAAGAAACATTCACAAACAATTGTCAAGTAAGAGAAATCAACCCTAAATTGCTAGCCTTTTGGTTTCTCAACATGGTATTAGAGCTAAGATGAGGAGAAGGCAGCTTGAAGATCACTTTTGTTGGCATAAGTTGAAGGAGGCACAAGGATCATCATCATTAGCAGTCATCATTTTAAAGAAGATCATCATCGTAGCAGTCTCTCTCTTTTGACTATATTGGAAATTTCTTTGAAGACATCTCTATAAAAGACATTACTTAAGCGGCATCAAGATTCTTTGGAACATCATATACATTATTGGAAGTATCATCATTGAAGCAATTATTGTTCCATCCATCCTAGGAGGACATCTGTGAAGATTCTTGGTAACATCAAGATACTTGAAGGCATTGTCATCAAGAACTCCTTTGACAAGTAAGTAATTTATTACACTCCATGTCTCAAACTTCAAATTAAATGGCATCTTTTTATAAGGAAGGCAAAAAACTTGATGGGTCATCAAATTCCAAGCTTGGAAGAAGAGAATTGATTTGGTTCTCATAGAAAATGAAGTCATGGACCATGTTGTAGGTAAAGTTTTAGAACTAGACAAGACAAGACTCAAGAATTGGCCAAGTACAATAAAGGAGAAGTTAGGGCTCAAAGAATTCTCGTTGAGTCCTCCAAAAATCATCTTATCCCCTTTGTTGCAGATTTGGGAACATCTAAAGAAGTCTATGACAAATTGGTAAAACTATATTCTGTCAATACTACAGGGTAGTAAATATCTTTGAGGAATCAACTTTAGAAAACAAGGTTGTCAAAATATGAAGAATTGGCCTCACACCTTGTGAAAATCTCAAAATTGAAAGATCAACTACAAGGGCTTAGAGAAGTCATATGTGATTTTGAATTAACTACTTGTGTACTCAATGTTCTACCTTCAGATTAGAGTAGTTTTGTGACCAACATCTATTTAAGAAAAGGCACTCCAAACTTTGATGAGCTATGGGCTTTATGTATTCTAGGAGAATCAAGATTGAAAGCCAAAGATGACACCGAACCCAACAATGAAAATGTCAAGCTTTTGCTGCTAGATCAAAGAAGTTTGGAAAATTTGGAAGATTTGAACCTTGTCGAAAATATAACAACAACAACAATCAGTTATGGGGAGCCTGAGACATGTTCAAAGTACAATTCTTTGGGTGCAATGAATATGGACACTTAAAAAGGGATTGTTCGAAGGATCTTGATAACAAGAAGAGTAACAAAAGGTAAGAGAGAAGTGGATCCCACATTGCAAAAGAAGATGAAGAACCTGAGAAGAAACTAAAGACTAAAGATCGTAAGGACCTCTATTATTAAAGGAGTTTACTATTACTAGGTTTTACAAGTAGTTTGTTTTCTCTTTTATTAGAATATGGTGGTTAGAGTAATAGTTGCAAAAGGATCTTGGGAGTTGCATATTATGGTATTGTGAAAAGAAGCATATAGCATTGGAAGAGTTAGTTTTATCACAAAAGATTGGAAGCAGTCATCTAATTTTCTAGCAAGCACTGATAGAAGGATTTGGACAGCAAGCACCTTACAGTGAATGCAACAATTTCAAGTTGTATGAAGTTGATCTAGAAGCAGCCATTTAGCTAAAAAGGGGGAGTGTCTACTATAGAAGCAAAACCATTAGCAGAATTAAGGTCATTAGAAGTTTCTACAGTGTATGGAAGAATCATAGTAACACGGCAGAAGTATATTCCACTAAAAGAACATTAATGTAGCATCAACGCAATGTAGAAGTATGAAGGTATGGAGATAATAGTCCAGTAGCAACATGAAAAGAAGCATTTCTCATCATAAATAAGGAATTTCATCATTCATGGACATCATCTTCAAAGAAAAGAATTCAACTAAATGCAGGTATGAAAGGAAGAAGTATGCTTATTGGATATTTAGAAAAATGATTCATATCTCCAAAGAATATTAAAGGAAGAACATGATGCAGAAATATACTTGGGAGCATAAGTATGGTATGACTTGGTTAGACTGGAAAGTAAGGACTCTTTCATATGGTTGTTTAATATATAGTAACATGACAGATGGGCAGAACACGTTGATATTTGATCAATATCCAATATGGTCTCGTGAAGAACGTAAGGAAGATAGTAATGACAACTTTAGAGGGAGCTAGAAGCACAAAGTGGCTTGAAGAATCTTATAGTTCGAAATGAGAAGTAACATCACTTGATTTGGCAATTTTGATGATGAGGAAAGATGTTTGGGATATGGTATGACTTCCAGGAAGAATATATAATTGAAGTGTGTACATTGTAAACGCAAGAAAGGCAACAAATTGATACAAGAAGTCCTGAGATAACTTGTTTGTTACTTCATGGTATGATGGATTCAATATTGATCTAGAAGTTCACTTTCCGCACATGGATAGAGGGAACCATAATTGGCTCTACATTGATTGGTTTGACAGATACTATTGCTAACAATGATACTACTAATGGTTAGTGGAAAGTGTTATAATTTCTTAAAAAAGAATGAAGGCAAAAACCATGTCATGAAGATAGATTTTGGTTCCATAAGATGTTTGACTTGATGACATGATAAGAGCTATGTAAAGATTGACATCCTGGGAGGTCGAAGCTTGGATTTTATGATGCAAGATAGGAGCCCTGCAACTACAATTAAATCTCCACTGGAAAACAAGTAGTTGATGAATGAGACAAGTTGATTCTTGAGGATTTATTTCCCTGGTTTGAGAGGGAGAAAGGATCTCCTACCTAGTTGAAAGGGAGTAATGGTGGACGCCATATTCTCCATGTGTCATGAACTAGGCTAGGACTAACAGTCGTAAGTCTAGTGAAGGCACTGGTAGAGATAATGGAGGATTGGGTAAGCATCTGGACCAATATTCTTTGAGGATTGAGTATGCAAGATAAGAGTTGTCTTGAGGAGGACCAATATTGTTTGAGGATTGGGAATCCAAGATAAGAATAGTCCTGTAAGGACTTACCTAGTGAACATGCAGATGGGGTATGTGCCTTGAGAGACAGTGGTTGTGGTGTCCAAATGTATGCCTCCTGACATTGTCCTCTAATCTGGTGGAGAGTTAGAGTTTGTCATTCAAGACCTTCCTATTTTATAATTGACAATGTTAGTTGTGACAATGATGCCTATCAATCCGAACTCTTCTTATGGAATATTTCAATTTGAGAGTATCCTTGTATCCTGTTGTGTAATGATGAATACCTCCCTAGTTAAGAGGGAGTGTTGGAAAATGTAACTAGGTTTGGTCTTCATAATTATCATTGTACTTGTATCATTTTGTATTTCATGAAAAATCAAAAGAAGAAAAATAGATTATTATTATTTCATTAGTCAAGCATGCTCTTCATACTTCTAGGGTTTATTGAGGTAAGAAATTTTTTCATGAGTCAAGTTCCATATGGACTTTTGAAAGAAAGAAGAAAAAACAAATTTTATTGAGACAAGAGTCTTTTTGTCATCCACAAGATCAAGTTGGCCATGCCTGGAAAAGTCAGCCCTGGAAGGGACAAATTCAATGTCCTCGATGTGTTTATATAGAGAAGAGTTTGACCTCATTGTAGCAGCATCAAACAACTTCGAGTTTTGTGCAATAAAAGAGCAATAAGACAAGCAAAAAAGGCAAGGAAAGAAGAGCGAAAGTCAAAGGAGAGAGAGCAAAGGTCCAAGAAGGAAATTTTTTGTGATCTTGTGCCCTAATTTTGCCACACGTGTGCAAATTTCAGACAGTTGCAGGGGTCGAAAATTGCAGACCTGTTGTAGGGGCTGAAAGTTAGAGTTGGACCAAATTTGAAGAGCTTTGACCATTGTTTTGTTGGTTGGATTTGACTTGGTTGAGGAAGATTTGAAGGAGGGTTGACTTGGGTCTTGTGGGAATTCTTGGACTTGGTTTTCTCACTTTGATATGATTCTGTAAGAAGATAAGATAAGATAATTTTATTAATGTCCAACGAATGACCACAAAGTAGGTCAATGGGACTGTCGGTTACATAAGGGGGCCGTGTCCAGTAGGAGAACCAATCGGTCTCCTCAGAAAGACAAATGCTGAAAGGAAGATAGAAACTAAAAACGAGGCGGGTTGGGAAGAGCGTATGGAGCTCCGATCCCGGCCACGCCTGTTGATCTCTAGACTGCGTCGTAGTCTCACTGGTGAAGAAGACCCTGGGGACTCGGATGTGGGAGTCCGCTACTCCTAGCATCCGAGGCCGAGAGAAAAGAGCTGTGGGTAGTTCAGCAAGGTTTGCTGGTTTGAAGCGGTGGGCGCTGGTTGCCTCCCATTGTGTTGTCTCTGTGATCTAATGATCCTGGGCCGCCTCTCGGGGAGATGCCTGGAACGGTTCTACTGTTGGGCCCTCGTAAGTAAGGGGCCTCTCCTCTTAACTGAACGAGGGTCTGCCGATCTGTGTGAGCCGGACTGATCGGTACTCGGACTGGTTGATCTCTTGACTCCTCGGGCTGAGGGGAGTATGCTGAAGAAAGAGGTGATCTGACGAGTAGTGTTGGGTCGGACTGGAGGCTGGAGGAAATGCTCCCGATGCTTTAGAGTCTCCTGGATGTAAAGTGTGACACATCCTGGTCCGTGTAGCTGAAGAAGCTGGATAGGTTCTGTGGTCCTCTGAACAGACAGTGGTAGCGACCTCTGATCTCATAATATATCGAACAACCGAAGATGAAGTGCCATTCAGTTTCCACCTCCTGTGTATGGCATAGCCAGCAAGTCCTGTCAACTCTCTCTATCTCGTGGTCTGTCTCTACCCGAAGCCTATGTGATCCAACTCTAAACTGCCCGAGGGGGATCCGAAGAGCATGCATCCAATGGAAGCGTGTACTGGGGGCGAACTATAAGCCCGTCTCTGATACTCAAGAAGTGCTCTGCATAGAACGCCATCTTTGGGCGCAGGCCCCCCGGGGGGTTAATCCATGTGACCTGGATAAACTGCCTGTAGATGTCTTCCTTGATGATCTTGTTTAGTTCCTGCCTGGGGGGGAGTCCTCTGGGGGCATTCAGGGAATACCGAAAGGGGGGGAGATGATCTATATGGAGTCCCACTGCCTCGAGGAACTTCGAGACCCCTGTATACCAACACTTGGCTTTTCTTGGTTGGGTGCGGTCGATGGCTTCAGAAGAGCAGTAGGCTAGATAAGGGTACCTTTCGCGTCCTTTCAATGTATCTGCGAAGCTCCAGGCTTGGTGAAGAAAAGAGACCAGTCTGAAGGCTGTCTCAAGGCGGAAGGGCTGCGCACCAAACTCGGCCAGTATGATTTGATGTGGGATAGTATGCTTGCAACGGATAATACGTCGGAGGAGAAGGGTTTGGACTCTCTCAACTGCTGCCCAATCAGACTCAAGCAAGGAGGGGCCCCAAATTTCCGATCCGTACAGGACCGTGGGTCGGATCAGGGCGTCCATAAGGCTCAATTTGGACGAGATGTCCTGGAAGTGGTGGCAGAAACATTGTCTCTCTAAAATGGCTAGAGAGCCATACCCCTTATTGATTCGAGGTTGCAGAGCTGGCCGCATACTGAACCGGGGGACCGAAAACTGTACTCCCAAGTATGTGTAGCTATTGGTAATCTCCACTCTCTCTCCCTTGAAGAGAAATCGGAGATCCTGAGACTTCTTCATCCCGTTGAAGACTATTACCTTTGTCTTACTCAGGTTCACTGACAATTTCCGGAGATCACAGAATAGGGCTAACGCATCCAGCTGCCTCTGGAGACCTTCTTGTGATGAGGATAAGAGTGCAATGTCATCTGCAAAGAGTAATATATAGATCAAAACCTGATGAATATAGCAACCGTCAGACTCCTGTATGTGTTCCCGCAGAAAGGCTTCGAGCTCATCAATATATATCCCAAATAAGGTGGGGGAGAGTGGGCACCCCTGCTTAACTCCAATCGTGCTCCGGATGAACTCAGATAGTCCCCCCACCGTGCGAAGACGGCCCAGGACAGACTCGTATAGACGCATAACAGCAATCAGCCGGGAGTTTGGGGTATTAGTGTCTTTGAGTCGCTGTAGAAGATCCTCTCTCGGGACTGAATCAAAAGCCTTCCGGAAGTCCACAAAGCAGCAGTACACCTTCGAGGACCGGTGGCGTGCTTCCTCGATCACAGCATGGAGTGTAAAAATGTGGTCAATGGTCTGATGATCTGGCCTGAAACCAGCTTGGCCTCTGGCCCTGAGATCTCTTTCTTCAAAATCACCGGAAAGCTTTCTATGGAGGATAGTGGCATAGAGTTTTGAGAATGTATGGCCCACCATAATTGTCCTGTAGTTGTTGGGGTCCGAGGTATCCCCTGACTTATGGATGGGATATATAATATGGTGGGACCATATGGGGGGGAACCCTTCTCGGACCACATGGTTGAAGAGATCTGCCAGGTATCCGACTAAGGGTCGGATGCCTTGTTTGAAGAATTCGGCTTGGAATCCTTCCTCGTTCGCTGCTTTGCTGCTATTCATTGCCCAGATGGCTTCCCTGACATCTTTATCAGTGAACAGGTGGCAGGAGAGGGGAGGAGATGTGACCTGGATCTGGGACTGTCCGGGAATGTCGTAAAGGCGGGAGGTGTGTGAGAACATGGAGACTGGGTCGAGATCGGAGGGAGGAGGAGAGCGACGGGGGAGGATCTTGCCCCAGAATTGCTTGGGGGAATGGGTAAGGAGGGCGGAAAGCTCCCGTCTTTGTTGGGAGATGAACTGCCGTTTTTTGTGACGGAGGAGGCGACGGTAATTCTTTTGGATGGCAGAGTATGAGGGAAGGGACTGGCGGAAGGCTTGGCGGAGATCCTGGTGGAGGAGTTTACATTCTGTATCGTACCATTTGTTCATAGGGGAAGTTCCTGTCTTACGGGAGGTTGAGGGGGTCCGAATTGAGTGCGGAAAGGATTTAAGCGCCGACTCCTAGATTGCTGAGGAGAGACAGTGATACTTATCTGAGACAGTCTCGAGACAGGAGAAGTCATCCGAGTCGGGGAGGATTTGTTTGAGTGAGGAGGAGAAAATGTCGGGGTCGCCCTCATCAAAACGGAAGATGGTTCTACCTGGGGATCGGGGTGGGGGGTGGGTTGGTCGGGGGGGGGGGATCAAACTGAAGAGAAAGTGAAAGCAGTGCGTGGTCGGCTAGAGGGATGGGAGATACGGAGAGATTCCGGATAAAAGGGAGCAGTGTTCGACCGGTTAAGGCGTAATCCACCACACTAGCCCCTCCTCCATGAGGCCTACACGTGAAGAAGTGGGATTCTGGGAAGCGCGAGAGGTCGTTCAGAATTATCAGATCATGTGATTCGCCCAATTGCATAAGATGTCTACTGTAGGCTGTGATGGGGCCCAGAGCGTCCTCCGAGGTCCTCTGCAAGCCTACTGAAGCCAGGTCAACACCCCTAGTGCAGAACACATCCTCGGACTGGTCATGGAGTGGGACCTGCTGGTCCTTGGTACGGGCATTGAAATCCCCCATGATGATAATTTCTCCATCAGCTGAGTATTTAGTGATGTCTGGGTATATGTTGGTGAAGGGGTCCCTTTCTACACCGTCGTGGATGGCAAACGGAGATGTGGTTGGGGGGAAGTAACAAACTGCAATAAAGATATCCCTCAGGGGTGGGGCTCCAGTTCTGATTCGGATCCACATGTATCTGGCGTACTCATCTGTATTTGCCACTGTGACTCTGTCTCTGAGCTCGTCTTTGACTAGGCACGCTACTCCCCCTGATCCTCTGACTCCCCCTGAGCTCCTTGTTTCCTGTCTACATACTGAATGCCATTGGTACCCTGTTATGTCTGGGAGAGGCCGAACTGGGCTCTCGTGGGTCTCTGTTACTAGAAGGATATCTGCTGACTCAAGGGCATCGTAGAGTAGCCCAGGTGAAGACCAAAAAGACCCATTTCCGTTCCAGCAGTGAATTGAAATCCCTGTTGTTCGGCGCCTCCCCAGGCGGACCCGTCATTTGGAACTGCCTGATCGAGGTGTCCATCCTGGGGGGAAGGAGTCTCGAATGACCGCACGGAGGTTCCTTATGACTGCCCATTTTCCCGCTTGTCTTGCTGCAGCCACTTGTTCCCTAGCCTGTTTGAGTTCAGCCACCTGTGCCCGAGTGAGATCCTCATCAAGGAATATCCTGTGTGGAAGGCCGAATAGCTTCCGTTTAGCTCGAAGAGCATAAAGGCGATCTGTGGTGTTATGGAATCGGATAAATAAGGTGGAGTCCTGTCCCAGCCAAGCTCTGTCTAATCTTATATCGGATATGTCGAGGGTGTCTCTCAAGAATCCTGTGGCCACCTCCATCGGATCTGCTGAAGAAAGAGGGAGAGGGAGACCTCTCACTTTGAGGTTTAGCTCTCTCGCTCTACGGGATCGTTCTTCCACGAGTTTGGCCTGTACAACTTCCTCTACTGCTGTGATAGGAGGGGATTTGTCTTTCCCCCGAACCACCTGTGCCCATGAGCTGATGTGTGTTTCTGTTTCCTGTCTGAGGGAAACCTGTTGTGATATAATCTCCTCCTGCTTGTTCCTGATCTCCTGGATTTCTGCATGCAAAGTTGTCTCTGTGGGGTCTTCCTGCACTGATTTCCGAAGGGACAAGTTTTCCCCTTCCACAAAGGAAACTCTGTCATTGAGTGTGTTTACTTCGGCCCGGAGCTTGTCATTCTCGGTTTCAAGGGAATCTACTCGACGTAACAATTGTTTGATTTGAGATGTCCAGAAGGCGAAGTCTGACTCCATGGCAATGTCTCTGGGGCTATAGGTCTCTTCCGGTTGGTTAAGGCACTGGCGGAGGTAACGGGAAGGTCCTCTGTTGTTGAATGGGTTACTGAGGTGGATCTCGTGCTCTGGTTCCGTGTGTGTCTTCGGGGAACCCATATTTAACCTGTCATTTTAAAATTTGCAGGAGCAGACGAGGGTTTGCAGGGGCCGATGTGAGTTCGACGCGAGCAGAACGAATACGGGCCGCAGAGAAGGTAGAGACGGGGGGCCGGCGTTATCTAACGGGCCGACGTCGTGGGCAGAGACTGGACGCCGCGAAAATGGGCCGAGTTGACCGACGCACGAAGAGATGGGCCGACGTGAGTTAACTGGCCGCCGCCGCGAGCAGATACCCCTTGTGGAGTTTTGCCTTGGATTGGAGCCTATATCTTATGTTCATCGTCTTTTGTGATCTTCTTGGTTTATGTTTTGATAATTGTTTGATGAAGAGAACGTAATAAGATTAATAAGAATCCAACAAACATTCACAAACAATTATCAAGTAAGAGAAATCAACCTTAAATTGCTAGCCTTTTGGTTTCTCAACATGATTGTCGTACTGACAGATCCAGTATAGCTCACAACATGTAAGAAGGAAAATGCCAAAGCGAGGAGGATAATCCTTGGCAGTGTTAAGGACCATATAGTTCCACATATCACAGAGCTAGACACAATGAAGAAGATGTGGGATGCAATTATGAATCTGTACCAGAATGCTACCATGAACAAGAAGTTGATTCTCAAGGAAAAGCTGAGGAACACCTAGATGAACAAAGGTGAAGATGTTAGAAGTTACCTCACCAAACTTCAACTTGTAAAGGAAGATTTGGTTGCAGTTGGAGATAAACCAGATGATGACGAGCTAGTGTGGATAACCCTGAATGGGTTTACTATGCAGTGGGATGTCTTTGTTCAAGTTATCAATGGACGAGACACTTTACGTGGTTGGAATCGACTATGGAGTGATTTCACTCAGGACGAGATTAGACTAAATTCTGTTAGTGGGAATAGCAGTAAAAAATAGAAAAGCGAGGAGCAACAAGAAAATGTGGCACTAGTAGGAAAAGGGAAAGCGAAGAAGGGGTCGAGCAGAGGACCTAATCCAAAAGGTGAGAAGAAGAAGAAGGACGTTTCTAAGGTCAAATGCTACGACTTCATGAATTTGGCCACTATGTTAGCAATTGTCCATAGAGAAAGAAGAGAAAAAGAAAAGGGAAAGAAGTAGGCAATAGCATCAGCAAGTGCATATGAGCTCTCTAGTAGGATGGAACAGGAATTCACACTTATTACTTGCCTATCTAGCTCAACCTCACAGGGTGTTTGGTATATAGACAGTGGGGCGCCATTCCACGTGATAGGAGTTAGGGAGTACTTCTCTAGTTTTAAGGAGGAGGACATCAGATTCTAGATTCAGATGGGGAACAAGTCCAAATAGAATCCTGTTGCGAGAGGGACTGTTCTGTTTCAGAGGGAGAATGGCAAGCAAATTCCTATTCATGATGCGTTGCATGTGCCAGTCTTGGGAAAGAACCTAATTTGCGTATCTATCCTTTAGGCTAAAAGGTATGAGGTACTCTTTAGGTGGGCAGAGGTGCTGATTAGGCACAAAGATTGGGAATTAGCCTTAGCGATTGGAGTTAAGAGTGGCTAGTTGTATAGGTTGCAGATGGATACTCCTAAGGCACTGGTGAGAAGTAGTAATCTTAGAGATCAGGGAGAGATATGGCATAGGAGGATGGACCATATACATCATGGAGCACTCAAATTGCTTCGTGAGACAGAGACAGGTGTTCTAGAGTGTGAAAATTCCGAAAACCAGAATCCTATTGTAGCAATTGCTATTATTTATTCTAATTGATAAATCAATTATTCATCTTATTGCTATGGAAACATCGAAATAAACACACTGCAACCTTCACAAATAAAACCGCAGAAAATAAATAGCATTGGAACTGAGAAAATACTAACACACACATAAAAATAACACCATTATTTTTGGACAAAAATCCTCGGAAAAACCCAATGTGGGAAAACCGGTGCAGTAGATAAGGGTTTTATTTTATTACGTAGTAGTGAAAATCTGAGTAGAATCTGGATGCCTGAAACTGGCAATCCACAACAAGAAAATATGGGCAAAATTATTGAAGGGAATTATCATTCCTCCACTAGCAATCCCGACACAACTTGCCTTTAGAAAACTCGGCCTTTGGACCCTATGCGCAGTCTCTATGACGTCAAGCCTCCTACGAGTCTCTGATGAAGTTTTTCTACCTACCGCAGCTTAGGAAATCGTCTTTCGGACAATCTGGTACCTCTACCTGACCTTTGGAATTGAGAATGAATTTTTCCTCAGCTAAATCAAACTGCCAATTTGAAGAAACTGCGCAGTCCTCTGATTTGCCTCACTAGGAATAACTTGGTCCTCTTGCTGTTGCCTCTCTAGATTTGGAAAACTTCCTCCAGATTCACTGTCCCTGCTCCTCTCACATTGCTTCAATCTCTAACTCTCTCTCCAACAATTGACTGATGCTACTCTGGGAACCGATCTGCCAAGGAATCGAACTGTTGAAGTGGTTTTTCCATCACCACATCGATCTCCTCTTATAATCCTCTGTTGGAGCACCAATGACCAAGATTAAAACTTAATCGATGGCTAGGATCATCTCTGGATCAATTCGTGTGAGTTTCTAGATGATTCTCACCTTGACTTAATTAATACTGATTAATTAATCATAATTCCTAAGTTTAGACTTGCGAAATATTTAAAAACTGACTAATAATCTAATTAAGTCATTTCAGGCGGAATTTCCAGAAACGATTTATGTGTTTTGGAGATCGCGTGTATTCTAGCCTCTCCAAAAAATTTCAAGGCTAGAAAGCATATGATGCTACAAAAACTGACACTCCCTCTTAGCGAGGAATGTGTTTTAGTGCTACTGCACACCTTGTAGTAACAACTCCTCTGTGCATCATCTCCTGTCACCCTGTTGATGTTTGGCCATACTATCCACCAACCACTGCGCAACTCTGATATATGCTACATCTGTGTTGCTGCCGACCCTGCTAAACTATTGCCAACACTGCATCTGCACTGCAACTCCCTCTCATTTGTTGTTGTTGCAACTACAACATCTGCAACTGAAAAGCATCCAAAATATTGAATCAACTATGATCAGTATAATGCATCTGTCACCCGAGTCTCTGGCTGCTGCTAGTATCTGCACTATCACTGAAGAATCTACATTGTTGCTAACTCTCCACTGTGCCAATTGCACTGCTGCCAACTTTGCATTGCTCTCCCCAACATCTGATTGCTACTAGTCTTTGCAACTGTCACTCGATATTTGACTACATCTATTGCCACTGATCTATCCTGCTACTGAAAACTGTGGTCACCCGTAGCAAGGTATTGATCCATGAGGTGGACACCTCAAGGATCCTGCTCATCTGTAGCGCTTTGGGGCTACAACACCAAATCTCCCCACGTCACTCTTGGAGGTATATCAACAAACATAGCGAAGTCTTCCTCCAATTTGGAGGAGAGCCTATCGATCTCTGATGATGGTGCCTGCTAGTCCTGGTTCTCCTCCTTGTCCTTCTTCCTGAGAGGACACTGGGTATTGTAGTGACCAAGCTCACCACATCTGAAGCACTTGACATTCGACGGGTCCTTCTTCTTCTTTCTTTGCTCCCCTTACTCATGACTGGGACCCTTTGATGCGAGGGCCACATTTTCCTCCTCCTTCACGACTTTCAGTCCGCTGCTACTGCTGCCATTGGTAGAGCTCTTTAGCAGAGATCGCCTCAACTCCTTTTGCTGCAAATCAGTGTTGAAGTTTCTAAGTGTACTTAGTTTAGAAACCCTTCATGCACTTTTTCTGATTTATTCCTACCTACTTGTTATTTTTCTTTAACAATTTATTTACAAAGTAAATATTGAAAATAAA
Organism: Pinus tabuliformis; assembly: GCA_031772625.1. NCBI lineage: Eukaryota > Viridiplantae > Streptophyta > Pinopsida > Pinales > Pinaceae > Pinus > Pinus tabuliformis. Next base: position 719,889,840 of record CM062815.1, read on the forward strand.
CACCAGTGCATGCTCAACATATTATAGATCAACAACTAAAAGAAACAAGAACAAACACACCACATGACACCATTATTTTTTGGACCAATGTCCCCGGAAAAACCCAATGTGGGAAAATCGGTGCAGCTATCTAAGGGTTTTCTTATTAAGCAATATCATAGAACAATCTGGGTGCCAAAACTGGCTTACCCAACAGAGAATTTCCTTAGCATCTATAACTCACAGTTTGAGAGAAATCTCCTAGATGAAACCCCAGAAAACCCTTCCGGTAGTTCCTCAGCACAAAACTGCTCTGCAACCCTAGCATTTGCCCAATCTAGACTGCGTCAGCCCCTCTCTGTCTCACGTTGGCCCTGCGTCAGTCTTTCTAGGCCTATGTCAGCCTCAGGAGGCCCTGCGTCAGCTCTGGGAGCCTCTGCGTCAATGCGCTGGCCCTCTGGTGCTCTGCGCAACACTTGGCTGCCTCTAGGTGGCCCTGCGTGAGCCCTTGTTGGCTCTGCATCACCCTCCTTGGCTGCTGCGCTGCTCTCCCAACATAATCTCTGCCTTCTCTGTTTCTCTACACTCAATGCCCCTCAGCTGCTCTCCCAATCACTGTTTCTATCTCTCTTAGCAAACCCTGCTCTAGAGAATAGAATGACTGATCATCTGGTGTGCTTTTTCGAGTGACCCTCAAGCCGCCTCTTATACTTTTCCTGTTGACATCTCAACTACCGAGATTAAGTCCCTAATCAACGGCTAAGATTAGATCTGGCTTGATCCATGTCTTTTGGACCATTCTAACACAGATTCATATTAATACACATTAATAGTTTATTTTCCCTAAGTTTAGACTTAGGGACTCCATTAAAAATATTAATTATTTTAATATCTCCTGATCTGTTTAGAATCTGTCCAAACCCTTTCTGGGTAATGGAGATCTCATGTGCCCCAACTTCTCCACCAAATTTCGTGGCTAGAGCACATCCGATGCTATCCCAAATCAACACTCCCTCTTAGCGAGGACTGTGCTCTAGCAATACTCCTCACTGAGTATTACTTTGATCATTCGGCATCGGTACCTGTGCTGATGCTAGGCCTTCCTGCCCAACATCCTCTGCACTGTTGCCTCCTGTACTGCCGCCCATGGTTCTGCCATTGCCACTGCTGCATCTATACGATAGCTCCCTCTGCATCCGTGCTGTTGCTGGTCCTTTCTCCCAACACTGCATCCGCACTGCACCTCCTCTCATCATGCTGCCCACTGTTGCAATGCAACTTAGTTACTGAGATGTAAGTATCAGATCTCTCGACTGACCTCCATGTTGGGCTAGAAACACCCACTGATGTTGAAGCTCCCTCTACCGTTGACAAGTGCTCCCACTCTGACCTCTCTGCTACTGCAACAACTCCCTGCATCTCGCATCGTTGCACACCTCTCTATGCCTTCTTGCACTCGTGCAACACTCCTGTGCCTCTCGCACTGCTGCAACCTACTAGCTCTGCTTTGTCTCAGGACTCCTGCACTGTAGCTCTCTCTGCCACTCCATCCACATTTGTCTCTACCCACATCAGCTAGTCCTGCTACTCCTCTTCGGGGCTCCCATAGCAAGGTCTAATCCAAGAGGCTGGGTACCTCAAGGATCCTGCCACTCATCGCCTGTAGTCCACCTGACTACAGCTCGATGTCTCCCCACTTCTGCTTAAGTGGAGCATGTGCACAAATGGCACAGTCATCGTCTATCAAAAATCCCTTCTTTGCCTGTGCTGGCGCTGCCTTAGTCTCGGAAGACTCTCCCTTACTCTTCTTCCTTGGGCACTGAGTTGCATAATGACCCATCTCCCCACAGTGGAAGCACTTGATCTTGGAGAGATCTTTCTTCTTCCGCTTCTCCTGCTTTCCCTCGGATGTTAGGGCCACATCCTCCTCCTCCTCCTTGACCTTGATCCCTTTGCTGCTGCTACCTGTCTCTGACTGCCGTCTAATCTCTTCCTGGCGAAGAGCTGGCCACATCTCGTCCCAAGGTAGGAGAGTCCCTCTACCCAGGATAGTCTGGACAAACACTTCAAAATCTTCTGAGACAACATTCAGGGCTGTCCTCACCATAAGCTCCTGATCCGGTGTCGCTCCTATAGCAATCAACTAGTCTCGGATCTCATTCAATCCCCCGAGGAAGGTGTCAATCGATTGATCCTTCTTCATTTGATACGACCTCATCTGGTTCTTGAGCAGCATTCTTCTCTGCATAGAAGTATGTTGGTACAGGTTCTTGAGAGCCTCCCACATCTCAACTGTCATTTCATTTTCGGCTATATGTGGTACCACATGATCCTTGACCCCGTCAAGGATAATGCACTTGGCTCTTGCCATCGCCTCTTCGTACTTGTCGTTATCATTGGGGTCAACTGGGATAGCTATAACCTTCAAGGCGAAGTTCTTGACACGATTCCTATCAAGCACTAATAAGATATTGGCCTTCCAGACTGCGAAGTTTGATGCTCCGTCTAGTCTATCCTGGTCTCTTACCCCGTGTAGTGCCATGACGCTCCTCTACTTCCCTCCTGGAGTTCTCTGTTCGACTCCTCTGAGTCTTTACTTCCTGTCTGGAAGTTCTCTTCTGGACTCCCTTTGGGTCCTGATTTTCCTCCTGGAAATCCTTCTGCCGCGTGTCGAGATGCCCTCGACTCTGATCGTCTTGTGCAACTGCACTGCTGATCCAGGTTCCTCGGCTAGAAACCCTCAGTAACAACTCCTCTTGCCTTGCTTTGTCAGGTACTGTTCTGACTACAATACCTCACCAGCTCCACTTTGCAATATTTCTGCAGCCTTCTAGACTCCAGCAACTACCTCTCTGTGAACTGCGTTAGCTCCTCTCTGCCTCACGCTGGCTTTGCGTCTCCCCAGATGGGTTTGCGTCAGCCCTGGAATGCCCTGCGTCAACCCTTTGGCCCTCTGCGTCAGGCTGCAATGCTGGCCTCTCTGAGGCTTTGCGCAGTTCTCGGCTTCCTCTGCGTGGCTCTGGATGGCGCTGCGTCACACTTCCTTGGCTTTTGCGCTGCTAGAAACAACTTCTGTCACCCTGGGACAGCTGTTTTCTGCTTCTATTGCTCCGCTTGGCTGATGTCTTTTAGTCCTCCTGTGATCTGCAATCATGCTCCCATACCATGTTGAAGTTTCTAAGTTTACTTAGTTTAGAAACCCTTCATGCACTTTTTTTGATTTATTCCTACCTACTTGTTATTATTCTTTAACAAGTTATTTACAAAGTAAATACTGAAAATAAACACCAGTGCATGCTCAACATATTACAGATCAACAACTAAAAGAAACAAGAACAAACACACCACATGAGACCATTATTTTTGGACCAATGTTCCCGGAAAAATATGTTGGAAAATCGGTGCAGTTATCTAAGGGTTTTCTTATTAAGCAATATCAGAGTAGAATCTGGGTGCCAAAATTGGCCTACCCAACAGAGAATTTCCTTAGCAGCTATACCTCACAGTTTGAGAGAAATCTCTTGGTTGAAACCCCAAAAAACCCTTTCTGCAGTTCTTCAGCACAAAACTGCTCTGCAACCCCAGCGTCTGCCCAATCTGGACTGCATCAGCCCTGTTGTCGCGCAGATTGACACGACAACGCTCAGACCGGGGGCTGTCACTCTGATCCCCGATCCCTCCGTTTAAGCATGTCTCCCGCGGCTAAGGGGGGTAGTCCCTGTGAGATGATGAGACCAACTGTCGACCAGTTGGTTGGGAGACACGAGATACAATATAAAAAGCACTCGATGGATTTGATTAATTTAGCAGACCAGTGCCTTAAGAGATTATATTTAAGATGATTACTTGTTAGATGATATAGAAACGTAAATCGTGAACAACAATCATTTGTCATCGAAAGGTATCAGCTAAATCACATGACCAAAACGATATCCGGCAACTGAAAATTTTGAAGAGATAAATGCCTTAAAACACCCCGAGAATCGCAAATCATTAACCAGATATCAATTTCGTATCTCGACTTGAAAATTTAGATCCCAGCATGAAAGATATAACATGAAAACCACTGAGACTGGTAAAAATAATTTTCCACGAATTTTTTTTTTTTTAAATAAAATCTAAAAATAATCTAAAACTAAACTATATATAAAAATTTAAACTAAACCAATTTTTTTATTTTTTATTTTTTTTTTATTTTTATATATAAATAAAAATTTAAAACTATATTAAAATCTAAATAAAACCTAACTTAAACTATAGAAAATAAATTAAAAAAAACTAATTATAATCTAAAACATAAAATTAAAATCTATTCTAAATAAAATCTAAAAAATTAACTATGCAAAAAATAAACCTAAGTCTAAAAACTAAATAAAATCTTTTAGAACAATACAACGATTTTCAAATTTCCTTTTTATTATCAATCAAAATCTAAAATCTAAAAAAACTAAAGCGTAACCACTAAAAAAACTGAGCAATCAAAATGCGTTAATAAACCATCATACGACGGCGCTTAAACTGATGGAGGAAAAAAAACAAAAAACGCGAAATGATTCTACCTCGGCTCGGAGACTGTATGCGTGAATGAAGCTGGAGGCTTCACGAAATATACACTTCGTTGTTCACTTGAACGCTGGGCGTAATGAGCAAATGATTTGCCCAGTCAATGCCCTGCGTCCTCAGATCAGCTAGATAAGTGAATATCCGTTGTTTGGCCTGCAAATGATCTTTTGACCTGAGATAACACGATAAGAAGCTGCCTTAGCTGCATGGGAGGTGCGTTTGTCTGCTGACAGTGTGAAGAACTTCAGAAGATTTTCTCAAAACCCTGTTCCTGTAATTAAAAGAAAACAAAACCCAAATAAAAAAAAATCTATGTAAAGCAAAAATTTAAAACCCTAGAAATGTTGATTAATTTACAGATTTGGCCCCTTAACAGCGAGATTCAGCAGTAGGCACAGAAATATTTTAAAGAAATAAAGATTTTCAGATTTTCACTTTGAAGAACTTCAGAAAATCTCTCATGCGAATTAAAAATAAACTGAATGATAGACCCAGGATCAAATCCAACTGGGCTCAACAAAAAATGCTTGCGGGAGTTGGCTGGTTCAGCCGAGAACTTCCCCGAACGCCCACAAAATTCCTTCAGAAAATGTTTTCTGCACAGCTCAGAACAACCGTCAATAAAGAAGGCCAAAATGCTGCTAGATCTCAAACGATAATGGAGATACCTGCCATTACTTCAGAAACCCTAACAACGCTCAAACCCTAGCAAGTGAACAAGATACCCGTGCTCACAATACTCTACAAAAAGCTATTATTAACAGCTGAAAATAACATATGCAGAAAATTAAACAATCTCACAGCATTTCAAGAGAGTAACACCAGCAAGATATGGACCCCAAAGTCTTCTTTTATTAACCAGAAACAGATTTACAAGAGAGCTTCTTCAGTACCAGACTCACAGATCGAATGATTTGAAATGACCCCTAGCACCCTATTTAAAGGAAATGATCCCAACGACTAGTTCGAGTGATCCATGTAGAAATGATCTCGACCGTTGATGAGGATCAAGACATCTCTTGATCTCATCCGTCGATTTATTCACTTAAAATATTATTATTTTATTAGTTAGGGTTTTTGCTTTATTTTTTTAATTTTTATTTATTTTATTATTTTATTATTTTTATTCATTTTTTTAATTTTTTAATTCATTTTAAAATGGATCATCGAACTAAGCCTTCGGAAACATCACCTAGGACCTAGGACTTAGGACTCATGAGGGGATTTAAAACATTTTTCGACCCTCAGGACACATTACATCATGACTTTTAGAATTTACATCTTAAGGGAGAAAACCCCTTCAACATAGACCCTCACAAATCACCCAGTTCTGCGACACAACTATAATCTAGCAGATCAACACACTAGGATTCTCCTAAAATTCCAATGACAAAATCCATCCCGGCTTTGGGGTCAGGTTTGAAGGAAAACTCTACCGATCCATGGATCGGTGAGACGAAAAACCTTCCGGGATGTAGATTACCACTAGAAAGTTAGGTCCACCTAGGCAATTCACATACACGACTCATATCTGCTAAGATTATTTACAATTAATACATGCAGACTGGGTTTACAATTAGATTGATCAAGCTGCTGATGACTGCTGGATGGCACGGACACGCTGATCAGGTGCTGCCCCTTTCTTGCAAAGAAAAGGGGGTGGCACTGCATGGGTAGTTGACCAGTAGAGGTCAACAAGCCCTTCTCTATCTCACGTTGGCCCTGCGTTAGCCTTTCTAGGCCTGCGTCAGCCCTAGGAGGCCCTGCATCAGCTCTGGGAGCCTCTGCGTCAATTGCACTGGCCCCTTTGGTGCTCTCCGCAGCACTTGTCTACCTCTGCATGGCCCTGCGTGAGCCCTTGCTGTCTCTGCGTCACCCTCCTTGGCTACTGCGTTGCTCTCCCGACACAATCTCTGCCTTGTCTGTTTCTCTGTACTCAATGCCCCTCAGCTGCTCTCCCGATCACTGATTCTATCTCTCTTAGCAAACCTCGCTCTAGAGAATAGAATGACTGATGAACTGGTGTGCTTCTCCAAGTGACCCTCAAGCCTCCTCTTATACTTTTCCTGTTGACATCTCAATTGCTGAGATTAAGTCCCTAATCAACGGTTAAGATTAGATCTGCCTTGATCGATGTCTTTTGGACCATTCTAACACAGATTCATATTAATACACATTAATATTTTATTTTCCCTAAGTTTAGACTTAGGGACTCCATTAAAAATATTAATTATTTTAATATCTCCTGATTTGTTTAGAATCTGCCCAAACCCTTTCTGGGTATTGGAGATCTCATGCGCCCCAACTTCTCCACCAAATTTTGTGGTTAGAGCACATCTGATGCTACCCCAAAGCAACAATCAGCGCACATCTTGTCCCAATCTGGTAGCTTGTCTCTGCTCAATATACTTTGGACAAAAACTTGCCACTCCTCAGGGACACTATTTAGTGCCAATCTTACTAGCTCTATTGGATGAGGCGCTGCCACAACAACTGCAAGTTGGTCTCGAACCTCCTAACTCCCAGTGAGGAAGGGATCTATGCCTTCCCCCTTCTGCATCCTGATGCATCTCAGCTTCTCCTCCAGGAACATCTTTTGCCGCTTGGAAGTGCCTTGATATAGCGTGGCGAGAGCATCCCACATCTCTTTGGCAGTGTCTTTTCCATCTATGTGTGAGACTATATGATCCCAGACTCCATCTAGGATCAACTGCTTCACCCACGCCATCTCCTTCCTATATTCCTTCAGCTGATCCGCATCTTGAGGAACTGCCACAACGCTCTCTATGTAGAGCTTCAGGACATATTCATCCAACAAGAAGGATATCATGACTTTCTAGATGACATAGTTATAGGAGCTATCCAACCTATCCTGATCTCGAAGTCTTGCTGTGGCCATCTCTGATAATGTTGAAAACTCCCTCTTTCCCTGTGCTCGACTGTTGCTCTGCTATTCGCACTCCCTTCTGGAATGCATGGCTTTTGCTAGCTTCTATTGCCAATCTGCAACTAGAAATTTGAACTTCCGAGACTCAAAGTTCCTTGAGGAAAATTTTCCCTTTGATTTGTGTTCTTTTCTCTTCCACCTGACGCGGATTTTGCTTCTGCAACCTGCAGCAAAACCCTTCTGTGTCCAACCAGGAATCAACTTAGTGAAAATATGAGTTGCAGTTGCTCCCTTTGCTTGCCAGAATCACTTATCTGGGAAATTCGAACTTTTTTTGCCTCTTGCACTGCGAAATCGAACTTCCTCAAGCAACTTGACTTGCTTGGCAATGAACTACCTTGCCTCAAGAATTTCAGCCTGCTTCCCTTGAGTAGCGAAATTCTTTCCTTTCACTTCTGAGTGTTTGGCTAATCACTTACACTCTGATACCTTGTGAAAATTCCGAATACCGGAATCCTATTGTAGCAACTGGTATTATTTCTTCTTACTGATAAATTAATTATTCAATTTATTGCTACAACAACATCGAAATAAACACATTGCAACTTTCACAAATAAAACTGCAGAAAATAAATAGCGTTAGAACTGAGAAAATACTAGTGCACACATAAAAATAACACTTATTTTTGGTAAAAAATCCCCAGAAAAACCTAATGTGGGAAAACCAGTGTAGCAGATGAGGGTTTTATTTTATTATGCAACAGTGAAAATATGAGTACAATTTAGATGCTTGAAACTGGCAATCCACAACAAGAAAATCTAGGAAAAATTATTGAAGGGAATTACCCTTCCTCCATAAGCAATCCCGACACAACTTGCCTTTAGAAAACTCGGCCTCTGGACCCTCTGTGCCAACCTCTGCATTGCTCTGCGTTGTCTCTATGACATCAAGTCTCCTACCAGTCTCTGATGAAGTTGTTCTACCTACCTTAGCTAAGGAAATCATCTCTCCAGCACTCTAGAACCTCTGCTTGACCTCTAGAACTGAGAACAAATTTTTCTTCAGCTAAATCGAACTGCCAATCTGAAGCAACTGCGTAGTCCTCTACACTGCCTCACTGGGAATAACTTGGCCCTCTTGTTGCTGCCTCTCCAGATTTGGAAAACTTCCTCCAGACTCACTGCCCCTGCCTCTCTCACACTGCTTTGATCTCTAGTTCTCTCTCCAACAATTGACCACTGCTAGTCTGGGAATCAATATGCCAAGAAATCGAACTGCTGAAGTGGTTTCTCCATCACCACATCGATCTCCTCTTATAATCCTCTATTTGGGTCACCAACGACCAAGATTAAAACTTAATCAATGGCTAGGATCATCTCTGGATTGATTCGTGTGAGTTTCTAGATGATTCTCGCTTTGACTTAATTAACACTGATTAATTAACCATATTCCCTAAGTTTAGACTTAGGAAATATCTAGAAACTGGTTAATAATCTATTTAAGTCATTTCTAGGCAAATTTCCAGAAATGATTGATGGGTTTTGGAGATCTCATGTATTTTAGCCTCTCCAAAAAATTTGAAGGCTAGAACACATCCGATGCTGCAAAAACTAACACGGAGTTGAGCACAGAGCATGATGATGTATGCAAGGGATGTGTGGTGGGTAAGTTTGCAAAAGCTACTTTTCCAAGGAGTGACACCAGATCCATGGGTGTTCTTGATCTAGTGCATTCGATATATGTGGATAAATGAGGGTTTTTAGACCACCTTCAACTTGATTTAGCACAACACTTCTCTAGATGAATATTCACAAAATAATGCATAGTTACTTGTTGGAACCCTCCTAGATCATGGAACATCCCTAGGATAATTGATTTCACCTTGTAAAAGATGATTTGTCATCATCTGTCACCATCCTCATGAAGGTTGTTTTCTCATTTATGCATATCCTCCAAGATTCCTCCCTAAAAGGTACTTAGAGTTAGAACTTCCTATAAACAATGTGCTTCTCTAATGACATGTCCATTTCTCAAGCAAGTTCCCAAGGTGCACATTATGCCTCCAAATATGTAGCATATGCCTTGAGGTCTGTGAAAACACCCCAAAGGCACCCTCCAAGTTTTATATCTGCCTTGGGAAATGTGAAAGGTACTGTCAATGGAGAAACATGAATACAAATATGAAAACACCGTGAATGTGAGATGTTATATGTGTAATTGTGCGTCCAAATCTGTGAACTCAACAATGACACGCACCTCCAAATATGTGAACATTCTTCAACATGTGAAAGAAAATATAATCACTTGAATCTCCATCACCATATTTCTTGTGCATTATGATCAAGATGATGCTTGAAGCCTTGAACCAATGCCTTGTACCGATCTACCAAAGGTCACATCTCATACAATGGTATAGGAAAGAATGTCTCTAAGAATGCAAAATGAACTTTCACTTTGAGGCCATAGTAGTTTAGTTTGCAACAAGCTTCCTTCAGATTGTGTTGTTGTTTAGATGAAATAGCTCCGCATGTCAATCTTGGTAGAATTGTAATAAGATGTGTTTTACACACTATGCTGTATTTGCAGATTGCAAATGCAAAAGAGTAAATGTCTTTTTTATTTTCCAATAAATTACCCCCAAGGGTGGAGGGAGAAAACTTCAGTAAGAGAATTTAACCCAATATAACTGTTGGCGATGATTTGATAAACATAAATAATAGATTTTTAGTAATGGAAATTGGGCTCTCATCAACCTTCAATCTTATTATTCAAACTTAAAGTCAATTATACACTGTGTTGGTCCGATAGACACATTTTGAAAGAAAAATCATGTTGAAACAAGTAGGGGATATTTTTATGAAAGTCTTTTGTGCAATTAGATGATGGTAATGCAATGGTAATTGGAAGTTAACTATAATTGTAGTTATGTCATTGTATCACTGATTGAATCTCTACTAACTTTGTAAAGTTGGCAGTGAAACTGTGAAATTTGGTCATGTTACATTTTTTTGGAATGGCAATCGATCGGGTTACTTTAATAGAGATCTTGAGGAGTATTTTGAAATTCCCAGTGACTTCGGGATTACATTTAACCAGAAGCCTAAAATGAAAGCCTTGGAAATTGCAAAAAAGACAAGCGATGCCATTCTTAGTAATCGATTTGATCAGGTTTGATAAAGTAAAATTTTATTTTCAAGTTTTGTTTATTCTTTTCAAATAGTATATTTGTTAGTGTCTTTCCTTGCATCTTTATACAGGTTCGAGTGAATCTAGCTAATGGTGATATGGTAGGACACACTGGAGATCTTAATGCAACAGTAGTTGGATGTGAAGTGGTGGATGAGGCTGTGAAGGTATCTAGGTTGATTATCCCATTTTATCGTTTTTCTTTTGAAAATGAAAATAAAAATCTAGTGCTCCAAATGAGCTATAATTAGACAAAATTACTTTTGAGCTGTAGTTCAAGTAACATGAAGGGAACAAAGAAGAAAATGAAAAAAGGACATAAAAATACATACACGCACATATCAACACAACTGTAAATAGAAAAGGAAGGAAGTAGTCTTCACTATAAATAAATTATTTATGGAGGACCATCATATAATGGATTCAATAAGGGGATGTCATATTGTTAATAAATCATAAGACACATACTAGGTGAACAATTCCTCAAACTTTTAGATGTCTTTATACTTGGACACAATTGTTGGACAGTTAGAAAAATGACAGTTTCAAGACACTAAATTCACAACTTCTTGTGCATTACAGATTTCATTTCAATATAAAGACATTTTTATAGTCCATTTTATTCTTTTTAGAATTTTAAAATAAATTAGTACAAAATGAAGCATAAAATATCTTTCCTCTTTTCTAAAATCAAACTTCTAGCTCAATTACATTGTCAGTGCTACATCTTCAGAAGACAAATAAAATAGAAGTTGTGATGTTAGAAGTGGGAACATTGTTAATCAAATCTAAGCTCAGAGACTGCTACATTGGGTTAGAAATTGCAATTAGTTTACAATAGCACTATGAGTAAATGTCTAGAAGTAGTTAGAGCTGATAAATATTAAATAGAACCCCACTAGATGACCAAAGAAGGCAATTGCAAATGAAGGAGGTTCCTCTAAAATTGACGAAAACTCAAGGGCATGGAAAGGATGTTGTTGATGGCCTTAGTGTAAGTTGAGATTAAAGATTTATGGACATCTATGAGCTTCCTCTGTTGGATAGATGATCATATGGTCTCTTAGAACATTAGTGGCTTTTGTGAAACTGTTGCTCAATGCAAATTCATAATTTTCATTTCAAGGTTTCTTGGATCTATTTCCTGTGAACTTTCAGCTTTTGGGTTGAATATGAAATATAATTTACAGCAGTATGTATTTCACTTCTGTCCGACCAAATATAGAAGGCATCCCAATAAAATAAAAACAAACACTTGTAGTTCAGGGGAACTATGTTTTCAGCCGTCAGGGCACAATTCTGAGCATATAACAGGTTCTGAGATCTGCAAATAGCTTATTAACAACAGATTTGTTGCAGCGAAAAATCTTCCCTCTTAGCTTATATATACTTGTCAATCACTCAACAAAATATGCCAACTGTTCATGATAAATCAACATACCAAACAGCCTTAGAAACTACTCATTTGCCATGAGAATATAAGCTGCAACTCAGATGTACATGTACACAAAGTTTGGGTAGTGTTATCATTCAGACACTCCTTACACGAAAGGTCCTAACCTCAGTTGTGGGGAAGTCTAAGGATACTATCAAATGAATGACTGCTTTTCATCTATGTGATTCACTCCATTCTTTAAGTTTGGGAAATCCAATTGAAGTGGCAGGGGGGACAGGGGGAGGGGGGGAGAAGGGATTCTTGATTTTGTCTTAGGTTTTTTGGTAGTGTGGAGAAGGTAATCAGTCAAGTGCTGGTTTTGACCCAACTAATTCAATTTAAGAATCTACCCTAAAGTATAACAAGGAAACTCTGAAATTTGTTCAAATGTACGATTTCCAGGGTAACTAATCATGCAAAGAAAAAATAAATCCCGGGAAGAAAAAATAAATCCCAATAAATGACAATATTCCAAATTTTGTAAATTAAGATAAATGTTCAAACATGGGAATACTTACAAATTTATGTAGTGTATGTGGCCATTATTCATTTCATTAACCATGATACATTAATGAAGCATGCCTCGGATTTAAACCATTCCATAAATGATATAAAAAATGATAAACCTAGTCATGCATGAATTATCAAGTAAAGATTCTGAAGTGCAAATTCAAACCAAATCTAAGAATATCTTTGCTACGAGTGAAATCATCACCATTGCGAGGCAAACTTTATATTGTTATGCCATGTGCAAGATCGACACATTCAAAAATACCAATGGAAATTTATTTATTTAGTAAACCATTTGAATCTTTATGCGAATCAATAGATTTCACCATCTTATGCATTAAATAGTCCAGAAAATGTTAAGGTAATAAATTAAATTAGATTTAAATGATTTTGGTGCTAATAACTGTTGAGAAATCTAGGGCATCCAGAGTGACAAGATTTGTCTATTTGATAATTGCTTGTGATGTACTTTTACTTCTTAGCTTATAGTCTTTTCTTTGTTAGCTTATTAATGTGTTCTTTCATTAAGACAATTACCAATATGCACAGTAAAAGACAAGTGACACAATATGTAGGCTTCTCATTTAGGGCCAAAGCCTCTCACCTCTTGAGAGGAAAACCCGATCAAAATTCTTCTTCTAGATCTTCAATTGATAGGTACCAAGATCATGACACAGACCCTTGACTCTAGTATCCTCCAAGAACCTTGTCACTAACCTTGATGCTCTGCCTCTTACCTTCTTCGCCTTTATTCTTGATCTTGAACTGCTCCCTTTGTCTCCTTCTAGAGAAACTCGGTCTCTAGATCTACTACTAATTTCCTCTAGAGAAACTCCATCTCTAAATCTCTTATTTCGACCTCCCAGAAGAATCCTTCTCTTGCTGCAGAAGAAACTTCACCTTCGATTACCCAGAAGAAACTTCGTTGCCTCAGAAGAAAGTCCTTTTCACTGATCCAGAGGAAATGCTAACTTCACATTACCCAAAAGAATCCTCTTTTTCCCTTCTCCGCACTTCTGTTCTCCTCCTTCACACTTCTGCTTTTTCTCTTCTTCGTACTTCTATTAGCCCCTTTCTTCGCACTTCTTGTCTAAATGCAAGTCAAGTTTCTTGGTCGAATTGTGTTTATTCAAGTGAGGCAGAGTTGGGCTATTTATACACCTCTGCACATGTCCTTTAGGCCGACATGTTCACTTGAGGTTAGGCCGATTTCATCTAGCAGTTTCTCCCATCGTTGTAGGTCGACTTGAAGAGAATAGGTGACAAGGTCTTGGAGGATAATTTACATAGAAAAGATTGACTCTTTTACAAAGCGTAACATGACTTCATTACATGACAATGACTTTTAACATTTTATGACTAGATGACAAATAAATCCTAAAGACTCTCAATGGGAGTCTTGACTCGAAAACAAAATCCCTTGCTCATGAAACCCATGAAGCAAGTCAATATAATAATTTTATTTTTCTTCTTTACATCTTATTACATAAAATCATAATTACATGTCATTATGAAGACCGAATTGCTGAAGTTTCTACGTCTACCAGTTAGAAACCCTCCATGCACTTTATCTTATTTATTCCTACCTACTTGTTCTGTTAATTAACAAGTTATTTACAATGTAAATACTTGAAATAAACACTAGTGCATGCTCAACATATTACAGATCAACAACTAAAGGAAACAGAAACAATCACACCAAATGACATCGTTATTTTGGACCAATGTCCCCGGAAAAACCCAATGTCGGATAACCAGTACAACTATTTGAGGGTTTTCTTATTAAGCAATATCAGAGTACAATCTGAGTGCCAAAACCGGCCTACCCAACAAAGAATTTCCTTGGCAGTGATACCTCTCAGTTTGAGACAAATTTCCTGGCTGAAACCCCGGATAATCCTTCTGGCAGCTCCTTAGCTCCAATCTGCCCCAGAAACCCCATTGTCTGCCTTTTTGGACTGGGCCCGCCCCTCTCTACCTAGTGCTGGCCCTGTGTCACCCTGAATGGGTCTGCGTCAGCCTTAGGTGGCCCTGCGTCAGCCTTTTGGTCCTCTGCGTCAGCAACGCTGGCCTCTTTGAGGATCTGCACAGCTCCTCACTGCCTCTGTGTGGCCCTGTGTGAGCTCTGGCTGCTACTGCGTCACTCTTCCTGGCTACTGCACTACTCTCCCGACACCATCTCTGCCTCTCTGTCTCTCTATACTCAAATCCCCTTAGCTGCAAGTCCGATCACTGATTCTATCTCTCTTAGCAAACCCCGCTCTAGAGAATAAAATGACTAATCACTCTGGTGTTTTCTCCACGTGACCCTCAAGCCTCCTCTTATACTTTTCTCGTTGACATATCAACGGCCGAGATTAAGTCCCTAATCAACACCTAATGTTAGATCTGGCTTGATCCATGTCTTTTGGACCATTATAACACAGTTTCATATTAATACACATTAATATTTTATTTTCCCTAAGTTTAGACTTAGGGACTCCATTAAAAATATTAATTATTTTAATATCTCCTGAAATGTTTAGAATCTATCCAAACTCTTTCTGGGTATTGGCGATCTCATGTGCCCCAACCTCTTCACCAAATTTCGTGGCTAGAGCACATCCGATGCTACCCCAAATCAACACGAACCTAGTTACACTTTTCAACACTCCCTCTTAACTAGGGAGGTATTCATAATGGTACTTGGACATTCTCAATTTGAAGAATTTCTCATAAGAAGAATTCGAATTTGTAACTCATTTGTATAGCATCATATCAACCAACACTGTTACATAGCAAGGCCTTGACTAACAACTCCATCTCTCCACAAGATCTGAGCTCAATGCTGGAGAGACCAATGATTTATAGACACAGTCATCATTGTATCCCTCGGAACATACCCCACCCGGGTTCTCTTAGGATATGTTCCATGAGGACTATTCTTATCTTGGACTTCCTAGTCCTCAAAGAATATCGTTCCTCCACAACTACTCTTTCATGGGATGCCCTATCTCATCCCCAAAGAGTATCAGATGCGAAACGATTACACAATCTTCCATTCCGTCTTCCCAGGTGAAGATCAGAACAACATGTCTATCTCTCCTTTTCAAACCAGGAGGACATATTCCAATAAAGGAATGTACTCATTCTTATCACAAAGGAATGTACCTAAGCTCCCTGCTTAGGAATTTTCCAAGTTTCTTCCAAGTAAGAAACTTCTTTTCAGGATCCCTCTTAACTAGGGACTTATCGCAGCTCCTCTTGTGGAGATACTGGAACAACTAGCTGCTCGAAGAGCTCCTTCCTTTGATGTCATGAATTTCTTCTTTGTCAAGGAGACTTCTTCTTACGAGGACTTCTTCATAGGGCATATATCATCCATCACTTTTATCCACGAGTTAGTCATGTTCTCAATGTGAAAATCTGGAAAATTCCAAATCCTACTACAACAACCGATAATATTTCTTCTATTTGTTAATTTACTGAAACAAATTATTTGCAGTTGTCTATGACAAATATTGAAATACATACACTGCAGTTTTCACAAATTAATTACTGCGGAAAATACTAGCACAACAATAATACATTAAGACAATTAATTTTGGACAATTGTCCCTGGAAAAACTCAGTGTGGGAAAATTGGTGCAGTAGATGAGGGTTTCTTTTATTATTCTTCAACAAAATCTCACGTACAATCTATAGATAGCAGAATAGAAGAAGAATCATTGTGAGAATTTTTACAAACAAATTTCTCCACTCCACAAAAAATTTATGACACTCGAGAGGACCTGCTGCCCTCACGCTATCCACACTGCATCACACTTTGCACAGTTACTAAGCTGTCCGCGTGTCACCCTTTGCGCAGTGATTACGTTGTCCCTACGTCACTGCCTCTGCACTGGTGTTCTGTGTCCCTCTTCTGCGCTGCCTCTTCCTACTGTTTTTTGCACTCTCGACTATTGTTGATACCCTCTCTCTCTCACGTGCAACTCACCCTTTGATTTGATTTCCACTTGCCGAACTTCAACCAGTGAGAAAATCGATCTACTTGGGCAATTGAGTATCTGCTTGGTTGTATTTTCAAATGCCCATCAAAGTCTTTATAATATTCTCATTGAATCATCAACAACCCAAATTAAATTCTAATCAATGGCTCAGATTATATTGACTCGATCTCCGTATTTTTCTAGAAGATTCACACCCATTTTTATTAATACCCTTTAAATATTTTAATTTCCTAAGTTTAGACTTAGGCATCCATTAAAAATAATTAATTATTTTAATAAAACTGTCTCCAGGTGGAATTTCTGAAGACAATTTCTGGGTATGCTGGAATACATGTGTCCTAGCCTTCTTGCAAATTTTGAGGCTTAGAGCACATCTGATGCTACTAGAAATCAACACTCCCTCTTAGTGAGGAATGTGCTCTATTAATGCAACTTGCTGAAGTATCACCCTGATTCTGTATCATCTCCTTCGATGTTGCTAATGTCTGACATCACTGTCCACCAACTATTGTGCAAATGCTACATTTGTGTTGCTGCTGTCCCTGCATACTGCTGCCAACTATTGCATCTACACTACAACTCCCTCTCATCTGCTGCTGCTGCAACTTACAAATCATTTGTTTCTGCTATTGAAATGGGTTCTCTACCATACTCATCTGCTCCCTGAACTGGACAAACTTAGCTCTTCCTAGAGCCTTTGTGAGTACGTCTGCTCCCTGGTCTCTTATGGGGACATACTGCGGTTGTACTACCCCATGATGAACACAATCTCTGATAAAGTGACATCGGATATCAATGTGTTTCGACTGATCATGAAATACTCAATTCTCAGAGAGTTTGATACAAATCTTATTATTGCAGTAAACACTGGTCGCTTCCATCCTCTTCCTGAACAATCTCACAAGCAGTTTTCTAAGCCATATAGCTTTGCACGTAGTTGTGTTGGTCACCATATATTCTGATTTTGCTTAGCTTAGAGCTACTGACTTCTGCTTCCTGCTGCACCAAGAGATCATTCCTGATCCAACGCTGAAGAAATACATAGAGGTACTTTTCTGGTCTACTGAACTACTTGCCCAATCTGCATCTGTGAATCCACTCAATCTGACGTCATCTCCTCGAGTGTATTTAAATCCATATCCAACTGTTCCACGCACATAAGAATGTGCCTAGCTGCTGCCTGATGTACCCTTTTCGGTTCCACCATGAACTGACTAAGGGTGTTGACAGTTGAACAAATGTTTGGCCTAGTTTTGACCAGATACATGAGCGACCCAATGCGTTGTCTGTACAAGGTGGGGTCCACTTCCTTGTCTCCTGATGCATCTATTTTCTTCCATTTGGTGATCATAGGCGTACCCATGGGTCAACAATCCTGCATTTTGGATCTCTTCAGAATATCTATAGCATATCTTCCTTGCCCAAGGAAGATTTCTTCATTCTTTTGACAAAACTTCCAACCCTAGAAAATAATGCATGAACCCCATATCTTTCATGTCGAATTCTTCTTCTAGATTCTTCTTGCAGTCCTTTATGAGGCCAGATGACCTTGTTAGAAATAAGTCATCTACATATAATACCAGAATCAATGGCTCATTCTCCACCATTAGATATTAGAGATTAGGATCAACATCGCTCTTGATGAATCCCAACTACTGCAAGTAACTATCAATCTGACCATACCATGCTCTGGGTTCCTGCTTGAGCCCAAATAGGGATTTCTTTAACCTGCATACATGAGTTCTATTTTCATTAGTCTCGAAGGCTTCAGGCTGTTCTATATACACCTCTTCTTCTATCACCCCGTTCGAGAATGTTGTCTTGACATCCATTTGGTGAATCTCCCATCCCATATGAGCTACTATGGATATAATGGATCTAATAGAGTTATATCTAGCTACTGTGAAATTTCTAAACATAAATTCTATTACTGCAGCAACTGATTTACTTTACCTACTTATTTTCCAGTAAGTTATTTACGAAATCCCTTTAGTAAATGTTAAAATAAATTCTGCTGCAGATATCACACCATTATACAGAAACAAATACATGCACAAGAATCAAACACATCAAGACAATTATTTTTGAACAATTGTCCCCAGAAAAACCCAATGCGGGAAAATCGGTGCAGCAGAGGAGGATTTTATTAATCAACTTTCTTGAGTACAACTAGGGTGCCAAACTGGCTTACCCAACAACGATAACCACCTGGCAGTAATACCACAAAAATTCTCCTGCGCTTCCCTTAGGCTCAGCATCAGTCCAGCTAGACTCTGCGCAGCTTCCAGACCCTCTACATCAACACTTTGCCTCACTTCGTCAGCACTTGGCCTCTCTGCGTCATCCAAGCAGGTCCTCCAGTTAGTGCGCAATCTCGCTACCTCTGCATCTTTCTGATTGGCTTTGCATCTGCCTCTTTGATCTCTGTGTTGGTCCTCTGGCACTATCCCCACCTCTCTATTATGTACTCGCTGTCTCTCACTGTAAAACATACCACTAGTTCGAATTTCTCAGCAACCCTGCTCCAGAAATCGAACTCATTGGTCTCCCCTCTTGTTTTTCCAACTAACCCTCAAGTCTTCTCTTATACTTTTCCTGTTGATGAATCAACGACTGAGATTAAGTCCCTAATCAACGACTAAGATTAAAATAGACTTGATCTTCATCTCGTAGAAACTTCTCATCCTTATCTTTATTAATACCCATTAATATTTTTATTTTCCTAAGTTTAGACTCAGGAACTCATTAAAAATATTAATTATTTTAATAGCTACTCATCTGGATGGAATTTTTTAAAACGATTTCTGGGTCTTGGAGATCTCATGTGCTTTAGCCTCTCCACCAATTTTCATGGCTAAAGCACATCCGATGATACCCCAAATCAACACTCCCTCTTACTGAGGAATGTGCACTAGTAATGGTCCACCACTGAACATTACTGTGATCATTTGACACTGGTAGTTGTGCTGATTCTTGGCCTGCTGCCCAACATCCTCTGCACTGCTGCCTCCTGTACTGCTACCCATGGCATCCACCACTGCCACTGCTACATATGTACAACAGGTCCCTCTGCATCCGTGCTGCTGCTGGTCCTTCCTCCCAACACTGCATCTGCACTGCAACTCTCTCTCAAATGCTGCATCATGTTGCCCATAGCACTGCTAATTGCTGCATTGCAACACCTGACACATATCCATTTCTTCTATTGAAATGGATTCTTTATCATCACCATCATCTCCCTGAAATAAAAAAACTTTGTTCTTCCAGGAGCCTTGGTAAGGATGTCTACCCCCTGTTCTCCTGTAGGAGTGGTAGCTCAACTGTACAACTCGTCGTTGGACACAATCTCTGACAAAGTGACACTGAATATCAATGTGCTTTGACTAATCATGAAATATTGGATTCTCAGAGAGCTTGATGCAACTCTGATTATCACACATGATCCTGGTCGCTTCCATCCTTCTTCTGAATAGGTTCACAAGAAATTTTCTAAGTCGTATGGCTTCGCACGAAGCTATGCTAGCAGCCATATATTCTACTTCAGCTGAGCTCAGAGCTACGTATTTCTGTTTCCTATTGCACCAGGAGGTTATCCCTGATCCAATGTTGAAACAATACCCAGAGGTACTTTTCTGGTCTATTGATCTTCCAGCCCATTCTACATCAGTAAACCCACTCAATCTGATATCATTACTTCTGGTGTACAAAAGTCCATAATCGACTGTTCCCTGTATATATCTGAGAACATGTTTGGCTGCTGCCCAATGAGCCCTCTTCGGTTCCACCATGAACTGACTGAGGGTGTTGACAGCGTAACAAATGTCTGGTCTGGTATTGACCAGATACATCAGGGACCCTATGAGCTGCCTGTATAAGGTGGGATCAACATCTTTGTCTTCTGATGCATCAATTTTCTTCCAGTTGGTGATCATTGGAGTAGCCATCGACCTACAGTCCTGCATCCTGAATCTCTTCAGGATCTCTGTAGCATATCTCCCTTGTCCAAGGAAGATTTTACCCTTCTGCTGCCAAACTTCCAACCCCAGGAAATAATGCATCTGTCCCAAATCCTTCATGTCAAACTCTGTGGCTAGATTCTTCTTGTAGTCCTTGATGAGCCTGGATCATCCTGTCAAGAAGAGATCATCCACATATAACACTAGGACTAGAGTCTCATTCTCTACAACCAGATAGTAGAGATTGGGATCGACATCACTCTTGACGAACCCCATCTTCTGCAAGTAGCCATCATTCGACCATACCATGCTCCAGGTGCCTGTTTGAGCCCATACAAGGCTTTCTTCAATTTGCATACATGAGACTTCTTCTCATGTGTCTCAAAGCTTTCTGGCTATACAATGTATACTTCCTCTACTATCACCCCGTTCAAGAATGTCATTTTGACATCCATCTAATGAATCTCCCGTCCCATCTGTGCTGCAAGAGATATCGCGGTTTTAATAGATGTATACTTGGCTACTGGGGCGAAGGTCTCTTCGTAGTCTATTCCTTCCTTCTGAGCATACCCCTTAGCCACAAACCTGGCTTTGTATTTTTCCACACTGTCGTCTGCAACGTATTTAATCTTGTAGATCCATCTCAAATCTACCATTGATCTGTCCTGAGGCCTAGGCCCTACTTCCCAGACTAATTTCACCATTATAGAGTTGTATTCCTCTACCACCACATCCATCCACTTGATGTTTAGCGACCTCCTGAAAACTGTAAGACTCCCCATCCTGAGCTACTAAGGCTTGATATCTATTTGGCTGTCTTCGCTCCCTTTTATTGTTCCTGGGTGCACCGATGAAATCGAATCTGTCCGAGTTCCTGACTCATTCTTCCCTTGGTAGTAGGTGCATCTGTTAGCTCCTCCTCTTCCTGTGATTCCTCCTGTTCTGAAGGAGAATTCCTAGTATTGGCTTCTGTTGGTTGAAGTGGTTTGACCAACGACTCATCTTTTGACTGCTCCTCGGAAGGCATTTCTCGAGATTTTTTGAAGGTCCTATCTTCCATGAACTTCACATCTCGTTGAACTACTACCTTCGTGCTCCCTGGAAGATAGATTCTATATGCCTTAGAGTTCTCTCTATATCTGTTGGTTGAAGTGGTTTGACCAACGACTCATCTTTTGACTGCTCCTCGGAAGGCATTTCTCGAGATTTTTTGAAGGTCCTATCTTCCATGAACTTCACATCTCGTCGAACTACTACCTTCGTGCTCCGTGGAAGATAGATTCTATATGCCTTAGAATTCTCTCTATATCCCACTAGATATCCTTTCTCTGCAGTTTGATCTAGCTTCTTCCTCTTCTCCTTGGGTATATGACAGTATGCTAAACTCCCAAATATTTTGAAATGACTAACTTTAGGTGTCTTCCCAGTGAAGACTTTCTTTGGAGTAATCTTGCCTAATGCCCTATGAGGAGTTCTATTCTGAACATAGACTGTCGTGTTGCATGCTTCTGCCCACAGGAATTTTGGCATATCTTGATCATACATCATGGCCCTGGCTGCTTCCACGATAGTCCTGTTCTTCCTTTCTGCTACTCCATTCTGCTTCGGATTGTAAGGAGCTACCCACTCTCTTCTGATGCTCTCCCTAGCGCAAAAATCGGTGAAGTACTTGTCGACATATTCTCCACCATTGTCTTAGCTCAAAACTTTTATTTTCTTTCCTGTCAGATTCTCCACTAGAGCCTTGAACTCTTTGAATCGACAAAAAACCTCGTCCTTAGTTTTTAGAAAATAAATTCAAGTTTTTCTGGAGTGGTCATCGATGAAGGTGACGAAGTATTCAGAACCACTAAGAGATTTTGTGGACATCGGTCCGCAAATATCCGAGTGTATCAATCCTAGTACACTCTTGGCCCTATTTTTACTTCTAGGAAATGCTGCTTTGGCATACTTGCCCAGAGCACATCCTCTGCATACATCATCTCGTTTTGTACTAAGATCTGGAACTCCTGTTACAGTTTTCCTGAGAATTCTTAGAGCCCCATGGTGCAAATGCACCATCCTTCTGTGCCATAGTTCATTCAAATCATTGTCTCCATTACTGCCTATCAGTGCCATTGGTGATTCTAGCTGCAACTTGTACAACCTGTTACTTCTGATTCCAATCTGTACTTTCTTATTCCAACTCGGGTGTTTGACGTATAATTTCTTCTTAATGAAGAAAATGTCATATCCCTTGCTTTGAAGTTGTCATACGGAAAGTAAGTTCATCCCCAGTCCTGGCACATGCAGCACATTGGTAGCTCGGAACCGCTCTCCTGTTTCTATTTGAAAAAGTATGGTACCCTTCCTTACAGGAGTACACTTTGCCTTATTCCCCACGGTGATCTGAAAATTCTTTCTTTCCTCCTGATAATCTGAGAAACATTCCCGGATTCCTGTCATATGCTAGGAGGATCCACTGTCTATATACCATACCTCTTATGATGCAGAGCTTGTTATGCAAGCAACTTCTTCTTCCAATCTGGAAGCCAGCATAGAGAAATTGAAATTTCTATCTCTTATGCAATTTTCTGAAAATCTACATGAGTCTCTTGATGTGGATGCCTCTAGATCACGATCTTGACCCATAATTGATTTTCCCTTCCGATCTTTGATTCTTTGCTCTGATACTATATGAAAATTTCTAAACATAAATTCTATTACTATAGCAACTGGTTTATTTTACCTACTAATTTTCCAGTAAGTTATTTACAAAATCCCTTTAGTAAATATTAAAATAAATTCTACTGCAGATATCACACCGTTATCAGAAACAAATACATGCACAAGAATCAAACACATCAACACAGTTATTTTTGGACAATTGTCCTTTGAAAAACCCAATGCAGGAAAACTGGTGCAGCAAAGGAGGATTTTATTAATCAGCTTTCTTGAGCACAACTAGGGTGCCAAACTGGCTTACCCAACAGAGATAACCACTCGGCAGTAATACCACAAAAATCCTTCGGCGCTTCACTTAGCCTCAATGTCAGTCCAGCTAGACTCTGCACCGCTTCCAGACCCTCTGTGCCAGTGATCTGCCTCACTGCGTCATCCATGCAGGCCCTCTAGTCATTGCGCAATCTAGCTGCTTCTGCGTCTTTTTGATTGGCTCTACGTCTGCCTCTCTAATCTTTGCGCTGATCCTCCAGCACTATCCCTGCCTTTCTGTTATTTACTCACTGCCTCTCACTGCAATCCAGACCACTAGTTCGAATTTCTCAGCAACCCTACTCCAGAAATTGAATTGACTGGTCTCCCCTCTTGTTTTTCCAATTGACCCTCAAGTCTTCTCTTATACTTTTCCTGTTGATGAATCAATGACCAAGATTATGTCCCTAATAAACGGCTAAGATTAAAATAGACTTGATCTTCGTCTTGTAGAAGCTCCTCATCCTTATCTTTATTAATACCCATTAATATTTTTATTTTCCTAAGTTTAGACATAAGAACTCATTAAAAATATTAATTATTTTAATAACTCCTCATCCGGATGGAATTTTCTAAAACGATTTCTGGGTCTTGGAGATCTCATGTGCTTTAGCCTCTCCACCAATTTTCATGGCTAGAGCACATCCGATGCTACCCCAAATCAACAACTACTGGGGCGAAGGTCTCCTCGTAGACTATTCCTTCCTTTTGTGCATACCCCTATGCCACAAACTTAGCCTTATACTTCTCTATACTGCCATCTGCAACGTACTTGATCTTGTAGATCCACCTTGATCCTACAACTGATCTATCCTCTAGTCTAGGTACCACTTCCCAGATGTCATTCGTCATGATGGAATTGTACTCTTCTACTATGGAATCCACCCAAACTTGGTGTTGTACGACTTCCTGAAAATTGGAGGGTTCTTCAACCTGTGCTACCAAGGCTTGGTACCTGTCAGGCTGTCTATGTTGCCCCTTTTTGGTTCTAGGAGCTCCGACAAACTCCTCTGCGTCCCTCAGCGTCTTCCGTACTTCCCTGCTGGTTCAACCACTGGTGGTGGGAGGCTCAATCAAATCCTCCTCCTGTTCCATCTGCTGATAACTGCCTAGATCTCCTACTCCTGAGGAAATGTTGGTGCTGGTTATAGTACTCGATCCTCATATCTGTCCTCCTTCTTGTCCTTCTTGTTGCCCCTGCTGCTATTGGACTAATGGAACATCTATTGACCGATCTTCTACTGGCATATCTTGAGATTTCCTGAAAGCTCTATTTTCCATGAACTTTGCATCTCGTCTTACTACAATTTTCCTGTTGCTTGGAATGTAGATTTGTATGCTTTTGAGGTCTCTCTATACCCTACATGGTACCCCTTTTCTGCGGTCTGATCCAACTTACTACACTTCTCGTTTGGAATGTGACAATATGCCACACTTCTGAATATCCTGAGATGACTCACCTCTGACTTTTTCCTTGTGAAGACTCCTTCAGGTGTTTTCTTCTCCAATGCTTTGTGAGGAGTTCTATTATGGATATACACCACTGTGTTGCATGCCTCTACCCATAAGAATCTAGGCAAGTCCTAGTCATATAACATAGCCTTTGCTGCCTCGACAATTGTTCTATTCTTTCGCTCCGCTACTCCATTCTGTTGTGGATTGTATGGAGTTGTCCACTCTCTTTTGATGCCCTCCTTTGCGCAAAAATCTATGAAGTTTTTATCCGTATATTCTCCACCATTATCTGAACGCAATACCTTTATTTTTTTTCCTGTCATGTTTTCTACGAGAGCCTTAACTCTCTAAACCGATCAAAGACCTCATCCTTGGTCTTTAATAAATAGATCCAGGTTTTTCTAGAGTGATCATCAATAAAGGTGACAAAGTATTTGCCACCGCTAAGAGCTTTCGTGGACATTGGGCCACAAATATCTGAGTGTATCAATCCCAACACGCCTCTTGCTCTGTTGTCACTTCTGGGAAAAGTTGCCTTAGCGTATTTCCCTAGTACGCATCCTTTGGTTCATGCTTTCATCTGAAACGATACGGTGCCTACTAGAGTACACTTCGTTTTGTTTCCTATAGTGATCTGGAAGTCCATCTGTTCTTCTTGATAGCTAGAGAAGTACTCTCGTACTTCAGTCATGTGAACTAAAGCCCTGCTATCAATATACGAAACACCTCCTGATGCTAAACTTGAAAAACATGCGAATTCTTCATCAAATTTGGAAGATAATAGTAATACATCTTGACTATCCATGTTGTTCCGTGCTATTCTCCTTCTCAACGTTGTGCTTACTATTGCAAGACACTGCGTTTTAGCTAGAGATCTGCTCTGCAAAAGAACCACAACTGCTCCCTCTGCCTCTGACAACCCTTCGATCTGGAGAGTGATTCTCTGCCGACTCACTCATAGAATTAACTCTCCCTCAAAATCTTACTTGCCTGGCCCAAGGATTGAGCAGCCTTCTGGGGACTTCAAGCAGCTGCTTACGCAATGCTACGATTCCTTTTCTTCTGCACTAGATCTCTCCTGCCTCCTGTCTATCCTTTGATACCATGTGAGAATATGGAAATTCCAAATCCTACTGTAGCAACTGATAATATTTCTTCTATTTTTTAATTTACTGAAACAAATTATTTGCAGTTGTCTACGACAAATATCGAAATACATACACTGCAGTCTTCACAAATTAATTATTGCGGAAAATAAATGTAAGGAAAATACTAGGACAACAATAACACATTAACATAGTGATTTTTGGACAATTGTCCCCGAAAAAATCTAGTGTGGGAAAGCTAGTGCAGCGGATGAGGGTTTCTTTTATTATTCTTCAGCGAAATCTCTTGTACAATCTACGGATAGTAGAATAGAAGAAGAATTGCTGAGATAATTTTTACAAGTAAATTTCTCCACTCCACAATGAATTTATGACACTTGAGAGGACCTGTTTCCCTCTCGCTAGCCACACTGCATCACCCTCTGTGCAGCGACTTTGCAGTGACTGCGCTATCCCTGCATCACTGCCTCTACGCTGGTGATTTGCGTCCCTCTTTTGCACTGCCTCTTCCTGCCATTTTTTGCACTCTCGACTATTGTTGATACCCTCTCTCTCTCACCTACAACTCACCCTTTTATTCGATTTCCTCTTGCCGAACTTCAGCTAGTGTGAAAATCGATCTACTTGGCAACTGAGTATCTACTTTGCTGTATTTTCAAATGGCCATCGAAGTCCTTCTTATAATCTTTTCGTTGAATCGTCAATGACCCAGATTAAATTCTAATCAATGGTTTAGATTATATTTACTCAATCTCCATCTTTTTCTAGAAGATTCACACCCAGTTTTATTAATACCCTTTAATTATTTTAATTGCCTAGGTTTAGACTTAGGCATCCATTAAAAATAATTAATTATTTTAATAAAACTGTCTCTGGGTGGAATTTCCCAAAACGACTTCTGGGTATTCTTGAATACATGTGTCCTAGTCTCTTTGCAAATTTTGAGGCTTAGAGCACATCCGTTGCTACCAAAAATCAACACTCAACTCATTAGAACGTGATCCGTTAGATTTTCCATCTGGCTTTGCTTCATGTCATTCTGCTTCCATGCAATATTTTCGAAAGGACATTACATCCTTCTATATGGTCCACTTGGAAGTCATCCACAGATTTCCCTTGGCAGTCCTACATAAGCCCGTCGAGATATTAGTTCAAAAATAATAAATGAACACTTTAAATCAAAATTACCTTTGTGATGATCTTTCGCCATGACATCTTCCTGTAGGCATTAGCGTGCTGCATGTAGATTGACATATCTGCCACTGATATCCATTGTCAAGGGTCTCTTTCCTTTTCCGAGTTACATCTTTCCGGGAGATATTCTAGTCAAATTTTCTTGGACTTTGGATGTTGAATGCCTTCTACCTTTGTTGCATATTATCATCATCTCTTCCTATCTTTTCACATTTTATTCCCAGGAGCTTCCAATCAAAGTTACTTAATTGTATTCAAATTTCTCATGATTCATATGAGAACATATTATGTTGATTTCATCTAGTGTGACTTATGATTTTCTGCAATCTTTCATAGGAGAAGATCCCTTCTTCTCTTGATCATATTTCCCAAGATGGAAATAGTGATCCATATTATATGCAACCATATGACATGACTTTCACAATATCCTATGTAAGCATACATACCTCATCTTTCCTTTCGATCATCCAGATTTCCTGTAGCAGCTTCATTCGAAAGGACTTTATCCTTCAGACCTGCTTTCCTATTATGTCATCATATCATCATCCCTTGAATCCCACGAGTTGGAATTCCTGATGAAAACATTTGCTTCCTTTCTAGATTGGTGAATCCTTTGATGAGGATTCCATCAGAGAGACTTGAGGATCTTTCATATCCTCACTCGACAGATGTTTCCTTATTGACCATGATGATCCCAGTCGATGATGACCTCTGCTTCCTTTTTATAAGTATCAATGAGGTTTCCTAAGAGCTTCCTATTCTTTGTAATTAGTAGAATTTGTACCAGACATACTTTCTGCTTCCCATGTCGTGAGCTCTTACTTCTAATGCTTCTACCATGATGCTATTTTCTAATCAAATGTATCCTATCTTATATACATTTCTTCCTATATATAATTTACAAGTGAAAAGTACCTTTAAATGAAGAAGATCATCTCAATCATAGTAGATATCTTTTCACTTCTTTCTTCCTAAGCTTCTTTGTCTCGGGTTCTTTCACCTCCTTAGTAGAATAGTCTTCTTCCTTGTCCCTCTTATGTTTAGGACAGTCTTTTCTATAGTGCCCAAGATTTTGACAACCATAGCATCTTTCCTTAGCCATGTTCTTCTTTTTCTTTGGAGTACCAAACTTTCCAAATTTTCCTTTTCATCTTGTCACTAATTGTTCCCTTCTATCTGATCTTTTGTCACTTTCTTTCTTCATCCTGTCTTCTTCTGCCTTGTAGAGAGACCATAATTTGATGAATGGGATAGCTTCCTCTTCATCAGTAGATATGAGGTTACCTTGTTCATTAGTTAGTGCATTTAGAATAATGGAGATCATTTCTTTCTCAGATACCATCTCTCCCAGATCCTACAATTGACCTTTTATTTGAGATGCTTTTGAAAGACATGACGATATCCCTTCATCCTTTGACACCTTCAATTTGTATAGATCATATCTAAGTGATATGGTCTTTCCTGTTGTTCTTTCAGAGAAAAGTTCTACCAGCTTATCATAAAGTTATTTAGATGTCTCCAGCTCGGCTACATAGGAAATGAGTGGACCTTTGATAGACTCAAGAATCTTTTGAGCCTTGAGATCCCTTTCCATGTAATCAGATAATGCTTGTTCTTCGGATGGCTTGGAGACTTTTCCATCAACATGATCAATGACTTCATTTACTTTGAGTACTGTCTATTCATATTTTCCATTCAAGGAAGTTTGATATCCCAACCAACTTATGGTTCTCTTTGAAACATGAAGTCATTTTACTAGATTAGATTATAATGAAAAGGTACTTGTGAAGATCGAATCTTCAACTTGATGACTAACTTGTTGCTTCTTACTTTGAATCTTTAAGAAGATTCTTACTTTGATGAGGGAAGACTGCCTCTTATGAGTTTTTTTGCTTCAATAGAGAGAAGATTGCCTTTCGATCTAATCTTCCTTAGATTTGAAGAGCTTCTACTCCTTTAATGATGTATAAGTGATGATCTCTAAAGTGCTTCTAGGGTTTTGGTCTTTCTTCGTGCTTCCTTCTTGAAGATAATTTCAAGACTCTTGCTTGGAGTATTCTTCGATCTAGGGTTTCGGTTTGATGAAGATCTAGATCTCTTGCTTGGTGTTCTTTGACTTGCTTTGATCCTTTTTTGAAGTTTGATTTTCGTGTGTGTACTTGCTTTAACTGCCCTTCTTGTCTTCAACACCTAAACTCTAATACCATGTTGAGAAATCTAGGGCATCCAGAGTTACAAGATTTCTCTGCTTGATAATTGCTTGTGATGTACTTTTACTTCTTAGTTTATAGTCTTTTCTTTGTTAGCTTATTAATGTGTTCTTTCATCAAAACAAAATTACGAATATGTACAATAAAAGACAAATGACACAGTATGTAGGCTTCTCAGCCAGGGTCAAAACCTCTCACCTCTTGTGAGGAAAACCCGATCAAAATTTTTCTTCTAGATCTTCAATTGTTAAGTACCAAGGCCGTGATACAGACTCTTGACTCTAGTATCCTCCAAGAACCTTGTCACGAACCTTGTCACTAACCTCTGCCTCTTCCCTTCTTTTCCTTTCTTCCTGATCTCGAACTTCCCCCCTCAGCTTCTTCTAGAGAAACTTGGTCTCTATCCTTCACACTACTTCTTCTCAACTTCCTGTAGAGAATCTCGGTCTCTAGGCTACTACTAATTTCCTCTAGAGAAACTCGGTCTCTAGATCTCTTATTTCGACCTCCCAGAAGAATCCTTCTCTTGCTGCAGAAGAAACTTCACCTTCGATTACGGAGAAGAAACTTCGTTCCCCAGAAGAATCTCCTTTTCATTGATCCAGTAGAAATCCTAACTTCGCATTACCTAAAAGTATCCTCTTTCTCCCTTCTTCGCACTTTTGTTCTCCTCCTTCCTCACACTTCTGCTTCTTCTCTTCTTTGCACTTCTATTAGCCCCTTTCTTCGCACTTCTTCTTGTCTAAATGCAAGTCGAGTTTCTTGATCGAATCGTGTTTATTCAATTGAGGCCGAGTTGGGCTATTTATATACCTCCACACATGTCCTTTAGGCTGACATGCTCACTTGAGGTTAGGCTTGTTGAAATTTCTAAGTCTAACACGTCAGAAATCCCTATTGCATTATCTGGTTTATTTTCTCCTACTTGTTATTTTCATTAACAAGTTATTTATAAATATAAATACTGAAAATAAACACAAATGCAACCTTTAACACATATACAGATCAACAACTGAAATAATTGAGACAAACACACAAGGGACACCGTTATTTTTGGACAATTGTCCCTGGAAAAACCCAATGCGGGAAAATCGGTGCAGCAGATGTGAAGGTTTTATTATTATGCAGTTTCTGAATACAACTAGGGTGCCAAAAATGGCTCACCCAACAGAGAATGCCCTTAGTAGAAGTATCTCTCCTCGGAGACAGATATTCCGGTTGATCAGTCATCGGATGAACGATCCCACAACAACTACGACATCTCCTTAGTTGGACAACGAAAGTTGCTCCAAGCTTCCCTACTGCTCTTCGTCACTTTACAGGGATTGTGTCACTCTTCTCAGCTCACTAGCACTCAGTCTACCCCACGAAAAATCTCTTGGCACTGCCTCTTGGCCTTGCGTCAGCTTTGCTAGCCTCTGCGCAGCTTCTGAAACCTCTGCGTCAACCCCTTGGCTCTCTGCGTCAACCCCTTGGCTCTCTGCTTCAACACTCAGACCCTCTGCGTCACCCACAATGGCCTCTTCAGTCTCTGCGTAGTTCCCAACTGACTTTGCGTCAGCGTTCCTAGGCTCTGCGCTGTCTCTTTGGCACTATCTCTGCCTCTCTGCTATGTATTCTCGGCCTCGTGCCAAACTGCCCCTTGTTGCAAAGATCACTGGCTCGATTCTCTCAGCAAACCCCGCTCCAGAAAATCGAACTAACTGATCAATTTGGTGTATCTCGAACGGACCCTCAAGCCTCCTCTTATACTTTTCCTGTTGAGTCTTCAAAGGCCGAGATTAAGTCCCTAATCAACGAATAAGATTAGATTTGGCTTAATCTATGTCACTTAGAACATTCTCACCCAGTTTTATATTAATACCCATTAATATTTTAATTTTCTTAAGTTTAGACTATCTCTCCAACTGGGTGGAATTTCCCCAAACGATTTCTGGGTTTTGGAGATTTTATCCGCCTTAGCCTCTCCACCAATTTTCATGGCTAGAGCACATCCGATGCTACCACAAATCAACACCCCCTCTTAGTGAGGAATGTGCTTTACCAATGCTTCACCATGGAAACATCACATTGATCCTTTGCACAGGTACCTGTGATGATGCTTGGCCTGCTGCCGCACATCATCTGCATTGCTTCTACCTGTACTGCTGCCCATGACACTGCCACTGCCACTGCTACATCTGTACTGCAACTCCCTCTCAATATGCTGCCCATGCTGCCCCTAGCACTGCCACTGCTAACTGCTGCACTGCAACTCAGTTACCGAGAAGTAGGTAACTGACTTCTCCCAAATACTGACATCCCAATCAGTTTGGAAGCCTCGTGAAACTGAAGTTGTGTCTGTTGCTATACTGTGCTCCCTCTGCTGCCATTGCGCTACTGCATACACCTTTGTGCCTCTCGCACTGCTGCAACTTCCACTGCTCTACCTCAGATTTCTGCACCCAAGCATTGCCTTGCTGCTCCACTACACTTTGCTCCACCTGGCATCTATCATTCTGCTACTGTCGTTATGGGCTCACATAGCCAGATATGATCCAAGAGTTTGGGTACCTCAAGGATCCTGCTCTTAGTATGTAGTCCTCATGACTACAACTCGATGTCTCCCCAACTCTTCTCTAGAGGTGCATGAGCACTCATGGCATAGTCGTCATTAGTCTCGACTTCTTTCTCTGCCTTAGCTGGAGTTGCCTTAGAATCAGAAGCCTCTCCCTTGTTTTTCTTCCTAGGACACTGGATGCATAATGTCCCAGCTCCCCACAATGAAAGCACTTCACATTGGAGATTTCCTTCTTCTTCCTCTTCCCTTGCTGCCCCACAGATGATAGAGCCGCATCCTCCTCCTCCTCTTTCTTGATTCGACCTCCCTTGCCACTACTCCCCGTCTTGGTCATCCGCCTAATCTCTTCTTGGCGAAGAGCTACCCACATCTTCTCCCATCTTGGAAGAGTGGCCCTGCCCAAAATACTTTGGACAAACGTCTCCCACTCCTCAGAGACTGCATTTAGGGCAGTGCTAACCATAAATTCTGGATCCGTTGTAGACCCCACAGAAGTGAGCCGGTCTTGAATCTCCTGGCAGAGAATGATGATCGAGCACTGCGTAGGTTTGTTCTGCCCGCTTTGCCTTTGCGCTGACCCTCCTCCTGACTCGAAATGATGACAAAGGCTCTCTGCGCCACTTCTTCTATGCTGCTTCTTCTCTGGAACAACATTGTCTCTTGGGACATCTGCTACTGCTGCATATTATTCAGATTATTGTTGGTGCCTTCAGTTCTCCTGTGATTTGCAATACTCTGATACCATGTTGAAATTTCTAAGTCTGACACGTCAAAGATCCCTACTGCATTATCTGGTTTATTTTCTCCTACTTGTTATTTTCATTAACAAGTTATTTATAAATATAAATACTGAAAATAAACACAAATGCAACCTTAACACATATATAGATAAACAACTGAAATAACTGAGACAAACACACAAGGGACACCGTTATTTTTGGACAATTGTCCCCAAAAAAACCCAATCGGGGAAAACCGGTGTAGCAGATATGAGGGTTTTATTATTATGTAGTTTCTGAATACAACTAGGGTGCAGAGAATGGCTCACCCAACAAAGAATGCCCTTGGCAGAAGTACCTCTCCTCGGAGACAGATATTCTGGTTGATTAGTCATCGGATGAATGATCCCACAACAACTACGACAACTCCTTAGTTGGATAGAAAAAGCTGCTCCAAGCTTCTCTACTGCTCTGTGTCACTTTGCAGGGATTGCGTCACCCTTCCCAGCTCACCAGGACTCAGTCCGCCCCACGAAAAATTTCCCGGCGCTACCTCTTGGCCCTGCGTCAGCTCTGCTAGCCTTTGTGTAGCTACTGAAGCCTCTGCGTCAGCCCCTTGGCTCTCTGTGTCAGCCCTCATACCCTTTGCGTCACCCATGTTGGCCTCTTTAGCCTCTGCGTAGCTCCCAGCGGCCTCTGCATCAACCTCCCCAGGCTCTACGCTGTCTCTCTGACACTATCTCTGCCTCTCTGCTATGTATTCTCGGCCTCGTGCCAAACTGCCCCTCGCTGCAATAGATCACTGGTTCGATTCTCTCAGCAAATCCCGCTCCAGAAAATCGAATTGACTAATCAGTTTGGTGTATCTCCAACGGACCCTCACGTCTTCTCTTATACTTTCCGTGTTGAGTCTTCAACGGTCGAGATTAAGTCCCTAATCAACGACTAATATTAGATTTGTCTTGATCCATGTCATTTAGAACATTCTCACCCAGTTAATGCCCATTAATATTTTAATTTTCCTAAGTTTAGACTTAGGAACTCCTTTAAAAATATTAATTATTTTAATCTCTTCAACAGGGTGAATTTCCCCAAATGATTTATGGATCTTGGAGATCTTATGTGCCTTAGCCTCTCCAATTTTTTTGGCTAGAGCACATCTGATGCTACCACAAATCAACAAGGCTGGCTTCATCTAAACTTAGGAACTCCTTTAAAAATATTAATTATTTTAAGCACATCTGATGCTACCACAAATCAACAAGGCTGGCTTCATCTAAACTTAGGAACTCCTTTAAAAATATTAATTATTTTAATCTCTTCAACAGGGTGAATTTCCCCAAATGATTTATGGATCTTGGAGATCTTATGTGCCTTAGCCTCTCCAATTTTTTTGGCTAGAGCACATCTGATGCTACCACAAATCAACAAGGCTGGCTTCATCTAGCAGTTTCTCCCATCGTTGTAGGCCGACTTGAAGAGGATAGGTGACAAGGTCTTGGAAGATACTTTACATAAACAAGATTGACTCTTTTACAAAGTGTAACATGACTTCATTACATGACAATGACTATAACATTTTATGACTAGATGACAAATAAATCCTAAAGACTCTCAATGCGAGTCTTGACTCAAAAACAAAATCCCTTGCTCATGAAACCCATGAAGCAAGTCAATATAATAACTTACATTTTATTACATAAAATAATAATTACATGTCATTATAAAGACCGAACCTAGTTTCACTTTTCAACGATAATTTAGCACTCACAGCATATGATTTCAGCTATGTGGTTTATTTAGAATGCTATATCACAGTGTTGTGCCAAAGGAAGAGAGAATATGGATTTCTTAGATACCCATGATGTCAAGTTAAATCGTTGCTGGAAATGGAATACCAATATTTATCCAAGAAAAATTTGGTATAACTTTTATGCACCATGAAAAAGCTATTCCAATGAATCTTAAAACATTGAAAGGAAATAACTCATGTGCACAGTGTTTGCATCCGTCACTTTAATGTATTTGAATTTCGAAAGTCCAACGCATTTTAAATTTGCAATTCTAACAGTTATATCATGTCTATACGTGCCATTAGGGTTACTTTGTGAATTCGTAGATATTAGTAACCTACGGTGGTATTGATTCATGAAAAAGGAAAAATGAAATACTAAAAAGGAAATAACATCTTTGTGTGTATTAAACTGCGTCCGCAGGTTATCAATGTTTTAATTGAATCGTGATATTCCAATTGTCATACAATCCACACCATTATTTCAGGGATTCTTTGACAAAGTATAAGAGGGCTTTCATCAATTTTATGTTGGTTTCAGACTTGCAGCCAGTTTATTTCAATGCTTAATTTATTTGTGGGAATTGTTCCAGATTTAGTGAGCTTTAAATTCTAAATACCACTTGTTACTGCTTGGATTAGTAGCCTTGGAAAGGTCTGGTCAAGATACTAGACGGTAAGCACATAGGAGATACCCCATTATCATCTTAGCACAATCTCCTCACACTTTAAGCCAAGTTCTGTAATGCCATAGCGGGTATCTCAATCTACACACACTAAACCAAAAAGCCTAAGAAACCAGTGGCTAGAAACACTAAGTATGATGGAGGTTAGGAGTTAGTTGCCAAGTCTGATATATGATTTATAACTACAACATTCAAAACTCGCTCAAAGAAACTTCTAAATACCACTTGTTACTGCTTGGATTAGTAGCCTTGGAAAGGTCTGGTCAAGATACTAGACGGTAAGCACATAGGAGATACCCCATTATCATCTTAGCACAACCTCCTCTCACTTTAAGCCAAGTTCTCAATGCCATAGCGGGTATCTCAATCTACACACACTTCACCAACAAGCTAAGAAACCAGTGCCTAGAAACACTTAAGTATAATGGAGGTTAGGAGTTAGTTGAAACAAATTGCCAAGTCTGATATATGATTTATAAATATAACATTCAAAACTCACACAAAGAAACAACAGTGAAGACAACAATTAATACAAAACAAAACTAGAATTATAATAGATTGAAGAAGTCAAAATTTTATTTCAGAACATCATGCAGAGAATGGAAGAATAATTGTTCACATACAAACTATGAATAAATTTGCTAATTGATTTAAAAACAAGAGAACAAATAGATTAAAGAAAGAAAAGAACAATTATTTGAAAATTATAGCTGAAATTAAACTAATTGTTAATACTAAAATTAGCAGCTCTAAAATCTTTACAAATAGCAACTTAGTATGAGCGTATAAACAAGCAAGATTGCAGAGAATGCATTGGTAATCAGAAGTGTTTTATGAATTGATATAGGTGATTGAGTGAGTAGAATAAAGAGTTTATCTATGCAAAGAAGGAATTGAGTTTTGAAAGAGATGAGGCAATATTAGTATGAGTAAGAGGCTATTGATCTGAGTTTGAAAATGAATGAAAGAGGGATCTGCAAGGTTCAGTAGGTTGGTGCTTGCATACTAGGGAGTTGATGCTTGCTTTAGGTGGGTGCCTGAGAAACAATAAAGGAAGTTGGTGCTTCCTGTTGGTTGGTGCCAACAAAACCAATCAGGGGTTGGTGCTCCTTTCAGTTGGTGTTGATAAATCAGGGGCTGGTGTTCCTTTCAGTTGGTGCTAATAAATCAGGGAGTGGTTGCTTCTTTCTGGTTGGTGCCAGAAAACATATTGTAACAGCAAGTTGAAGCTTGCCTTTGCAAAAGGAATTAAGAAGAAGATTGGTGTTGCATTCAGTGTCTTTATGTGTATGCTAATATGTGTTTCATATGTTGATTGATGGTGTTGCTTACATGAATTGTTGCTAAATAGATTGAAAAGTGTAAATTGGCAATAGTTGTATAATTTTGTCACAATACTGATTCACCCCCCCTTTGAGTATTGTCTGGGTTTTTAGCAACTGGTATAAGAGCAAGGTTCCTCCAGGATCAGTCTAATAGCTGGAAGGAAGATCGGGGATCATGGCGAACCAGGATTGGATTACCTCAGATGGAGTTCCATTTTTGAATGGATCAAATTATACAACTTGGAAGGTAAGAATGGAAATTTACTTAAAATATCTTGACTTGGATGTATGGTTATCTGTAGAGTATGGAATAAAAGACAATAAAATTAATGCACGAGCTAAGGAGGAAAAATTGAAAGGATTGTCTAAGTTAGATTTTGAAAAAGTGATTTGTTATGAGACTGCAAAAGAGATATGGGATGAGGACGAGTTGCAATGCATCTATGATAAAGGCACTAAAGCTGTAGGTAATATCAAGAAATCTTCTTTGAAGTGTGGAGCACAGAATGGTTCAAAGAAGATTGAATATTATAAATCATAACAAGAAGACAATTCCCTTGTAACAAATGGCCACGCTTCTAATCATCACTCAAAGGATACTAACGAGATGCAATCTACAAGTAAGTTGTTGTTCTGTTGTTATTGTAGAAGAATAGGCCATCTATATTCTAGATGTTCACATGCAATTTCTGATGAAAGAGATAGTTGTACATCTAGTAGTAGTGAACAAGGAACGACATTCATTTCATTAGAAAATCTAGATACTAGTCAAGAAGATAATGGGTGCACCTCCAGTAGTGAGGAAGAAACAATATCTCATGTGTCTACAGAGGAAATTTTAGAATCAAAAAGGGAAGAAGATTTTGAAAATGCTGAAAGTGAAAAATACTTTGGATATGAATCTAATAGTTCATCTAATGAATTAAAAGATCTTTGATGAAAAGATCTATTTTAGAAGAAAACTTATATTTTCTTTTGAAGAGATCAAGAAGCTTACAACCACAAATCAAAAACTAGAAGCCGAGATAGTTGCATTAAGATAGGCTAATGATCATCTGTCTCGAGATCAGAAGCTTGAAAAAGCTACCGAAATCTTGGACGAGATTCCTAGCAGCCAGAGATCTCCCCTCAATAAGACTAGACTTGGATATAAAGAAGAATCATGTTCTAAAAAGGAAAAAGATAAAAGGGTAGACAACCATGTTGAAGAAGATTCTACTAGCAATAAAGCTAACGGTAAGTTGCTCTTTAAGTGTTTCAATTGTGGTGAAGTATGTCATTATGATTCTAAGCTTTTGTTGACGTTGTTGGACCCACCAACATTCAGGGGATCTCTCAAAGTCCTAATCAGACCTCACACCGTTTGTTGTAGGAGTCCCATCTGGTATAAAGGCCCGGTTGCCAAATACTTAAAGATTTGCCTCGGCTCTAGTTGTTAGCACAAGAGAGTGATGCAATGGTATTTTCAAAAAGCAGGTGATTGTCCCTGATGAGTGTGCAACACAACTGTGTCTAGGTTCTCTTACTACAAAAGGGGGGAGAACAATGAGCCTCTAAGTGAGAGGCAATAGTACCACCCAGGAAGGGACACACATGAATCAGAAACGCCTGTCCAACATCCATCGAAATAGTCCACAATGGATGCGATAGTCGTTACAACCAATGAACATGGGAAGATCTGTCAAACATCCAGTGGAATAGTCCACAGTGGATATGACAGTCGTTATAACCGATAAGCAAGGAAAGGTTTGTCTAGTATCCCATGGAATAGTCCACAAGGATGAGACAATAGTGACAACCATTGCCACAGATTCCCAACAAGATAAGCACTAAAATAACCGAATAGTTCAACTATCTTGGTACATGTGAAAGAAAACATGAAATACAAACGTTAACAGAATAGTCTTACAAACATTCATAAGTCATGCATGAAAGCGTGCTGGCCTGAAAATGCTTCTGTGATTAAGAAAAAGTTTCGAGACACATATTTACATTGTTCATCACTAGCCTCAGTAGTGGGACATTGGAGCCACTCCTTGCTCCTCAAAGAACTAATTGATCTCTCTAATGCTTTGCAGGAGGAGTCAAGGTGAAAAGCTTTTTGCTCACACAATGAGGGGGTATATATAACCAAGGGGTGATGCTTACCCCTTGTAACTCTTTGACTACCCTCATGACTGTTCAACTTCCTATGACTTTTCAACTTACATGACTCTTCATATTCATGTGTGTCCATTGGAATTCCACTTTACAATACATTTTCTTTATAATATACATGGCCCATAATAATGATGTGGCATATGATAACTCATCACACGACTTGACATGACACTGCTGACATGGACTGGCTTGATGATGTGGCAATGTCAAGCCTCTATTGCTGCTAACTGATGGATGTGTTCTTGGATATGCTTTCTCTTCTCCTCTGCATAGCTTGATGATGCGGGGTCTTCAATGATCTTCGGTCTTGGAAGGTGGTTGCACACTTGTGTTCCTTTTGCTTGTCCTTTGTAGGTTCATTCATCCGTTTAGCTACAAGTGAGTCTTTAGGCATGCTTCCTCCTCCTTCTCCTTCATCATCATCTCGCCAGGATTTGACAGTGTACATATTCTTGCAATTCACTCATGATGGGACAACATCAATCCAAAAACTCCCTAGTCTAAGATGATGCATTATTATCCATGAATTGAGCCCTGGACCAGTGATAGGTTGGTAGAGAGGGCCCCGTAGCTACACATTGCGTAGTTTTAGGTGACAGGGAGAGGGGTTTGATCAGTGAGACTGCACAGAGCGCAGTTCATGTTTAACTGAGGAACTTCTGAGCACAGTCCTCGCTGAGGAAAAAAATTGCGTAGTGGCCATTGGGAGTCAGGATTGTGCAGTTCAGGGAGACAATGGCTGATGTGGGATGGGATCCTGGGAGATAGATCTACACAGTTTTTAGAGGCAAGGAGGACTGGGCAGCAGAGAGACTTGGATGACAAATCTGCGCAGTTCTTGAGGTTAGTGAACTCCGGCTGAGGGAGGATACTGGGGACACCTTTGCACAATTTTGAAGGCCAATGGAAGCTTGGTTCTCTGTGCATTACAGGGTTCCAGCAGGTAAGAGGAATAGCTTGAGAATTGGAAGTGTGAAGTGCATAGTTCAAGTCGGGCTGGGAGGAACTGCTGCACAATTTTGGGGGTCAAGGAAGGTTGTTGGGCTCTGGAATTGCACATTGCAATTGCACTGGAGGAAAGTCACTGTGCACTGTGAAGTTCTAGGCAACAAGGTCACAACATTGAGGGTTGAGATTGCGTAGTGTGAAGTTCAGTCAGGGACTGGTGTAGCTAAGTTGCCCAATCGGGAAGATTTTCAAAAAAGTGGCTAAGTGCGGGAGGAAGGTAGACTTGTGGTAAACTTGAACTTGTGATCACACACTTAGCATACTTTGACGACATGACAACATAGACCACCGGAGTAGCAAGAAAGCATTTCCCTCTATGTGATTGTCTCATAACAAGAAGAAACAAGTGCGACACTTGAGATAGACTTTAGGATGACCGTGACGACACTTGTGCGACAATGCTCAAAACTTTGTGTATGAGTGCGATGGGTGTTTACATAGCTAGGACAACTTGTATACACAAAGACCAACCTTTGAAACCGCCAGAAAAGGTCCGCAAGCATGGAAAAACAGTCAAACATGCCAAAAGACGACAACTGATCCAACAAGCAAAAGGGGTCAAAGGATTTTAGGAAATCTCATGAAATGAGCTCAAGTGTTTGCAACAATCAAGGGAAAGACCAAGGAAGGCTCCGAAATTTGAGTGCAAGCCAAAATTTTGGAGGGTGTTGCAGTTGCTACAACAGTGTCCAAAAAAGAAGAATAGTGAACATGAATCCAGGGATAAGAAAGAAAAGTTTAGAAGAACAAGCAAAGAGTCCTCTCTCCCTGAAGGACAAAATCTTCAAAGGAAAAATGTATCCAAAAAAACATGTAATATTTCAAAAAATGGATATGTTAGCAGTAACAAAGGATATGGTGAGGGCCAATCAAATTTTTTTTTTTTTGGGCTGGAGGCGATTCGAGCGACGAGGTAGCACGAAGCTAGGGTTTTGTCGACGGGTCGTGTGCAGGGCAGCAGGGGATCAACCTCGGTTGAATCCCAGGAAGCGAGGTGCAGGGTCGGGAAGTTCCTGAGAAGCAGGAATATTTTGGATGTCTGAACCTCTCCAGACGCATTCACGAGCAGATATTAACCTGTGAAGCATCCAGCACGGGTACTGCGGCGAAGGAATGGGGATGGAGGCAGGGAGGGGAGAGATCCCCTCCTATAAAGAAGTAATCACAGGCGAAGCGAGGAAAGAGAGAGAAGAAGAAGAGGATCGATCCAATGATGGAGAGACTTCAGCAGCAGGAGCACAAAGAAAAGCAGGAATCCAGAGCAAATGTCTACCACGATCAGCAAATACCCCAAGGTTAGTAATACCGCCTAATAAGCTTGAAAAATACAGATCATATATGAGAGATTATGCTTTAATCTGCAAGTTTATAGGATACTGGCCCGCGGAGAGAGATCTTATGAGATGGATCAACCTGAAATGGAAACCAAAAGGTCATGTAGAGGTAAAGTTAGGAGCAAAGGGGTTCTTTACGGTTATATTTTCTAACTTAGAAGACAGGACTAGGATATTTGAGGAAGGGCCTTACTTCATGAATAACGCAGGGCTGGTAATGAGACATTGGGTTGAATGCTATAACCCAGATAAGGAAAAGATATTAGCTGCCCCAATATGGATAAGGCTCTTTGGTCTCCCCTCAGAATTCTGGAACCCAGATATCCTTCAAGGCATTGGAAACTTAATAGGATCTTTTGTTAAAATAGCTGAATCAACGAAAAGAGGCAAATACAATACTTATGCTAGGATATGCGCTTACATGAACATAACTGAACCTCTACCAGAATCCATTGAACTGGAATATCATGACGAAATATGGACTCAAACCATAGACTACGAGCATATTCCATTTCGATGTAGAAGATGCCATGAGTATGGCCATTTAGCCAGAGAATGCCCTATAACCAAAGCTGAAAAAGAAAGGGAAGCAGAAATCTCAAGGAAAACTGAAACAGAGACAACAAAGAGAGAAGCAGAAGAGTTTAAAGTAGTACAAAGGAGGGGGAGAAGAGACAACAAAAGACTGCCGAAAACTAAACAACAGGGAAAACAACAACCTGAAACACACAATAAGTTTAAAATCCTACAGGAAGAAGATCCTGAAACAGAGGGTAGTGAGGAAGAAGAAGCAGAGGAAATGGAGATAACTGGGGAACAGAAAAGCAAAAGGAGAGATCAAAGTCAAACAGAACAGGAAAACGAAACTTTAAGTGACAACCAAGATGATCAAGGTGAAATGGAGGTAGATACACAGAACATGGCAGTAGATGAGGAGGAACAGGAAATGGCAAAATTAATACAAGAATGGCGCAGGCTAGATGACCGCTTTATCCCAGAAGATCAGAAACAAAGATACAAGGAAGCCTTTCAACGATACAAAGAAAAAAAAAAAGGGAGTACAGGGGAGAAGATAAGTCAAGTTACAGAGAAACCAGATGTGGGAACGGGCAGAGCAGGCAAAGGTGGCAAAAAACGAGGAAGAAAACCTCTCACTGAGGTAATACAAGATGTAGGTGAGGCACTTGTAAATTCCGGAAGGGTAATACCCCTGTCAGAAGTGTTCCAAAACCCCCGAAAACTGTTAAAATGATAATCACAACATGGAATATACGCGGCCTCAACAGTAGAGGCAAACAAAGGTATCTCAATGAGAGACTGAAAAAGGAAAAACCAAGCATCATGATACTTCAAGAAACCAAAGTAAGCACGGAGAAGATGAGTGAAATCTTAAACAGAAATAAAAGCAGGTATGAGATGATGGGACAAGATGCTTTGGGAAGTGCTGGGGGATTGGTATTTCTCTGGAACCCAGATGAAATCCAATTCACTAACTGGATGAGTTTCCCAAGGATTTTAACAGGAAATGCTCATATTCTAGGTACAACAGAGGAGGTAATGGTAACAGGGGTGTATGGCCCACATTTACAGACAGAAAAGGAGAACTTCCTTAAAAATATAAAAGCATTAAGAGGCCTTATGCCAGAAAAACAATGGATAATTGGAGGAGACTTCAACATGATTAAAGCCACAGAGGAAAAGAGAGGAGGGATAAGGAGATTGGATACGATCTCAGAAAAATTTGGAGACCTAATAAGAGAACAAAAGATGATTGATGTCCAGACCATAAATGGAAAGCACACTTGGAACAATCGAAGGGGAGGAGCTAACCAAATAGCTTCGCGCCTGGATAGGTTTCTAATCTCTGAGCAAATAATGATCAAGGATATCTTCATAGAAGCATCAATACTTCCTGTTATAGGGTCTGATCATTGGCCAATTAAATTAGAAATTGACATAAAGCGACGACCTCCCAACAGACCATTCAAATTTGAAGCCTTCTGGTTGAGAGATGAGGGGCTAATGGAAAAACTAGAAGACTGGTGGAGAGAAAGTAACCCGAGAGGTAAAAACAAAATGCATTCCTTTCAGCTTAAATTGAAGGAAATAAAGACCAAATTAAAAAAATGGAACAAAGAAGAATTTGGGAATATCTTAGAAGAAAAGCAGAAATTAGAACAGAAAATGGAAGATCTGCAACAACTGGACATCACTCAAGGCATTCAGGAAGAACGAACAAAAGAAGAAGGAGTGATCCTAAATAAGCTTGAGGAAAGAAGGAAACAAGAGGAAATACTCTGGAAACAAAAATCAAGGGTTCAATGGCTCAGGGAGGGTGAAAGGAATACGAAATTTTTCCATAAAGCCATGGTACAACACCATCAAGGAAACAGAATATTCTCAATAAAAAACAAAGAAGGGCAAAGAGTTCTTCAGCAGGAAGAGATTGAGAAAGTGCTAGTAAATCATTTTAAAGACATCTTGAAGGAAACTCAATCGAACAGAATAGAGGCAATAGCAAAGATAAAAAGAGAAATACCTCAAATTGTGACCAGAGATCAAAACCAGGCTCTAATGAGAAAAATAACCAAGGAAGAAGTGGAGGAGATTGTCAAAAACATGAAGAGAAATAAAGCTCCAGGCCCAGACGGTTATACTGTTGAATTATTTCAAGCGGCATGGCACTTTCTGGCTGATGAAGTAGTGGAGATAGCAGAAGAAGTCAGGATAAATCAAAGATTATGGCCAGGCATAAACGCTACGCTTCTGGCTCTTATACCTAAAACTAATCAGGCCGACCAGGCAGATGGATTCAGACCAATTGCCCTTTGCAATGTCATCTACAAGATTGTGGCATCCATAGTAGCTCAAAGACTGAAACTAATTCTCCCCAGTATTATCTCACCGGAGCAAACCGGTTTTGTTGAAGGGAGACAGATCTTGGATGGGCTAGTGGTAGCACAAGAAGTAATCCATACATTGAAAACAAAGAAGGAAAAAGGTATGTTGATCAAATTAGACCTATCAAAGGCATATGATAGGCTCAGCTGGAAATGTTTAACTGAGATCCTTAAAGCTTTTGGATTTTGTGACAGATGGGTAAATTGGGTATTAAGCATGATTTCTACGCCAAATTACTCTATTTTGCTAAATGGAGCGCCTACAACAACTTTTAATGCAACAAGAGGTCTCAGACAAGGGGACCCTCTCTCCCCCTTCTTGTTCATAATAGCAGCTGAAGGTTTAGGAAGATATATCAAAAAGGAATTAAGGGACAGCAACATTCAAGGGCTACAATTATGGGGAACCCGAACCACTGTCACCCACCA
Organism: Pinus tabuliformis; assembly: GCA_031772625.1. Lineage (NCBI taxonomy): Eukaryota > Viridiplantae > Streptophyta > Pinopsida > Pinales > Pinaceae > Pinus > Pinus tabuliformis. The sequence goes on from CM062815.1 coordinate 719,934,197, forward strand.
ACAGTTTGTGGATGACATAATGATATACTGTAAAGCAACCCTTCGTGAAGTAAAAAGGATCAAAAAAATCCTAGAGATTTTTATGGAAGCTACAGGTATGGAGGTCAACAAAGATAAGTCCAGGACTTTCTTCTTTAATATAGTGGAACCTATACAAAAGCATCTCACCAGAGTCCTGGGATATCAGTTAGGGAAACTCCCAACCAAATATTTAGGGACAATGTTAGACTCCTCATCCACAAGAATAAGGAATTGGCATCATATCCTTGAGAAAATCAAAAAGAGAATGGAAAATTGGACATTTAGAGCCCTGAACGTAGCAGCAAGGGTGGTACTTCTCAAAGCCACGCTACAGGCAATCCCGATATACTCCCTGTCTGTGATGAATGCACCTAAAGGAATATGTAACAAGCTGGTCGAGATGTACAGGAAATTTCTTTGGGGAGGACCAAAACAAGAAAATAAATGGGCGCTGTGCTCATGGGAGAGCTTAGCCAAAACAAAGGAAAAGGGAGGCTTAGGTCTCAAAGACCCAGGAATTTTAAATCAGGTGATGGCAGCCAAACTTCGATGGAGATGGTTACAAGGAGGACAGGACTTGTGGAAGGAGATTTGGACAACTAAATATCATATGCCCAATAACCCGGAAGAAATTATCAGACAGCAAGAAATGCCCCGGGGATCGGATATCTGGAACCTATCAATTCAAAATAGGGAAATAGTAGATAATAATATATTCTGGGAAATCAAAGGGGGACAGATAGCGAGGTTCTGGGATGAATCTTGGCAACAACGAGGAAAATTGGTTAATCTCATAGGAATGCAGGAAATACAAAGAAGAGGAATACATAGGAATTTGATAACGGTAAATGATTATTGGGATGCAGACCAAGGCAATGGGGAATGGAGGTTATGGAAACCGTTGGAACAATGGGAAAGGAATCCAACAGAAGAGCAAAAAACAACCTTCTCTAAGGAAATGAACTCAAGGAAAATAAGGAACAGAGAAGGTAATGACATACTACGGTGGGGAAAAGAAACAAAAGGGACTTTCACTATTAAGGAGGCTTACAAGCTAAAAACATACCAAGAGCAAGGAGAGGATGATCAAATTTGGAAAAAAATCTGGAGCACAAAGTGGTGGCCAAAGGTTAAGTTATTTGCCTAGCTGGTGGGAAGAAAGAGAATCCTAACATGGGATAGAATTCAGAAAAGAGGCTTTTCTGGTCCATCCAGATGCCATCTCTGTAATTCTGCTGTAGAAAACCAGGAACATATCCTTAACAGATGTACAGTGGCACAGTATCAATGGGAGGAAACGCTAAAGCTCTTTACTAAAACAAACAGAAACTCAACGGACATAATTCAAACCATCAAAAATTGGGGAGAAGCTGAATTCCAGAGCAAAGTAGTTAACAAAGCGTGGAGTGTCACTGCAGGTTTCAATATTTGGAACTTATGGAAGGAAAGGAACTATCGCCTATTCAGAGGGAAGGCATCAGGGCCAGAGGAGGTGTGGAAGCGGTCTTTAAACCAAATTAGGGAGACAATTCTCGCTGAGAACTGGGATGATGAAGACTGGAAAACGTCGGAGGCAGAATCTGCCATCTTGAAGAAATTAAACCTGGAGCCGGGAATGATCTTCCAGCAAGGAACCAAGCAACGACACCCTTCAGCAAATCAGAGCAGGACAAAGTTTAGAAAACCTCCAGACGGGTTTGTGAAACTGAATTTTGATGGTGCGGCGAAAGGCAATCCTGGGCCAGCAGGATTCGGCGGAATTATCAGGAATGACCAGGGGAAAACGGAGTGGATCTATGCGGACAATGGTGGAACTATGACCAATAATGAGGCGGAGTTTATGGCTGCTTACCAAGGTCTTAAAATTGCAAAGCGAAATGGTTATAGGAGAGTTGAAATAGAAGGAGACTCCACTCTGGTCATCGACTCGATCAGAAAACTAGTACAGGGAAAGAACTGGGAGCATGTGGTGACAAGCTGGAGAAGTGCCAGCACAGTCAGAGACATCGGAGAGATATTAGAAGGGATTGAATACAGTCTAACCGCGCATGTCCGACGGGAAGGTAATAAACCTGCTGACTGTTTAGCAAACTGGGGGTGTGCAGAACACAATAGCAAAGTAGATGACAGTTGGACAACTCAGTCCACGCTGGAAAAATGGGAAGGATTAAGGCAACTGCTGGACAGTGATATTAATGGTGCAGGACAAGGATAATCGTTACCCCGCATGGCTGGGGGGAGGAGAAAATACGCCAAAGCAGGAGGGACGGTGGAAAGGACAACAGGATAGGACAATAAAATCATGGATCGAGGTGACAATTAATTTCACAGCGAAGCAGGGACGCGGCCCAAGGAAAAGAACGAACCCCATGACTTTTTTCATCATTCGAAGTAAAGACGTTCATGGGAGCGGGCAGAAATCCCATCACATAGATAAAGGTGGCAGCAAAGATATAAGAGGAAACAGGGGCAGACGGGAAGGCATTGTAAGCTTGAGAAAGGTAGCGAAAACAGAGGATTTTTGTAATCAAGTCACAGATCAGGAAGAAATCGCTCCAAAAATGAGTGATAGGAAGAGGATGGCGACCCAAAAAGGGAAGCAAATGGCCGAGGAAAGATATCAGGAGCAGCAGTATGTAAGCATCGACATCGAGAGCTCTGAAGAGTCGGAATACATGCAAGAAGGTGGCAAGGGGAACCAGGGTGACTGGGGCCAGAGCAGCAGAGATCCGGGTCCGGATAGGCAAGGAAGAGAGTGTCTCAATAAGGAGCAGGAAGCAAACAGGCCGACCAGAAACAATTTAAACGAAGCCGAAGAGACCCGACCGACACCCAGGAAAAGGAGAAGAAACAGGACGACCAGTTCTGCCATGCATGCGGCGGAGCAAGCATACAAAGAGGAGACCAATGAGGACATCAGGCAAGTCTTGGAAGGGATGGAGGCGAGGGTCCTGGATGAACCTTCAGACCCAGAAATGAATGAGTGGGCTTCGCAATTGCCTGATCCTGGGCACACGCGTGGAAGGCTTACGCTGTATCGTAGAGCCCTGCACACCTATTGGGTGCTCAAGCACCTCCTTGCAAATGCTCTGGAGCAGGTGGCGTCGGAAATGCTTGAGATTGCGCAAGCCTCTGCAATTGCTCAGCAGGAGGCCTCCAGTCTGGCAGAACAGGTGCGTCAACAGACTGAACTTCTCAAAGAAATTAGAGCTATGCTGAAGGAACTGCAGCAAGACAGAGCCAATAGAGCAAATGAGCGCGGTTTTGCAGAGGAGTAAGAGGCAGGTTCCTGCTCTCTTTCCTAGTTTTAAATCTGTTAATTTTGCTGAGAGACTTCTGTATTTTTGAAAAAACTTCCATGGTCATGAAGTGATAGGATTAGAATTTTAGGAAGGCACAGTAGATTTTGCTCTGAGTCTTTGATAGGTTCTTAGTATTCTGAAAGACTTGTTCTCCTTTTGGGTTAATTGGAGGAAAGAGATGTGGTAATTTTGAGTTAAGGAAACAGGAACCAAACATAGACTTTTTTTACTCTTGGATGATAAGGAGCCAACAGATCTGGTTTCCCCTCGAGGCAGATTGAGGCTCCCTTGTTTTGTACTTTATGTTGATATGTTTATATGAATAGAACTACCGCAGCTTACAAAAAAAAAAACAAAGGATATGGTGAGGATGATGTTAGGAATTATAATTCCTTTGCTTCTCTCTTATATCGTGTTGAATGCTACAAGTGTGGAAATAATGGGCACAAAGCAGTTACACGTAGACATTGAAAAAATAAACCTCCTCCTTAGAACAATGCAATTAGAGGCATAGATCATGTTAAGGACCAACAAGGACATGCTAAAAGGAGCAAGAAATCAACAAAGACTTGAGTTTTATCTCAAATAAAATTATAGGAAATTAACATATTTGATTATAATATTCCTGTGGTGGATCTCTTTGAAAGTATCAACTACAATAATAATAGTCTTCAAGCAGGTTAAAGAAGCAACATTCCAATTAGTCCTTAATTGTAGAGAAGAAAAAAGCAAGCACAAAGAAAGAAGAACTAAAGGAAATATGCAGTTTAGCTCTGTTTGGTAAAAAGAAGAATGACTCGTGGTATAGATGCTCAAGTTGTAGCAGTAAGTTACTTGGATTATTAAGACAAGCCATACAAAAGGAAAAACCTACTCAACATAGGCTATCAGAAGAAGGTGGTGTCCCTACCAAGACTCAACGCACCAAGGTATGGAAGAAAAGGAAAGATAATCTACTTGGGGGGAGTAGATCTAGTTACCACAAAATCTAGTAGGACTTGGAGAGGGAAACCCTACAAGACAAGAGCTAGACTAGGTGCTCACAATGGGGTAGAGGCCCAATGTCACGTCAGCCAAAACCCCTTGTTCTTTACGAACTTCCACCAATGGAAGGAGTCTCAGTAAAGGAGGAGCCACTTAAAATGGATATGCTAATGATAAGGTACAAAGTGGCCCTACTAGAGCTCATTCAAAAGAGAGGTTCAATAATGGTGCAAGGCTTCAAAGAAACAAATTTCTCTCTACGAAAAGCCCTATTGAAGAAGGCACAAGACCTAGGGTTTTGAGTTTTTCGATGGTAATAGGTATTCACCAGATCAAGGCCCGAAGAAAAAGCATCTTCGGAAAAAAAAAACTAGGGTTTCCATCTTGGATCAACACCTAGGACAAGATATTTTATGGATGAAATTTGAGTGGACACCCACCAAACTTGGAGAATAGGTAGCCTAGACTCTAAGCTTGATGTTTAGGCTCTCGAATAAAAAAACCCTCCCTAAAATTTCGCTGGAAGCCTTAGATTTTTTCCCTAGCCTTAAAAGAACAGATTTTAAGAGAGAAAATTAGGGAGAAAATTTAGGATTGACTACCAATGACTTGGACTAATGCCTTGTCCTTTAGAGCGAAGGATGAGATAGATAAGATAGATCTTTTCTAAGGAGGCTAAAAATTGATGCCCTAGGTATCAACTTTTGGCATTTACGCACTTCAAAAGAAAGTGGAGTTTGATGGAGAGATAAAAGATTTACTCCACCAGGAAGATTCATTACATGTTGTACAATGAATAACATATGCAATACTCAATTAGTTAGCATTTCAAAATTAATTTTCAACAATTAGGGCACAAAATAACATAACCTAGAAGGAACAATTCCATACATTAGACAATTTCAAGATAGAAAATCTTCAACAATAAGCACTTATAAGACAACATATAGTATATCCATCCATTATCCAAATAAGTAGCTCCAAAGACAATCAAAAATAGCTTCGAAATATCAAAATGCATCCAATACATCTTCAATAGCCAAGAAGGAACAAGTGCGAGTTTCTATAGAGAAGTCGAATTCCAAGTGTGATGATGATGAGAGACTAAATGACGTCTCTCATATTTATACAAGTCCAATCATGTATAATATTAGCGTAAAGCCCCTCTTACTTGTCAAATGGAGGGAAAAAATTGATTGTGGTTACAAGCCAACCACAACCAATGTAAAAACATAAAGATAAATCCACAAGAGGGCTGAAATGCTACTGTCATCACTGTGTGAGCCTCTTGGAGGCAAGCGTTGGGCTCTCTTGGTGTCAAACTGAAGGAAGAGGGCTCCAAAACTCATCCTCTAAGGGATGGCCCATAGATGAACATGCAAATCATCAAGTGGACCTCACTATTGTGTTTGGGGCACAAAATGTGTCTCATGGGTCTCCTGGTGATAGAATAGCTTGGATCGGCTCCATCGTTAGGGGCTCGGAGAATGGTGCTAGCCCTCTCATGTCTTAAGGGTGAGACAAACCTCATTTGGGCCTCAGATCAACTACCAAACCATGTGATCACTGCTAAGTCGATTGGGGAAAATTGGTCCAATTGCATCATCTCATGAATAATGTGGGGCAAAGTGCAAACTGTTGTGGTGCTGAAGGTGCCCATGGAGTGGAATGATGATGCTCTGCAAATGACAGGAGTTCCATGGCTTTCAACACTTTGCCTGTAGGTTTTAATATGCTCCCTTAGTGGACTTAGGCCCCAGTTAAGTTGCCCATCCCATGATGAAACCACTTGCCAATCACACACAATGTCTAGAGTTGCATCTTAACCATTACGTACAATGATTCATTAGTGCATCTAAGTGAACCAATCTTGTTAATAAAGGGCACATTGAGACTTCATATGGGGCTTATCTTCCAAATTTGGGGCTTTAATCTCGAAGTAGTGTTACCTCCCTACGTAGGAGTGGTTAATAGATGACCCTATTAGGTGTTCCCATCCCTTAAGGGTAAAGCGATGTGCCTAGTACATCCTTCAATTAATAGGTGGCATATGAATAATGATGAAACATAATGGGGACGAAGGGGTCTCAAGGCTAGATGCCATGGGTTCAAGGATATCAATAATGAGGGAGGCCCACATATTGGGTGTATAGATGTGAGGAGGGAGAAATCGTGGTTACATGAGTTACCTCAACTTTTGTTTTTCCACCCCTCTTTATTTGCCTTTTGTTTTTTCTTTATTTTTCTTTGTATCATTGCTCAAAGCTCCAAGAAATGAGAGCATGTTGTGAATGGTGTAAAGCAGTTATTAACCCCTTAAGGTGGGGTAGTTCATCGCCCATCAGGGGTTGCGACGTGCATGGGTTCCTTTGTGATGTAAGGGGAACTCATGGGCCTTAGGAACTAGGGTGATGGCCATAATGATAAGGGGTAGAGCTCATGTTTGGCTTTTACCCACATGCTATATTAAATGTCCCTCCCATCTTTTTTTTTCTTTAGTTACTTGCTTGTGGCCATAATGTGATTTTAACTTTATTTTAGCTGCATCAACCTTCGAGGCAATGTTGCCAGGCCCAACCTAGATATGTGGACAAGGGGAGGGGATGTTCCAGGGCCCTGTGGACTCAGTGGTCATCCAAGTCACGTGACACAAAGGACACGGGACACGTAGGATACACAAATTTGAATGTCTGACACGAGCATGTTAACCCCCCGGAACAGGACACATAGGACATCTATATATATATATGTATATATATGTAGTAAAAATTAATACTAAATAGATATTTCTTACGCGAATTCTCATTCATGGTACTAATTCAGACATCGATCTAGATTCTACATTGTAATTTTAAAATTTGTACATTTTACAAGGTAACATTATGCATATAAATACAATTGTGATAGATTCATCAATGATCCAGTAGGAGAAAGAAAAGAAACTACAGTTTTCTCATTAAGTCATTAAAATCAAAATGTGTTACATAGATAGTAGCAATGCTAATGACAAATAGAAATAGAAAATACAAAACAACTACATGGTAGTAGGTAGCTCATGACTCATGAGTCATTAATCATCATTGTCAAAATCATCGTCATTGTCATGGTCACCACTCCTCTCCTCTGCTGCATGCTCCTCTTCTGTATCCAATGCCATCTCTGTATCTACTGGTGTGGAGGATGACCCCTCAACAATATCACCATCATCAAAAGTGACAGGCTCTAGCACTGGGTCATTAAGATCCAAGTTGGCCAATGCCAACTCAACACTATTGTCCAAACCTGTATCATCAGGAAAGACATCCCACATCTTTGTCCTTCCCTTCAACCACTCATTCCTCTGCCTGTAAATAAGATGAAGGTTGGTGTGCACATACACCATTGTCTCTGCCCTGGATTGCTCAAGCCTACTCTTCTTGACGCTATACAAATTCCCATATGTGCTCCAATTCCTCTCGCAACAAGAGGATGAAGTCACCTGAGAGGAGCCTCGTGGCTAATTGCTGTAGAGAAGGGCTTGTTTCCCCATGAGTTTCCCACCAAGAATAGGGCTTCTTAGACCCCTATCTATAATTACATCATAGTCTGCAAATCGCCCAATGCCAGTGGAAACATTTGCAAAGGCATCCTCCACCTCATCAAGGGATGCTCTATCTTGAAAAATCCACCTCAATGCTTCCTTCCTCCCCTTTGAAATTTCACCATTCATGTGACGAGGGAATCTGCGAGAAGGTCCACCATTCAACCACTCATGGCTATATTATTTTGGGTTCAATGAGTGAGGCAAACAAGCAAAGGTGTGCAATTCTTTTCTTATCTGCTGACATTAATATCCTGTATGGTGGTGAAGAAGGCCTCTGATGAGGTCTCATACTTAGGGCACTCACTCTGTAAAATAATTGTCCTCGCGGACTCAATCATGGAATCCCATCCCTCATAAACCTCTCTTAGGATGTGTTTGTCTGTATCTGCAAATCGTAGGAAAGCAATGATAGGGTCCATGATCTTAATAGTGAGATCTACCCTCCCACCAAGCATCATCTAACACCGTGTCCTTGACTCTTTTTGAGGTTGCTTGATCTGTATTTCTCCAAAAAGACCAAAACTCTGAAATAACCATAGCCCCAAGAGTGGTCTTGACTTCCCTCAACATCTTCAACATGATGAATGAAGAGGCAAACCGTGTATTTGCAATCTTCAACAATGATAGATTGGTGTATTCCTTGCAGACTGTGAGGGAATTTGTATGAATTTCAACAAAGTTGCGGATATGTCGTGCATCCTCAATAATAATTCCAATACAAGGCACATCAGAAGCAATATATTTAAGTGCTAAATTCAAGGAATGGATAATGCAGGGTGTCCAAAATACTTGTGGATATTTGGCTTCCACAATAACGCCAACAACCTTTCAAACAGGTGCATTATTTGTAAATATTTGCACACGAGAATAAACAACTACTTCTTAAATAACTTTAATGAACAACTCACCAATATATTGTGCATCCTTGTATTACCCAAGTGCATCCACTGATTTCAAGAAAACTAGTCCATTCAAGGAAGACACCATGAAGTTGATGAGTGGGTGGTGTGTTGGATCTGTCCATCCATCAGAAACAATACTGACCCTAGATGTTGGCCGTGTTGATTTAATAGTCTCAAGCATTTTGTCCACCTCTTTCTTTGCTTTAGTCAACAATGTGGTTCTAAGCTTCTCTGACCCAGGAGGCACATACCCTGATGGATCCCCTTGAGTTAGAGCTCATCACATCTCAAGAAATAAAGGTGAGCATGCAACATTAAAGGATATGAATTTATGATAGAAAAAGAATGCAATAGTGAGATCAAACTCTTCCCGTCTCTCTTTCTGAAAAATCTTGTCCAATGGACCAAGTGCCATTGCCTTTCCTTTTATTGTTGGACCCACACCCCCACCAAAACTCTCAAATGGAAATTCTTTGCTGCTTTTCCTCAAGAATGGAAGGGGATCATCATTCTTTTTTTTAGATGATGCAACCACCCTTGCAACACCAACATTGACCTCTTTCTCCATTTTTTTTCCTCTTAGCTAAAGACACCTGTGTATATGCTCCAATTCCACAACTTGGTAAAGCCACCAAATGACCTTTCACACGGTAATAAGTAATCTTGAAATGATTGTTGCAATAGTTGCATTTCCAATCAACACTGCCTCCTCCCTTCAACTTGCTGCTTGGCCCTTGATCTCTTGTGACATAATTCCACGAGGAATATTTGTCTTCTTGAGCTTTCTGTCTTTCTAAATTCATTATGCCCTCAACATTTGAATCTATTGTTGTAGCCCCACTTCCAATAGAGGGAACACTTGCAGACCCTGATGAAATTGGAACAGGAGGAGCATCACCAATGGGGCCATTCTTCCCCTTCCTTTGCCCCTTCCCTACTGCCCTTGATTGAGCCATGAATGTTGTAACAAAACAAAGGAAAATGCACAAACTTGTAAAATAAATGCACAAGGAAAATGTTGTAGCAAAAATGCAAAAAAAAATAGAAGAAAAGTGCACTTCCTTGTTGCTTGAATCACCTCCAAAATGCTCCCAATCCATTTTCTAGAAGCTCCCACACACCCACAGCAAAAGACACACTCAATAATGAGTGACAAATGAGCCCAAATTGGGCTTTATTGGCCTCGCAACACACCTTTCTGTGGGACCCTTGTTCCAAAATCGAGACACGATCGACACGAGCTTAGGATTCGTGTGTCTTTCAAATCCCACGATCTAGGATACGATGGACACACTAATTGGACACGTTTCCCAACCAATCATGTCCGATTCGTGAAATTTGGGAAACTAGGGAGGATTTATACAAATCCAACTTCTTAGATGGTCATGTGGACGTAGAGAAAGGAAATGATGAAATAGGGCTTGTAATGTGTGGAGGCGAGTGAAAAATGTGGGATGGGAGAATGGGACCATGCTACCAAAATGAGGGTTTCCTGAGTAGTGCCCTTCCTAAAGCTACAGGTCAATAAGGGAGATCCCATGGGACTAGGATTGAAGATTAACCCTCCATTTAAGGTGAAGGAATAAAACCATGGTCAAAACCCTTCTTTCTTCCAAGTCACCCAATAATCCATGCCTAAAATTACCAAATGAAAAATAGGCATATACACCGAATTTCACAATGAGAAACACACCTTTTGGGGTTATTGGCTATTGGCTGGAAGAGGGTGAATAGGAGAAAAAACTCTCCTTAGGGTGCCCACTTTTGGTGGGAAATAGATCCCTTGTTCCTCTTCATTGAAAAGAAGAGGATGGCTTCAAGTGAAGCCAAAGATTTCAAATGCAAGGAGCAGGAAGAAATATACAGAGCAATACATCTGAATGTTTGAGTTAAGTTGTGCTCACTTCCAGTCACCTAGATGAATACAGTTTATTTCTATATAACAACTTTGCAGGAGAGAAGGCAACCAACATAGTCTCAGGGGTGTATACATCAAAATCTCGAGTCACATGAAGAAGACAATAATCATTGAAGATGAGCTGCAGTAGAAGAGTGGTGTGCACTCAAGTAGAAGTAAAGAAAATAAGTATAGAGTAATGTTAACGTAAGCTATATGACAGGAAGAGACAGTACATAACCCCAAGGGGAGCTGCACAATTAACGTTGTAAGCCTAGTTGAAACTTAGACCCGTGGACATTAGAGTCTTTTGGCTCATTGGTACAACAATAATTGAGTATTCTCCTATCGCAACTAGATTTTCTCCATAAGGAAAGAAGGCAATTGTGCAAATCAAAAAAAGGGATATCTAAACCACAAATATCAGCATAGGGGGCGTTGGCAAGTCCACAGGAACAAAGTAATCATAGGGGAAGTATCTAACCTATTTGCCATTGATTTCAAAGGGGGAGAGCTATGTTGTATGAAATGCCTAGAAACTCGACGTTTTGTGTCATACCTATACCTGAAATGCTAAAACATGATTCAAACCCCTGACTGGCGTCCTTGATTTGGAAATTCCTTTCAGAGACATTTTGGTTCAAATTTTCCATATTTTGGCCCAAATTTCCCTGTCTCTGTGACTTTTTTTCTTTTGGGTGCTCACTCAAGCATCAAGAAGGGTGTGGTGCCCTTCTATGACCAAAACGATTTAATATACCATTAAATTTGATCTCTATTCACTTCAAAAAACTAATTTATCTTTAATAAATCCACTCTATTTATGCTAAAAAAACACTTTGTTTTATTTTTATACTTGCCAAAGGCAGTTATATTGAAACTGGTTGCTAGTCAAACTTCTATGATTTTCAAATTTTTTTTGTTTTGTAATAAAGTTAAAAAAAAATTGTATTAATTTCATTTGACTAGTATGATTTTCAATAATTTTTTGTTTTGTAATAAAGTTTTAAAAAAATTTGTATTTTTTTTTAAGTATATATATATATATATATATATATATATATATATATAATTTATTATTTTTAATTTTCTATTGGATAAATACAATTTTTATGTGGTTATAATTGCGGGCTAGCAGCATCCCTGTCTCAAAACGGAAGCAAATTGAGAAAATCCAAAAACGCTTGATCATGAGCAAGTTTAAAATAAAAAGTTCAGTTTCTAATGAGATAATGTTGAGTGAAAGAGAAACTTCCATTGAAGCAATTGCTATTGTGCGTCTCAAAAGGTATTTTCAGAGAATTAGATGGCCTAAAGTTATCTTCAATGAAGGAATCAATGAAATAAAGAAATTATGGATGACACAAAACAACAAATACAACAAATGGATGAAAAAATGGAATATTTACTTCAATGCATGTCCCACAAATAGCAATGATTTAAAGAGTTATGTTATGGAGAATTTTTGTAAGCATATATGGGGAGAAAGAAGAAGTACTATGTTCAAAAATTCAACCCCACGTGTGATCTCCAACAAAAAGAATACATTGGTGGTATCATTCCATGGAGAGCAAAGATTCTTATTTCTTAATTAAAAACTAACTCGCACCAATTACAGTGCAAAACAGGTCGATGGAAAAGACCTAAAGAAGCCTGGGAAACAGGTCGTTGGGTAGTGAAATCGGAAAAACATTTCATTTTGGAATGTGATGTTTTCAGAGACATCAAAGACAATTACAACAATATGTTAACATCGGTTCCTTGGCATTGTCTTTTCTGTGAGGGGTCTGTTAGAAGGTTGGGTCGGCTCATTATTAATTTGAATAATAAGAGGATTGAATTGCAAAAGGCAAAAAGCACGGAAGCTAGTGGTCCCATAATTAAAATTTATTTATTTAATTTATTTATCAGTCTGAAATATTCAATTTGAAATATATCTATCTATATATATATATAATTTTAAAGTGCCACCTGTTCATATATTGTATCATGATTTAATGATTGACTTAGAGACATTAATTAAATTGTAAGAGAATCCCATTGTCGATTCATCGGACATTAGCCAGATGTCCATATCCATTGCATTTAGAACGTCGATCAGTTAGATGAATTAACACTGCAACAACAACTTTTAAGGCCCGACTTTCATTCTATAGAAAGAAAGAAAGGAAAAAATTATTTTAACGTCCACGAGGCTAAAGGTAGCCTATGGGACATATTGCTTCTTCATATGCTTGATGTATTTGACCCTTTTTCTGTAAAGCTTCACAATAAATGCTCCCAACTTCTCGACAAACCCCTCACTAAATAGATTATCCCAAGAGCTAGTTGCTAGCATATTTGCATAACTTTCCCTATTGTCTTTGAAGGCCTCACATTCTAAAATGAAATGCTTTTTTGTTTCAACTTTTCCGGAAGAACAAAAAATGGATATTCTTTCCTCCCACACTTGTTTTGGCCTTTTCCAGCACCTTGTTTCACAATGGAGTTGATGTGAATTAGTCCTTAACTGAGCAATAATAATTTTGTCTCTCCAAGAGATATTGGCGTCTATGTATGCTTTTGGTTGATGATTATGAGTGAGATTAAACACTTCAATATAGTACTTTTTCTTTCTTCTTAGCTCCTTATTCCAAGTACGCTTGTGGAAATTATCCATGACAAAAATGTTTATCTTTTTGTTGTTTATGGCACACGTGTTCAAGCAAATACCCCATTTACTAAACCATTTGTTATTTTGTTGCATCCAAGTTTTTTTTTTTTGTCTGTCTCTGTTGCACAATGTGTCATTAAACACAACCTTAGGCCATCTATTCTCTTCCATTTGCTCATTTTTTTTAAATACCTTATGACTTGCACCATACCAATTGCTTTAATAGGAGAAGCCCTTGTTTCACTTAACAAGATAGCATAAGGAATTACACTTTTAATCTTGAATTTGTTTGTAATCAAATACTTCTGAATTTTCTCAATTTGTCTCCACTGCATGTCGGATGTACTGTTGGCCCATAGTTCACAACCATGGAGAATCACCAGAATCACTAGAAGCCCAAAAAGAGTTTGAGTAGTTTTCCAGTCCCATAGCTATGCCTCTCTACACCTATTTTGAAAAGCATAAAATGCTTTCCAACCCCTTAAAGTTCTTTTCTTTCTACAACCACCCCAACTTGGATTTTTGGTGAAGTCAATTCCGAGGTATTTGTAATCCACAACTTCTTCCAGAATGTTACCTTCAAAGTAGAACTTATGCTAGTTACGTTTTCTTCTTTTTAGAGAAAACCACTACTTTCGTTGTGCTGATATTCACTTGCATGCCCACACTTCTACAAAAATGCTCAAGGGATAGTAAATGCTCTTGCAAACCAAGAACCAATTTAGCAATCACAATAAAGTCATCTGTATACAAAAGAAGCCTTATAACAAACTTGCCCAAATAGATACCATCACCTCCTTGTGAATTTAACCACTTATAGTATGGTTTACAAATTGTAGAGTGATGACAATTAATAATCGAGGTTGGCACGATCATGTTAACATTAATATTAATACTATGCTCACCCAAGTAGGGGACTGTTGTCATTTCCGTTATAAACGCCGCTGAATTTAGAGTGACCATAACATTTGTGTGGGAAAAAAATATGTGTTGATTCAGCAGTTCTTAATGGTTTGAAATCTGGACGGTTTTAGAAATGTCATAAACCAATGACTTGCATTTATTAATTGATAAAATTGCACATTCGAATAGAAAAATATTAAACATTACCATTAAGCAAATTACTAACAAATAATTTATATTTAAAATATTAATGATTTAACTATTTCTATCTGTTTTAAAATATTTTGTAACTCTTAATATAACTCAATGACACTTGTATTATTTGGCCTCATGGAAAAGAAAAATTGAGCATTTTCTTGCAACACCTGAACAATCAATCTAATTCTATCAAGTTTACCATGGAAATGGAGGAAAATGGCAACCTTCCCTTTCTTGACATCCTTATCAATAGAAACCAAGATGGTTCCATATCTCACCAGGTCTATCATAAGAAAACTCACACTGAACAATACCTTCATGCCAACTCTCACCATCATCCATGTCAAAAAATTGGTGTTCTCAACACTCTAGCAACCAAGGCAGTGCGAATTTCAGATCATGATCATTTTGAACAAGATGAAAACTATCTTATGGATGTGTTTGAAAAGAATAGATACAAAAACCACCAAGGGATCGAAGCTTTCAAGAATGCAAAGAATCCTAAAAACAAACAACCGTTGGATGATGTTGTGGGTAAGGTTCACCTCCCTACATATTAGGCACCACCGACAAAATTGCTTATATTTTTAAAAAGAACAATATTATAACCACTTTCAAACCCATGAACATCATTAGCAGATGCCTAAAATCGGTCAAAGATCCCATTGATCCTAAATGCCACAAAGTGGTTTACATGGTTCCTTGTTCTTTTGGCAAAACCTACATTGGGGAGGCTGGTTGATCTATCTTAACTAGGATTCAAGAACATGCCGCTGACATAAAGCACAACCATTCTAAAACCTCAGCTCTGGCAGAGCATTCTAGTGAAACCAATCATCATATTTGTATTGAAAACTCTTGTGTTGTGGCCAAAATCGATCATTATCACCATAGAAAATTTAGAGAAGCTTTAGAAATAGGTAAACACCCTAACAACTTCAATCGAGAAGATGGTCGGAAAATAAGTGACAATTGGATTCCTGCTTTAACCTCCTAATCTGCCCTCTCCTAACATCGCCCTTCCTTTTTTTCTCTTAATCATAGCTCTCCATTTCTAACCATTCTTTCTCTCACTCAATGCCTTCCATTTTTGAACTAATTACTAACCCTAATTTTAATTTTAATCTTAAATTTAATTTAATTCTAATTAAAATAAAAATTATTAATTTTAATAATTATTAATAATTACTTTAATAATAATTAATAACTTATTATTAAAACTTTAAATAATTAATCTTTCATTTCATTTTAATAATTATTAATACTTATTATGCTTAATATTATTAAGAACTATAATCATGAATTATCAAATTCAAAATTGTATATTTAGTTAATAATTGTCAAAATTAAAACAGAAATTTGTTAATTTTTTTTAATAATTATCATTCAGCGAGGTTAAAAATATATAATTAATTAGTTTCTAAAGAAATTAAAATTAAAATATTATTAATTTATTTCATATTACTTTAACCTAATATTCTCTCTCCTCCCCTGAGGTCTTGTCGCCTATCCATCATTCTCTTTCTATCACATTCTCATACCTTTATTTATATACTCTATTGAGATTTGTCTTATACACACAAGTTTTATATACTTTATCAAGATCTGTTTTATACACATATTGAGCTATCTTGATGACGAGCCACAAGGAATAACTCTACACAAAATATACACATTGAGCTATCCTGATGACCAACCACGAAAGATCACTCTACACAAAATATAATAAATTGCAGAAGCCTTAATTTAATAATTTTAATTAAACTATATATTTTAAAATATAAATTTTAGCTTTCCATTCTCTATTTTTAAAATTTTATTATATTTTTTAATATAATTAATTTAACTTGTAAATATTATAGTAATTTAAAATAAATAATGGAAAATATTTAATGAAAATAAATTAAAATTTTAAATAATTATATTCATAAGCTTTTCAATCAAGCGGTCAAGCAAGGGTTCCCTAAGCCATGGACTCAAAGCCTCATTATCCCTATTTTTAAAAGTGGGGATACAAATTGACCCCTCTAATTATCAGACAATTATGATCAGCCCTCTATTAGCCAAGTTATATGGTATTATTTTGGAAAGGAAGTTGAGCATATGGCTTGAAAGTGAAGGTAAGCGCGCTAAAGGCCAAGCGGGTTTTAGAAAGTAAGACTCAACAATAGACCACCTCGTTACGCTTAGGATCATCGTGGAGGAATGCTGCAATGATAAATCCAATCTCTTTTGTTGCTTTATGGACTTTAGAAAGACTTTCGACACGGTTCCTAGAAACAACCTTTGGAACAGATTAGAAGAGCTAAAGGTTCCTTTTGAGTTGAGAAATGTCGCTATAAGGTTATACGAGAATGTAATTGCCAAGTTAAAGAGAAATGAGGGGTGGTCGAAAGATATTAAGTGTAATATCGGAGTTAAACAAGGTTGCCCCCTCTCTACCCTATTTGGCATTTACATCAACAAGCTAGAAGGTTGTTTAGAGGAAGCAGGATGTTGTGGCACGATCTTAGCTGGGGTAGTTATCATCCTTCTTCTCTACGCTGACGATATAGTTCTTCTCGCAAGGTGCCCATCTGATCTTGATAAGTAACTTAGACTTCTTAAGGATTTCTACTCTACCATGGGTATGATTGTTAACACTGACAAAACAAAAGTTATGATTATCAAATCTAAGAAGGACACTTATGCTAATTTTATGTATGAGAATAGTAACTTGGAGGAAGTGTCTTCCTACAAGTACCTAGGAATTGATATTCATCACAAGCTCAACTGGAACTATAGCATTGAGAATAGGATTAATGGGGGATGGAAAACTTATTTTGGTCTTGAAAATAATTGTAAAACGGCAAACCTCGTAATGTGGGATAGAAAGAAGTTCCTCTTTGAAACTTTAGTCACTCCGGTTATCTTATATGGATGTGAGGTTTGGGGTTGTAGCATCTCTAGAGAATCCTGGAGAAAGATTGAGCAAATCTAGAAGCGTTTTATAACGTATAACCTCAAAATTAAAAGCAACACACCCTATCCTATTCTCCTTATAGAATTGGGTCTTTCCCCTATCGAGAGTCTAGCTATGACTAGGCTTTTGTTGTACAAGCACAAACTCAATAACATAGGAGACCCCAGACTTCCTAAGCTAGCTTTAAATTCCAGCCAAAACCACGTAAGGTTCAAACGAGGCTGGTATAAAGACACCAGGGCTTGGTTAAACCATTGGGAGATCGACGAGAATGTTGCATTGTAAAACATTAATAATATTAAAAATATTGTTACTTCTAAGTTCAAAGAAAAAATGTTGTGTGAGAAAGATTTAGCAGCTAAAAGAAAATTAAGATATTATAAGGAGGTCATCAATCCCACCCTAGAAGATCAAAAGTATCTCTCTATTTTAACTAGCTCAAAAAAGCAAATTAATATAGCCAAGATTAAAACGAACCCTCATGAGCTCCATAGTGAAACGGGTTGTTGGGCAGTTCCTAAAACACCATGGATGGAAAAGTTCTGCCATCTCTGTGAGAATACGAACATCGAGGATGAAAATCACTTCCTCTTAGAGTGCTCCGCCTACAACCACATTAAATTTTAGTTTCAAAATCTTTGTTGCAATACTGACCTTCCTAGCCTTTTACGATGTTAAAATTACACTGAGCTCGGGGGGCTTCTCTCCAAGCTTTTTGAGCATAGGAATAAAATCTTAAATCAAACTAAATAATTCGTTTCTTTAGGTGCGATAGACCAGAGTTTGGTCTCAGTGGACGTTAACCACCATCATCATCCTCAATAAATTGGAAAAAAAAACTAAATATCTTTTAACTTTGAATACAATAAATTTAAAAAATAATTTTAATTAAATTAATGTAATTAATTTTACTTATAAATATTATAATAATTTAAAATAAATAATTAAAAATATTTAATATTTAATGAAAATAAATTAAAATTTTTAAATTATTATACAACTATTTATAACAAATTGAAAAAAAAATCCACATATTTTTTAACTCTCAATATAATAAATTTAAAAAATAATTTTAATAAATTATATATTTTAAAATATAAATTTTAATAAATGATTGAATATTTAGGTTTACTCGTCATTATAATATTTTATGATCATGTTTTGGAAGGGCAAGCTCAAAATTTTTCTATTCGATGTTTTTAAAATTTTATTTTATTTTTTATCATAATTAATTTTACTTATAAATATTATAATAATTTAAAATAAATAACTGATATTTAGTGAAAATAAATTAAAATTTTTAAATAATTATATCACTATTTAAAAAAAAATCCAAATATTTTTAAAATCTAAATTAAAAACACGTACTTTTAACAAATAACTTAAAAATTAGAAATGAATTATTACTTAATAAATATGTTTATAGATTAACCATATAATTATATCATCCGTCAAAAATTAGAAATGAATTATTACTTAATAAATATGTTTATAGATTAACCATATAATTATATCATCCGTCTATAAACATTATCTTTTAAACTATTTCGTGCAACAATATTTTTATTTTATTTTTTAACTATAGAGGTGTTATATATTATTATTTGAAATTTATGTTTTAATTTTAATTATATTGGATAGCTAGTTATTTATTAGTTTTTCTAAACATTAATATATATATAGTTATTTATTAATTTTTCTAAATTTTAATATATATATAGATGAGAGAAGTATAGAGGTGTTATATATTATTATTTGAAATTTATGTTTTAATTTTAATTATATTGGATAGCTAGTTATTTATTAGTTTTTCTAAACATTAATATATATATAGTTATTTATTAATTTTTCTAAATTTTAATATATATATAGATGAGAGAAGTCTAAATTCAGTTATTAAACTAATTTTCTTTTAAAACAAATATATATAAAATTAAAATAATCTTTAATTATATATATATATATTAAGTAATAAATAAATATGTTTATAGATTAAACATATAATTATATCATCCGTCTATAAACATTATCTTTTAAACTATTTCGTGCAACAATATTTTTATTTTATTTTTTAACTATAGAGGTGTTGTATATTATTATTTGAAATTTATGTTTTAATTTTAATTATATTGGATAGCTAGTTATTTATTAGTTTTTCTAAACATTAATATATATAGTTAATCTCGAATCATACCAAGAATATTTGATCAAATCATTAAATCATTTCTTTCTCTTGAAATTCATTCAATTCTTACACACGTCTCTTTTTGGGAGGTCTACATCCATTATGTGGCATAGGGGTTACGTCACGTACAAAACTTAATAGTATGCCACTTCTACGAATGGTTCGTAATGCTGTATCTCTCCCTCGACCAGGGCCACTTATCATAACTTCTACTCGTTCCATACCCCGATCCATTAATGCACGAATAACATTTTCTGCTGCAGTCTTGGCAGCAAATGGTGTACCTCTCCTTGTACCTTTGAATCCACAGGCACCAGCAGAAGACCAAGAAAGAACTTGTCCCCGTACATCTGTAGCAGTCACTATGGTATTGTTAAAACTTGCTTGAACGTAAATAACTCCTTTGAGTACTCGATCTTCATTCCTACGTGAACCAATTCTTTTTATAGTTTTTGACATATTAATCATTATGAGTTCAGTTCGAAAAATGCATATCGAAATCTATTTATTAATTTTTCTAAATTTTAATATATATATATATAGATGAGAGAAGTCTAAATTCAGTTATTAAACTAATTTTCTTTTAAAACAAATATATATAAAATTAATATAATCTTTAATTATATATATATATATATATTAAGTTCATTAATTTTATATATATATATATATTTTAAGTTCATTAGAACTATCTCAAAATCTTATTATAAATATTTAGTGAATAAATAAATAAATTAAAAATAAATAAATTTATATTTAATAATAATTTTCATTTTACAACAATTTTAATTATTTTTTTATCATTTAAAACCATAATTTAAAATAAAATTTAACAAAATCTTATTATAAAATAAATAAATTAATTAAAAATAACCAAATTCATATTTAAAATAATTTTCATTTTACAACAATTTTAATTAATTTTTTTATCAATTAAAATCATGATTTAAAATAAAATTTAACAAAACCTTGTAAAATAAATAAATAAATTAAAAATAACTACATTTATATTTAATAATAATTTTCATTTTACAACAATTTTAATGAATATTTTTATGAATTGAAATCATGATTTAAAATAAAATTTAACAAAGACACAACTTGTATCATACTCTAAAAAAAATATACCATCTCAATATCAGCAAAACGAAAGTAGTGGTTTTCTCTAAGAAAAGAAAACATAACCAACATAAGTTCTACATTGAAGGCAACATTCTGGAAGAAGTTGCGGATTACAAATACTTCGGAATTGACTTCAACAAAAATCTAAGCTGGAATGGTTGTAGAAAGAAAAGAACTTTGGGGGGTTGGAAAGCATTTTATGCTTCTCAAAATAGGAGTAGAGAGGCAGAGTTATGAGACTGGAAAACCACTCAAACTCTTTTTGGGCTTCTAGTGATTCCAATGATTCTCTATGGCTGTGAACTATGGGCCAGCAGTACATCCGACATGCAGTGGAGACAAATTGAAAAAATTTAGAAGCATTTGATTACAAACAAATTCAAGATTAAAAGTGCAGTTCCTTATGCTATCTTGTTAAGTAAAACAGGGGCTGCTCCTATTGAAACAATTGCTATGGTGCGAGCCATAAGGTATTTAAAAAATTTGAGCAAATGGAAGAGGGTAGATGGCCTAAGGTTGTCTTTAATGATAAATTGTGGAAAAAAAAAAGGTTAGTAAATGGGGTATTTGCTTGGACGCTTGTCCCATAAACAACAAAGAGATAAAAGCTTTTGTTATGGATAAGTTCCACAAACGAACTTGGGATCATGAGCTAAGAAGAAAACAAAAGTACTATATTGAAGTGTTTAATCGCACTCGGAGTCATCAACCAAAGGCATACATAGAGGCCAATATCTCTTGAAGAGCCAAAATTCTTATTGCTTAGTTAAGGACTATTTCTCATCAAATCCATTGTGAAACAAAGTGCTGGAAAAGCCCAAAAGAAGTGTGGGAGGAAAGAGTATGCATTTTTTGTTCTTCCAGAAAAGTGGAAACATAAAAACATTTCATTTTAGAATGTGAGGCCTTCAAAGACAACAGGGAAAGTTATGTAGATATGCTGGCAGCTAGCTCTTATGATAATCTATTTAGCGAGGGGTTTGTTGAGAGGCTCGGAGCATTTATTGTGAAGCTTCATAGAAAAGGCTGAATACATCAAGTAG
This sequence comes from Pinus tabuliformis, assembly GCA_031772625.1. Taxonomy (NCBI): domain Eukaryota; kingdom Viridiplantae; phylum Streptophyta; class Pinopsida; order Pinales; family Pinaceae; genus Pinus; species Pinus tabuliformis. Next base: position 719,955,952 of record CM062815.1, read on the forward strand.
ATGAAGAATCAATATGTCCCATAGGCTATCTTTAGCCTCGTGGACATTAAAATAATTTATTTCTTTCTATATTTCATTTATTATATATAGAATTCTTTTAATTGAGATAATCTTTGAAATGACTTTTATCTTGTTTCAGTTTTTTTAATATATTAAAACTTGCATATTTTGAAATGTGGAATTTTCAAATTTAATTATTTTATAAAAATAAAAATGACCCAATATTGAATGTAAAACACACATATTCTTGTTTACCCATAATAGGATAAGTGGAAAAAAATTGAAGAATTTTTTAATATAATTATCCCAGTAATATGTTCTTATTAATATAATAAGTAATTATTAATATTAAATTGACTTTATCATATATAATAAGTAATTATTAATATTAAATTGACTTTATCATTTTACGATTTAAGGATCAAAATGCCGATGCAACAAGATATCTGGATTATAATTTTACAAGGATTAACGAGGCATAAGCCTTTAGAAAGGTGGATATGTTTTAGTCTCTACATCTTATAGATTTTGAAAAATTAATTTTTAATTATCTTCACAACTTTCAATTAAGTTAGAAATAAATTATTTAAAAAAAAGAAAAATATAAATAAATAATATATATAAATACATACAAATAAATAAATCTATTTAAAAATTAACTTATTGTTATTTTTAATATTTTATTTCTAATTTTTTTATATATAATTATTAGTGACATATGAGATGTTTAGGTTAAGTAATAAATATGGTTTTTTGTTATTCACATTTTTGTTTGTTTTCTATTTGCACTATCACTTTATTAAATTTGAGGATTAAATTTTGAACTCTATAAAAATTTCTCTTTACAATAATTTTTGTTATCGAATACTTTTTGCATAAAGGTACTAAGCAACAACATTGCATATTACACTTGTTGCTAATGAAGATGAGGATGAGGATTATGAGATATGTAATTGTACTTGTCATTAGCTCATGTTTTATTTCATTTTCAACACATATAGCCACAAATAAATGCTGATTTTGGTTTGAAGACTTATGTATAAAGACCAATTTTGAATGTAAAGCTTCATGTATAAAGGTTGGTTTTCAAATCTTGAATGTAAAACCTCATCTATAAAAGATAATTTTGGATTTTGAATCATGTGATCATCTATGAGAGTTAATATAGATTGGGTTTTCCTTCTAAAATATCATTTATGTGTCTCATTCTTTTTTATCTTGCAAGATAATGCATTATTAACTTATTTGTAAGAAGAATTTCATACATACACATATACATACATATATATGACGTTTTTTCTGACGTTTCCATTTTCTGGGGGTCGTGTTTCCAACCGTACTTATTTTAGAAACTTCTAGATGTTTCAGTGTTTCATGCAACTTAGTGGGAGAGTATGAGCAAACATTGATACAAATATTTCCAAGAGGAGAAGCAATGGGGGAAAGAGAAAAAATCAGTAAACTAGTTAAATAATGTTTCCATCAATGACCAACAATGTTTGGTAATGTTGCCATCAATGACAAAGGGTGAGATTGATAGAAAAGTGTTGTCATTGATGTCAAAGTTGGTTAGTGATTGTTCAGTCCTTGCTATTTGTTGGTGTTATTTGTAAGTTGATGCTTAACTAAGGTCAAGGATGAAGCATATCTTTGGAGGCATTTTAGCTACATAAGATCAGCGCAGGTGTTCTTGCGAAGTGCTTATATGGATAACCCTCAGAAAGGCCTTTCCAACAATATATGACACTCTACAAAACACCTTAGGGATCGAAAGCTATGGCAGTTTAAAATTTTTCAAGGTTCCATTTGGACCTGAGAATGCACCATACTAGCCACATGGCACATGTGATGTGGAATAGGTGACATCATCATGATGTTAGCACATAAATGACCTTGGGAAACTAAGGGCTCGATTCCACAATCAATAGAGTTCGCTGTTCTGCAGTGGACAAGGTTCCAGAAATTTGGCACTGGCATTTAATTTTTGCGTTTAAATTTGAAATTTAAATTTGGTGCTTACAAAAATTTGGCACTCATGGAATTTGGCAGAGAAATTTGGTGGTTTCTCAAATTTGGCAGAGAAATTTGGTGGTTTCTCAAATTTGTCTTTTGCCAAAGCTAGAAGTCATTAAACTGCAGTCTATAACACCAGAATTAGAGTTAAAATAGAATAATAAATTGAAAAACAGAGAAAGCCAGAACACTATTTTAATAGAGAATGTGATGTTTACAGGCAGATCAATAAAAAAAATATTGTTGTTAACAACAAAATAACACAAAGATTAAAGAAATTGAAACAACAGTATGTACATGTTACCACTCAATCTAGTAGGGTCCCAGAAAGGGGTTCCTATAGAGTGACTACTAGGTCAAGTGGCAACAATGGAGCAATAGCCCACTGTCATCTTAGCTAAAGCCCCCTACTCTTTACCATAGTTTTAAAAACCGTAAGCGGTGACCAGACTGATCCACCTAATAAACTAAGTTTCAAACAGAACTTGTCAAATCGGGACTGTTGAGATCTCAATGAACCAATTTGTAAAAAAAATACATGAAATAATTAATTTTAATGAAAAATACTATTTTTAAGATTTAAAACTATGGTTCCAAACCAATAGAGACAAAATATTCAAAGTTTTGTCATCTATATACCATGTAAAGGTTAATATCTCAAAATGGCATCGAGTGCAATACATATCATCGACAAAATACATAAGCAATGAGGCTCTAAATGGCCTATAAAGTCCAAAAACAATGCTACAAACTATGGGGCCATTGGCCTAATGCAAGACTACAAGTCTACTGATACATATAAGTGATCAACATGATCATTCCTCATCATGATCAAATTCATCACCACTGCTAGACACAGGATCATCAACAGGAGCTACATGAGCATCATCTAGATCAGAGTCTGAGGATGCCTCAACCTCATCTGCAACCTCAATTGTAGCACTACCACCAATAACAATTGAAGTGGATCTAATGGAAGCACGAGGTTGTCGAGTTGTGCAACTAGTGCCTTCCATTTGTTATTTTCCTTTGCTTGATGCGACTACTAATTCTGGTTTTGATGGCGCTACCAAATCTGCTTCATCCCCCCCTAATGCCACGTTAATATCAAAATCAACATCAAACTCAGGATCTTCAGCCTCCTCCACCCTTTTGATGTTGGATCAATATCGTCCAACACAATGGGATCTAGATCAGGTCTTTTGTTCATCATTTAGTTGCGTCTTAGTCGAAGGCTGAATTGCACGAAGACAAGATCATTTAACCGTTTTTGTTCCAAACAGTTTCTCTTCTTCGTGTGTATGTGCTCAAGAACATACCAATTGCGTTCACAACCTGAAGCACTGCAAGTTTGGCTGAGGACTCTAACTACAAACTTTTGCATTGAGGACATTGGTCGCCAAATGATTCCCACCAATGTGCTACAAAAAAAAAAGACATTAATTAGTAACTTAGTTCATTTCATTACTTATTTACAAGTATTTACAGATAATCTGAATTGGAAATTTGTAAAAAATTGAACTTTAAAAGGAAAACAGATTTGAATTGCTTACTTGGTTGATCCACATCTCTGACCTCTCCATCTCTAACATCCCCAACCTGCAGATCTCCTAGCCAAGCTTTATAATGACACTTTGGGTTCAAAAAATACCCAACTGCATGTATAGGACGATGGAGTTGATTGTTCCATTTGTTATCAATGATCTCCCATATACGCCCATATTTAGCTATGTTAGCCTTGTAAGATTTTTTAGTTTTTGTAGCATCAGATGCGTTCTAACCTTGAGATTTTGTGGATAGGCTAGAATGCATGAGATCTCAAAAACCATGAAATTGTTTCTAAAAATTCCACTTAGAAATGACTTAACTAGATTATTAGTTAGTTTTAAATATTTCCTAAGTCTAAACCTAGGGAATATGACTAATTAATTAGAATTAATTAAGTTAAGGTGTGAATGTTGTAGAAACTCACATGGATCGACTTCAAGTTAATTCTAGCCATCGATTAAGATATGATCTTGGTCGTTGAAGTCTCAACAGAGGATTATAAGATGAAGTCGATGGGGCTTGGAGAAATCACTTCAACAGTTCGATTTCATGAGCAGATCGATTTCCAGAGTAGCAACAATCAATTTCTGGTGAGAGAGTCAGTGAGATCGAAGCAATGATTGAGGGGCAGGGACAGTGAAGCTGAAGGAAGGATTCCAGTTCTCGTGAGTGCATTTGCAGAGAGGCAAGTGAGCCACAGTGAGGGAGACATAGAGTAGTGCAATAGCCTCTAGAGACAATTTCGAATGCTGGGGAAAAGCAAAGTTTCAGGGCCAAAAGTTGGGCAGAGGTTCTGGAGGCCAAGAGAGACATTTTCCGAGACGACAACAGACCAGACATCTTGAGGAGAAGCTGGTTCGAGTTGAGTGCAGAAGTGACTGCACTAGGGTGACGCAGTCGCTGCGCAGAGTTAGTTTGAATGACTCAATTTGAGCTGAGGTCAGAGCCCAGATTTGCCTATGGAGTGAGGAAATTCCTCACTAGATTTTTCTTGCCAGTTTTTCTCTGTAGGATTGCCAGTTTTTGTATCTAGTTGTACTCAAATTATTTCACTACTGCTTAATAATAAAAAGCTTAGTTGTTGCACTGGTTTTTCCAAGTTGGGTTTTTTCGGGGACATTGGTCCAAAAATAACTGTGTTATTTGACGTGTGTGTGCTAGCATTTCTTCCAGCGTTTATTCTGCCATAGTTTTATTTGTGTAGGTTGCAGTGCGATTGATTCAGTATTTGTTGTAGAAAACAGTAAATAAATTGTTTAAAATTAATTTAACAATTAGGAGAATTATTTCCAGTTGCTATAATAGGATTCTGATTGTGAAATTTTCACAAACTTCCCATATCTGCTTCTTTGTCTGATCCATAGCCTCATAAATGTAGTGTTGAAGTTACTAGGTTTATTTAATTTAGAAACCCTTCAAGTTCATGCACTTTTTCTGATTTATTCCTACCTACTTGTTATTTTTCTTTAAAAAGTTATTTACAAAGTAAATATTGAAAATAAACACTAGTGCATGCTCAACATATTACAGATCAGCAACTAAAAGAAACAAGAACAAACACACCAAATGACCATTATTTTTTGGACCAATGTCCCCAGAAAAACCCAATGCGGGAAAATCGGTGCAGCTATATGAGGGTTTTCTTATTAAGCAATATCATAGTACAATCTGGGTGACGAAACTGGCCTACCCAGCAGAGAATTTCCTTAGTAGCTATACCTCACAGTTTGAGAAAAATCTCTTGGCTAAAACCCCGGAAAATCCTTCCGATAGCTTCTCAGCACAAAACTGCTCTGCAACCCCAGCGTTTTCCCAATCTAGATTGCGTCAGCCCCTCTCTGTCTCACGCTGGCCCTGCGTCAGCCCTAGGAGACCTTGCGCCAGATTTCTGGGCCCTTGCGTCAGACACGCTGGCCTCTCTGGTGCTCTGCGCAGCACTTGGCCGCCTTTGCGTGGCCATGCATGAGTCCTTGCTGGCTCTGCGTCACTCTCCTTGGTTGCTGCGCTGCTCTCTCGGCACAATCTCTGCCTTCTCTGTTTCTCTATACTCAATGCCCCTCAGTTGCTCTCTCGATCACTGATTCTATCTCTCTTAGTAAACCCGTTGCACTGGTTTTTCCAAGTTGGGTTTTTCCGGGGACATTGGTCCAAAAATAACTGTGTTATTTTACGTGTATGTGCTAGCCTTTCTTCCAGCGTTTATTCTGCCATAGTTTTATTTGTGTAGGTTGCAGTCCGATTGATTCAGTATTTGTTGTAGAAAACAGTAAATAAATTGTTAAAAATTAATTTAACAATTAGGAGAATTATTTCCAGTTGCTATAATAGGATTCTGATTGTTGAATTTTCACAAACTTTCCATATATGCTCCTTTGTCTGATCCATAGCCTCATAAATGTAGTGTTGAAGTTTCTAAATTTACTTAGTTTAGAAACCCTTCAAGTTCATGCACTTTTTCTGATTTATTCCTACCTACTTGTTATTTTTCTTTAACAAGTTATTTACAAAGTAAATATTGAAAATAAACACCAGAGCATGGTCAACATATTACAGACCAAAAACTAAAAGAAACAAGAACAAACACACCACATGACCATTATTTTTTGGACCAATGTCCCCGGAAAAACCCAATGCGGGAAAACCGGTGCACCTATCTGAGGGTTTTCTTATTAAGCAATATCAGAGTACAATCTGGGTGCCGAAACTGGCCTACCCAGCAGAGAATTTCCTTAGTAGCTGTACCTCACAGTTTGAGAAAAATCTCTTGGCTGAAACCCCGGAAAATCCTTCCGGCAGCTCCTCAGCACAAAACTGCTCTGCAACCCCAGCGTTTGCCCAATCTAGATTGCGTCAGCCCCTCTCTGTCTCACGCTGGCCCTGCGTCAGCCCCAGGAGACCTTGCGCTAGATTTCTGGGCCTCTGCGTCAGACATGCTGGCCTCTCTGGTGCTCTGCGCAGCACTTGGCCGCCTCTGCGTGACCATGCGTGAGTCCTTGCTGGCTTTGCGTCACTCTCCTTGGCTGTTGTGCTGCTCTCCCGACACAATCTCTGCCTTCTCTATTTCTATATACTCAATGCCCCTCAGCTACTCTCCCGATCACTGATTCTATCTCTCTTATTAAACCTCGCTCTAGAGAATAGAATGACTGATCACTCTGGTGTGTTCTCCAAGTGACCCTCAAGCCTCGTCTTATACTTTTCCTGTTGACATATCAACGGCTGAGATTAAGTCCCTAATCAACGGCTAAGATTAGCTCTGGCTTGATCCATGTCTTTTGGACCATTCTAACACAGATTCATATTAATACACATTAATATTTTATTTTCCCCAAGTTTAGACTTAGGGACTCCATTAAAAGTATTAATTATTTTAATATCTCTTGATCTGTTTAGAATCTGCCCAAACCCTTTCTGGGTATTGGAGATCTCATGTGCCCCAACCTATCCACCAAATTTCGTGGCTAGATCACATCCGATGCTACCCCAAATCAACACTCCCTCTTAGCGAGGATTGTGCTCTAACAATACTCCTCATTGAGTATTACTCTGATCAACCGGCATTCGTACCTGTGCTGATGCTAGGCCTTCCTGCCCAACATCCTCTACACTGTTGCATCTTGTACTGCTACCCATGGTTTTGCCACTGCCACTGCTGCATCTGTATGACAGCTCCCTCTGCATTCGTGCTGTTGCTGGCCCTTTCTCCCAGCACTGCATCGGCACTGCATCTCCTCTCATCATGTTGCATCGTGCTGCACACTGCTGCACTGCAACTCAGTTACTGAGAAGTAAGTAACTGATCTCTCAATCTGACCTCCCTATTGGGCTAGAGACACCCACTGATGTTGAAGCTCCTTCTGCCACTAACAAGTGCTCCCTCTCTAACCTCTGCGCTGCTACAACAACTCCTTGCATCTCGTATTGTTGCACACCTCTCTGTGCCATCCTGCACCGGTGCAACACTCCTATGCCTCTTGCACTGCTACAACCTGCTAACCTCGCGTTGTCACGGGACTCCTGCTCTGTAGCTCTCTCTGCCGCTCCATCCGCATCCGTCTCTACCTGACTCAGCCAGTCCTGCTACTCCTCTTCGGGGCTGCCATAGCAAGGTATAATCTAAGAGGTTGGGTACCTCGAGGAACCTTCCCCTAATCGCTTGTAGTCCGCCTTACAACAGCTTGATGTCTCCCCACTTCCGCTCAGGTGGTGCGTGTGCACTCATGGCACAGTCATCGTCTGTCAAAACTTCCTTCTCTGCCTGTGCTGGCGCTGCATTAGTCTCGGAAGACTCTCCCTTACTCTTCTTCCTTGGTTACTGGGTCGCATAATGACCCATCTCCCCACATTGGAAGCATTTGATCTTGGAGAGATCTTTCTTCTTCCGCTTCTCCTGCTTTCCCTTAGTTGCTAGGGCCACATCCTCCTCCTCTTGCTTGACCTTGCCTTAGTCTCAGAAGACTCTCCCTTACTCTTCTTCCTTGGTTACTGGGTCGCATAATGACCCATCTCCCCACATTGGAAGCATTTGATCTTGGAGAGATCTTTCTTCTTCCGCTTCTCCTGCTTTTCCTCAGATGCTAGGGCCACATCCTTGTCCTCCTGCTTGACCTTGATCCCTTCGCTGCTGCTACCTGTCTTCGATCGCCGTTTGATCTCTTCTTGGCGAAGAGCTGCCCACATCTTGTCCCAAGGTGGGAGAGTCCCTCTGCCCAGGATACTTTGGACAAACACTTCCCAATCTTTTGAGACAGCATTCAGGGGTATCCTCACCATAAGCTCCTGATCTAGTGTCGCTCCTATAGCAGTCAACAGGTCTTGGATCTCATTCAGTCCTTCGAGGAAGGTGTCAATCAATTGACCCTTCTTCATCTGATATGACCTCATCTGGTTCTCGAGCAACATTCTTCTCTGAACAAAAGTATGCTGATACAGGTTCTTGAGAGCCTCCCACATCGCAACTGTCGTTTCCTTCTCAGCTATATGTGGTACCACATGATCCTTGACCCCGTCAAGGATAATGCACTTGGCCCTCGCCATCGCCTCTCCGTACTTTTCGTTATCATTGGGGTCTACTAGGATAGCTATAACCTTCAAGGCGAAGTTCTTGACACGATTCTTGTCAAGCGCTGATAAGATTTTGGCCTTCTAGGCTTCGAAGTTCGATGCTCCGTCCAGTTTATCTTGGTCTCTTACCCCGTGTAGTGCCATGACGCTCCTCTACTTCCCTCCTGGAAGTTCTTTGTTCGACTCCTCTGAGTCTCTACTTCCCGTCTGGAAGTTCTCTTCTAGACTCCCTCTGAGTCTTGATTTCCCTCCTAGAAATCCTTCTGCTGCTTGTCGATATGCCCCCTACTCTGATCGTCTTGTGCAACTACATTGCTGTTCCAGGTTCCTCGACTAGAAACCCTCAGTAACAACTCCTTTGGCCCTGCTCTGTCAGGTACTGTTCTGACTACGGTACCTTACCAGCTCCACTCTGCAATATTTTTGCATCCTTCTAGACTCCAACAGCTGCCTCTCTGTGAACTGCGTCAGCCCCTCTCTGCCTCACGATAGCTCTGCATCACCCCAGATGGGTCTGCGTCAGCCCTGGGATGCCCTACGTTAGCCCTCTGGCCCTCTGCATCAGCAATGTTGGTCTCTCTAAGGCTCTGCGCAACTCCCATCTTCTTCTGTGTGGCTCTAGCTGGCATCGCGTCACATTTCTTGCCTTTTGCGCTGTTAGAAACAACTTCTGTCACCTTGAGACAACTGTTTTCTGCTGCTATTGCTCTGCTCGGTTGATGTCTTTTAGTCCTCCTGTGATCTGCAATCACCCTCTGATACCATCTTGAGGTTTCTAAGTTTACTTAGTTTAGAAACCTTTAATGCACTTTTTCTGATTTATTACTACCTACTTGTTATTTTTCTTTAACAAGTTATTTACAAAGTAAATACTGAAAATAAACACCAGTGCATGCTCAACATATTACAGATAAACAACTAAAAGAAACAAGAACAAACATACCACATGACACCATTACCTTTTGGATCAATGTCCTCGGAAAAACCCAATGCGAGAAAACCTGTGTAGCTATCTGAGGTTTTTCTTATTAAGAAGTATCAAAGTACAATTTGGGTGTCGAAATTGGCCTACCCAACAAAGAATTTCCTTAGCAGCTATACTTCACAGTTTGCGAAAAATCTCCCAGCTGAAACCCCGGAAAATCCTTCCGGCAGCTCCTTAGCACAAAACTGCTCTGCAACCCCAACGTCTGCCCAATCTGGACTGCGTCAGCCCCTCTCTGTCTCACATTGGCCCTGCGTTAGCCTTTCTTGGCCTGCGTCAGCCCTAGGAGGCCCTGCATCAGCTTTTTGGGCCTCTGCGTTAGACACACTCGCCTCTCTGGTGCTCTGCACAACACTTGGCTGCCTCTTGCGTGGCTCTGCGTGAGCCCTTGCTGGCTTTGGTCACTCTCCTTGGCTACTGCGCTGCTCCCTCGGCACTATCTCTGCCTCTCTGTACTCAAATTCCCCTCAACTGCATCTCCCGATCGCTAATTCTATCTATCTTAGCAAAACCTGCTCTAGGGAATAGAATAACTGATCACTCTGGTGTGTTCTCCAAGTGACCCTGAAGCTTCTTCTTATACTTTTCTTGTTGACATATCAATGGCCGAGATTAAGTCCCTAATCAACGGCTAAGACTAGATCTGGCTTGATTCATTTCTTTTAGACCATTCTAACACAGATTCATATTAATACACATTAATATTTTATTTTCCCTAAGTTTAGACTTAGGGACTCCATTAAAAATATTAATTATTTTAATATCTCCTGATCTGTTTAGAATCTGCCCAAACCCTTTCTGGGTATTGGAGATCTCATGTGCCCCAACCTATGCACCAAATTTTTTGGCTAGAGCACATCCAATGCTCTACCCCAAATCAACATGTAGCGCATGACCAAATTTTTCCCTTTTACCATTCGTAGCACCTTAACAAGGGGCTCGGTAATTTTCATAAGCTTTGCAGGCCTTTTCCAAAAATAATTGTCAAAATTTTTCTTTTTGGTGTCTTTGCCATCTTGTTTACGAGCTGACCGAGATTCAATCCAATCATCAGAAGAAAATATTTCCTACAAGTGTTTTTGTTGAGAATTGAGGCATTTCAATGTGAGGAAGTGAGTTGCAAATCTTGTAATTGTAGGGCTAACAAGCTCTTTTCCCCCACTGTTTTTCCTCATTAGGCTCAATACCCATGAGTGGTTGTAGATGTATTTTGTAATGCACTTGGCATGCTCAACAGTGTTATTTACCCACTCCACTTTGCCTATGTCCTCAAGCATGAGGTCTATGCAATGTGCAGCACATGGAGTCCAAATTATGGTCTTATATTTGGACTCAAGCATATTTCCAGCAAGAACATAGTTTGAGGCATTATCTATGATGACCTGCACAACATTCTGCTCCCCCTCTTCCTGAATAATCTCATCCAAAAGCTGAAATAGAAGGGTTGTGTCCTTCACCTTATCAGATGCATCAACTGATCTCAAAAACATGGTTCCTTGAGGGCAAGAAACAAGGAAATTAATTATAGTGTAATTCTTTCCATTGGTCCATCCATTTGACATGATGGAACAACCTGTTTTGAGCCATGACTCTTTATACTTAGCCAAATAGTCATCAAGGGTAGAAATCTCTTTCTGCAAAAGAGCTCCCCTCAAGTTATGCATAGTAGGGCCTTTGAAGCCCTCTCTTGTAGCTATAACAGAGTCCCACATAGCTTGGTAATAATGTGAGTGAGCAACATTAAATGGGATATCTGCATCATACCACCATCTAAAAATGTATTGAAAAGAAGATTCTTTGCATTTTTTTTTCCAATGTTCATCCAAGGTGGGTTGACGACTTGGCGGGAGGAAGTGGGATTAGCAGAGGCAGTGGTGGCAGAGGATGAGAAATAACTCCTGATGTTCAGCCTCTTTGTTCCTTTAGATTGTTGGCGTTGATGATAAGACCCAAGAGCAGGAGGAACATAGTGAAAGGGGTCATTGGTGGAAGGGATAGAAGAGGAGTCTTGAATCTCAAAATCATCATACCCACTCTCTTTCATGGCTTGTAATATTTCCCTCTTCCTTGCAATTTCTTTTTGGATAGCCTTCTCCCTAGCCTTATTCTCCTCAAGCTGCTCAAACTTGGCAAGGCATTCTGCCCTAATATGACCTAACACTTCCTTTGGTGCTTCACATGGCTTTACTTGGCCTCTTATGCTAGCCAAGTGGTGTTTCAACCTGAGAATACTCCCACCTCCAATAGATTTATTGCAATTTTTTTTATCATTTTTCCATCAATCACATCACAATGAACCCAATGAACCCATCCTTGGCTTTTGGAGCCATGGTGACTAGAAATAATCGAAATTTACAAAGAAATCTGCCAATAAAAAAATTGCAGCTAAGAAAACTGGAAAACCTAAGATAAATTTAGAAAAAAATGTATATTTAGCCTACAAAATTCGATAGCATAGAACTAGAAATCTGATAGCACATAACACATAAAAAATTAAATACATGGAAAATTGTGAAATATGGAATTTTTCAAGTGAAAATCCTTACCTGGAAATGGAAACTAGATTCCTTAGCCTCTTCTTGAAGATGCCAACTCTACTAACAACTCCAAACTATCTCCAAAATAGCTCCAAGCCTCCAAGATGACTAATCTAGAAAAAACTCAACACTCTCCAAGCTTCCAATAAAACTCACAAAAACTCCAAATGAGATGTGTGAGGAAAATGAGGGGGGTGACCTTTTATTGGCTTGGAGAGGGTGTTTTTGGAGGGAAACAACCCTTAGTTTCCCTCCAAACCACCTAAGAAGCCTCTAAAAACCGGCCCAATGGGTTTGCAGTGACTGTGGCAGTGAACTGACCGGTTTATGACGGAACCAGCTGGTTTACCCATAAACTGGTTGGTTCCATCATCAACTAGCCGGTTAGGCCCGGTTTATGTGGAAAAAAGGCAAAACCGGTCCCATGAACCCGGGTTTTTGCCCAGTTCGGCCCGATTTTCCAGAGACTGGCCAGTTTCCAGTTCAGACTGACCTATTATTAAAACTACGCTCTTTACGAACTTTCATCGATGGGAGGAGTTTCGATATGAGGGAAATCACTATGAATAGTAAGTCAATGATGGGATAGATAGTGATTTCAAGAGCCCATTCACAAGAGAGACTCAAATTATGGACTTGCTTGCTTTAGAAGCAAGGTGTGGGGCTCTCCAAGAAAGGCTCAAAGGAGGCCTGGACCTAGGGATTAGAAATATTGCTTGATAGGGAATACCCTAGACCTAATATTCCTACGGTAAGAGGGTTTCTAGGTGCCCTTTGTGAAATAATGAATGATGAAAGGTTTGGGACCACAAAGAAGCCCAAGTGGACCCAAGCCAGGTCTAGGGTTTTGGGTGAAACTTTAAACAAAAGATCTAGACCAAGCAAGGGAGGAGAAAAGGATCAATGAAATTAGATTTTGCTTGATTTGTGATGTAATGACCCTTGATGAAGCCACTAACCAAGGAAACCTAGGGACAAGAACAAAGTTGGAGCTAAGGCTTGGGATAATGTAAGGACTAGAAATAATATGTAATGACCCACCTATAGCTATACAAGTATTAGCATACATATGAGGCCTCCATACGATAGCTACGTATGCATGGACCCGTATGTAACACACTATATATATAATAAACCTTCAAACGAACAGAAAATGTTAGTTTTAATGTTTAAAATTTTAATTTGTAAATTTTAATTTATGAAATTAAATAAAATTAATTAAATTAAAATTATAAATTAAATCATTAAAATAAATAAATAAACTTTATTAAATCAAATTTAGATATTCGAATAAAATCACCAAATCAAATTAGATTTTGTTTATAAAATCAACACGTATCCAAATTATGACACAGAGATGGAGGAAGTCGGTGAATGGAGACTTATAAGAAGTCGGTGAATGGAGACTTATAAGAAGGAAGGGGCGGTTGGAAGAAAGGGGGTTGAAAGGAGGAGGAAAATTTGTAACACATTTTTTCAACAGAAAAGACTGAGCCTTGTTTGTTTTCAAGTTTTTGGGCACGGGGAACAGACTGCAGCAATTGAGAAGCATTCTGGACTGAGTACCTAGTGTACTTAGTTTGGCTGGGAGGTTATGGTCTTTTGGTAACTAGAGCGAGCACTGGAGCAATTCTGAAGCCTCTTCATCCGCAGGAAAACAGGTAGGTACTTCTCATCAAATCAATCAATTTGATATATGAAATTTGTTAAATTTCAGAGCATGTTCATGAAGATTTCATATCCTGTTTAGAGTAAAAAGCTGTTTAATTTATTTTCAGTTCTTACAGTTGGTATTAGAGCCATGTTAAAACTCTCGGATCTGTTAAGTCTGTTAAGATAACGTTGCCTGATCTAAAAACAAAGAACAAAGAGTCAAAAGTTTGTGATAATATATTATAGAAAAGCCTTCCATTGCAAACATAATGAACTCTGTCTAAAGAAGTAGTGATAGCAAGTGCTCCGCTACCGCAGATGCATCTTCAGACTGAAGAAATGCAACTAAAACACTCTCCATTACTAAATACTTCTGTTTTCAGATGACTTAGAAAAGAGTCCTTATTCTGGAAAGATAACTCTGTATCCGAAAAGAAGAAAGGTGATTAGTTTACATGTGCATGCTTTACCCAAGCATGGCTTTAGGCCAAGCAGTACTTTCCTTAAACACTTGACTACCCATGACGAAATTCTTCAGAAGCCTCAAGGTGACAGCAAAGCCCCAGAGGTTAATTTCCTTATTATCATTGACATCTGATCTATCCTCAAGGTGACAGCAAAGCCCCAGAGGTTAATTTCCTTATTATCATTGACATCTGATCTATTGCTGTTGATGTGCATCACTGCAGTAGCTCCTCTAGACACAGTAAAACACCTTTAGCTACACTATCGCTAATCAAGAAAAGTGTGCCATCTCTTCTTGAGTTATTTATACAATCCATGTCTTTGATTGATCTGCAAACAAAGGTTTCATCTTGTTCAGAAGCTTTAAAATCTTGAGAGGAAAGCTAGTTCGCATCAAAAAAATAGACATGCTTATATACATTATAAAATTTTATTTAGAACTGCTGTCAAGCTGAACGAATGACATATATTGCAGCCTAAATGATGAAAACTACATATTTCTAGAGCTAACCTTGGAGAAAAACAATCTACCTACCTAAAAGTAGCCAAGTCCATCTGTATTCTGCCATAATTCAAGACATGCTTGTAAACTGAGAGGTGGAGCCTCTCGAACTTATGCAGTCAACGAACACAGCAGCTGAGGCCTACTGTGGCCTGGCTCACGCAAAAGGGATAATCCAATGCACAGAGGCTTCAGCTTTGAGAAGACCTTGCTTCTAACGGCATCTTCGTTTTCATTCAGTTTCCTGTCATTCCATTGAACCTTGAATAACTTCCAACTATTCCACGATCGAATAGCGCTTCCAAATTCTTCAAAAATTAACTCCCTCACCGCGTCATGGTTTCAAAACCATGCCCGCTTCATCTTTTCTGTCTGGAGACAAAAGGGATGAACAACAGTGCTAAAAAAAAGGGAAATTCTTATATAACAGCGCTTTCACATAAGTCCACTAGCCTCTACAGGACCAGACGTCAATAGTTGTCCACACGCCAATCACCTTCGCGAAGTATGCAGGCATGTAACTGTGGAGACGTGCCAAGGAAATAATTTTATTTTTCAGGTGTCAAACGATGAATTAAGGTTCAAACCATATGAAATAAAATTTTATAAATAAACTGCGGGATTCCACATAGTCCAAACCACATATATATATATATAATAAAACAAACCATATCATAATCCGATATGTGCCGCGCTATATATATCATATCGTAACTATATATCATAAATAGCCAAATGCTTTTGCTATTCCATAGCCTACAGGTGCGTGCATTACTGCTCAGTACCTGGTCCATAGCCCACACGTCCGAAAATATGGGTCATATCAAATATATGATTTTTTTTCATATGCCATCGAAAGTCCACCAAGCATTAGCCATAACGAAACCCTATCACGTGCCATTTTAAAGTCCCAGGCTAACGCACTAAGCGCCAAGTCACAAAGGAAGAGATTATAAGTTGTAGCCAATATATGATATATATACACAGCGTTACAAAATACAGGAGTGTCGATTATATTATATCATGATATATATTAACCATATCCATATTTTAAAAACCGTGTGTGATGTAATCAATTAATGTATGTCATAACCGCCGGATTACACCATAGCCGAAACGATATTATATCGTATCTCAAATCAAATATATGCGATATATTCAAACCATGTAAAAGGACCGACTGTTGGGCGGGCGTTCGACCCATCGACCTCCCCATTACAATATCATAATATATATATCATAATATATATTATATATGTCGTAATACCAATGTCATAATAGCTTATTGTGAATTTATGTGGATACGTATACAAATTTTATATTAAATTATATTTAACTTTATATGTGATGCACCGTATTCATACACTCGGTGAGGATTTATGACCAGTCACGTGAAGCTATATATAGAAGACGATTGAATTTATATATATTTGCAGACATTGCTTCCATGACTAAGCAAATTAAATTCTAATGTTTTTCAATGATATATAGTTATTTTAAGATTATTAAAAAAAAAACTGTTTAATTAATCAGTAAAGAACTTTAGCTATTTTTTTTAGATTATGTAAAGTAGTGATATTATGTATATCGTTTACTATAAATATTACATTTAAAAGAAGATAGACTAAGTTGGTCCACTAATAATAAAATGATTATATTCGAATACTCAGTGTTCTCTTAGTTTAACTTTAAAGAGTATTTTAAAATTTTAAAAGTACATGTATATTAAAATATTTTATCATCAGCTATGGAAATAATTTGTTAGTTAGTATTGAGAATTTTTACTAAGAGAATGAGTGTTATGAAAGGAACTTAGAAAAATTTGAGTTATATATCAGATTATATTACATGGTTAGGCTATGTTACAATGATTTAAAAAAAAAAGAAAAAAGAAATAAAAAAAAGAGGGTTTATAAAGACTCATGCATTAGAAAAGTATTATTACGCATTAAGATAGGATTCCTTGCATTAGGACAAGGAGGTCGCGAGACCACTCTCCTTGACCTTAGTACCAGTAAGATCTGCCTAGCAGGTAAAAATAGCAAAAAAGGCTATACCTGTTTGTAAATGTGAAATTGCAAAAACTTTATGTTAAATCCGAATGTATACCTCAAATTTTTACAAATTTTATTATGTATACAAGAAACATTATGATTGTAAGGACATATGAGCGATGACAACGTGATCGGGCAACATCACCGTCATTAATACCACCACCGTCATCATCACCATCTCCATCGCCACCACCATCATCATCGCCTCCATCGAGACCATCACCAACACCAATCGCTCCAGCACCAGAGTTGACCGTGATAATGCACTCATTAGAAGCCTTATTGGAAACATTAAAAGGGTCAACAATGGCTAAGACCAAAGAAGAACCTCAACCCTTCGCAACCAATTCAGCGGAACCAAAGAATTTTAAGTATAAGAGATCAAAGGAAGATATTTCTAGGGAGCTACAAAAAATTAAACTCCAAGAATTTTCAGGAGGACGAGCTGGAGAACGTGCTAAGGCATGGTTAGAAGGAATGAATAGATGTTTTAAATTAAGAGAGTACTCTTCTTCTTCAAAAACAAAAATTGTTGTATTTCAATTAAAGGAAAGTGCCTTGATTTGGTGGGGAAATCTAGAAAAACAACTACACCTCACAACGGATAATGTCCCTTGGGAATTGTTCAAGGAAAGATTCTGTGCTAAGTATTTACCTCCATATTTCCAAGAACAACAAGCCGAAGCCTTTCATACATTAATTCAAGGTAATAAATCAGTGGAAGAATATGAAATAAGGTTTATGGAGCTTGTGAAATACATTCACTACTTAGATTCTGATGAGCGTCAGGCTGAACGGTTCATATTTGGGTTAAATCCTCGCATCAGGGCCTTGGTTAGGATGTGGAAACTATCATCAGTAGCCGAGGCGGTAGAATGTGGCTGCTATGCAGAGGATCATTTAGGAATTAAAAAGGATGTCGGACCAGCAGAACCTCTACAATCAAGGTTTTCAGGAAAGACTCATTTCTTCAGGGGAGGTAGTTCAAGACCACCTTATGGTAATAGATTTACCCCAAGAAATATAGGAACAAGAGCTCCCATGGCAGTTAATACTATAGCCGCTGAATCATCAAACACAAATCCATGGAAATCTCGTGGAACTGCTAATAGAAGAAGAGATTCGAGAGGAATCGGTATAAGAGGGCGAAGCTCTTTATCTAGAAACTCACAATATAACTCAAAAGGACTCACCCAGTTAAATTGTTGGAGATGTGGAGGACCACATTTTCAACGTGATTGTCTAGAAGCTTCATCAAGTATATTACGAAGGGTAGAAAAAGAACCAATATCAAATACTCAAGGCAATCGTAGAATCCATGCAATCAAGCAGCACATCAGTCCACTGTAGTGGAATCCTCAGGTATTATTAATGGTATAAAATTCAAAATCTTATTTGATACTGGTGCCACATATAGTTTCATTTCGTCATATGCATTAAATAAATGTGGGCTGGCAGCTTGCAGACAAATGATTTCAGACATGTAGAAATGGCCTCAAGAGAACTCCAATCCATAGACTTAAGTGTGGATCAATGCAAAATTGATCTAGAAGTTTGTTTGACTAAATTGAAAATTTATGTTACAACTCTTGGAACTTATGATCTTGTCATAGGTATGGATTGGTTAGAAGCTCATCAAGCTTGGGTAGACTATTATGGGAAAAGAATCCTCGGTATAAATGATGAAGGAGAGGCGATCCAAATTCAAGGTATCAAGAGAAAAGTATCTTTACGCTACATATCGGCAATGAAAATGAAGCGTTGTTTAAGGAAGGGTTGTCAGGCATATGTAGTTCAAGAAGTAAGTAAAGAAAAATGACCATTCTTAGAACAATATCCGGTGTTAGCCGAATTTCTAGATGTATTTCCAAAGGAACTATCAGGATTACCCCCCGAAAGAGAGCTAGACCTCACAATAGAATTGAAACCTGGTACTCAACCAATTTCTAAAACACCTTATAGAATGACAGCTCTGGAATTTCAAGAATTACAAATTCAATTGAAAGAACTATTGGATATAGGACATATTCGACCTAGTATGTCACCTTGGGGTGCTCCTGTAATTTTTGTCAAGAAGAAAGATGGATCCTTAAGATTATGCATAGATTATCGAGACTTGAATTGAGCTACAGTAAAGAATCGATATCCTATGCCTCGAATTGATGACCTCTTCGATTAAATGAAAGGAGCTGCTGTCTTTTCAAAAATTGATCTTCGATCAGACTATCATCAGCTAAGGATTTCTAAAAGCGATATTTCTAAGACTGCATTCCGAACACGCTTTGGGCATTATGAATTTACTGTGGTACCATTTGGATTAACTAATGCACTAACAGTATTCATGAATCTTATGAACAGTGTTTTCCGCAAATATCTTGATTAATTTGTACAAGTTTTTTTAGATGATATTCTCATCCACTCCAAA
The DNA here is from genome assembly GCA_031772625.1 of Pinus tabuliformis. Classification (NCBI taxonomy): domain Eukaryota; kingdom Viridiplantae; phylum Streptophyta; class Pinopsida; order Pinales; family Pinaceae; genus Pinus; species Pinus tabuliformis. Next base: position 719,975,198 of record CM062815.1, read on the forward strand.
AATGAGAAAGAGCATGAGGACCATTTACGGATAGTATTATCCTGCCTCAGAAAACACCAGTTATATGGAAAGTTATCCAATTGTTTGTTCTTTCAGGAAAATATTCATTACTTAGGTCATATTATATCAGGTGAAGGAATCTCAGTAGACTCTGAGAAGGTAAAAGAAATCATGGAATGGCCAATACCGAAAAATGCACATGAAGTATGAAGCTTTATGGGTTTAGCCGGTTACTATCGAAGATTTGTGGAAGGATTCTCCAAAATTGCAAAGCCGATTACAACTCTTCAACGTAAAGGTGTTAAATATGAATGGATTGAGGAATGTAATAAAGCATTCTTTGAACTCAAAGACTACTGACTAGTGCACCAATCTTAAGAGTCCCTGATATGGACAAAGATTTTACGGTATGTACTGATGCATCCAAACATGGATTAGGTGCAGTATTAATGCAGGATAGAGGAGTAATAGAGTATGTCTCAAGAAATTTAAAGCCTCATGAAGAACTCTATGCTACTCACGACTTAGAGTTAGTCGTTGTAGTACTAGCTTTAAAGATTTGGAGACATTATCTAGTGGGGCGAAATTTTATGCTTAAAAGCGACCATCAAAGTCTACAATATTTCTTTACCCAAAGAGACTTGAATGCTAGACAAAGACAATGGAGTGAATTCCTAAGTGAATATGACTTTGGAATATCATATATTAAAGGAAAAGAAAATGTAGTGGCAGATGCTTTAAGCAGAAGACCTCAGATATTTTCTCTCATACCTATCAAAGTAGACTTAAGGCAACGAGTACTAGAACATCTCATAAAAGATGGTATTTAAAGGTAAGATCTAGTCTTGAAAGTAAGAAGACAAAAGAATCTAAGTTTGAAGGATATGAACTAGAAGATGATGGAATCTTGCGATTTCATGGAAGGATGTATATTCCTGATAATAGGGGTCTACGAGACACCATACTTAAGGAAGCCCACAGAGCAGTATATTGTGCACATCCCGGAGTAAAGAAAATGTATATTGATACCAAGAAACTCTTCTTCTGGTTGGGCATGAGACGTTATATCGTTCAATTCGTTGCAAGATATTTGGAATGTCAACAAGTAAAAGCTGATCATTGTCATCTAGCAGGTCTCTTACAACCTCACGACATTCCTATGACCAAATGGGAGATCATTTCTATGGATTTTATCACTGGGCTACCTCTTACTTCTCAAAGACACAATGTTATTCTGGTGGTAGTGGATAAATTAACGAAAAGTGCCCATTTCATTCCCGTAAGAGATACTTACGAAGTTGCTGACGTAGCTCGAGTATTCATAAATGAAATTATCAGATTTCATGGAGTACCTAAGAAGATCATATCAGATAGAGATTCATGATTCACTTCAAGATTCTAGACTTGCATGCAGTCAGCCTTAGGAACTCAACTAAATTTGAGCACAGCTTATCATCTTGAAATTGATGGGCAAACAGAAAGGGTAAATCAAGTACTTAAAGATATTTTGAGGATGTATGTTATGGATCAGCAATCGCACTGGGAAAAGTATTTATCCATAGTCGAATTTGCATACAATAACAGGTATCACAGTTCAATTGGAATGCTTCCATTTGAAGCATTATACGACAGATCTTGCAGAACACCATTAAGTTGGGACAAGTTAGAAGATCGATTGATAGTAGGGCCAGAATTAATCCAAGAAATGGAGGAGCAGGTAAAACAAATTAGACAACGGTTAAAAGAAGCACAGGATAGACAAAAGAATTATGCTAGTGCTCACAGAACTGATAGGAAGTATGAGGTAGGGGATCAGGTTTTTATCCGCATCAAACCGAATAAAAGCACTATTCGATTCGAAAAAGGGACAAAGTTGTCACCCTGATTTATTGGACCATTTAAAGTTATGGAAAGAGTTGGACCTGTCGCCTATCATCTTGCACTGCCACCTCACTTACATAAAGTTCATAATGTATTTCATGTATCTGTATTAAGGCATTACATAGCTGACCAATTTCATAACCTTCAATGGAAGGAATTGCAGGTATTGGATGAAGGAATCATATCAGTCGAACCATTATGTATGCTAGAGGGTTCGACAAATCAGGAATCGTCTGGTAGACCAAGTTAAGGTCCAATGGCATAAGTATAGTCTTGGATCAGCTACTTGGGAAGATACGGAAATCATACGTCAAAAATACCCTAACTTGTGTCAATTTTGAAGAACTTTAAACCATGTTTTGTGTATATTTACTTTACTTTAAATCATAGATTCAGAACCATTTTGGAATGATCACATATAAACATGAATTTTTATGATATGTTATCTGTTTAATCCCAATGGTACGTGGATACCAAGACGGAATATGTTATTGAGCTTAGTAAATTTTAGTTATCAAAGTAAAATTTAAATATTTGAGTAATTCTGCTTTTGATGGGAATTAAGATATTATAATTTTGTTTCATTTATGTATATTGATATGATTGATGAGATAGAAATAAAAGAATGATTACATTTTAAATATGAAAGCTAATAACATGAGTAGAATATGGCCAAGTATGTTATACTGTAGTTAACATGTATGAATTATACATAAACTATTTGTTTTGAATATGTTGATGCATATTTTATAAATGCATGGACAAGTGTTTATGTTGCAGATAATATCGTTACCAAGATGACCATGTGATGACAAAAACTTCAGAACAATTAAGGCTCAAAGAGATTCCATGATAGAGTGTTAACCCTGGTCCCACTAGGAGGGGTGGAGGTATTACCCACCATTTATCCTCCGAAACCTGGAGTCATGGGAGGACTGTGCGAATCACGCTCCCCTAGATGTGTGATGATGACTGCCAGATGCCTACTGGGCAATCAGGTTGATATAATCGACACTGATACCCTTAAAAGCCTATGAATGGTTAGTCAATATAGCTGATGCCATGGCATACTCTAATAGAGGACGGATAGGATGGAAGCGGAAGAGATTAAGAAGGATAGGATGATTATAGAATAGCTGGAAAACCAACTGGGGCAGAACATGGATATTATAGTTGTAAAATTTTAAAAATATTAAAGAAAACAAATTCAATTTTGTAATTGTAAAGACTTATATACTCATAATAATCATTAATATATTTTAAAAACCCTAACTTCGGGACGAAGTTTTTGGAAGGAGGGATGTATATAATGACCCACCTATAACTATAAATAAAATACAAGTGTTAGCATACATATGAGGCCTCCATACGATAGTTACGTATGCATGGACCCGTATGTAACGCACTATATATATAATAAACCCTAAAACGAACAGAAAATGTTAGCTTTAATGTTTAAAATTTTAATTTGTAAATTAAAATTTATGAAATTAAATAAAATTAATTAAATTAAAATTATAAATTAAAAAATTTAAATTAAATCATTAAAATAAATAAATCAAATTTATTAAATCAAATTTAGATATTCGAATAAAATCACCAAATCAAATCAGATTTTGTTTATAAAATCAACACGTATCCAAATTAGGACACAGAGATGGAGGAAGTCGGTGAACGAAGACTTGTAAGAAGGAAGGGGGGTCGAAAGGAGGAGGAAAATTTGGAACACACAGTTTTTCAACAGAAAAGACTGAGCCTTGTTTGTTCTGAAGTTTTTGGGCACGGGGGAACAGAGTGCAGCAATTGAGAAGCATTCTGGACTGAGTACCTAGTGTACTTAGTTTGGCTGGGAGGTTATGGTCTTTTGGTAACGGGAGCGAGAGCTGGAGCAATTCTGAAGCCTCTTCATCCGCAGGAAAACAGGTAGGTACTTCTCATCAAATCAATCAATTTGATATATGAAATTTGTTAAATTTCAGAGCATGTTCATAAAGATTTCATATCCTGTTCAGAGTAAAAAGCTGATCATTGTCATCCAGCAGGTCTCTTACAACCTCACGACATTTCTATGACCAAATGGGAGATCACTTCTATGGATTTTATCACTGGGCTACCTCTTACTTCTCAAAGACACAATGCTATTCTGGTGGTAGTGGATAAATTAACGAAAAGTGCCCAAGAGATACTTACGAAGTAGCTGACGTAGCTTGAGTATTCATAAATGAAATTATCAGATTTCATGGAGTACCTAAGAAGATCATATCAGATAGAGATTCACGATTCACTTCAATATTCTAGACTTGCATGCAGTCAGCTTTAGGAACTCAACTAAATTTGAGCACAACTTATCATCGTGAAACTGATGGGAAAACAGAAAGGGTAAATCAAGTACTTGAAGATATTTTGAGGATGTATGTTATGGATCAACAATCGAACTGAGAAAAGTATTTATCCATAGTCGAATTTGCATACAATAACAGTTATCATAGTTCAATCGGAATGCCTCCATTTGAAGCATTATACGATAGACCTTGCAGAACACCGTTAAGTTGGGACAAGTTAGAAGATCGAGTGATAGTAGGGCCAGAATTAATCCAAGAAATGGAGGAGCAGGTAAAACAAATTAGACAGCGGTTAAAATAAGCATAGGATAGACAAAAGAGTTATGATGATGCTCACAGAACTGATAGGAAGTATGAGGTAGGGGATCAGGGTTTCATCCGCATCAAACCGAATAAAAGCACTATTCGATTCGGAAAAAGGGACAAAGTTATCACCCCAATTTATTGGACCATTTAAAGTCATGGAAAGAGTTGGACATGTTGCTTATCGTCTTGCACTGCCACCTCACTTGCATAAAGTTCATAATGTATTTCATGTATTTGTATTAAGGCATTACATAGCTGACTAATCTCATAACCTTCAACGGAAGGAACTGCAGGTATCAGACAAAAGAATCATATCAGTCGAACCGTTACGTATACTGTAACGTAGGGTTCGACAGTGCAGGTTTCGTCTGGTAGACCAAGTTAAGGACCAGTGGGACAAGTATAGTCCTGGATCAACTACTTGGGAAGATATGGAAATCATGTCAAAAATACCCCAACTTGTGTCAATTTTGAAGAACTTTAAACCATGTTTTGTATATATTTACTTTACTTTAAATCAGAGACTCGGAACCATTTTGGAATGATCACATATAAACGTGATTTTTTATGATATGTTATCTGTTTAATCCCACTGGTACGTGGATACCAAGATGGAATATGTTATTGATCTTACTAAATTATAGTTATCAAAGTAAAGTTTAAATATTTGAGTAATTTTGCTTCTGATGGGAATTAAGATATTATAATTTTGTTTCATTTATGCATATCGATATGATTGATGAGATAGAAATAAAAGAATGATTACATTTTAAATATGAAAGCTAATAACATGAGTAGAATATGGCCAAGTATGTTACTGTAGTTAACATGTATGAATTATACATAAACTATTTGTTTTGAATACGTTGATGGATATTTTATAAATGCATGGACAAGTGTTTATGTTGCAGATAATATCGTTACCAAGATGACCACGTGATGACAAAAACTTCAGAACAATTAAGGCTCAAAGAGATTCCATGATAGGGTGTTAACCCTGGTCCCACTAGGAGGGGTGGAGGTATTACCCACCGTTTATCCTCCGAAACCTGGAGTCATGGGAGGACTGTGCGAATCACGCTCCCCTAGACGTGTGATGATCACTGCCAGATGCTTACTGGACAATCAGGTTGATATAATCGACGTTGATACCCTTAAAACCCTATGAATGGTTAGTCAGTATAGCTGATGCCATGGCATACTCTAGTAGAGGACGGATAGGATGGAAGCGGAAGAGATTAGGAAGAATATGATGATTATAGAATAGCTGGGAAACCAACTGGGGCAGAACATGGATATTATAGTTGTAAAATTTTAAAAATATTAAAGAAAACAAATTCAATTTTGTAATTGTAAAGACTTATATACTCATAATAATCATTAATATATTTTAGAAACCCTAACTTTGGGACGAAGTTTTTGGAAGGAGGGATGTATGTAATGACCCACCTATAGCTATAAATAAAATACAAGTATTAGCATACATACGAGGCCTCCATACGATAGCTACATATGCATGGACCCGTATGTAATGCACTATATATATAATAAACCCTCAAACGAACAGAAAATGTTAGTTTTAATGTTTAAAATTTTAATTTGTAAATTAAAATTTATGAAATTAAATAAAATTAATTAAATTAAAATTATAAATTAAAAAAATTAAATTAAATCATTAAAATAAATAAATAAACTTTATTAAATCAAATTTAGATATTCGAATAAAATCACCAAATCAAATCAGATTTTGTTTATAAAATCAACACATATCGAAATTAGGACACAGAGATGGAGGAAGTCGGTGAACGAAGACTTATAAGAAGGAAGGGGCGGTTGGAGGAAAGGGGGTCGAAAGGAGGAGGAAAATTTGTAACACAGAGTAGGTTATGGTCTTTTGGTAACGGGAGCGAGAGTTGGAGCAATTCTAAAGCCTCCTCATCCGCAAGAAAACAGGTAGGTACTTCTCATCAAATCAATCAATTTGATATATGAAATTTGTTAAATTTTAAAGCAAGTTCATAAAAATTTCATTCCCTGTTCAGAGTAAAAAGTTGTTTAATTTATTTTCAGTCCTTACAGATAACTCCAAATCTAGTTGTGAAAATTTCTTCAAAATTTGTGAGGGCCTAGAGGACACCCCAGGTCAGTTGTTGCCCAACTCGCTCTTGAAATGGATGGCTACAATGGATTTTGATTGATGCCCTAGGAGACCACTAGGGTTAGGGCTTAGAAAGGAGGAGAGGAGGTGAGAAAATATATTTGTTAGTTGATCAGCAAGGACAAGATCAGTGCCTAGCCTATTCGGAGAATGGAGTCAATGTGCTTTCAACTTTTTGGATTTCTTTTACCTAATCAAGGAGTCCTTCAGTAACTTTGCATGGTCCTAGAGGCAGCTACTAGGTTACCAAAGGAATCTATACTTCTTGTTGCAACAATTTGATGACTTCTCAAGGAAATTATGCATATAATTTACCCCTAGTAACATTCATTCACTATACCTAATCATGTAACATATGCAATATCCTCACAAGACTAAATTTTGACTAATTCACATTAAATTAGGGCAAAATTTCAGATTTCATGAGCGAAAACTCCATACATTATACATCTATACAAGAGAGAAAGATAGACCATGAAAAAGCACTGACGAATATAGCAAGTGTATCCAATCAGAGACAAAATCGAAGCTCCAAGACCAAAAGAGATATCCAAACATCAAAATGCATCAATGATCATCCAATTTGTCCATCAATAGCTATAGAGAAATTCTCAAGAGAGAGATACAAATCCAAGTGATGATGAGAATCAAATGATCCTCTCATCAATATATATCATCCTCTAAGTTTTGATTTTCTTAATTAGGCCTAATGATGCTAGTAATAATAAAGTAATGTGCAAAATAACATTACTTGGTGAAAATCCCACCAAGATAGATCCATAACATGAAAAATAAGGCTTTCAAGATGGCCAAAATGATAAATAAATAGCTAGGAGGGCCATTGGAAGTCATCGTGGATTCTATTATATGCCAACCAAAATGAGTGGAAGGGCTCCAAATATAGTGATAAAGGGGGTGGCCCCTTGATCTCCAAGCAAATGACCTGTGGTGCTCCCAAGTGGCTGTGGGGGCACAAAAACATCCTCATGGGTCTCCAAGTAGATCGATCAAGCTTGTATTATATTTGTAATGGTGGGAACAATGATACAAGCCCTCCCTTTTCCTCCCATGGTGAGACATAACCCCATCTGGGCCCTAGATCAACCGCCCAGTGTGTGGTGCAAGTGTGTAGCCAGCTGGCAAGGTGGTTCAGGTGCATCATCATCATCAAATAGGTGGAACATGAGGGAGCAATAGATGGTACTGAAGGATCCCATGGCATGTAAATTTGCTTTCTACTATAGTGGAGGCCCATGGCCCTCAACGCACACCCTAAAAATGCCAACATGACCCTCTGGAGGGCTTGGACTTCGTATAGGGAGACCAAACCCAGGAAGAAGACACACCTATAATCCTGTATAAGATCCAATGCGTCTCCTCACCTTGTAGTATAACAAATCATCAGTGTAATTGAGTAAATGAGCTTACAAAACATGGAACCAAGTGGACACTTCATAGTGGCATGCCCTTCCATAATGGGCTATAAAATATACAGGTGTCTCCAAGTTCAAGAATGAGGTTAATCAAGGAGACTATTAGGTGGTTTCAACTTCTAAGGGAGCGACAGGTCCATGGTTCATCCATCAAGTGGAAGGTGCCATGTGATATAATGATGGAATAGAATGGCGAATCAGGGGAAGGCTCCAAGCCAGATGCCATAGTACAAGGTTAGCTAAGAAAAGGGAAGCCCACACTTGGGTGTATGTAGGAGGGAGAAATCGTGGTACATGAGTTAACCCAATCTTTGTTTTTCAACCCTTCTTCATATGCCTTTTTCCTTTCATTGATTTTTCTTTTAAAACTATTTGAGGCTCCAGGGGATAAGAGTATGATGTGAATGATATAGTAGTGAAAACGCCTTTAAGGTTGGCCAGTTCATTGTCTGCCAACTGTTGGGACAATTATGGGTTCTTTAATGATGCAGGGGGGCCAATATGAGTGGCCCTAGGAACCGGGTTGATGGCCATGATGATAGAGGTAGAGCTCATGATGGCTTTTGTCCACGTACTGAATTTGTATGTCCCGGCCATATTTTGCATTTTATGGTACATTTCTAGTTGAGAGTGTCCAAATCATGCTTTTTACTTTATTTTTACTTGCATCAATCTTCGGGGCATCGCTCTAGGCTCGACACAAAGTGTGGACAAAGGGGGGAGGATGCTAAGTCCTTGTGGACCCAATGGACAAATGTAGACCCTGATGGGAAATATGTGAAAATAGGTCATAATGAGTGGAGGGGAGTGATGTATGTGGTTTCAGGAAGCGGGACCACACAATCAAAATCGAGAATTCCCATGTAGTGGCACTCCTAAGGCTAGTAGCCAATAAAGGAGATCCCACAGGACTAAGATACAAGGTTAGCTACCAAATTGGACAAGGAGACACGAGTACAAACGAAGCCCATTCTTTCTGCTAAATCCCCCAACCAATCCATGCCCAAAAGTGTCCATTATAAGTAAGCAAAAATACACAACTACATTATGAAAGCCATACCTTCAGGTTTGGAAGGCCCACCTTCAAACATGCGATTATAACAAATGGGCGAGGAATCATAATGGCTGGCTCAGGTTGCAAAGATGGTGGCACATTGAGCTATTTGGTGGTTGTAAGGGGCTTCTAGTTGTCGACTGAGGACCATCTAGGAGAAAAAAATCCTCCTATGGGTGTCACCCACATGTGGTGGGTAACAAGACAATAGTTAAACCCAAAACAAAAATTAAAACAGGTTGTTAAATTGCAAATCAGTACAATGTGCATGAACAGAATGAAGTGTTAGTCCAACCAAGTTAAACTGAAAATAAATCTTGAAGTTGAAATAAAAGTGAATAGTCAGTTCAAGCTAAAAAACACAGAGAATCAACAGTGAAGACAACAATTAAGAAAAAACAAAACTAAAATTAAAATATATTGAAGAAGTCAAAGTTTTATTTTAGGAACAACATTAAGAGGATGGAAAAATAATTGTTCACATGCAAACTGTGAATAAATTTGCTAACTGATTGAATAAGAGAACAAAGAGATTAAAGAAAGAAAACAATAGTTATATTATAATTAGAACTTGAGGTAAACTAATTGTTAATACTAAAATTAGCATCTCTAAAATCTTTATAAGTAGCAACTTAGTATGAGAAAACAGACAAGCAAGATTTCAGAGAATGCATTGGTAATTAGAGGTGTTTTATGAATTGATATAAGTGATTGAGTGAGAAGAATAAAGATTTATCTATGCAAAGAAGGCATTGAGTGTTGAAAGAGATGAAGCAGTATTAGTATGAGTAAGAGCCTATTGATTTGAGTTTGAAAATGAATGAAAGAGGGATCTGCAAGGTTCAGTAGGTTGGTGCTTGCATACCAAGGAGTCAGTGCTTCCTTCAGGTGGGTTCCTGATAAATAGTAAAGAAAGTTGGTGCTTCTTGCTAGTTGGTGCTCCTTTCAGTCGGTGTTGGTGAATCAGGGGTTGGTGCTCTTTTGAGTTGGTGTTGATGAATTAGGGAGTGGTTGCTTCCTTCTAGTTGGTGCCATAAAAGATATTGTAATAGCAAGTTGAAGCTTTCCTTTGCAAAAGGAATTAAGAAGAAGATTGGTGTTTCACATATGTGTATGCTAATATGTGTTTCATATGTTGATTGATGATGCCGCTTACATTAATTGTTGCTAATAGATTAAAAAGTGTAAATTGGCAATAATTGTATAATTTGATCACAATACTGATTCACCTCCCCCCTTCTCAGTATTGCCTTGGTTTTTAACACCTTTAAGCCATGTGTCCAAAATTCAGATAGATTCACATACATGATGCCCAAATATCAACCCATGACATAGGCATGTCTATAAAGGCAAGAAGTTATCACCCACTCGGGGGTAGTCAATAAAGCCATAAACCCAATCACCATGAACTAAAAAGACTAGTTATGGCCATCCACCTACGGGGAACTACGATATGTTTTTACCCTTCATCTCACATGGCCTCATAGGGCCATAAATTGCACACATTTGGGTTTACAAATGGCATGGTCCAAAATTTTTGGGGTACCCCTGTTGAAAGAGGGGTAGCATCTAGCTCCAACTGTGCGACATGCTCTTATTGAGAGCACTTGAGAACCCTAGGATCATCAATAAAGTGCGTCCTGCTTCGATCTTACAACACAAACATCAAATACTAGGGAGGGACAGGGACACAAGTTCCTTATCTCTTCTTGACACAAATAACAAATCACATGTAAAGGAAAATGGCTCCTAATCTAGAAAGTAAAGGAAAATGCAACACACAATAAAATGAAATCACACAAAGCAAGCTAAGAAAGACTTACTATAGTACAAGGATGCCCATTAGGCTGGAAGTATACCTTTAGAGCTTGCCCATTTACGTTCAGGGGTAGTCTTTCTCCATCCTAATGGCTAAGATAGAAATAATTTGTAATATTCCAAATAAAAATTTTGTAGAAAATTTCTTCAAAATTTAAGCCGTCAACTCCATAAATAATTTGCACAAATTAAACCATAAATTTATGACAAAAAAAGGAAATAACATTTGCAACTGAAAAATAAACAAGATAAATTATGCAGAGAATCTCAAACTTATTTTATTAATAAGGAAATATGTCAGTACAAAGAGCAGAGATATGGTTGTGGTGATTACCTAAAACGATCGAAAATTATACTGCAATGGGCATCCAAAATATTGATCTGAAAATTAAGAAACTGCAACCTGTGAACTTTGGATGAATTCACCAAGGGGAGAGAAGGGTTCTCACCCAATCACACTACATCAGCTGAAGGTTTCTGTCCTGGGGCTACAACTGAAGTTGGAAACTTCTGGTTCTCCAAACCTCTCTACAAGAAACAAATATACAACTCAAGATGTCTCCAAATGATCTCCTCCTCTCTTATAGATCTAATGGATAGATCTCCAAGCATCTAGAAGTATCTTATTTTATTATTATTCTAGAAGCCCCTCCATTGAATTTCTCTTAAGTGACTTTTAGTTTTATTTTATTTCACTTAAGTCACTTTTGACCCTTTTCCTCCAATTAATTATTTTTTCTTAATTAAATGACTAATTAAAGCCATTTTTAATAAGGGAAAATGGTAAATCTCCCACCATACTCTCTCCAACCACTAGAAGTCACTTCTCAACATCCCATCCTGTAGATATTTTCATTCTAGTTCCAATGAGATATTACATTGAGGTATTCCATCAAATATTTCCCTTGGAATGCCACCTCAAGCGAAATTAATTAAGTCAGGGTCAATAATAACCCCGTTTTTCTAATGTTTTCAGAATGCAATGGAACGAAAGGCAAGTCATGCAGATGATAGAATATGCCAAAGAAATGCCATCAAATCCCGTGAAAACTCCTCAAAACTCCCCCAGAACCCCTAATGACATAAACTTGCTCACATGACTTGGCCATCCCGTGCCCTGGAAATCTACCCTGGTTGTACTATAGAGGAAAATAAAAATGGGGACATGAAAAAGCTTTGCGTCCCAAGATTGCTTGCCCTTAAGCAATCTGTATTTGTCCATTGCAGAGGCATCTGTAAACTGATACCAAGATCCCAAATGAACCATTGTACCACAACATGCCTCCAAGTTAAACAACCATGAATGGGTCCCTCAATACCATGATCCCAAACAAACCGTTGACTCAATTCGCCATCAATGGATCCACCTAGATCCGAAAGCCACCATAACCAATCATTCTTGTCCATCCCCCATGGTTTGAGTTGTGCTTTGTCTTTGACCGTAGATGCTACTCCACCGATAGAATACCAACTCATCACCTCTCTCCAGTCCAACCCGTGGCATAAACCAAGTGTTGAATTTTCTAAGTCTATCCGTTAGAAAATTAATTTGTATTTTGCTGGTTTATTTCTTCTACTTGTTTAAATTCGAACAAGTTATTTAATACAGTTAAATACCGAAATAAACAAAATACAGTCACAACATCTACAGATCAACAGCTAAAAGAAAACAAACACACAAGTGACGCCGTTATTTTTGGACAAATGTGCCTAGAAAAACACAATGCGGGAAAACCGGTGCAGCTATTCTGAGGGTATATTATTGTGCAGTATTTCCTTGAGTGCAACTAGGTGCCTAACTAGCTCACCCGACATAGAAAAATACATGGCAACAATACCTCTCTATTCGGAAACAGGTATTCAGAAAACCTGTGCCACGAAACCCTCTTCGACACAACTGAAGCTCAGTGCTTGCCCTTCTGGCCTCTGCGTCAGCCTCCTACTGACCTGCATCAGCCCCAGGACCCTCTGCGTCAGCCCTCTGAGGCACTGCACAACCTCTTGGACCCTCTGCATCACTCCAACAACTTCTGCGTGGATGATGCAGTCTCTCTGGCTTCTGCGCTCTCTGCTGGGCTCTGCGTGGCCTGGACTAGATGCTGCTCTCGCTCTCTCTGCTTCTGCACTGGTCTATCAGTATTGTCTCTGCCTCTCTACCCAGTACTCACTGCCCCTCGCTGCTGATCACTGATTCACTTTTGCTTGGCAACCTCGCTCTAGCAAAATGAATGATTGATCACTCTGGTGTATTCTCCAACTGATCCTCAAGCCTCCTCTTATATTTTTTCTGTTGTTCCTTCAATGACCGAGATTACATCTCTAATCAACGTCTAAGATTAGATTTGGCTTGATCCATGTCTTTTGGAACCTTCTAACCCAGTTTTATATTAATACCCATTAATATTTTATTTTTCCTAAGTTTAGACTTAGGAACTCCATTAAAAATATTAATTATTTTAATATCTCCCAAACCGGTTAGAATCTGCCCAAACCATTTCCGGGTCATGGAGATCTCATGTGCTTTAGCCTCTCCACCAATTTTCATGGCTAGAGCACATTCGATGATACCCCAAATCAACACTCCCTCTTCGGGAAAACTATGCTCTAGTAACAGTCCACACTAAGCATCACTATGATTATATGATAACGATTCCTGTGCTGATGCTAGGCCTCCCCGCCCAACAACCTTTTCACTGCTGCATCCTGTACTGTTGCCCATGGCTCTGCCACTGCCACTGCTTATACGACAGTTCCCTTTGCATCTGTGTTGTTGTTGGTCCTTTCTCCCAACACTGCATCTGTACTGCAACCCCCTCTCATCATGCTACATCGTGCTACTGCTATTGCACTGAAACTCAGTTACTGAGAAGTAAGTAACTAATCCACCCAACTACTGACATCCCTATCATGCTAGAAACACTCCTGATGCTGAACCTCTCTCTACCGCTATCAAGTGCTCCCTCTATTGCCTCTGTGCTACTGCAACAACTCCCTACATATCGCACCGCTGCAAACCTCTTTGTGCCATCCTGCAATGTTGCAACACTCTCCGTGCCTCTCACACTGCTGCAGCCTACTAGCCTCGTGCTGCCCGGGGACTCCTGCACTGTAGCACTCTCTGTCGCTTCATCCGCATCCGTTTCTACCAACATTCACCAGTCCTGCTACTCTCTCTTCAAGGCTCCCGTAGCAAGGTATAATCCAAGAGGTTGGGTACCTCAAGGATCTTGCCCCTCATCGCCTGTAGTCTTTCTGACTACAGCTCGATGTCTCCCCACCTCTTCTCTAGAGGTACATGAGCACTCATGGCACAATTGTCATCTTCCTCTACCTCCTTCTCTGCCTTCGTTGGCGCTGCCTTAGAGTCAGCCGCCTCTCGCTTAGTCTTCTTCTTCGGACACTGGTTCGTATAATGACCCAGTTCCCCGCAATTGAAGCACTTGACCTTAGAGAGGCCCTTTTTCTTCCTCTTCTCCTGCTTTCCCGTAGATGCTAGAGCTGCATCTTCTTCCTCTTCCTTGTTGATCCAGAGTCCTTTGTTGTTACTTCCCGTCTTGCTCAGCTATTTGATCTCTTCTTGACGAAGAGCCGCCCACAATTCTTACCAATCTGGAAGATTCGCCCTGCCCAGAATTCTCTGGACAAATGTCTCCCACTCCTCGGAGACTGCATTTAGAGTTGTCCTCACCAACATCTCCTGATCCAGCGTGGCCCCTATGGAAGTCAGTTGGTCCTGGATCTCCTTCAACCAACCGAGGAAGTGATCTATCTGCTCCCCCTTCTGCATCTGGTATGACCGTAGCTGATTCTCCAGGAGCATCTTCCTCTGCACGGAAGTATGCTGGTACAATGTCTTCAAAGTGTCCCACATCTCTTTTGTCGTTTCCTTTTCGGCAATATGTTGGACCACATGATCCTTAACTTTATCAAGGATGGTGCACTTTTTCTTAGTCGTTGCCTCCTCATACCTTTTATTAGCTATCAGGTCAATTGGGATATCCATCACTCTCAAGGCGAAGCCCTTGATACGATGTTTGTCTAGAATGGACAAGATCTTGGCTTTCCAAACCACAAAGTTGGACGCTTCGTCCAGCCTGTCCTAATCTCTCAGCCCATTCATGGCCATCTCTCTGCTCTTCTTTTTTGACTCCTCCGAGTCTCTCTACTTCCCGCCAAGAAGTTCTCAGTTCGACTCTTGCTGAGTCTCTCTACTTCCTGTCTGGAAGTTCTCGTTTCGACTCCTGCTGAGTCTCTCTACTTCTCGTTTGGAAGTTCTCGGTTTGACTTCTCCGAGTCTCTCTACTTCCCGTCTGGAAGTTCTCTTCTGGACTCCTTCTAAGTCCCGATTTCCCTACTAGAAATCCTTTTGCCAATTGTCAAGTTGCCCCTCTCTGATCGTCTGTGCAACTGCAACAATGATCCGGATTCCTTGGCTGGAAGTCCGCCTCGGTAACAACTCCCTCTACCTTGGTTTTGCCCTGTTAGGTACTGTTCTAACCACAATACCCCACCAACTTCGCTCCCACAAACTGCCCACAACTACCTTCGCCCCAACAATTGAAGGATTGAGCCTCTTGGCTTTGTGCAATCCCGGCACCGACAAAACAACTCCCTATGCCAACTGCGTCAATCCTTCCTCTGTCGCTTTCTGCAAGGATTGGTTCTGTCACTCGGGACAACTGAATCTACTGTAAATACTCTGCTCAACTGATGCGTTTAGCTTTCGTGTGATTTGCAACCACGCTCTGATACCAAGTTGATTTTTCTGAATCTAACACATCAGAAATTCCTACTGCATTATCTGGTTTATTTCACCTACTTGTTTATTTCTTAACAATTTATTTAATCATATAAATACTGAAAATAAACACAAATGCAGTCTCAACTCATCTACAGATCATCAACTGAAAATAATAAACACACAAGTGACATCATTATTTTTGAACAAATGTCCCCGAAAAAACCCAATGCGAGAAAGTCGATGCAATTATTCTGAGGGTATATTATTATGCAGTATTTCCTTGAGTAAAATTGGGTGCCTAACCGGCTCACCCGACAGAGAAAAATACACGGCAGCAATACCTCTCTATTCGAAAACAGGTATTCAGAAAACATGTCCCACGAAACTCTCTCCAGCACAACTGAAGCTCAGTGCTGACCCTTTTGGCCTATGCGTCAACCTCCTGCTGACTTGCGTCAGCCCCAGGACCCTTTGTGTCAGCCCTCTGAGCCACTGTGCAGCATTTGGGACCCTCTGCATCACTCTAGCAGCTTCTGCGTGGATGACGCAGTCCCTCTGGCCTCTGCGTTGTCTCTGCTGGGCTCTGCGTGGCCTGGCCTGGCTGCTACTCTCGCTCCCTTTGCTTCTGCGCTAGTCTCTTAGTATTGTCTCTGCCTCTCTGCCCAATCCTCATCACCCCTCGCTGTTGATCACTGATTCACTTTTGCTTAGCAACCCCGCTTTAGCAAAATGAATCACTGATCACTTTGGTGTATTCTCCAACTGACCCTCAAGCCTCCTCCTTTCCTGTTGGTCCTTCAACGAGCAAGATTACATCTCTAATCAATGGCTAAGATTAGATTTGGCTTGATCCATGTCTTTTGGAACCTTCTAACCTAGTTTTATATTAATACCCATTAATATTTTATTTTTCCTAAGTTTAGACTTTAGGAACTCCATTAAAAATATTAATTATTTTAATATCTCCCAAACTAGTGAGAATCTGCCCAAACCATTTCTGGGTCATGGAGATCTCATGTGCTTTAGCCTCCACCAATTTTCATGGCTAGATCACATCCGATGCTACTCCAAATCAACACCAAGGTCAATTGCACTATGCTAACGCTGCGTTGGAATGTTAATGAGTCAATGGCCTACATTCCATTGCCAAATGAAACATGCAGTATCCCTCACACCTAAGGTCTCTCACTACATTGTGTCCCTGAATAAAAATGTCGCTCCATTATTAAGATACCAACTCATGATCTCCCGCCAATCCATCCCGTGGGAAGGATTGAATGCATAGGCTCCTTCTCATGGAACAAGTCTACTATGATGATGTTGGTCCATGCTCAACTCATACTGCTCTTCCCGGTCAATCAATAAGATTTGTCCATGAAGCCCTACCCCTCTCTTTATAATAGACAAGAGTGGATAATCTGTGTTGCAAGCCCTATCTAGGTACTCTTGGAGAGGGCTTCTTTGAAACTCCCAAGTGTACTCCTCTTGCTGCCTCGCTAGGACCCTTAGTTGCCACTCAGCGTTAGAAAACTTGTCTGCTGACTCAACACACACCCTTATAAGCGCCTCAGTTTTACTTTTCTACTGCAAGATGGTGCCTCAGACTATTTGGGTCTTCTGGTTCAACACCATAAAATCTGTCCTGAAATGCACAGTATTTTCCCGATGACTACTAACTGAAAGTGTAGCAATTCTGCTGGCTTCTGGTGCATTTTTCTGCTCCTCATCAATGGATGGTCCAAAAGATGGTTGCTTATACTCCTCTATCATGGGCTCAACATGAACCTCCAACTGGCTCTCCATAAAAGGCTCATCATGCATATTGTGTAAAACGTCCTCTTCAATTGACTCATGCTCCACCATATGCTGCTCATGTTGAATCGTTACTGGTGACTCATCACCCTGAATATATCCCATAGGGTCCACTGATTGCTCACTATACACATCGAAATATAAATTTGGCTTGTTGTCAACAATCCCACATGACTGCTCATGCTCCTCAAAGGCATCCTCGTATGAACCCATGGAATAATCCAATGAAGAATCCTCATCTGGAAGGTCAAAAGAAATCTTCTACTAATCTACCCCTGTCGTCTCCTCAATGTCACCCATGCATGAGTGGTCAGGTGCCCAAGGTTCCTTCAGAATGAAGTAAATACCCTTCCTCCTCAGCGCATTCTTGTTGCATGGTTGTTCACCACAAATCCTCCGCAGGTCCTCCTGAGTCAACTGTCTCCTGAATAGCCCAAAATTTTGCTCAACCAACCTTTCGGCTAGTTCATAGTTAGAAGGTGGAACTAACTGTTCCTCTCTCCAAATGGCCAACAATCTAGACTGTAACTCCCTACAAATGGCATCGCGTCCTCCCATGCATGAAGACAAAATGTATTGCATGTGTGTTATGACCATGTTAGGATGATGTTTCCTAATGCTGAAGAAGCATTGAAACATCTGCAAGATCAAATTGTCACAATTCAGCTCAAACATGAGGTCATAAGATCTAACCAAGGCCATGACTTCTAGAATCTCTAGCCTCTTCCCAAACATGGGGCCTTCACTATTATCCAAATCCTGAAAAGTCTCCACTATTAGCTTGAAAACTCTCCTCATAACATCATCGTTCAAAGGAGGTATAGGTGCAGTTAGTCTCATGATGTTGCTAAGACAAGATGCAACTGGAAGTCAAACCCCTTCACAAGGTTCCTCCAAGAAATTGTGTTGTATGAGAGAAAGCATACCAGGTTTTAGAGCCCAAATCAATTTCTCTTCTAACTGGTTTACTTTGGGGAGGAGTTCATCTAGTTTGAAAGGGACTTTCCCTGTGAACCTCATGTGTTTTAAATCTATCCCAAGTGCAAAGATTTTGTGTCCTATTTCTGGCCCCTTTTGCACATCCCTGAGTTGCTTTTGCTGAAGAAGGGCATGAACCCCTCTTGAGAATGCTTTGTTGTTCTGCTTGGGTTTTTGGTCCAATGTTGCATCTTTTGTATTATTCAATCTTTTCAATTTATGTAGGAGTTTTGTGAACTTCTCCATAGCTTAATGATGACAAGTACATCAAGGAGTACACAATAGTGACTAATTGACTCAATACATAGACCTCTCACATCAAGACATACTCATCCCTCATAAGTCACACTCAACAATTACATAGAGGTCTAAATATAATATGAACACCTCATGTAGACTCACCATACTCTCTCACTAACTCAGTAAATATTAAAAACTTTCTTTGAAATTTTTTAACAAATAGTTAGCAAACAATACTTTTGTCAAACACTTTGTAGATAAAGTGGAAACACTTACAACATAAATACTTTTGAGCGGCAAATGCTTGAGAGAATTATAATGCTCAAATGAATTTGATATCACATTTCATGCATGCAAAACCCAAATGAAAAGAAGTAGACCCAAGTGCTGGAAATGGCCCTAACAGGTAGCACACACTGCCCAGAAAATACTACTACTGCTGTTGAATAACTGAAGTTTCTACCCTCAAAACTGGTCAGAAATTGTAGAAATTTAACCTGAAGCTCGTCACACCAAAACCATAAAAATCCATAAATGGGTTGGCTTAACTCCAAGCCGAGATTAAGCCCACCAAGTGGTGTGAATTACCCAGTTTACCAATAAAACGAGTTGTTGTAGCCTGACTATTTCTTGGAAAATTTTGAAAATTTAACCATGGACTCCTCCTACAAAACCCATAAAAATCTTGGGAAAATTCCATCTGAACCGAAAAGCCCCAATCAGTGCATATTCCCCTATCTGCCCAGATCTGTGCACTGCTCCAAATAAGATATATTTGTACCACAATGCTCCACTCTTTAGTCCTGCAAAACCTCTTGCAAATAACCTAGGCTTTGACAAATAAATTGGGCTCTGGCAAATAAACTCAGTGCAACAAATAAACTTGGCCTTAATAAACACATTTGGATCCAACAAATAATCATGATAACTAGAACAATAATATAGCCTTGGCAAATAAAATTTCTTCAGAAAATATCCAGAAGTAACTTTGCTGAAATTTTAATAAATTCCAACAAAAATTGGACAACCAATGAATTGCAATTGAAAAAATGCCACAATAGGAAACCTGACCAAATTTACTAATAATACCGAGGAAGAATCTCTTCACCAATAAATTCAACTGTTGTAAAATAATCCCAAAAAGAGAAATTCAGTCTGGCAAGAGAAATTTGGCATGACAAGATAATTTTTCCCCATCAAATTATTCTCGGTCCAGAAAGATAAATTCGGCCCAGCAAAATAATTTTGTCCCAGCAAAATAGTTTTAGTGTAGTAAAATAATTTTTTCCCAACAAGATCGTAAATTTTGGCCCTGCAAACCAATATTACTACATCTAATATGTTCTCTTTAGCACTTTGAGAAATCACCTGCGACAATTATTCTCTCGCAAATAGATTAAGAAATTGAATCCACAAACTTTGCTCCTTTATCCTTTAGGAACAATACGGAAACTTTGATTTTAACCCACAGTTGGCCAAAATCATGCTTCAATACCAATGTAATATTCCAAATAAAAAATTTGTAGAAAATTTCTTCAAAATTTAAGCCGTCAACTCCATACATAATTTGCATAAATTAAACTATAAATTTACAACAAAAATAATAAATAACATCTACACCTAAAAAGTAAACAAGATAATCATGCATAGAATCTCAACCTTATTTTATTAATAAGGAAATATGTTGGTACAAAGAGCAGAAATATGGCTGAGGTGATGTCCTCAAAATATCGACAATTAAACTATAACAAGCCTCCAAAATTCTGATATGAAAATAAGGGTTCTTGCCCACTCTCACTGCATCACCCGAGGGTTTATTTCTTGGGGCTACAAATACACAACTTCAAAATCTCTCCAAATGATCTCCTACTCCTCTTTTATAGATCTGATGGATATATCTCCAAGTCTCTAGAAGCATCTTATTTTATTATTATTCTAGAAGCCCCGCCATTGACTTTATCTTAAGTGACTTTTAGTTTTATTTTATTTCACTTAAGTCACTTTTGGACCTTTTCCTCCAATTAATTATTTTTCCTTAATTAAATGACTAATTAAATCCATTTTTAATAAGGAAAAATGGTAAATCTCCCACCATAATCTCTCTGGCCACTAGAAGTCACTTCTCAGCATCCCATCTTGTTGATCTTTTCATTTTGGTTCCAATGAGCTATTATGCTGAGGTATTCCATCAAATATTTCTCTCATAATGCCACTTCAAGCAAAACTAATTAAGTTAAGCTCAATAATAACCCTGTTTTTTGAAATTTGTCGGAATGCAATGGAACGAAAGGAAATATGTGCAGATGATAGAATATGCCAAGAAGATGCCATCAGATCCCGTAAAAAACCTCAAAACTCGCCTGGAACCCTTGATGATATAAACCTTCTCCAATGACCTAGCCATCTCGTGCCCTAGAAATCCACCCTCTGTATATTATAGAAGAAAATAAAAATGGGGACATGACATAATTGTTATTTGCAACTTCATCAATCAAAGGAGGACATTGACCATAAACTTTCAAACTTAAAAAGATGCTTTACCAAAGAAAATAAAAGGCCAATGCCTAATAGTGGAATTTAGGGTGAAGATAGGAGTTAATTCTTGTTTCATTGCTAATCTAAAAATGAAATATGACTACAAAAAATGTAATAAGCAAGCAAAAAGACACCCAAAATACAAGAATTAGCTCTTAGAATAGCACCAAGTTGAGTCTTTGGCACTGTTGCGAACATCGCAATTTTATCATGATGTTTTGAAAAAAACGTGAATTTTTCAAGGGAACGATTTTATCGGCCGATGTTATCGGCCGATGTTATCAGTGATTTTTTTTATTTTCAAAAATTCGCGAAAAAATCACGATATGATAGTTAAAAATTGTCGGGGTGGAAAACAACGAACTTTTAAAGCTAAATTTGGTTTTTTTTGCTCATTTTACAGACAGAGGGCAAGAGTGAGAGCTAAGGAAGAGGATAACTCATCTACAAGGGCAAGAGAGGAGAAAAGTGAAGGAATTTAGCATCCCAAGCAAAAAAAATTCAAGTTTGGAATAAGTTTCTTCAGTAGAGCGTGGTTTACAAGTATGAGCGTCAAATTTGACCATTTTTTTTGTTTTTTTCTTGTTTTTCCTTGGGTTTCTATCACCCATTTGTTTTCCATGATTTTTGTTTGGATTTGAGTGTGTTTTCTTTGTCTTTTTTGTTGCATTTAGTGGAGAGGGTTTTTTTGGTCAAAAATGCAAAATCTTGATTGTTAATTTTATTTGTTTAATTTCTTCTTGTGCCCTATTTTTTTTCAATCATTTTTGCTTGGGTTTAAACATGTATTTTTTGCCATTATTGTTGCATTGGGTTGAGGGTTTTTTTTGTTGTCAAAAATTCAAATTGTTGTGTGTAAATTTTAATTTCATTTGTTTAACTTGCAATTCTTCTTGTGCCCTAGGTTCAAACTTCAAACTTCAATGTTACATTAAAACTCAAGATTCAACAAAGTTACAAACATGCCAAGGAAATTGGACCCTATGTGGGAATTTGGTGAACCTGATAGAGGGTTTGATAGATCAAATTTGACTTGCAAGTTATGTGGGTGTCATATGACAGGGGTGTTATACAGATTGAAGTATTACCTTGCACAAGTTCTTGGACATGAGATAGGGCCATGCTCAAATACAAATCCAAGAATCATCTAAAGATCCCTCAAATCATTGGAAGAAATATAGACAACCAAATTGTCCAAGGAAACTCTGATGAGTCAAATAGCAGGGAGTAGAGTGTAAGGATTGGGAGGTGACCGTGAGAGTGGTATTGGTTCTACTTCGCCATCAGCATCTACATCCAACCCTATAGCTACCTCATCATTTTTTGTTCCTAGAACCACACCTAGTGCATAACCATCTATCTCGTCAGTTATTAAAAAAAGGGAGAACGAAGAAGCTGACAAGTTGTTGAGAAAGTTTTTTCTTTGGCGTGATATTCCTTTTAGCGTTTCCCAGAATAATCTAATTTTTTAGCCCATGGTTGATGCTATTGCTATTGTTGGCCCAAGGTACAAAGTTCCTTCATATGATGACTTTAGAGGGCACATTCTTCAAAATGAAAAAGGTTGATTGCACTAAGAGATTGGAGGAGTTTAAGGAATCATGGGCACACACAGGATGCACTGTGATGTCAGATGGTTGGACCAATCAAAAGGGTAGAAGCCTTATCAACTTCTTGGTTAGTTGTCTTTAGGGGACAATGTTTATGAAATCTGTTGATAGATCTGTACATATCAAAGATGCATGGTTATTATGTGTGATTTGTTGGATGTGTTCTTTCAGGAGGTGGGTCCACAACACGTTGTCCAAGTCATAATGGAAAATGCTTTAAATTATGTTGTTGCTGACAAAATGCTTATGGAGAGGCATCCTAGCTTATTTTGGACACCTTGTGTTGCACACTGCATTGATTTGATGTTGGAGGGCATAGGAAAAATTCATTTTCTCAAAGATATTGCTGAATCATCAAAAAACATTGCAAAATTTATATATAATCATGCATTTGCGTTTCATTTGATGAGAACATTCACCAACAACAAGGATTTGGTGCACCCTGCCATTACACGGTTTGCCACTAGTTTCATATCTCTCCAATCCCTCTCGAATTCTATGTGGGATGTGAAGAGAATGTTTCTTTCTGAGGAGTGGTGTGCTTTGGCATATAGCCGCAAATCAGAGGGAGAGGCCATATGCAGGTTAGTTTCATATACGGAAAGCTTCTGGGCGAGAGTGTAGGAGGTGTGTAGCATTACTGAACCTTTGGTAAAGGTTCTTCGATTAGTTGATGGAGACAAGCTCGCAATGGGCTACTTGTATGAGACCATGGATAAGGCCAAAGAATCCATTCAAAGTTACTATGATGATAAGGGGGATGAGGGGCTTGAGAAACAATAACTCCTATGGGAAGTGATTGATGAGCGATGAAACAATACATTCCACCACCCCATTCATGTTGTAGGGATCTACCTAAACCCCGCATTTTCTTACTCCTGTTGTTTCTTATTTGATGCTGAGGTCATGGATGGATTCTTCACTTGTGTTCAGAGGATGGTGCCATCTCTAGCAGAATGTGCAGAAATCTCCAAAGAAATGGAGATATACAGGATGGCAGGTGGCACATTTAGCTTTGACATGGTTGTTGTGGATAGGAAGACTAAAATGGCAGGTAAGCTTTAATTTGTTTCAAATTTCATTGTCTCTTCAAGTTCGTACATTGCTTCAACTTTCAAATTTCATTTTTTTTGTTATGTTTATTTTATTTGTTGTAAATGCATGGTGGAGAAGCTATGGTGGTAGAGTATCCAATCTCCGAAGGCTTTCCATTTGAGTGCTCAGCCAAGCATGTAGTTCCTTGGGATGTGAATGCAATTGGAGTGTATTTGAGAAAATACACACCAAGAAGTGAAACAAGTTAAAATATTCCGAATTTCCAATTAATTTTTTGAATTCATTAAATATTATTTTTTATAATTATTAATTTATTATTTATAATTTATTAATTTATGAGCCTTGTACATGTTGGAGTCCCAGCCACTTAATGACATGGTCTACGTCTACTACAATCTTCGATTGTGGGTGAGGCAACTTGAGAGGAAACTTGATGTGGAGGCCATCTCATTGGATGGGATTGACACCACTGCTGCATGGAGGGTTGAGGTCGAGAGGCCTATCATGGAGTCGACCCCTGATTGGTTATAACAAGAGGTAGTGGAGGGGGTAGAGGAGGAGGAGGGAGAGCAACGGGAGGAGGAGACACCACCTACCCCTGTCACCAGTAGAGAACGTGTTCTACCTCCTATAGCTCTTAGTTATTAAACTTCTAGAGCACAACAGAGTCCACTTCTAGCCCCATCGCCTTCTTCATCTAGAGGGAAAGTTGTTACATTTTCTCGCAAAAGGGGTAGAGGAAATCAATAGTATTAGTTATTTGGTTGATTTGGGGTAGCATCGGATGTGCTCTAGCCATGAAAATGGTTTGGAGAGGCTAAAGCACATGAGATCTCCAAGACCCAGAAATGGTTTGGGCATATTCTACGGCCCGGTTAAGGAGATAGTAAAATAATTAATATCGTTAATAGAGTTCTTAACTCTAAACTTAAGAAAAATAAAATATTAATGGGTATTAATATAAAACTCGGTTAGAAGGTTCCAAATGACATGGATCAAGCCAAGTCTAATCTTAGTTGTTGATTAGAGATGTAATCTCAGTCGTTGAAGGACCAATAGGAAAAGTTTAAGAGGAGGCTTGAGGGTCAGTTAGAGAATACACCAGAGTGATCTGTGATTCGATTTTCTAGAGTGGGGTTTTCTAAGAGAAATCGAATCAGTGATCAGTATGCAGCGAGGGGCAGTGAGTACTGGATAAAGAGGCAGAGATAGTGCCGAGAGACCAGTGCAAAAGCAGAGAGAGGTAGATGCTAAGCTAGAGGGAGCCACGTAGAGCTAGAAGGGACTGCGTAGAGGCCAGAAAGGCCCGCGTCATCCACACAGAGGGCAGTAGGAGTGACATAGAGGGCCGTAGAAGTTGTGTAGTGCCTTAGAGGGCTGACGCTGAGGCCATGTGGGTTGATGCTTAGCTTCAGAGGTTGCTGGAGAGAGTTTCGTGGGGCAGATTTTCTGAATATCTGCTTCCGAATAGAGAGGTATTACTGTCGGATTATTTTCTCTATTGGGTGAGCCGGTTTGGCACCCAGTTGTACTCAAGGATAGACTGCATAATAAAATAAACCCTCAGAATTGCTGCACTGGTTTTCCCAAGTTGGGTTTTTCCGGGGACGAGTTGTCCAAAAATAACGGTGTCACTTGTGTGTTTGCTATTTCTTTCAGCTGTTGATCTATAGATGGTTGAGACTGTATTGTGTTTATCTCGATATTTATATGTTTAAATAACTTGTTCATAATTAACAAGTAGGAGAAATAAACCTGAGAATACAAATAAAATTTCTAACGATTAATACTTAGAAATTTCAACATGGTATCAGAGTATGGTTGCAGATCACAGGAGAGCTGAAAGCACCAACTGAAGCAGAGCATTTGCAGCAGAAACAACTATCCCGAGTGACAGAAGCTGTTCCTAGTAGAAAGTGGCGGAGAAGGGTTGACGCAGAGGGATTGCGTCATCATTTCAGGCCAGAGAGAGGCTAGTGTAGAGGTTGAGGAGGGCAGAAAAGGCTCACGCAGAGCCACACAGAGACCAGGAGGGTTGACGCAGCTGGCTAGGGGGGCATTTCAGCCAGTGTCGGGATTGCGCAGAGTTTAGGGGCTCAGTCCTTCAGTTGCTAGGGCATAGGAGGCTATGGGCAGATTGTGGGGAGTGAAGTTGGTGGGGTGTTGTTGCTACCGAGTCAGAACAGTACCTAAGGTAAAAACCAAGGTAGAGGGAGTTGCTACCAAGGCAGATTTCTAGCCAAGGAATTCGAATTAGTATTGCAGGTGCATAGGAGTCAGAGAGGTGCGACTCGACGGTTGGTAGGTGGATTCCAAGAGGGAAATCGAGACTTAGAGGGAGTCTAGCAGAGAACTTCCAGACAGGAAGTAGAGATTCAGAGGGAGTCGAAGAGAGAACTTCCAGAGGGAAGTAGAGACTCGCAGGAGTGAAAAGGAAGAGCGGAGAGATGGCCATTAATGGACTGAGGGATTAGGACAGGCTGGACGGGGCATCCAACTTTGTGGTCGGGAAGGCCAGGATCCTGTCCATTCTAGATAGACGTTGCATCAAGGCCTCCGCGTTGAGAACAATGGCTATCCCAATTGACCCGACTGATAATGAGAAGTACGAGGAGGCAATGGCCAAGGCGAAATGCATCATCCTTGATGGGGTCAAGGATCATGTGGTCCAACATATTACTGAGAAGGAGACGACAAAGGAGATGTGGGACACCTTGAAGACGTTGTACCAACATACTTCCATGTAGAGGAAGATGTTACTAAAGAATCAGCTGTGGTCATACCAGATGCAGAAGGGGGAGCAGATAGATCACTTCCTCGGGAGATTGAAGGAGATCCAGGACCAACTGACTTCCATAGGGACCATGCCGGATCAGGAGTTAATGGTGAGGATTGCCCTAAACGCAGTTTCCGAGGAGTGGGAGACATTTGTCCAGAGCATTCTGGGCAGGGCGAATCTTCCAGATTGGGAAGAATTGTGGGCAGCTCTTCGCTAAGAAGAGATCGGATGGTTGTCCAAGACAAGAAGTAGCAGCAAATGAGTTCGGATCAAAAAGGAAGAGGAAGAGGATGCAGCTCTGGCATCTGCGGGGAAGCAAGAGAAGAGGAAGAAAAAGTACCTCTCCAAGGTTAAGTGCTTCAACTGTGGGGAACTAGGTCATTATGCGAACCAATGTCCAAGGAAGAGGACTAAGGGAGAGGCGTCTGACTCCAAGGTAGCGCCAGCGAAGGCGGAAAAGGAGGTAGAGGAGGATGACAACGATTGTGCCATGAATGCTCATGCACCTCTAGAGAAGAGGTTGGGAGACATCGAGCTGTAGTCAGGAAGACTATAGGCGATGAGGGGCAAGATCCTTGAGATACCCAAACTCTTGGATCATATCCGGCTACAGGAGCCCCGAGAGAGACAGTGGCAGGATGGTAGATGTCGATAGAAATAGATGCGGATGAAGCGATAGAGAGTGCTACAGTGCAATAGTCCCAGGTAGTGTAGAGATAGCAGGCTGCAGTAGTGCGAGAGGCACAAAGGAGGTTGCAACAGTGCAGGATGGCATAGAGAGGTTTGCAGCAGTGCGAGAGGCAGGGAGTTGTTGTAGCAACGCAGAGGCAGTAGAGGGAGCACTTGATAGCGACAGAGAGAGCTTCAGCATCGGGAGTGTTTCTAACCTGACAGGGATGTCAGTAGTTGGGTGGATCAGTTACTTACTTCTCAGTAACTAAGTTGCAGTGCAGTAGCAGTATGCAGTAGCACGATGTAGCATGATGAGAGGGGGTTGCAGTGCAGATGCAGTGTTGGGAGAAAGGACTAGCAGCAGCACGGATGTAGAGGGAGCTGCTGTACGGATGTAGCAGTGGTAGTGGCAGGGCCATGGGCAGCAGTACTGGATGCGACAGTGCAGAGGATGTTGAGCTGGGAGGCCTAGCATCAACACAGGTACGGGTGCCATATAATCAGAGTGATGCTCAGTTTGGAGTATTACTAGAGCACAGTCCTCGCTAAGAGGGAGTGTTGATTTGGGGTAGCATCGAATGTGCTCTAGCGATGAAAATTGGTGGAGAGGCTAAAGCACATGAGATCTCCAAGACCTAGAAATGGTTTGGGAAGGTTCTACCCGGTTAAGGAGATATTAAAATAATTAATATTTTTATGGAGTTCCTAAGTCTAAACTTTAGGAAAAATAAAATATGAATGGGTATTAATATAAAACTGGGTTAGAAGGTTCCAAATGACATGGATCAAGCCAAGTCTAATCCTAGTCGTTGATTAGAGATGTAATCTCGACCGTTGAAGGACCAACAGGAAAAGTATAAGAGGAGGCTTGACGGTCAGTTGAAGAATACACCAGAGTGATCTGTCATTCGATTTTCTAGAGCAGGGTTTGCTAAGAGAAATCGAATCAGTGATCAGTTTACAGCGAGGGGCAGTGAGTACTGGATAGAGAGGTAGAGATAGCACTGAGAGACTAGCGCAAAAGCAGAGAGAGGCAGACTCTAAGCCAGAGGGAGCCACGCAGAGCTAGAAGGGACTGCGCAGAGGCCAGAAGGGCTTGCAACATCCACGCAGAGGGCAGTAGGAGTGATGCAGAGAGTCGTAGAGGCTGCGCAGTGCCTCATAGGGGTGACGTTGAGGCCAACTAGGATGACACTGAGCTTCAGAGGTTGCTGGAGAGGGTTTCGTGGGGCAGATTTTCTGAATATATGTTTCCAAATAGAGAGGTATTACTGTCGGATTATTTTCTTTGTCGGGTGAGCCGGTTTAGCACCCAGTTGTACTCAAGGATAGACTGCATAATAAAATAAGCCCTCAAAATTGCTGCACCGGTTTTCCCAAGTTGGGTTTTTCCGGGGACGAGTTGTCCAAAAATAATGGTGTCACTTGTGTGTTTGCTATTTCTTTCAGTTGTTGATTTGTAGATGGTTGAGACTGTATTGTGTTTGTTTCGATATCTATATGTTTAAATAACTTGTTCATAATTAACAAGTAGGAGAAACAAACCAGGGAACACAGATAAAATTTCTAACCGGTAATACTTATAAATTTCAACAATTGACACCACTGCTGCATGGAGGGTTGACGCTGAGAGGCCTGTCATGGAGTCGACCCCTGATTGGTTATAGCAGGAGGTAGTGGAGGAGGAGGAGGAGGAGACACCACCTACCCCTGTCACCAGTAGAGAACGTGGTCTACCTCCTATAGCTCCTAGTTCTTCAACTTCTAGAGCACAATAGAGTCCATTTCCAACCTCACTGCCTTCTTCATCTAGAGGGAAAGCTGTTACATTTTCTCGCAAAAGGGGCAGAGGAAATCAATAGTATTAGTTATTTGGTTCATTTCATTGTATATGACATTATGACTCATGATATGAGATACATTTTTATATATTTTGTTGATATTTTGAGGCTGAGTTGGGACTCGGTACTTGTTATTTAGGACATGATTCACTGTTATGTGTGATGTAGCACTAGACATGATATTAGGCATCTTATATATTAGTTCTATTTTCATATTTATGTGTCAATGCATCTATTTTATGTTGTGGATGCTTTAGATATTAAAAAAATTGAAAAAAATGAATATTTTTGTATTTGTCGTTTTTTACCAATTTTTTTCCTGATTTTATGACTTTTTCCGATTTCGGACTCTCACCGATTTAATCCCGATCATAATGTTTGCAACATTGGTCTTAGGAGCCTTTACCAATTTGGAGATGCATACCTTGATATATACCTTGATAAATGGCTATAAATGATAAAGTCACATGTTGTTCTGCACCTCCAGATATGAAAAACGTAAAAAGAAACCAGCTAAACCCCCCTTGTTGGTCGCCTACAAGTGTAAAAGGTCTCTAAAAAGTTGGATCTATGGATGGAAAAGCTATGACAATGAATAAATGATATTAAAAACAACCCAACACTAAAACTAGATGAGTAACACTAATTGAAATGTAATCTGGAAATTGTTTACTCAACAATTGGGGTAAAATCCCCTTGGGGTTAAAACCCATAATTATTTTAATTTAGATTTTTAATTTTCAAAAAGCTGGAAATTGTTTATCACTTCAATTAATGATGAAACAAAACTCTTAAGTGACAAAAAAGTGAAGGTTCTTGAATACATACCTTTTTAATTAAATCCATGAATGAGGGTTTCACTTACCACCTAAAGGTCACTGTTGTAAATTGAATGGCAGATTTGTGAAACCCTTGGACAACCTTGTGAAATCATTTTAGAATTGTTTCTTTGCACAACACAAGAGAGTCATACCTTCTTTGGGCAAAATGGATAAGATTCTAGCAAATCCCAAGTAATAAAACTAGATAAAGATAGATTTAAAATGCAAGCTACTGATTTATTATTTTTGGTATTTTGGTTTTTTTATAAAACAAAATTTTTAAATGTTTTGGATTCTAAAATATGTTGGTTGCTGCAACGATGCTAATCTTCGCCTTGTAAATTATCTTTTTCAAGTGTTGGATTGCGATCAC
Organism: Pinus tabuliformis; assembly: GCA_031772625.1. Taxonomy (NCBI): domain Eukaryota; kingdom Viridiplantae; phylum Streptophyta; class Pinopsida; order Pinales; family Pinaceae; genus Pinus; species Pinus tabuliformis. The sequence continues at coordinate 720,005,648 of CM062815.1, forward strand.
AACCCCTTCTAGATCAACCTTGTGATTGTGAAAATTCCAAAACTAGAATCCTATTGCAGCAACTGAAACTTATTTTTCCAATTGTTAATTATTTTAACAATTTATTAGCTACAGAAAATATCAAATAAATCACACTGCAACCTTCACGAATAAAAAATTGCAGAAATAATAGCACTAGAAACTGAGAAAAATCTAGCACACACACAATAAAATTGACACCATTATTTTTGGACAAATGTCCCTGGAAAAACTCAAGTTGGGAAAGCCGATGCAGCAGCTAAGGGTTTTTATTATTGTGCAACGGTGAGAAGTTTTGAGTACAATAATCGGGATGCCCAACTAGAAATCCTATAGAGAAAAGTACTGGCAAAATTCTAGTGAGGAATTTTCCTCGCCTCACAGGGAAATCATGGCTTTGACTGCAACTCCAAGTGAGCCATCCAAACTTCCTCTGCGCTGGCTTGCGTCACACTAGTGCAGTATCTTCCACGCTCATCTTGAATCAATTGCTCCTATAGTTGTCCTGTCCGCCACTCGCTGAGAAACTGTCTCTCCGACCTTCTGGAACCCTTTCTCGGCCTCTGGAACTGAAACTCAGCTTCTCGCCAGCTAAATTGAACTTCACTCTAGAGACTTTTGTACAACCCCTGCATTAGCCTCATTGTGGTACTTCTGCCTCTTTGCAAATGCACTCACTGGATCTGGAAGTCTTCCTCTAACCTCACTGTCCTTGCCCCTCACTTTCTTCTTCGCTTTCTGGCTCTCCAACAACCACTGTTGCTCTATGGAAATTGAACTTCTAGTGTGTATTTTCGAAGTGCCCATAGACTTCTTACAATCCTCTGTTGGGACTCCAACGACTAAGATTAAATCTTAATCATGGGCTAGGATCATCTTGAAGTCAATCTGTGTGAGTTTCTAGACTATTCTCACCTTGACTTAATTAATTCTGATTAATTAACCATATTCCCTAAGTTTAGACTTATGAAAGATTTAAAGACTAGTTAATAATCTAATTAAACCATATCTAGGTTGAATTTCCAAAAATGATTTTTAGGTTTTGGAGATCTCATGTATTCTAGCCTCTCCACCAAATTTCATGACTAGAACACATCCGATGCTATAGAAACTAACACTCCCTCTTAGTGAGGATTGTGTTCTATCTCTAGTGTTGCACATCCTACCACAACACCTTGTCTCTATATAACCTCTATCACGCTGCTGATGTCTGCCTACGACTGCCCACCAACTACTGCACAACTCTGATGTTGCATCTGAGTTGTTGTTGACAGTGTTGTACTGCTGCCAACTCTGCATCTGCATTGCAACTCCCTCTCATCTGTTGTTGCTGCAACTGCAACTATTGCAACTAAGAACCATCCAAAACAATGAATCATCTGTGTTCAATATGATGCATATATCTCTTTAGATTCTAACTACTACTAGCATCTGCACTGCCACTGAGCAATTTGCGTTGCTGCTAACTTTGCTACTGAGCCACTTGCTTTGTTGTCAACACTGCACTACACTCCTTAACATTTGACTGCTACTAGTCTACAATTGTCATCCTGGTACTGAATGTATCAACTACCACTAATCCATCCTGCTATTGAATATTGTGGGCCCCCGTATGATCCATGATGTGGACTCCTTAAGGACTTGTTGGAATTTCTAAGTCTAACCCGTTAGAAACCCTTCATGTACTTTCTGATTTATTCCTACCTACTTGTCCTGTTGATTAACAAGTTATTTATCATGTAAATACTAGAAATAAATACAAGTACATGCTCAACACATTACAGATCATCAACTAAAGGAAGCAGAAACAAGCACACAAGTGACACCATTGTTTTTGGACTAATGTCCCTTGAAAAACCCAATGCAGGAAAACTGGTGCAGCGATCTAAGGGTTTGATTTATTAAGCAGTTTCAGAATACAATCTGGGTGCTAAATCCGGCTCACCCAACAGAGAAAAATCTCAGCAGTAGTACCTCTCTACTCGGAAGCAGATATTCCGGCTGAAACCCCGAATAAACACTTCGGCAACTCCACAGCTCCACTCTGCCCCATGAAACCCCAACGTCAGCCTCTAGGGATTGCGCCAGCCTCTCTTTGGCCCAGCGTTAGCCCAACATCACTCTGGCTTGGCCTGCCTCAGCCTCTGGAGGCACTGCGTCAGTCCTCTGGCCCTCTATGTCACCCGCACTGGCTCTTTGAGGCACTGCGCAGCTCCTGGCTGGCTTTGCGTGAACCCTTGGCTGCTTCTGCGTCCCTCTCTCTAACTAATGCGCTGATCCTCCCAGTGCTATTTTTGCCTCTCTGCTTTTGTATTTACTACCCCTCAGCTGCAACTCCGATCACACTCTCAACTTTCTCAGCAAATCTAGCCCCAGAAAGTCGAAATCTTGATCTCTTGGTGTGTTCTCCAAGTGACCCTCAAGCCTCCTCTTATACTTTTCTCGTTGACAATTCAACGACCGAGATTAAGTCTCTAATCAACGACTAAGATTAGATCTGGCTTGATCCATGACTTTTGGACCATTCTAACACGGTTTTATATTAATTTACATTAATATTTTATTTTCCCTAAGTTTAGACTTATGGACTCCATTAAAAATATTAATTATTTTAATATCTCCCAAATTGTTTAGAATCTTCCCAAACCCTCTCAAACCCTTTCTGGGTATTGGAGAGCACATGTGCCTTAGCCTCTCCACCAATTTTCGTAGCTAGAGCACATCCGATGCTACCCCAAATCAACAAGACCCTGCCCAAATTTGTAGCTCTCTTGGGCTACAACTCCTAGTCACCCCACCTCACTTCTGTAGGTATGGCTTCCAACATCGCGAAGTCTTCCTCAAACCTAGAGGACAACTTGTCGAACTCAGCTGACACTGCCTGCTGGTCTTGCTTCTCCTTCTTGTCCTTTTTTCTGAGACGATACTAGGTATTGTAGTGGTGAAACTCGCCACAACTAAAGCACTTGACCTTATATAGGTCCTTCTTCTTCTTCATCTTCTGCTCCCCCTGCCCCTGACTGGGACTCTTTGTTGCGAGGGCTACATTATCCTCCTCCTTCACCACCTTCGATCCGCTGCTACTACTACTACGAATGGAGCTCTTTAACAAAGGTCGCCTCAACTCCTCTTGCTGCAAGTCGGACCACATCCTGTCCCATTCTGGTAGCTTGTCTCTGCACAATATACGTTGGAAAAAAACTTGCCACTCCGAGACATTGTTTAGTGCCAATCTCACTAGCTCTATTGGTTGAGGCGCTACCCCAATAGCTGCAAGTTGGTCTCGAACCTCCTGAATCCTGGTGAGGAAGGGATCTATGCGTTCCCCCTTCTGCATCTTGATGCATTTCAACATTTCTTCCAGGAACATCTTCTGCTGCTCGGAGATGTTGTGTTCTAGCGTGGAGAGAGCATCCCACATCTCTTTGGTAGTATCCTTGCCAGCTATGTGTGAGACTATATGGTCCTGGACTCCATCCAGGATCAATCGCTTCGCCTTCACCATTTCCTTCCTATATTCTTTTAGCTTATCCGCATCCTAGGGAATTGCCGCAACACTATCTATGTAGAGCTTCAGGCCATATTCATCCAACAGGAAAAATGTTGGGTGTGTGTTATATTCTCTCCACGACTAGTCACACACACATGGTTTTGGCATGATGGTTTTCTGCACATGATATTTTGTAAATCCAGTCAAGGGAACTATGGCTATGTTCTAATCCAGGGTTAAATGGATTGGGGTTTATGAATGCTTCGGCATGTATATATATGTGCATTGTAACATTGAAAGGAATATAATGAAAAATCAATCTGGTAGTCCCGGTTTTGGGATGTAGGGAAAAATCTCTGTGTATTTGTTTTTTGTTCTCGCCATTGTATATTTTCTGTTTTAAGAATTCATTTACAGGTAATTGTTGTACAAGGTTAAAACCTACATGTGGTATCAGAGTTGTTTCGACTTCAAGGGGACGCCTTTACTGCTATGGGGTTTTGCTCAGGCTTGTGGTAGACCCTATTTAGTGGGAGATATATGGGACCGATTCATGCAGTGAAAGAAGATGACGAGTAGTGGAAATATAGAGATCAAGAAATTTAATGGTTAGAGTTTTGAGTTGTGGAAGCTCAATATGGAGGATCTGTTGGTGGACCAAGATCAGTGGATTGCCTCCTAGTATTTGTCGTTCTCAGCTGGGTCGATTGGGATAGATATCGTCTTCAAGGCGAAGTGCTTGACACGATTTCTGTCAAGTACAGATAAGATTATGGCCTCCCAGATTGCGAAGTTTGACACTCCGTCCAGCCTATCCTGGTCTCTTACTCCGTGTAGTACCATGATGCTCTTCTACTTCCCTCCTCGAAGTTCTCGATGAGACTCCTTCTAAGTCTCGATTTCCCTCCTGGAAATCCTTCTACCGATGTCGAGATGCCCCCTACTCTGATCGTCTCTGCAACCAGACTACTGATCCGGATTTCTCGGCTAGAAACCCTCGATTACAACTCCCTCCTCTTGGCCTTGCCCTGTCAGGTACTGTTCTGACTACAGTACCTCACCAGCTCCACTCTGCAGCTTTCCCACAGCCTCCTAAACCCCAGCAACGTGAAGGTGAGAGCTCCTAGGCTCCACGCAATCCCGCACTAGCAACTTGACCTCCTCAGCGAACTGTGTTAGCCCTCCTAGCTTCTGTGTGGCTCTGCGTGAGTCTCCCTTTGCCTCCCTTAGGCTTTGCATTGCCTCTACCTGGATCACCCTTGATGACGCAGGCACTGCGTCACCCTTCCCTTGTTGCTTCTCTGCTAAAAACAGCTTTTGTCACTCGAGACAGTTGTTTTTCGTTGCTATTGCTCCGCTCAGTTGATGTCCTCAGTTCTCCTATGATCTGCAACCACGCTTTGATACCATGTTGAAGTTTCTAAGTTTACCAATTAGAAACCCTCCATGCACGTTACTGATTTATTCCTACCTACTTATTCTGTTAATTAACAAGTTATTTACAATGTAAATACTGAAAATAAACACTAGTGCATGCCCAACATATTACAGATCATCAACTGAAGGAAACAGATACAAGCCACAAAATGACACCGTTATTTTTGGACCAATGTCCCTGGAAAAACCCAATGCGGGAAAACCAGTGCAACTATTCGAGGGTTTTCTTATTAAGCAATTTCAGAGTAAAATCTGGGTGCCAAATCCAACTTACCCAATAGAGAATTTCCTTGGCAGTAGTACTTCTCAGGCTGAGACAAATGTCTTGGCTGAAACCCTAGACAACCCTTCCAGCAGCTCCTTAGCTCCAATTTGCCCTAGAAACCCCAGCGTCTGCCTTTCTGGACTGCGTCAACCTCTCTCTACCCAGCGCTAGCCCTGCGTCACCATGAATGGGCCTGCGTCAGCCTCAAGAGGCACTGTGTCAGCCTTCTAGCCCTTTGTGTCAGCTACGCTGGCCTCTCTGAAGCATTGTGCAGCTCCTGGCTATTGCTGCGTGGCCCTGCGTGAGCCCTGGCTGCTACTACGTGACTCTCTCTGGCTCCTGCGCTGATCTCCTAGAACTACCTCTGCCTCTCTGCCTCTCTGTACTCAATGCCCCTCAGCTACAACTATGATCACTGATTCGATCTCTCTTAGCAAACACTGCTCTAGAAAATAGAATGATTGATCATTTGGTGTGTTCTCCAAGTGACCCTCAAGCCTTCGCTTATACTTTTCTCGTTGACACATCAACGACTGAGATTAGGTCCCTAATCGACGACTAAGATTAGATCTGGCTTGATCCATGTGTTTTGGACCATTCTAACACAGTTTTATATTAATTCACATTAATATTTTAATTTCCCTGAGTTTAGACTTAGGGACCCCATTAAAAATATTAATTATTTTAATATTTATCAAACTGTTTAGAATCTGCCCAAACCCATTCTTGGTATTGGAGATCTCATGTGCCCGAACCTCTTAACCAAATTTTGTGGCTAGAGCACATCCGATGCTACCCCAAATCAACACGCCCTCTTAGCGAGGACTGTGCTCTAGCAATACTCCTCACTCAGTATCATCTGACATTGGTCCCTGTGCTTATGCTACGCCTGCTGCCCAACATCCTCTGCATTTTTGCATCCTGTACTGCTACCCATGGCCCTGCCACTGCCATTGTTGCATCCGTACTGCAACTTCCTGTGCATCTCTGCTGCTGCTGGTCCTTTCTCCCAACACTGCATCCGCACTGCAACTCCTCTCATCATGTTGATTTGTGTTGCCCACTGTTGCACTGCAACTCAGTTACTGAGAAGTAAGTAATTGATCTCCCAACTCTGACCTCCCTGTTGTGCTAGAGACCCTCCTGATGCTGAAGCTCCCTCTACCGCTGACAAGTGTTCACTCTCTGACCTTTGCGCTGCTGCAACAACTCCCTGCATCTCGCACTGCTGCAGCGTTCTTGCCTCGCGCTGTCTCCAGACTCCTGCACTGTAGCTCTCTTTGTTGCTTCATCCTCATCCGCCTCTACCCACTCCAGCCAGTCCTGCTACTCCTCTTTGGGGCTCTCGTAGCAAGGTCTAATCCAAGAGGCTGGGTACCTCGAGGATCCTGCCCTTCATCGCCTATAGTCCGCCTGACTACAGCTCGATGTCTCCCCACTTCCGCTCAAGTGGTGCGTGTGCACTCATGGCACAGTCATCGTCTGTCAAAACTTCCTTCTCTGCCCTTGTTGGTGCTGCCTTAGTCTCGGAAGACTCTCCCTTACTCTTCTTCCTTGGACATTGGGTCGCATAATGACCCAACTCCCCACAGTGGAAGCACTTGATCTTGGAGAGATCCTTCTTCTTCCGCTTTTCTTGCTTTCCCTCAGATGCTAGGGCAACATCTTCCTCCTCTTTGACTCTGATCCCCTTATTGTTGTTTCCTGCCTTTGACTGCCGTCTGATCTCTTCTTGGCAAAGAGCCGCCCACTTCTCATCCCAAGGTGGAAGTGTCCCTCTGCCCAGTATACTTTGGACAAATACCTCCTAGTCTTCTGACACTGTATTCAGGGTTGTCCTCACCATCAATTCCTGATCCGGCGTGGCTTCAACGACAGTTAACTGATCTCGGATCTCATTTAGTCCTTCGAGGAAGGTGTCAATCGGTTCTCCCTTCATCTGATATGACCTCAACTTATTTTCTAGTAACATTCTTCTCTGCACAAAAGTATGTTGGTACAATTTCTTTAGGGCCTCCCACATCTCATTTGCCGTTTTCTTCTCGGTAATGTGTGGTACTACATGGTCCTTGACCCCGTCAAAGATGATGTTCTTGACCCTCGCCATTGCCTCCTCGTACTTGTCATTCTCAGCTGGGTCGACTGGGATAGATATTGTCTTCAAGGCGAAGTGCTTGACACGATTTCTGTCAAGTACGGATAAGATTCTGGCCTTCTAGACTGTGAAGTTTGACATTCCGTCCAGCTTGTCCTGGTCTCTTACTCCGTGTAGTGCCATGATGCTCTTCTACTTCCCTCCTCGAAGTTCTCGATGAGACTCCCTTTGAGTCTCGATTTCCCTCCTGGAAATCCTTCTACCGATGTCGAGATGCCCCCTACTCTGATCGTATGTGCAACCACACCACTGATCCGGATTTCTCGGCTAGAAATCCTCGGTAGCAACTCCGTCCTCTTGGCCTTGCCCTGTCAGGTACTGTTCTGACTACAGTACCTCACCAGCTCCACTCTGCAACTTTCCCACAGCCTCCTAAACCCCAGCAACGTGAAGGTGAGAGCTCCTAAGCTCTGCGCAGTCCCAGCACCAGCAACCCGGCCTCCTCAGCCAACTGCGTCAACCCTCCTAGCTTTTGCGTGGCTCTACATGAGTCTCCCTTTGCCTCCCTTAGCTTATGCGCCGCCTCTACCTGGCTCACCCTTGATGACACAGGCACTGCATCAGCCTGCCCTTGTTGTTGCTCTGCTAGAAACAGCTTCTGTCACTCGGGACAACTGTTTTCTGCTGCTATTGCTCCGCTCGGCTAATGTCCTCAGTTCTCTTGTGATCTGCAACCATGCTTTGATACCATGTTGAAGTTTCTATGTCTACCAGTTGGAAACCTTCCATGCACTTTACTGATTTATTCCTACCTACTTGTTCCGTTACTTAACAAGTTATCTACAATGTAAATATTGAAAATAAACACTAGTGGATGCTCAACATATTATAGATCATCAACTGAAGGAAACAGATACAAGCACACAAAATGACACCGTTATTTTTGTACCAATGTCCTCGGAAAAACCTAATGCGGGAAAACCGTGCAGCTATCTGAGGGTTTTCTTATTAAGAAATTTCAGAGTAAATTTGGATGCCAAATCCGGCTTACCCAGCAGAGAATTTCCTTGGCAGTAGTACCTCTCAGTCTGAGACAAATGTTTGGGTTGAAACCCTAGACAACCCTTCTGGCAGCTCCTTAGCTCCAATCTGCCCTAGAAACCCCATCGTCTGCCTTTGTGGACTGCGTCAGCCTCTCTCTGCTCAGCACTGGCTCTACGTCACCCTGAATGGGCTTGCGTCAGCCTCAGGAGGCCCTTTGTCAGCCTTCTGGCCTTCTGTGTCAGCTACGTTGGCCTCTCTAAAGCATCATGCAGCTCTTGGCTGCCTCTGCGTGGCCCTGTGTGAGCCCTGGCTGCTACTGCGTCACTCTCTTTGGCTCTTGCGCTGATCTCCCGACACTATCTCTGCCTCTCTGTCTCTCTATACTCAATGCCCCTTAGTTGCAACTCCAATCACTGATTCTATCTCTCTTAGCAAACCCCGCTCTAGAGAATAGAATCACTGATCATCTGATGTGTTCTCCAAGTGACCCTCAAGCCTCCTCTTATACTTTTCTCGTTGACACATCCACTGTTGAGATTAAGTCCCTAATCGACGGTTAAGATTAGATCTGGCTTGATCCATGTCTTTTGGACCATTCTAACACAGTTTTATATTAATTCACATTAATATTTTAATTTCCCTAAGTTTAGACTTAGGGACTCCATTAAAAATATTAATTATTTTAATATTTCTTAAACTGTTTAGAATCTGCCTAAACCCTTTATGGGTATTGGAGATCTCATGTGCCCCAACCTCTCCACCAAATTTCGTGGCTAGAGCACATCTGATGCTACCCCAAATCAACAGAGTCGATAGAAGAGCAGAGAGATGGCCGTGAATGGAATGAGAGATTAGGACAGGCTGGATGGGGCATCCAACTTTGTGGTTTGGAAGGCCAGAATCTTGTCCATTCTAGATAGTTATCGAATCAAAGGCCTTCGCCTTGAGAACAATGGCTATCCCAATTGACCCGGTAGCTAATGAGAAGTACGAGGAGGCAATGACCAAGGCAAAATGCATTATCCTTGATGGGGTCAAGGATCATGTGGTCCAACATATTATCGAGAAGGAGACAGCAAAGGAAATGTGGGACACCTTGAAGATGTTGTAACAACGTACTTCCATGCAGAGGAATATGTTACTTGAGAATCAGCTATGGTCATACTAGATGCCGAAGGGGGAGGAGATAGATCACATGCTCGATCGGTTGAAGGAGATCCGGTACCAATTGACTTCCATAGGAGCCACACTGGTTGAAGAGATGATGGTAAGGACGACACTTAACGTAGTCTCCGAGGAGTGGGAGACATTTGTCCAGAGCATACTGGGCAGGGCAGATCTTCTAGATTGGGAAGAATTGTGGGCGGCTCTTCGTCAAGAGGAGATTAGGCGGTTGAGCAAGGTGGGAAGTAGCAGCAAAGGAGTCCGGATCAAGAAGGAAGAGGAAGAGGATGCAACTTTGGCATCTGCGGGAAAGCAGGAGAAGAGGAAGAAGAAGGACCTCTCCAAGGTCAAGTGTTTCCACTGTGGGGAACTGGGTCATTATGCGAACCAATGTCCGAGGAAGAAGAACAAGGGAGAGGCGTCTGACTCCAAGGCAGCGCTAGCGAAGGCGGAGAAGGAAGTCGAGGGTGATGACGGTTGTGCCATGAGTGCTCATGTACCTCTAGAGAAGAGGTGGGGAGACATCGCGCTGTATTCAGGAGGACTACAGGCGATGAGGGGCAGGATCCTTGAGGTACCCAACCTATTGGATTATACCTTACTACGAGAGCCCCAAAGCGAGAGTAGCAGGACTGGCGGATGTCGATAGAAACGGGTGTGGATGAAGCGATAGAGAGTGCTACAGTGTAGGAGTCCCCGGGTAGCGCGAGGCTAGCAGGTTGCAACAGTGTGAGAGGCACGAAGAGTGTTGCACTAGTGCAGGATGGCACAGAGAGGTGTGCAACGGTGCGAGATGTAGGGAGTTGTTGCAGCAGCGTAGAGGTCAGTAAAGGGAGCACTTGTTAGCGGCAAAGGGAGCTTCAACGTCGGGGGTGTTTCTAGCCTAACAGGGATGTCAGATGTTGTGTGGATCAGTTACTTACTTCTCAGTAACTGAGTTGAATTACAGTAGCAGTATGCAATAGTACGATGAAACATGATGAGAGGGGGATGCAGTGTTGGGAGGATGGACCAGCAACAGCACGGATGCAGAGGGAGCTGCCGTACGGATGCAATGTTGGGAGGATGGACCAACAGTAGCACGGATGCAGAGGGAGTTGTCGTACGGATGTAGCAGTGGCAGTGGCAGGGCCATGGGCAGCAGTACAAGATGCAGCAGTGCAGAGGATGTGAGGCGGGGAGGCCTAGCATCAGCACAGGTACAGGGGCCAGGTAATCAAAGTGATGCTTAGTGAGGAGTATTACTAGAGCACAATCCTCGCTAAGAGGGAGTGTTGATTTGAGGTAGAATCAGATGTCCTCTAGCTATGAAAATTGGTAGGGAGTCTAAAGCACATGAGATCTCCAAGACCTAGAAATGGTTTGGGCGGATTCTAACCGGTTTGGGAGATATTAAAATAATTGATATTTTTAATGGAGTTCCTAAGTCTAAAATTAGGAAAATAAAATATTAATGGGTATTAATATAAAACTGGTTAGAAGGTTTCAAAAGTCATGGATCAAGCCAAACCTAATCTTAGCCATTGATTAGAGATGTAATCTCGGTCTCTGAAGGACCAACGAGAAAAGTATAAGAGGAGGCTTGAGGGTTAGTCGGAAGATACACCAGAGTGATCAGTCATTCGATTTGCTAGAGTGGGGTTGCTAAGCAAAGTCGAATCAGTGATCAACAGCGAGGGGAGTGAGTACTAGACAGAGAGGCAGAGACAGTGTCGAGAGACCAGCGCAAAGGCAGAGACCGAGAAGTAGTAGCTAGAGCAGGCCACGCAGAGCCCAACAGAGACAACACAGAGGCCAGAGGGACTGCGTCATCCACGCAGAGAGCAGCTAGAGTGACGCAGAGGGTCCCAAAGGTTGCGTGGTGCCTCAAAGGTCTGACGCAGAAAGGTTTGGGGATGATGCAGAGGCGAGAAGGGCCAACGCAGTGCTTCAGAGTTGCTGGAGAGGGTTTCGTGGGACAGGTTTTCTAAATCCCTGTTTCCGAATAGAGAGGTATTGCTGCTAGTTATTTTTGTTTGTTGGGTTAGCTAGTTTGGCACCCAGTTGTACTCAAGGAAATACTGCATAATAATAAACCCTCAGAATAGTTGCACCAGTTTTCCCGCAATGGGTTTTCTGGGGATATTTGTCCAAAAATAACGGTGTTACTTGTGTGCCTGTTTTCTTTCAAGTGTTGATCTGTAGATGTTGAGACTGTATTGTGTTTCTTTTGTTATTTATATGCTTTAAATAAGTTTTTCATAATTAACAAGTAGAAGAAATAAACCAAAAGGATACAGATTAAATTTTTAACAGGTAATACTTAGAAATTCCAACACGTGTTATTTATTTGGTCTTGTATGTGGATGATATGTTGCTGATTGGAATTGACAAAGAAATTATCTAGAATTTGAAGACTCAATTGTCCTCCAAATTCGACATGAAGGATCTTGGTGCTGCAAACTATATTTTGGGCATGGAAATTAAATGAGATCGGACAAAGAGGAAGCTCTAGTTAAACTAGAGGAAGTATATCGAGACAATATTGCATAGGTTTAATATGTAGGATAGTAAACCAATGAAGGTTTCTATTCCTGTAGGTGTAAATTTATTTGTTGAATAGTGTCCCAAGACATAAGAAGAGGAAGATGACATGTTACGTGTTCCATATGTGTGAGTGCAGTTGGTAGTCTAATGTATGCAATGGTCTGTACGAGACTAGATATTACACATGCAATGGGAGTATTGAGCATGTTTATGTCAAAACCAAGGAAGGAGCATTGGACAACAGCGAAGCGGGTTTTCAGGTATTTGCGTGGCACTAGTGATTATGGTCTCTACTACCAAGGAAGACCAGGATTGGACATAGTTTTGGACATCCATGGCTTTGTTGATGTAGATTGGGCTGGAGATCTGAATCGGAGAAGATCTACAAGTGGGTATGTGTTTAACCTATTTGAAGCTGTAATTTGGATGAACAAGAGATAATCTATAGTGGCACTTTCAACTACAAAGGCAGAATATATGGCAGCCAATCATGCAAGCAAGGAAGCAGTTTTGTTGCAAAGATTATGTTCAGTTTGAGGCTAGTACAACGAGCTATAAGGATAGACTGTGATAGCTAAAGTGAAATTTTCTTGGCAAAGAACCCTGCTTATCATTCAAAGACAAAGCATATGGATGTTCAGTATCACTTTGTGAGGGATATGGTTGAGGACAAAAAGGTGTTGCTAGTAAAGGTGGACACTTTGAAGAATGTTGTAGATGCATTGAAAAAGTCTATGAGAGCTGAGAAGTTTTCTTGGTGTAGAGAAACAATGGGCGTTGCAGGGCTGGACCTATGACTAAGCTCTCCTATGACCCCTTGTGTGGAAAAGAAAACAACAAGTGGGAGAATGTTGGGTGTATGTTATATTCTTTCCACGTCTAGTCACACGCGCATGGGTTTTGCACATTGTTTTGGCATGATGGTTTTCTGCCCATGGTATTTTGTAGATCCGGTCAAGGGAACTACGATTATGTTCTAATCCAGGGTTAAATGGATTGGGGTTTATGAATGTTTTGGCATGTATATATATGTGTATTGTAACTTGAAAGGAATATAATGAAAAATCAATCTGTTAGTCCTGGTTTTGGGATCCAGGGGAAAATCTCTGTGTATTTGTTTTATGTTCTCGCCATTGTATATTTTATGTTTTAAGAATTTGTTTGCAGATAATTGTTGTACAGAGTTAAAAACTACTAAGAACATCCTGGCCTTCTAGATGACATAGTTGGAGGAACCCTTCAATCTATCTTGATCTCTAAGCCCTGCTATGGCCATCGCTGAATCTGTCAAAAAATCCCTCTTTCCCTCTGCTTGGTTGCTGCTTTGCTACTCACACTCCCTTTTGGAATGCACATATCTACTAGCTGCTACTGCAAATTTGCCTGGAAAGATTGAACTTCTGAGGCTCAAAGTTCCATAAGAGAAATTTTCCCTCTGTTGTGTGTGCTTTTCTCTTCCACCTGACACTGGTTTTGCTGCTGCAAAAACCCTCTACATCTGACCAAGGAATCTGCTTGGCGAAAATCTGAGTTGCAATTGCTCCCTCTGACTGCTGGAATCACTAACCTAGGCAACTTGGCTTTTCTGCAACCCTGCAACTAAAAATCGAATTCCTGCCCCATCGATTCGGCTTGCCTGTCTCCTGCCTCTAAGAATTTTGGCCTACTGCTCCCTCTGAGCAATGAAATTCTTTCCTTCACTTCTGAGCTTCCTGGATGATCACTCACGCTCTGATACCATGTGAATATTCAAAAACTGGAATCCTATTGCAGTAACTGGAATTTATTTTTCTAATTGTTAATTATTTAACAAATTATCTGCTACGGAAAATATCAAATAAATCACATTACAACATTCACAAATTGAAGACTGCAGAAATAATAGCAGTTGAAACTAAGAAAATTCTAGCACACACACACAATAAAATTGACACCTTTATTTTTGGACAATTGTCCTCGGAAAAACCCAACTTGGGAAAACCAGTCCAGCAATTGAGGGTTTTTATTATTATATAGCAGTGAGAAATTCTGAGTACAATAATCTGGATGGCCAACTTGAAATCCTATAGAGAAAAATATTGGCAAAATTCTAGTGAGGATTTTTCCTCACCCCGCATGCAAATTCTGGATCTGACTGCAACTCCAAGTGAGTTGTCCAAATTTCCTCCACGCTGGAATGCATCACCCTAGCGCAATATCTGCCACGCTCAGCTTGAACAAGCTGCTCCTGTAGCCGTTTTGTCTACCACTGGCTAAGAAACTCTCTCTGACCTTCTAGAAACCTTTCTCGGCCTTCGAAATTGAAACTCAACTTCTCTCCAGCTAAATCGAACTGCCCTCTAGAGACTTATTCGCACCCCTTGCGTCAGCCTCATTGTGGTACTTATGCCTCTCAGCAAATGCACTCGCTGGATTTGGAAATCTTCCTCCAGCCTCACTGTTCTTGCCCCTCACTTTCGACTTTGATTTTTGTCTCTCCGGCAACTACTGCTCCTCTCTAGAAATCGATCTGTCAAGGAAATCGAACTTCTGGCCTATATTCTTCAAGTGCCCATCAACTTCTTATAATCCTCTATTTAGACTCCAATGGCCAAGATCAAATCTTAATCAAGGGCTAAGATCATCTTGAAGTCGATCTGTGTGAGTTTCTAGACTATTCTCATCTTGACTTAATTAATTATGATTAATTAACCATATTCCCTAAGTTTAGACTTAGGAAATATTTAAAAATTGGTTAATAATCTAATTAAGCCATTTCTAGATGGAATTTCAAGAAACGATTTCTGGGCTTTGGAGACCTCATGTATTCTAGCCTCTCCACTAAATTTCATGGCTAGAACACATCCGATCCTACAAAAACTAACAATGATTTGGATTAGGAGACAAGATTGCATTTGAAAAGACTATCACACTCACTCTAGCCTAAAGTAATTGTACTAGTCCCCAAATCCAACTAAGAGTGATTGCTCTTAAAATACTTTCTACCATTGGGTCAACTAATGCATTGAGTGGGATTTTATCCTTACTGAAGGAATCCCTGATAAGGGTATGTCCAACGAAATGGATTTGATAACCCCAATCACCAACACAAAAAAATGACTAGTGCCCTAGTCTTCCCTTCAATGTGACTTGTATTTCTTCAATGGATCAACCCAAGAATATTTGTGTGAATTGTACCTACAAATATTTTATGAAGCACGATCTCTACAAAATCTAAGAAGAAGAAGAATAGAAAAATCAATCCACAAAATAACGTTTGCACTAAAAAATGATAGTGTTTATTATAGCATTATGATCTCACAATGCAACAACTAATGGAAGGAGGATCTAGCCTTGTATAATTCTTCTTGTAATGGATAGATATTAGCTAGATAATGGCTAGTTTGACTATCTCCTAAAGTAATATTATTTTACTTGGCATCCACATTTTGGAGATTAAGTCATTTTATAAGAAATTATTTTTTTACATTACAATTTGCTCACAAGAGGGGGTCAACTTGCTTAGTGACAGTTGATATCCAACGCCCTTCACCCAGTTGACTTGAAAAATCAATGTTCCTCAGCTTTTTGACAACCTTTAACATTCACTTGACCAACAACGGCTATATTTGACTTTCAAATGGCTAGATTTGACTATCAAATGACTAGATTTGACTCATACATATAGCTAGGATGAGATGTCACCCCGCATGGATGAGTGATTTGGTAGATGTCCACGCCCTTGTTGATTTGAGGAGTTTAACACATGGGTTTTGTTCTAAAGAAAAATTTCATAGCTTTTGATATAAAAGTTGTATCTTCATGTCAAGTAGGGACCTTGATTTTCCACCCTTTTCCCCCATATGTCAGTTTGCATGCATTTTGACTAGTTCCAAAAACTTCCTTATAGAGAAAATTCCCTATCAACTTTGTCCAACATTTTTCTCGAGGGAGGTAAGCCATGCCATGATCATTCCAATGAGCTATCACTTGCCCAATTTGGACCTAAGATACCTCTAGGCCAACTTGAATCTTGCCATGTGAGAGCTAGGAATGAGGTTGATTTTTTGTTTGTATGGGTAATGCTCTGCTTGATTGATGGACTCTAGCATCTAGATTTTGTCTGGAGCATGATTTACTACATTGATGTAAGGTTTGTCCATGCATGTTAAGGAATGACCTACTTTTGGCTGTTTTTACTCCCTATGTGGCTAGGAGAGAGTATGAACACCTTTAAATTGTAATATTTGCTTGATGCCTTCACATTTTGCCAAAATTTGTACATGGGATGTCAAGTACCAATAATTCTAAACATTTTTAGTCCTTGTCGATTTTTGGACATGGGAGCCTGTGCTTTGGGATACGTGAACTGCCTTTGGAAATGTGAAACATTGTGAAGTGTGAGATTGCCATGTTGAGAATGTAAAATGAGTATTGCACCAAGGCCAAAGAAATGCATATAGACGCTATGACAAATGACCATGTGGATAAGATAAGTGCACTCAAGACATGGGTTGCACTGGCTCTACATAGTGCAATGACCCCTACAAAACCAATGGCTCTTGTAAACCATGTATTTCAAGATATCCATTCCAAGTCGTCCAATCCTATCCAAGATGAAAGGACTTAAAGAGTGGTGTCTATAGGGACCAGGCATGGACGATGATAATAGGCCTAGGATAACGTAATACATAACATCAAATGGCCTTCAAGGATTTTGACTTGCATTCTCTGAATTTATAATGGCGTTGCCAAAAGAAAATTTGGCTATAGGTACCTTGGTTGAAAGCATGGGTAATAATGGCCAAACATTTTGGAATCTTATCTTTATTACTCATGTCAACAACTTCGAATACACCATCTAAGCATCCCAATCAATTTTTCTATCCATGAATTCACCGTCATTGGTTAAGAATCTCTCAAATTTGTTTATCATCGTCAAAGACTTGCTAGTGTTCCCAATCATAGTGGAGTAGCCAAAGACTTATTCAAAGCTTTTTTCTTTCGGCTTTGGTTGTTAGGAGTATTCCTCGCTCCCTTCCCCCTAGTATCGTGCAGCCAAATTCGCCAATATCTCTAGAATACTCAGACAGTGAGCTAGTGCCCCCCTTGCCCTCTATTGAAGAATGTAATTAGTGTCGTTCTTCATAATTGTATAAAGAACAGAAATTTTTATTATTATAAAAGAAAATTGACTTAAAGCATTGGTTTCATGCTTGGGTCATTGGTCAATAGGTCAAGCGCCTCCAATGAAAGCTTATATGTTTATGTCTTAATTTATTGGCATCATTATTATATTTAAACCCTCCTTGGGATCTTTATGTCAGGAAAATAAAAATAAATTGTCTATATTCTCCTCCTCCACCAAATCAGCTACCTAGTCCTCAAAGTCGGCTTCAAGTGGACCTTCAAAGTACTATTAATAGGCTACGATTTGACCTATTGTGGAAGAAGATCATCATCTACAATTCAGACATCGAGAAAGGAATTCAAAGGGGTTAAATGGAAGTATTTTGTCATGTCTATGAAGAAACTAATATAGCGAAGGAAGGAAAGATTCTTGGAAGTCAAAAATTGTCTCAAATGCAACTATAGGGCCGAAGGTATAGACCTATTTCAGAAGTGCAGTGCAAGCTGAAATTATTGAAGGATTAGGCTCACGTTGACTTGAAGGAAAGAAGTTAATACATGGAAGCTGACTTTTTGGATGGAAGGAATTTATGTTTTGGTAAAAAGGGTCTTGGTTTTCAATCTAATTTGAATCTATAGTGGAAGAGTTTGACTGGGTTTTCCCCTCCTTAGGAGTTTTGCTCTAGCTGAGTGCCTACATCTTGTGTTCCCTTGTTGTCTTTGAACTTTTGGCAATTTTTTTGATGATAAACATATAATAACAAAGAAGAAGAAGTAAGAACCAATCACAAAAAACTGTCAAGCAAAAGAGAAATCAATTTAATAAGAAGCCCCTACTATGCTGCCCTAGATTTCTCAACACCCTCCTTGCCATTGGTTATCAGACTCTAGCATTATTGACATCATGGACCTCATGCTCAGCTCTCTCTCTCTCTCCATGGACTCTTTACCGGGCCACTGTTATGGTTTTATACATGTTCATGCGGATGTCCTATTGTTTGCATTTTTCATTACCTCATTTTGCATATATATATATATATATATATATATATACATGTATATTTTGTATTAGATTTAGCTTTTCTAGGAGTAACATTTTCACTCCCACATTGTACTCTTACTGGATGTGTCCTCTAGTCCCATTGACCTACTATTGTGGTCATTCGTTTGACACTAATAAAATAATCTTATCTTATTGGAAAGATAAAAGATACATGTTTCCAGGAGCAGGCTTTTTGCAATGCAAGATGCCAATTAGGTGATTCCCCCTCATGTTGTGCAAGAAAAGACTACGCTTTTGTTTATTGTTTATAGGGCATGATGCTAAGAATCGAAGGGACACATATTTTGGACACTGTGTCAATTCACTCAATAATGCACTGAAATACATATAAAATTTTTGGGTTTCTCAAATTTGATCACAGAAATGAAGGATATCCAAATTATATACCAAACTCTCCTTAGCAATCTGTAGGATATATGTGAAATTGTATTTAATAATTTCTACTAACTAGACACACGGCGAACTATGTATTTCTTGAGAATGCAGATGGAGAAAATTTTGCAGTGGTATCCTGTAGGATGTTGTGTGTCATGGATTTTTTTGCAGTCAAATTATTACATGGTATTATTGTTTCATTGAATTTGTTTCATCTCTTGTACGTTTTAATTTGGCTATCATCATTTCAGATTTATCCAACTCTTTGTTGATTTAGTTCCTACAAAATCATAGCTACAATCAATCTGTTATTTATTGTTTCAAGTTAGACAATGTTATTTAGGCAAATTCCTGACAGATCTTTGATTCACCTTTTTGATGCTTAATGATTTATTTGCAGAGGTTGTCTATGAAGTGGAGTTTCCTTAGATTAAATTCCTTGCAACATCTTTTTCAAACTTTTGTTTCTAAGATAAAATTTTCACCATGATGCAGATGATAATTGATGCAGTTGAAAAGGTTGGAGGTATTTTCATCGTCACTGCAGACCATGGAAATGCTGAGGATATGGTGAAGAGGAATCCAAAAACTGGTCAGCCACTGCTTGATCGAAGTGGAAATATTCAAATCCTTACATCTCATACTTGTTGCCCTGTAAGTATTTGATTATACTGCATTTGAAATGGTCTTTTATAAATGTGATACCTAGATTCGTGTAAATTGGGAGGCAAGGGAATAGCATTTTATACTTTTTTAAGTGAAGTGTAAGGAAATTTTCAAATCCTTACGGCTCATACTTGTTTCCCTATAAATCTTGATCATGCTGCAGTTGCACTTCAAATGGTCTTTTATAATGTGTTACTGAGATTGTGTTGGAAATTGGAAGGCAAAGGAATATAATTTTATACTTTATTAGAAGTGCAAAATTGTTTCTATATCAACTTAGAAAAGTTCATTAAGATCATTTATGTTTTTATGCCTCTGGGAAGACTGTTACACAAATTGTTCTCAATATGTCAAGTTCTGATTACCTCATTGAGAAAGTATCAGATATATCTTCATCGAAAGCTGAAGATTTTAAAGCATAATTCAGGGGATTCTCCTCTCTTTCATTTTCTTTTTTCTTTCTATAAAGTGCAATAATTTATCAGTGGCTTTATCAATTGTAATTGCACCTCCTTTTCAGGGTAAGGGTGTGTGATGAACCTCTATTATGTTGAAATTTCTAAGTATTACCCATTAGAAATTTAATCTGTATTCTTCTGGTATATTTTTTTCTACTTGTTTATTCTGAACAAGTTATTTAAAACATATAAATAACGAAATAAACACAATATAGTCTCAACATCTACAGATCAACAACTAAAAGAAAACAAACACACAAGTGACACTGTTATTTTTGGACAAACGTCCCTGGAAAAACCCAAAACGGGAAAACCGGTGCAGCTATTCTGAGGGTTTATTAGTATGTAGTATTTCCTTGAGTACAACTGGGTGCCAAACTGGCTCACCGGACAGAGAAAAAAAATCGGCAGTAATACCTCTCTATTCGAAAACAGGTATTCAGAAAACCTATCCCACGAAACCCTCTCCAACAACTTTGAAGCACTGCATCAACCACCTATTGCTCTGCGTCAGCCTCAGAACCCTCTGAGGCACTGCGCAGCCTCTGGGACCCTCTGCGTCAGCCTGCTGCCTTCTGCGTGGATGGCGCAGGTCCTCTAGCCTCTGCGTTGTCTCTGCTGGGCTCTGTGTGGCCTGCTCTGGCTACTGTGTCTCGCTCTCTGCCTCTGCGTTGGTCTCACGACACTATCTCTACCTCTCTGTCCAGTACTCACTTTCCCTTGCTTCTGATCACTGATTCGACTTTTCTTAGCAACCCCACTCTAGCAAATCGAATGACCAATCACTCTGGTGTATCTTCCAATTGACCCTCAAGCCTCCTCTTATACTTTTCTTGTTGATCCTTCAACGGGCGAGATTAAACCTCTAATCAACGGCTAAGATTAGATTTGGTTTGATCCATGGCTTTTGGAACCTTCTAACCCAACTTTATATTAATACCCATTAATATTTTATTTTTCCTAAGTTTAGACTTAGGAACTCCATTAAAAATATTAATTATTTTAATATCTCCCAAATCGGTTAGAATCTGCCCAAACCATTTCTGGGTCTTGGAGATCTCATGTGCTTTAGCCTCTCCACCAATTTTCATGGCTAGAGCACATCCGATGCTACTCAAAATCAACACTCCCTCTTAGAGAAGATTGTGCTCTAGTAATACTCCTCAGTGAGCATCACTCTGATTATATGACATCAATACCTATGCTAATGCTAGTCCTCCCTGCCCAACATCCTTTGCACTGTTGCATCCTGTACTGCTGTCCATGCCTCTGCCACTGCCACTGCTTCACCCATACGACACCTCCCTCTGCATCTGTGTTTTTGTTGGTCCTTTCTCGCAACACCGCATCTGCACTCAACCCACTCTCATCATGCTGCATTGTGCTACTGCACTGCAACTCAGTTACTGAGAAGTAAGTAATTGATCCACCCAACTACTGACATTCCTATCAGGATAGAAACACTACCGATGCTGAAATTCTCTCTGTCACTAACAAGTGCTTCCTCTACTGACCTCTGCGCTGCTGCAACAACTCCCTACATCTCGCACTGCTGCAAAGCTCTCTGTGCCATCCTACGTTGTTGCAACACTCTTCGTGCCTCTCGCACTGCTGCAACATGCTAGCCTCGCGCTGCCCAGGGACTCCTCCACTGTAGCACTCTCTGCCACTTCATCCACATCTGTCTCTACTGACATCTGCCAGTCTTGCTACTCTCTCTTCGGGGCTCCTGTAGCAGGGTATAATCCAAGAGGTTGGGTACCTCAAGGATCTTGCCACTCATTGCCTGTAGTCTTCCTGACTACAACTCGTTGTCTCCCCACCTCTTCTCTAGAGGTACATGAGCACTCATGGCACAATCATCATCCTCCTCGACCTCCTTCTCCGCCTTCGTTGGCGCTTCCTTAGAGTCAGACGCCTCTCCCTTAGACTTCTTCTTCGGACACTAGTTTGCATAATGACCCAGTTCCCCACAGTTGAAGCACTTGACCTTGGAGAGGTCATTTTTCTTCCTCTTCTCCTGCTTTCACACAGATGCCAGAGTTGCATCCTCTTCCTCTTCCTTCTTGATCCAGACTCCTTTGCTGCTACTTCCTGTTTTTCTCAACCGCTTGATCTCCTTTTGGCGAAGAGCCGCCCACAATTCTTACCAATTTCGAAGATTCGCCTTGCCCAATATGCTTTGGACAAATGTCTCCCACTCTTCGGAGACTGTGTTAAGTGTGGTGCTCACCAACATTTCCTCATCCGGCGTGGCCCTTAGGGAAGTCATTTGGTCCTGGATCTCCTTCAACCGACCGAGGAAGTGATCTATCTACTCCCCCTTTTGCGTCTGGTATGACCGCAACTGATTCTCAAGTAACATCTTCCTCTGTAGGGAAGTATGCTGGTACAATTCTTCAAGGCGTCCCACATTTCCTTTGTCGTCTCCTTCTCGGCAATATGTTGGACTACATGATCCTTGACCCATCAAGAATGATGCATTTCGCCTTGGCCATTGCCTCCTCATAGTTCTCATTATCAGTCGGGTCAACTGGGATCATTGTTGTTCTCAAGGCGAAGACCTTGATGTGATGTCTATCTGGAATGGACAGGATCCTGGCCTTCCAGACCACAAAGTTGGATGCCTCGTCCAGCCTGTCTTGATCCCTCAACCCATTTATGGCCATGTGTCTGCTCTTCTATCGACTCCTCCGAGTCTCTCTACTTCCCTCTGGAAGTTCTCTCTTCGACTCTTGCTGAGTCTCTCTACTTCCCGCCTGGAAGTTCTCTGCTAGACTCCCTCTAAGTCACGATTTCCCTTCCGGAAATCCTCTTGCCAATCGTCAAGTTGCACCTCTCCGATCTTTTGTGCACTTGCAACACTGATCTGGATTCCTTGGCTAGAAATTCGCCTCGGTAGTAACTCCCTCTACCTTGGTTTAGCCTTCTTAGATATTGTTCTGCCCACAGTACCCCACCAGCTTTGCTCCCTCAAACTGCCCACAACTTCCTATGCCCCAACAACTGAAGGACTGAGCCTCTAGGCTCTGTGCAATCCAGGCACTGGAAAAACAACTCCCTCAGCCAACTGCATCAACCCTCCTGGTCTCTGCGTGGCTCTGCGTGAGCCTCTTTCTACCCTCCTCAGCCTCTGCCTTAATTTACCTACGAAAACATCACCTGTTTCTATCCAAGATCCTAGCACTACAAGACCATTTTCGTCCAAATGACGAAGTGAATGAGCATCTAAATGAGGAACAAATCGAGGAAGAAGTTAGGGAAAAAATCCAGAGAGTCGAAGATCCATTATCCCAGTAGACAATTGCTGAGTCCTTATGTTTAACGTGGCTGCTATTTGACTTGAACCCGTTCTAATAAGGTCAAGGTATTTTTGAATTTTCTGTTGAAACAATCAGGGAAAACTTCGAAAATGATTTCGATATTGAACCTTGGACATATAATAGTTCCAATGAAAAATAAGATTGTGTTCTGTGCTGGCCTCTCTTTGGCTTGGACTGATGACGTAGTCCCTTTGCGTCAAACCCTTCTTTTGTCGCTTTTGGAAGGATCAGCTTCTGTCACTCGAGACAGCTGATTTTGTTGCAAATGCTCTGCTTAGTTGATGCTTTCAACTCTCTTGTGATTTGCAACCACGCTCTGATACCATGTTGAAATTTCTAAGTATTACTTGTTAGAAATTTAATCTGTATTCTTCTGGTTTATTTTTTCTACTTGTTTATTCTGAACAAGTTATTTAAAACATATAAATAACAAAATAAACACAATACAGTCTCCACATCTAAAGATCAACAACTGAAAGAAAACAAACACACAAGTGACACTGTTATTTTTGGACAAACGTCCCCCGGAAAAACCCAATGCGGGAAAACTGGTGTAACTATTCTAAGGGTTTATTATTATGTAGTGTTTCCTTGAGTACAACTGGGTGCCAAACTGGCTCACCCAACAGAGAAAAACAACCGATAGTAATACCTCTCTATTCAGAAACAGGTATTCAAAAAACATGTCCCACGAAACCCTCTCCAACAACTTCGAAGACCTGCGTCATCCTCCTACTGCTCTGCGTCAGCCCTCTAAGGCACTGCACAACCTCTGAGACCCTCTGTGTCAACCCCGCTGCCTTCTGCGTGGATGACGCAGGCCCTCTGGCCTCTGCGTTGTCTCTGTTGGGCTCTGTATAGCCTGCTTTGGCTGCTACTTCTCGCTCTTTGCCTCTGCGCTGGTCTATCGACACTATCTCTGCCTCTCTGTCCAGTACTCACTACCCCTCACTACTGATCACCAATTCGATTTTACTTAGCAACCCCTCTCTAGCAAATCAAATAACTGATCACTCTGGTGTATCTTCCAACTGACCCTCAAGCCTGCTCTTATACTTTTCCCGTTGGTCCTTCAATGGGTGAAATTAAATCTCTAATCAACGGCTAAGATTAGATTTGGCTTGATCCATGACTTTTTGAACCTTCTAACCTAGTTTTATATTAATACCCATTAATATTTTATTTTCCTAAGTTTAGACTTAGGAACTCCATTAAAAATATTAATTATTTTAATATCTCCCAAACCAGTTAGAATCTACCCAAACCATTTCTCGGTGTTGGAGATCTCATGTGCTTTAGCCTCTCCACCAATTTTCATGGCTAGAGCACATCCGATGCTACCCCAAATCAACATATTATCCCATTGCAGAATTTTAAATATCAACAAGAGCATCCAACTCCAGTCCCTTCTAACAACTTACACGTAAATCCCTAAAATTGTCGCTAAGCTTTGCACATGGAACTTGTTACCCACCAAAATGGGTAACCCCATAGGGGAAAGTTTTTCTCCTACATTTGACAGTCAGTCGGATAGCCAGCCAGCCAAACAACAGCCCTTGACAGCCATTGTTTGACAACGATATGTCATGAGCCTCTGCCATTTGCACTAGCAACATACCTCTCACAACCTGACATCGCCACTTGGATGAAGGTGGGCAACTATTCAAAAGGTACTTTGATAATTTTGCAATTAGGTGCTTAGTTTTTAGCATTTAGTATGGATAAAGGGGTGATGTAGAAGATTGATTAATCTTGACAGTAAATTTGTTCTCTCGCCTTACCAGGGAGGTTAATCTTCAACCCTAGTGCAGTGGGACTTCCCTTAAGGCCTTAGGGTCATAGGAGGGGCATTATTTGGAAAACCCAAATTGAGATAGTGTGTTTATTATCCCCTACACCATCCTTAATACTTTCCATGCCACATTACAAGCACCATATACAACATCCATTCTTCGAGTCGAACTTGTCATTGGTTCATTGGGATTTGGCATCCATATGTCCACACTCCTTAAGTAGGACCTGTTGACCACTGGAGTGGCACCTGATGATTATATAAAGACTCCATGCCCAAGAATGATACATAGGACACTTGTACCATTAGATACCATTAGTCAACAAAGTTTTTTAACTCTACTTCTATCTTCTCATCATCTTTCTTGTACCCATATTCCACACCCTGCGGGGAATTGTAATAAGTGATACTAGTAATGATCAGTTTTTGAATCTTTAACAGGCCTAGGGTGTTGAGACTCGATCAACAAACGTGTACACCTTGGAGTGTTTTTTTTATCTGGTTAATTATCTTTTATTTTTCAGAGGCGGATAATTTTTGCGTTTTTTCACTCACGTTTGACCCCAAATCCGGGGTGGCGGTTTGAAGATTGAGCCCCTAACACATCTGAGTGTCTAGAGTCAATGTATATTACCATACTAGATCACACAAAAAAAATTGTGGAATTTGGTTAGGTCTAGTTAGTCATTTTTTATTTTTTTAGATTTTCTGCACTGCGAAAATTGCTAATAAAATTGCATTTGTCATGTAATAAGTGATGCTTAGAGAATTTTTATGGGGTACGAGTAATGAAATTTGCACCTCTCACCCTCAAATTTCTACTATGACACACTTTGATGGGTTAAAAATGTGTTTTGAACCTTTAAAACCCACGTTTTCTAGGTTTAGTGGGAAATCTGGGAATTAATTAAGTCAGAAATTAAATAAATGAAGAAAAATAAATATCCACACTTGCTAAATGTTGTGGAAATGAGGTGGAAAATTATGGGGGAATTAAAATGAAGTCCCAAGTTGATGTGTACTCCTAAAATCAAGGAAATGACGTGTGCTAAAATAAAATCGAATTTTTGGCATTAAAGGAGAAAGCTGCTTACTTGGAAATTCGAATTTGTGAAGTTAATGCACATCTAGGAGGGTTTGGGAGAATATTTTGTGGAGATTTTTGTGGGAAATTGTCTCCACATGGGTTACCACCCATATACGCTTGTCATTCTATCATAAAATTCGAATTTGGCACATAAGGGAAGAAGAAAATGATGTCCACTTCCCAGAATTCGATTTTTACACTTAGCATTAGAGCTGCATTTAACAAATTCGAATTTATCTTTGGGATTGTCACCTCATGCCACTTTTTTAATTACTTCTACATCGGGATTGGCTCCAATGCCATTTGTCATTGCCATTCTTCATTGGGATTTGCTCCCAACTCTCTATATAATAGAGCCATTGGCTCTCACATTGTTTCATGTAATACGAGTTATTGTGCTTGAGGAAACTCTGCGGGATTGTATTCACTACTTGCAATATAATACAACAGTCTTTGGGGTAAAGCGTGATGGTGTTCTTCTCCTTGCATGTGTGGTAAATTCTTGACTTGTTGTTATGCTTCTATTTATTTCCTTATGTCATTATTTCTTTCATGCTTGTTTCAAGTTATGTTAGTATGCAACTATCTCATATTAGCATAAGAATTAATTATTTGCTTTAGGAAAAGAAATCTTCTAGTGGATAATAGATGTATCTCTAGGAATTCTTTCCACTGCACTTATTTAATTTCATGTCGATTTAATAATTTGTGGTGAAGTTTCGTAGATGAATCATTATTTGGTCAAGCTTTTCAAGCATGAGGGGAAATTCTCGAAGGAATCAACCCATTCTTGAAAAATATTCAAGGAGAACCCGCATGTTTTGAATTCCAAAGTCTCATCTATATCTTATTTGTGTCTTGCAGGGATTCTTTCAAGTTTCTTAAAGCTTTTATTTCTTGCATCAAAATATTAAACTTGGATTTTTTATTTATTTATTTATTTATTTTATTTTTTTATGTATTGTACTTCATTTATCAATATCTGGCTATTTCAAAGAGCTAAATCATGGCTAGTCAAAGAGGAGAGTTTGTTCATACTTCATACTCTTTGGCCTAGCCTCTTGTAGATTATTTTTGTAACATACTTTGTTGTCATCTTGATGTAACATGTGAGTTATTTTTGTATCATTTTGAGCAAGATAGTTTCCATGCTTTGATTTGTAGACGTATTCATCTTGAAAGCATTTCTAATATCCTGTGCTAACAATTTAGTGTTTCACTTTTCAGGTTTATTTTGAATTTCCATTTGAAAACATTTCACTTCATTTTAAGCAAAATACAATTTCATTTCTTAAAGAGAAAATACTTGGAAGGCACTGGTTGTTTATGCATTTGATATTTATCTTACGATGCTTATTGGTCATATCAATTTTTTGCTTATAAATCTTAAAGAGATAATCTATTTAACTCTAACAATTCTCCTCGAAACTCACATCTTTTTTTAACTTAAATTTTCATTAGCGGCCACCCGCCTTTGCTAACCTAGGAGATAGCTCAAACAGAGAGAGTCGGGATTAGTGTGACAACCCCTTCTTTGAGTTCCCTGCCACCAACCACACCTTGTGGGGTTGAAGGTTTTCTTCACTGACTTGTAGGTAGGTGTCGGCGACAGGGTCAACAAGACTTGTTATGTTTGTCGCCTACACCTACTAGTTAGTGAGAAAAGCCTTTAACCCCACAAGATGTGGTTGGTGGCAAAAACAAAGAGTTGGGGCTATCACCTATTCCTAACTCTCTTCATTTAAGCTATCTCCTAGGTTAGCTAAGGGGGGTGGTCCCCAATGAATGTTTATGTGATATAAGTCTCTAAAATATTAAGTTGAGATTAATTTGGATTATTTGTCAAAAAGAACTTGTTTCCATAATTAAGCAAGCATATGAATAAAGAAGCCAATTTCAATGATAAATTCAAAGCATAGACTAGTGCCTTCAAGTAAATAACAATAGCTTGCTCAAAAATGAAATCAAGATATAATGATAGACAACCCTACAAAATCAAATGTTAGATGAAGATAAGCATGTAAACAACAATTTGCAACTATAAAGGAAAAAATACTTAAGTAAATGCCCAAATGACAAGATAATGACATCAATTATTCATGAGCTTAAATGATCATC
Organism: Pinus tabuliformis; assembly: GCA_031772625.1. NCBI lineage: Eukaryota > Viridiplantae > Streptophyta > Pinopsida > Pinales > Pinaceae > Pinus > Pinus tabuliformis. The sequence goes on from CM062815.1 coordinate 720,033,678, forward strand.
AAAGCAACAAATATATGAAATAACTTTGAAATAGAGTTGCACCAATGAAAGAATTTCCAAGTACAAGAAAGTTGAATGTTGCAAAAGTAAAAGAATTCACAATACTTGCATAATAAATGCCTCTTGAAATAAAGTGATATAAACAAGACTCAAGTAAATCTAATATAACATAAGTAGGAAAATTGAATTTCAAGTAAGGTAAAGATGTGATATAGATGTGCTCTTGGTTTATTTTATTAGTTGCATTCAAAAGAAAACTTTCAATTGAACTCCTATCCCCAGACTTCACCCTCGCCCGGAAATCCAGATCTTACAGTGAAGAGTCAATAGGGGTGGAGGGTCCCTAAAGTCTATACAACCAACTTAAGTTGGAGGTCGATTTTAGTGATGTTTGATGCATGTAAATTCTCAATGTAGATTGCAATGCTTGAAGTGAATAAAATAAGATTGATGCCCACAATAGCTTTACAAAAGGAAACCTTAACTTGAGAAAATGAAAGATAATTAGCTTGACATAAAAGTAAACAATTTCTTTGGAAAATAAACTTGCCCAGTACACAATGATTCAATATTGAAGATAGAAAAATGTAGCATAACAATGAGGCATAAGTGATTATTAAAAAGTGCCAAGCTAAATATATCAAAGTTTGCTAGAAATAAGAGAGTTTTTTGCATGAGAGTAAGTAAATTGCCTTGAAATAGAATGTGAACTTGTAGTTTGTAGCAACACAAATAAATGGTGCAAGTTTGTAGCAAACTTTAAGAAAGGAAATGTGATTTGTGTTACTTTCCAATTAGAGCATGCATGTTATGTGAAAATGAAAGAATGGAAATGTTAACAAATCACTCCACCCACAAGCCTTTCTCCCTAAATGGAGAAATAGGATGCCATGGGTAAAACCCACACTCCCACAACAAAAACAATTTTTTTTATTATTATGGTGTTACAATGAGGTTAGAACCTCTTAGAGGGCTGCCCAAGGAATAATGGAAAGATACAATATAAGATCTTGCAATAACACGGAATTTCCTTCAAACTATGGGAGCCTCAAGAGATGAAATGATTCTACAACTTGAGAGAGTAAGCTCCTAAAAGGCACACGGCCTAGCCTCCTTGATAGGTCCTCCAAATGCCCACGACCTCCTTGAAAAGAAGCTTGAATGCTTGAGGGAAACTACAAGAAAGATGTTAGGGCTGCAAAACTAAGACATGGTTAGTGTGCAAAAAGAGAGCATGCAAATAAGTGAGTATACTACAAAATAATGTACAAAAGACTAAATCAAATGATGGGAAAGGATCCCATCACTTGACTAGCTTGTGAAAAGCTCTTAACTAGCTAGATAATGAAATGAAAGCACAAGATCAAAAGATAATAATTTTTTTGAGATTTTAAACTTATGCACAAACTATGTCAAAAGGAGGACCTTGCAAAACAAGCACTTCGAAAGATTAGACTTATGAGATACAAATAACGATGAGAGCTCCTTGAAAACAATGCCAAGAGTGGGTTGGTCTCTTGAAGACTTCCCCTCATGCTTGCTTGTTAATCCAAAAATGGTCCTCTACAAAACTTCCAACACACATTAGCTCATATGGATTAATCAATAAACCATGGTAAGATAACTCTAGAAATTTGTATGAAAATGACTAGAGATTGTCTACCCCTAGAGCGTATTCATAAACCAATTGTAAATGCAAGATAGTGTGAAAACTTCTATCACTGCAACCACTGATTTATTTTACCTACTTATTTCCCAATAAGTTATTTACGAAAACCCTTCAGTAAACATTAAAATAAATTCTGTTGCAGATATCACACCATAATACAAAAACAAATACATGCACAAGAATCAGACACATTAACACAGATATTTTGGACAATTGTCCTTGGAAAAACCCAATGCGGGAAAACCGGTGCAGTAGAGAAGGATTTTTATTATTCAACAATTCTTTAGTACAACTGGGTGCCAACCTGGCTTACCCAACAGAGAAAAAATTCTCCAACACTTCTCTCAGTCTCAGCGTTAGGCTTGCTGGCCTCTGCACAACTCCCAGACCCTCTGCGTCAGCATTGGGCCTTTCTGTGTCATCCACGCAGGCCCTCCAGTGACTGCGTAGTTCTGTTGCCTCTGCATGTGAAAATTCTATCACTACAACAACTGGTTTATTTTTCCTACTTATTTTCCAACAAGTTATTTACGAAAAACCCTTCAGTAAACATTAAAATAAATTCTGCTGCAAATATCACACCATAATACAGAAACAAACACATGCTCAAAAATCAACACATAAACAAATATTTTGGACAAATGTCCCCGGAAAAACCCAATGAGGGAAAACTGGCTTACCCAACAGAGAACAAATTCTCCAACACTTCTCTCGATCTCAGCGTCAGGCTTACTGGCATCTACGCAGCTCCGAGACCCTCTGCGTCAGCGTCTGCCTCTTTTCGTCAGCACTGGGCCTCTCTGCGTTAGCAATGGGCCTCTCTGCATCACCCACGCAGGCCTTCCAGTGACTGTGCAGTCTGGTACCTCTGTGTCTGCCTCTCCAACCTCTGCGCTAGTCTTCTGGTGTTGTTCCTGACTCTCTGTTATGTACCCGCTGCATCCTACTACTCTCCAGACTACTAGTTCAAATTTCTCAGCTAATCCCGCTCCAGAAATCGAACTAACTGGTCTCCCTCAGTGTGTCTTCCAACTGACCCTCAAGCCTCTTCTTATACTTTTCCAGTTGGTCCTTCAACGACCGAGATTAAATCTCTAATCAACGGCTAAGATTAGGTTTGGCTTGATCCATGACTTTTGGAACCTTCTAACCCAATTTTATATTAATACCCATTAATATTTTATTTTTCCTAAGTTTAGACTTAGGAAATCCATTAAAAATATTAATTATTTTAATATCTCCCAAATCGGTTAGAATCTGCCCAAACCATTTCTGGGTCTTGGAGATCTCATGTGCTTAGCCTCTCCACCAGTTTTCATGGCTAGGGCACATCCGATGCTACCCCAAATCAACACTCCCTCTTAGCGAGGATTGTGCTCTAGTAATACTCCACACTGAGCATTACTCTAATCATACGACATCAGTATCTGTGTTGATGCTAAGCTTACTTGCCCAACATCCTCTGCAATGCTGCATCCTGTACTGCTGCCCATGGCTCTATCACTGTCATTGCTACATCTGTACTGTAGCTCCCTCTACATCCGTGCTGCTGCTGGTCCATCTTCCCAACACTACATCTGCACTGCAACTCCCTCTGCATCTGTGTTGTTGCTGGTCCTTCTTCCCAACACTGCATCTACACTGCAAACTCCTCCTCATCATGTTGCATTGTGCTACTGCACTGCAACATCATACCCATTTCTGCTACTGAAATATATTCTTTATCATCCCCATTTTCTCCCTGAAATAATAAAACTTGGTTCTTCCAAGGGCCTTGGTAAGGATGTCTGCCACCTGTTTTCATGTAGGAGTGTAGATCAACTGTACAACTCCTTGTTGGACACAGTCTCTGACAAAGTGACACTGGATATCAATATGCTTTGACCGATCGTGAAACAGTGGATTCTCAGAGAGCTCGATGCAACTCTGATTATCACACATGATCTTGGTCCCCTCCATCTTTCTTCAAAATAGGTTCACAAGCAGTTTTCTAAGCCATATGGCCTCGCACGAAGTTGTGCTTGCAGCCATATATTCTGCCTCTGCTGAGCTCAGAGCCACAAATTTCTGTTTCCTACTGCACCAGGAGGTCATTCCTGATCCAATGTTGAAACAGTGTCCAGAGGTACTTTTCTGGTCAACTGAACTTCCAGCCCAATTTGCATCAGTAAATCCACTCAATCTGATATCCTTATTCCTAGTTTACAAGAGTCCATAATCAATTTTTCCCTGTATATATATCTAAGAACATGTTTGGCTTCTACCCAATGTGCCCTCTTTGGTTCCACCATGAACTGACTGAGGGTGTTGACAACATAACAAATGTTTGGCCTGGTATTGACTAGATACATCAGGGACCCTATAAGCTGCCTGTATAAGGTGGGATCAACATCCTTGTCTTCTGACGCATCAATTTCTTCCAGTTGGTGATCATTGGAGTAGCCATGGGTCTACAGTCCTCCATCCTTAATCTCTTCAAGATTTCTGTAGCATGTCTCCCTTGCCCAAGGAAGATCTCCCCCTTTTGCTGCCGAACTTCTAACCCCAGGAAATAATGCATTCGTCCCAAATCCTTCATGTCGAATTCTGTGGTTAGATTCTTCTTGCAGTCCCCGATGAGCCATGATCCTGTCAGGAAGAGATTAGAGGCTCATTCTCTACAACCAAATAGTAGAGAGTTGGATCTGTGTCACTCTTGACAAATCCCATCCTCTGCAAGTAGACATCAATTCGACCATACCATGCTCTAGGTGCCTGTTTCATGTGAAAATTCTATCACTGCAGCAACTGATTTACTTTTCCTACTTATTTCATCATAAGTTATTCATGAAATTACTTCAACAAACATTAAAATAAATACTGTTGCAGATATCACATCATAATATAGAAACAAAATATGCACACATTAACAAAGTTATTTTGGACTAATGTCCCCGGAAAAACCCAATGTGGGAAAACCGGTGCAGCAAGGGAGGATTTTATAATTCAGCAATTTTCTTGTACAACAGGGTGCCAAACTAGCTTACCCACATCTAGACAAACTTCCAACACTTTCCTAAACCCAGTGTAGGCCCTACTGACCTCTGCTACAACCTGAAACCCTCTGCGTCAGCCTGAAACCCCTCTGTGTCAGCCTGAAACCCTTTGCGTTAGCCTACTGAGGCTCTGCGCAGCCTCTCTGGGCTTCTGCGTCACTTCTGCATGGATGACTCAGGCCCTTTTGGCTCTGCGCAGTCTCTGTTGCCTCTGCATGGCTTCCTCTGGCTCTGCGTCTGCCACTTCTGCGTTGATCTCCCATCTCTCTGTTCCGTACTTGGTGCCTCCTAACTGCTCTCCAGACCACTGGTTCAATTTCTCAGCAAACCCTGCTCCAGAAATTGAACTGACTGGTCTCCCTCAGTGTGTTCTCCAAGTGCCCCTTAAGCCTCCTCTTATACTTTTTTCTGTTGACATCTCAATGGCCAAGATTAAGTCCCTAATCAACGACTAAGATTAGATCTGGCTTGATCCATGTCTTGTGGACTATTCTAACACAGATTCATGTTAATACACATTAATATTTTATTTTCCCTAAGTTTAGACTTAGGGACTCCATTAAAAATATTACTTATTTTAATATCTCCTGCTTTGTTTAGAATCTGCCCAAACCCTTTCTGGGTATTGGAGATCTCATGTGCCCCAACCTCTCCACCAAATTTTGTGGCTAGAGCACATTCGATGCTACCCCAAATTAACACTCCCTCTTAGCGAGGACTGTGCTCTAGTAATACTCCTTACTGAGTATTACTTTGATCAATTGGCATCGGTACCTATGTTGATGCTAGGTCTCCCTGCCCAACACCCTCTGCACTGTTGCATCCTGTACTGTTGCCCATGGTTCTGCCACTGCCAATGCTGCATCTGTATGACAACTCCCTCTGCATCTATGTTGTTGCTGGTCCAGCACTGCGTTTGCACTGCACCTTCCTCTGCATCTGTGCTGATGTTGGTCCTTTCTCCCAACATTGCAGCTGCACTGCAACTCTGTCTGCATCTGTGTTGTTGTTGGTCCTTTCTTCCGACACTGCATCTGCACTGCAACTCCCTCTTCATTCGTGCTGCTAACAAAGGGGTTCTTTACCATCCCCATCTTTTTTCTGAAGCAGTCAAAATTTGACTTTCCTGGGCCTTGGTGAGGATATCTGCCACTTGTTCCCCTGTAGGAGTGTAGCTCAACTGTACAGCTCCACATTGGACACAATCTCTGACAAAGTGACACTGGATATCAATATGCTTTGACCTATCATGAAATACTGGATTCTTAGAGAGTTTGATGCAACTCTGATTATCACACATGATCCTGGTTTCCTCCATATCTCTTTTGAATAGGTTTACCAACAGTTTTCTAAGCCATATGGCCTCACACGAAGTTGTGCTTGCTGCCATATATTTTGCCTTAGACGAGCTCAGAGCCACAGACTTTTGTTTCCTACTGCATTAGGAGGCTATTCCTGATCCAATGTTGAAACAGTACCCAGAGGTACTTTTCTGATCCACTGAACTTCCTGCCCAATCTGCATCAGTAAATCCACTCAACCTGATATCTTTCCCCTTGTTGTACAAGAGCCCATAATCAACTGTTCCCTGTAAATACCTGAGAACGTGCTTGGCTGTTGCCCAGTGAGCCCTCTTTGGTTCCACCATGAACTGACTGAGGGTGTTGACAGCGTAGCAAATATCTGGCCTGGTATTGACTAGATACATCAAGGACCCTATGAGTTGTCGGTATAGGGTGGGATCGACATCCTTGTCTTTTGATGCATCAATCTTCTTCCAGTTGGTGATCATTGGCATAGCCATAGGTCTACAGTCTCCCATCTCGAACCTTTTCAGAATTTCTGTAGCATACCTTCCTTGCCCAAGGAAGATTTCTCCTTTTTGCTGCCAAACTTCCAACCCTAGAAAATAGTGCATTTGTCCCAGATCCTTCATATCGAACTCTGTGGCTAGATTCTTCTTGCAGTCTTCAATGAGTCTGGATGATCCTGTCAGGAAGAGATCATCCACATATAATACTAAGATAAGTGGCTCGCTATCTATGACCAGATAGTAGAGATTTGGATCTGCGTCACTCTTGACAAACCCCATATTCTACAAGTAGCCATCTATTCGACCATACCATGCTCTTGGTGCCTGCTTCAGCCCATACAAGGCTTTCTTCAGTTTGCATACATGAGACTTCTTCTCATGAATTTCAAAGCCCTCTGGTTGTTCAATGTATACTTCTTCTTCTACTACCCCGTTCAAAAATGTCGTCTTGACATCCATCTGATGGATCTCCCATCCCATCTGGGCTGCAAGAGATATCACAGTCCTAATAGATGTATACTTGGCTACCAGGGCGAAGGTTTCTTCATAGTCAATCCCTTCCTTTTGAGCATACCCCTTAGCCACAAACCTGGCCTTCTATTTTTCAATACTGTCGTCCGCAGCGTATTTGATCTTGTAGATCCATCTTGAACCTACCACAGATCTGTCTTGAGGCCTTGACACCACCTCCCAGACATCATTTACCATTGCGGAATTATACTCCTCCACCATCGCATCTAGCCAGACCTGATGTTGAGCTGCCTCCTTGAAGCTGACAGACTCTCCATTCTGGGCTACTAATGCCTGATACCTGTCTGGCTGTTTTTGCTCCCTTTTCTGTTCCTTGGCTCTCCGATGAAGTTCTCTGCATCACGTAGAATCTGATGAAGTTCCCTACTGGTTCTTCCTCTGGCAACAGGTGCTTCTGTTTGCTCCTCTTTCTCATCTTGAGAATCTTCTTGATTTGAGGAAGGATTCTTCACTTCCGTTGGTTGAAGAGGCATGACCAATGAATCTTCTTTCCACTGCTCCTTGGAAGGCATTTCGCGAGATCTTCTGAAAGCTGTCCTCCATGGACTTTACATCTCATCATACTACTACCTTCCTGCTCCCTGGAAGATAGATCCTGTATGCCTTAGTGTTCTCGCTATATCCTGCCAGATACCCCTTTCTGCAGTGTCATCCAACTTCTTCCTCTTTTCTTCGGGTATGCGACAATATGCCAAACTCCCAAATATCCTGAAATGACTGACTTCAGGTGTCTTCCCAGTGAAGACTTTCTCTGGAGTAATCTTGCCCAATGCCCGATGAGGAGTCTTGTTCTGAACGTAGACAGTTGTGTTGCATGCTTCTGCCCACAGGAATTTTGGCATATCCTAATCATACAGCATGGCCCTAGCTGCTTCTACAATAGTCTTGTTTTTCCTTTCTGCCACCCCATTCTGCTCCAGATTGTAGGGAGCTGTCCACTCTCTTCTGATGCCCTCCTTAGCGCAAAAATCAGTGAAGTCCTTATCGACATATTCTCCACCATTATCTAAGCGCAAGACTTTTATTTTCTTACCTGTCAGATTCTCCACTAGAGCCTTGAACTCCTTGAATTGGTAGAAAACCTCATCCTTGGTTTCCAAAAAATAGATCCAAGTTTTCCTCGAGCGGTCATCAATGAAAGTAAGGAAATACTCGGCACCGCTGAGAGCTTTGACGGACATAGGTCCGCAGATATTTGAGTGTATCAATCCTAGTAGACTCTTGGCCCTGTGGTTGCTCCTAGGAAATGTCACCTTGGCATACTTTCCTAGAGCGCATCCCCTGCATACATCATCTCATTCTGTACTCAGATCTGGAACTCCTATTACAGTGCTCCTGAGAATTCTCAGAGCTCCATGGTGCAAGTGACCCATCCTTCTGTGCCATAGTTCATTCAAGTCTTTGTCCCCATGACTGCCTATTAGTGCCATTGGAGATTCTAGTTGTAATCTGTACAACCGATTACTTTTGATCCTGATCTACACTTTCTTTTTCTAGCTCGAGTGTTTGACGTATACCTTTTCCTTGATGAAGTAGACGTCATAGCCCTTGCCTTGTAGTTGTGACATGGAAAGTAAGTTCATCCCCAATCCTGGCACATGCAGCACATTTGTGGCATGGAACTGCTCTCCCGATTCTGTCTGAAAAACTATGGTACCCTTTCCTACTGGAGTAAACTTTGCCTTGTTCCCCATGGTGATCTGAAAGTTCATCTTCTCTTCTCGATATTCTAAGAAATATTCCCTGATTCCCGTCATATGCCACGAGGCTCCATTGTCTATATACCATACTTCTGATGATGCAACACTGGTTATGCATGCCACTTCTTCTTCCAACCTGGAAGCCAACATAGAGAAATCAAAATCTCTCTCTCTTGTACAATCTTTTGAAAATCTGCGTGAGTCCCCTGAGGTAGATGCCTTTGCATCGTGGTCTCAACCCATAACTGATTTTCCCTTTCTGTCTTTGATTACTTGCTTTGATACCATGTGAAAATTGTATCACTGCAGCAACTTATTTACTTTTCCTACTTATTTCATCATAAGTTATTCATGAAATTACTTAAACAAACATTAAAATAAATACTACTGCAGATATCACATCGTAATACAGAAAAAAAATATGCACACATTGACACAGTTATTTTGGACTAATGTCCCCGGAAAAACCCAATGTCGGAAAACCGGTGCAGCAAGAGAGGATTTTATTATTCAGCAATTTTCTTGTACAACAGGGTGCCAAACTGGCTTACCCACAGATAGACAAACTTCTAGCACTTTCCTAAACCTAGCATAGGCCCTACTGACCTCTGCTACAGCTTGAAACCCTTTGTGTCAGCCTACTGAGGCTCTGTGCAGACTCTCTAGGCTTCTGCGTCACTTCTGCGTGGATGACGCAGGCCCTTCTGGCTCTGCGCAGTCTTTGCTGCCTCTGCGTGGCTTCCTTTGGCTCTGCGTTTGCCTTTTCTGCGCTGATCTCCCGTCTCTCTGTTCCGTACTTGTTGCCTCATGACTGCTCTCCAAACCACTGGTTCAATTTCTCAGCAAACCTCGCTCCAGAAATTGAACTGATTGGTCTCCCTTAGTTTGTTCTCCAAGTGACCCTCAAGCCTCCTCTTATACTTTTTCTATTGACATCTCAACGGCCGAGATTAAGTCCCTAATCAACGGCTAAGATTAGATCTGGCTTGATCAATGTCTTTTGGACCATTCTAACACAGATTCATATTAATACACATTAATATTTTATTTTCCCTAAGTTTAGACTTAGGGACTCCATTAAAAATCATAATTATTTTAATATCTTCTGATCTGTTTAGAATCTGCCCAAACCCTTTCTGGGTATTCAAGATCTCATGTGCCCCAAACTCTCCACCAAATTTCGTGGCTAGAGTACATCCGATGCTACCCCAAAACAACATTTCAGCCCATACAAGGCTTTCTTCAATCTGCATACATGAGACTTCTTCTCATGTGTCTCCAAGCCCTCTGGTTGTTCAATGTATATCTCTTCTTCTATCACCACATTCAGAAATGCCGTTTTGACATCCATCTGATGAATCTCCCACCCCATATGCAAGAGATATCACGGTTCTAATAGATGTATACTTGGCTACTGGGGCAAAGGTCTCTTCATAGTCAATTCCTTTCTTTTGAGCATACCCCTTAGCCACAACCCTGGCTTTGTATTTTTCAACACTGCCGTCTGCAGTGTATTTAATCTTGTAGATCCATCTTGGACCTACCATCGATCTGTCTTGAGGCCTTGGCACTACCTCCTAGACATCTTTCACCATTATGGAGTTGTACTCCTCTACCATCGCATCTAGCCAAACCTGATCTTGAACAACCTCCTGAAAACTGGCTGGCTCTCCATCCTGAGCTCCTAATGCTTGATATCTATCTGGCTGTTTTCTCTCCCTCTTTTTGTTCCTTGGTGTACCGATGAAGTCCTCTGCATCTCGCAGAATTTGACGAAGTTCCCTGTGCTTTTTTCCTCTGCCAGTAGTTGCTTCTGTTAGCTTCTCCTCATTCTGTGATTCTTCCTGATTCGAGGAAGAATTCTTTACTTCTGTTGGTTGAAGAGGTTTGACCAACGACTTCTCCTTTGACTGTTCCTCGGAAGGCATTTTCTCGAGATTTTCTGAAAGTCTTGTCCTCCATGAACTTCACATCTCGTTGAACTACTACCTTCCTACTCCCTGGAAGATAGATTATGTATGCCTTAGCATTCTCGCTATATCCCACAAGATATCATTTCTCTGCAGTTTGATCCAGCTTCTTCCTCTTTTCCTTGGGTATGCGTCAATATGCTAAGCTCCCAAATATCCTGAAATGACTGACTTCAGGCGTCTTCCTTATGAAGACTTTCTCTAGAGTAATCTTGTCCAATGCCTGATGAGGAGTTCTATTCTGAACATAGACTGTCGTATTGCATGCTTCTACCCATAGGAATTTTGGCATACTTTGATCATACATCATGGCCCTAGCTGCTTCTACGATAGTCCTGTTCTTCCTTTCTGTTACTCCATTTTGCTATGGATTGTAAGGAGTTGTCCACTCTCTTCCAATGCCCTCGTTAACGAAAAAATCAGTGACATCCTTATCAATATCAACATACTCTCCACCATTATCTGAGCGTAAAACTTTTATTTTCTTCCCAGTCAGATTCTCCACCAGAGCCTTGAACTCTTTGAATCGACAGAAAACCTCGTCCTTCATTTTCAGAAAATAAATCCACGTTTTCCTAGAATTGTCATCAATGAAGAACATAGACTGTCGTATTGCATTCTTCTGCCCACAGGAAGTTTGGCATATCCTGATCATACATCATGGCCCTAGCTACTTCTACGATAGTCCTGTTCTTCCTTTTTGCTACTCCATTCTGCTCTGGATTGTAAGGCATTGTCCACTCTCTTCTGATGCCCCCGTTAACGCAAAAATCAGTGACGTCCTTATCAACATCCTCTCCATAATTATCTGAGCACAAAACTTTTATTTTCTTCCTAGTCAGATTCTCCACCAGAGCCTTGAACTCTTTGAATCGACAAAAAACCTCGTCCTTCGTTTTCAGAAAAAAAAAAAAAAATAACAAAAAAAATAAAAAAATAAAAAAAAATAAAAAATAAAAAAAAAATAAAAAAATCCACGTTTTCCTCGAGTGTTCATCAATGAAGGTGATGTAGTACTTGACACCACTAAGAGATTTTGTGGACATAGGTCCGCAGATATCTGAATGTATCAATCCTAGTACACTCTTGGCCCTGTTTTTACTTCTAGTAAATGTTGCTTTGGCATACTTTCCCAGAGCACATCCTCTGAATACATCATCTCGTTCCGTATTAAGATCCGAAACTCCTATCACTGTGTTCTTGAGAATTCTCAGAACCCCATGGTGCAAATGTCCCATTCTTCTGTGCCATAGTTCGTTCAAGTCCTTATCTCCGTGACTGCCTATTAGTGCCATTGGTGATTCTAGTTGTAATCTGTACAACCTGTTACTTTTGATCTCGATCTGCAATATCTTTTTTCCAGCTTGGGTGTTTGACGTATACTTTCTCCTTGATGAAGAAAACGTCATAGCCTTTGCCTTGAAGTTATGACACGGAAATTAAGTTCATCCCCAATCTCGGTACATGCATCACATTGATAGCACGAAACCACTCTTCCGTTTCTGTTTGAAAAACTATGGCACCCCTCCCTAATGGAGTACATTTTGCCTTGTTCCCTTGCGTGATGATGAATGGGATGAACGAAGGGAGCACAGGTTCACCAACGAACGAACGAACGATGCATGCGAAGAGATGTGCTCGCGAACGGATGATCATGCAAAGATGTGTTCGCGGACGGACGGGCGAGAAAACATGCAAGATGTGCTCACGGATGGACGAACGAATGAATATGCACCTTTCGCGCATAGATGAGCCTGTCAAGCCTTCCAACATACAAGCAAGGAGCAACATGCCAAAGCAACATCAAGTGAACCAACGACCATTGAAGACTCCGCGCACTTTGCCATGCGGAGGTGAAGCTGTGACACACCATGAAGACATCCATCACCCAGTAGCACTACAACTCGACATGCACACCAGCAACAGCACGAATGTACCAGCACGGTCATGTCGAGTCGTTTCATGAGTCATGTCATCCACATCTCTACTGTGGGCCATGTTGTCAATCAATGTAATGTAACATGGAAGTCCAAGAGACCCACTTGTTGTACAAAGAGTCATGTAAAGTTGAAAATCCATGGAAGTCAAACAGTCATGAGGGTAGCCGAACAGTCACGAGGGTCAGTTTCACCCTTGGCAATAAATACCCCCTCATTTGTACATGCAAAGGACTTCTCACCTCAGCTCCTCCCACATAGCCAAGAGAGTTTGTAATCTTTCCCTTGAGGAGTAAGTATGGCTCCAACGCCTCTCACACGGGGTTAGTGATGTATGGTGTAACGATGTGTCTTGGAACTTTCGCTTAATTCAGAAGCCTGCTAATAGGCCAGCGCATTTTCACATATGTATTGTAACTATTGTAAGACTAATCTTTGACACTTCTGATGCATGTTGCTTTAACCTGTGTTCTACATTTGAACTATTTCACTTGTTGTAATACATAATATATTAATGGAAATGTGTTGTATATGTTGTTAACGCTGTCTCGCTCGTGTAGACTACTCTCCTAGACATCAGACAGACCTTTCACATAAAACTTGTTGTAAACAACTATTGCACTCGTGTGGACTAATCCGTTGGGTGTTATACGTGTTATCTTCCCTTGTGTGTTGTGACTGCCGCATCCATGTGGACTACTCCGTCGGAAGCTGTGTACGTCTTTTTGTGTTGTGTGTTCCTAGCAGCGTTGGGACTACTCCCAATCGACTTGGAACTCACTCTCACCCTCTCCCTTGACAGTGAAAGAACCATTGACACAAGTGACACTTACACTCACCAAGCACGCGAACCTCACTTCTCGAAGACAAAGCAAACCACTCTCCTGTGCTGACAAGCAAGAGTTGAGGAAAATATTTTAGACAATGGAAACCGGGCCATCATACCGGATGGGACTCCCACACCAAACAGTGTGAGGTCTAGTTGAGACTGTTGTCGCGCAGATTGACACGACAACGCTCGGACCGGTATCGTATTTATGAAATATATTGGCGTGGTGTTTCAATATCGTTTGCATTTGTTCCATTTTCGATTTGGGCATCAGTTTTCAGTCGTTTCTCCATCTCAAGTCAGCATCCGCAGCACGTCTAAATCGAACTGCAAAGCCTATCAAGCCACCACCGACTGTATATCACTGCGTATCAGGTAAAATAAGCATTTTTTTAAAACGTCAGAACCAATTTGTATATTTTTCCCTGCCGTCGACAGTGTTTTCTTTGCATGCGTTAAAATTTTCTTTCACGTTTGAGCCGGGGTCATGATTTTTGGACTTTGGCATTCAGCAACTCTTATCAATCCGTGGGTGGGTTTATCAGTGCGGGGATAGCATATATTTACACCGGCGTAATCTTCGTTTTTCTCCATGGCTGAGGCTTAGTTTCGTTTTTGTCTAGGGTTTAGTTTTAGTTTCGATTTTTATTTCTTTTAGATTTTAATTATATTTTAATAGTTTTCTTTTAGGCTTCATTTTTATTTTCTTAGGTTTTGATTTAGCGTTATATTCAAAGGTTAATATGGTTACGGTTTTAGATTTTTAGATTTATTTCTTTAGATTATAGTCTTAGGTTTATAGATTTGCATAACTTAGTTATTAGATTTAAACTTTGGTTTAGTTTTAGATTTCTCCTTTTTATAATATAAAAAAAATAATAATAATAATAAAAAATGATTTAGATTTAATTTTAGAATAGATTTTAAATTTTAATTTTTTAGATTTTAAATTTTCATTTTTTTTTTTTTTTTATAACATTGAAAAATAAAAATAAAAATAATAAAAAATAAAAAAAATAATAATTAGATTTTGTAGTTTTTGTTTTATAGCTTTTAATTTAAAGTAATTTAGGTTTTAGATGTTAATATAGTTTTAGGAATATTCCCTTTTTTTTTTTTTTTTTAAAAAAATTTCCAGTTTCAGTTGCTTTCACGATATATCTTGCATGCTGAAGATCTAAATTTTTTTTCCGAGATGCGAAATAGATATCTGGTCAATTTACGATTCTCATGGTGGTTTTAAGCATTCATTTTTTTTCGAAATTTTCAGTGGCTGAATATTGTTATTGAGCTTTTGTCATTATAAGAGCGTCGTCATTCCAACTAATATCTTGCATCACTCGAGCTTTGATGATAAATGCTTGCTCTGTATGGTCTATATTCCTCAGCATCTGATAATTAATCAATTAAAAATTAACTCCACAAGGCACTGGTCTTTTCATTTCTAAATCCATTTTAGTGCTTCTCTTTAATCGCGTCTCGTGTCTCCCACCCAACTGGTCGACAGTTGGTCTCCTCATCTCACAGGGACTACCCCCCTTAGCCGCGGGAGACAGGCTTAAACGGAGGGACCGGGGATCAGAGTGACAGCCCCCGGTCCG
Source organism: Pinus tabuliformis (assembly GCA_031772625.1). Taxonomy (NCBI): domain Eukaryota; kingdom Viridiplantae; phylum Streptophyta; class Pinopsida; order Pinales; family Pinaceae; genus Pinus; species Pinus tabuliformis. The sequence goes on from CM062815.1 coordinate 720,048,763, forward strand.
AGCGTTGTCGTGCCAATCTGTGCGACAACAGAGACTTCATACCGGGGTGATCTCGTGATGTTGGCGGATCCAGCACTGTCAACACAAGGAGAGGAGCATATGGATTTTTTTTTATATTCATGTTTGTTTTGATGTATTTGAATCCATTATTAGTCGTACTTCTCTTAGAATTTCCCAAATCAATTCTTCTAACATAGGTTCTACAATCTGTGGCTTTATGTCCAAAATTTTTACAGCAATAACAATATCCATAGAAAAAATATTTGTACCTGGTAGTGGATGTCATTTGAAGATATAATCATATAGACATTTGACAATCCTGTCTCCTGAAGAAGTATGGTCTCCAATAAACTTTTTTTTATTGTCCATTCCTTTTGTCTTTTCCGATAGTGTTTCTTTGCAATTGTTCATTTGATGTTGAAGTGTTGCAAATTTTTTTTTCTCAGATTGATGTGAATTATCATTGTCTCCCCTGACAACTTTTACAAAAGTGATTGTCCTTTTATCCTTTGCCTTGGATTCACTGGATTCTCCTTCATAGCCTAACCCAGTGTTTATGAGTGGAGACCTCTGAGCATTTAATATCACATCCAGTTGTTCAAAACCTTTTATCTGTTGAATATTCATGTTTAATTCAGTTTGTGCCTTCTCTAATCTCTTCTTCATACTTACCACCTCTTCTTCCAATCTTTCACACTCTTGGATTTTCTCTTTTATTTGTTGCATCAAAATGTCTTCCACTTTCTTTGCTTCTTCAAGTTCAACTTTCAGCTTGATAATGTCTTCTGAATTTGATTCTTCTTTTACATATTTTAATAAGATCTCTTTCTACTTTCTATTCTTTAGTTTAAGCCTTTCTATTTCATCTAGGGCACTGATTAACTCCCCCTCAAGATCTACCTCTTCTTTTTCATATTCTTGGCAGTCTTTTTCAAGTTCTTCCAAGGCCATCAACATGAATTCATTGGTTCCATCTTCACTAGAGGATTCATTGGAACTTTCAGATACACTGCTATCTTCTTGAGCATAGAAGTTTTTTCTTTTAAATTTTCTCTCTTTCTGCATTTTTTTCAACTTGGTCTTTTCTTTCCCTTTAGGCTGATTTTCTTCTTTCTTATAAGGAAATTTTGAGGCATAATTCCCTGCTCTTCCATAATTAAAACACTTAGATGGAAGTTTTCCTTTGTACTTACATGTACCTTTCTTCAATCTTCTGACAATTTTTGCTTCTTCTTCATCAGAACCTGAGAATGAACATTCATTTTCTTTTATGGACTTGTCTACCTTGAAAGCTACCTCTCTAGTGATTGCCTTCCCTTTTGGAATTCTCATCCCATATGTTGTCAAAGAGCCAAGTAGTTGTCCCTGTTCGAGGTCTCAATGTTTTTTGTCTCTTTTGTCGCTGAAAGTTTAGGATTGAATTTAGAAGGTAATGACCTCAATATTTTCTAAACTATTACAATTTCTTTGATTGTTTCTCCTAGACCCATCATGACATTTACGACTTCATCAACTCTTAAAATAATTTAGCTATATTTTCATCTTCATTCATTTTTAAGGTCTCAAATTACGTTCTATATACTTGTAATTTGGCCATCTTTACCTTTTTATCTCCTTCAAGAGTATTTTCTAGTTTGACCCAAATATCCTTGGTTGTCTCACAATGCATTGCTTTAATAAATTTAGACTCAAATAGACCACTCAGAAGTGCATTCATAGCTTTTGCATTAGCTATAAAATTTAGTTTGGCATCTTTCTCACTGGTTGTTTCCTTTGGTTCTTCATACCCTACCATCATAGCAACCCAAACTTCTACTCCTAGAGACATTAAATATGTCTTCATTCTCACTTTCCAGAAGGTATAGTTTGTACCAGTAAATAAAGGGGCTTTATTTGTTGAACAACCTTCTTGAATAGCCATTTTATTGACTTAGGACCTCCTTCCAATTATTTGACTGTCGCTGAAGGAACTTGGCTTTGATACCAATTGATATTTATATTTGGAAATTACTGGATGGGGGGGTGAATTAGTTATTTAAAACCTTTATTTTTTGCTCAACTTAATTTTCTTCTTATGCAGCTAATGCTTTATGAATATGCTCTATTATTAATGAACTCTTTTTGTAGGTGGCAGAGAGAGGAATTTGCAGATATACTTATCAAGGATTCAAGAACATTCACACAACATTGAAGAGCCAGCACATGAAGACACTAGATATAAGTGGAAACCCCAACGGGAGAAAACCACGAATTTTAGGTGGAAAGTGATGTGAAGGCAAGCTACTACTCCTTATTACATCATATTTTTGTAGGCTCCAACCTACAATAGGCTTTTACCTCAAAGGAAGCTCCAACTCCCACAAATTTTCTGCAGGCTACAACCCACAGGAGGCTCCTACCTCAGTAGGCTACAACCTGTTTGTTGTTAAGCTACAACATAGAAGTGGATAACAATCTCTCAAACACAATATCAAGTCAAAAGCACTGGTTACCCAATATACAATTTTGCTGTCAAGTCTACTGCAAATCCTCACTACTTCTCCTCTTCAATTCTATGGTTGTTCTATTGTTGCTCATCAACTTTCTCATGCACATTGCTTCACCTAAAAAAGTCTCTTTTCCATTCAATAATATATCTTTTATAAACAGGGCTTCTTAGTTGTTTGTATTCTTGGCGGGAATATGAAAAGAGGCATTGTCTCTTGGTCTTCTAAAATTGTTCACAACCTGTCTTTTCATTTCTGGCTCTGAAATATAGGATTTGTAATATATAAAAAAATAGCGCTGAAATGAAACAACACAATTGTAATGATTACTAAGAGACAAAACAAAATTGTATTATCTACATTTTTCTATACAATGAATGAATACATTTTTCAGCTTTTGTCTCAATATTTTACGTTCCATTTTAACAATTTTCAGCCTTCACATTTAGTTTTCATCCTTTGCACTTCACATCACTTTCAACCTTTGCAACGATATCAACAACATTCATTGACATTAATCAGTCAGCTTAATGCCAACGAGTTTCCTTGAGTAAGACAAAGTTTGTCTTCTTTAGGTATAAGATGGGAGTAGTGGAGAACACCTTTCTCACTAAGAGGGAGTGTTAGTTTTTTGTTAGCAACGGACAGGTGGTCTAGTCTCTATGGTGTCTATGAGCCTAAGGAACACAAGATCTCCATAACCTAGAAAATGTTTCGCAAGAAACACCTTAGAAATACCTCATTTAGATTTACTAGCCAATGATTAAATATTTCCTAAGTTCAACTTAGGAAAATTGGTTAATTAAATCAGATTAATTGAGTATTGCTCTAGAGGCTTCCGAAAAAGTTATTTGACAGAGTGAAGATGATCTTAGCCATCGATTGATATGTGATCATGGCCGTTGAGAGTTCAACAGTAGATTATAGGATCAAGTCAATGGGGTTTGGAGAATACACACAAGAAGTTCAGGAAATTCGACTTACCCAATTGCAATGATTCAACAAGGGCGTAGTTGAAGTAGAGGGAGACACCAACAACGGGTTTTTGAGTAGTGAAAATTTCCAGATAAATTCTATGGAGGTTTCCAGCATTCTACTGACAAGAAGGGAGGTCGTATTCAGCTAGTGCGAGTAGCCAGTTTCCCCAGTTCTTGTCGCAGGAGTAGTATTTCTACTTCCAGTTGTCAGAAGAATTCTGTGGGGTATGAGTAGCTTCAAGAGGCAGAGGCAATTCGACTTGCAGGAAAGTGATTCAAGAGGTTGTGCGAATTTTCTAGTCACTAGTGTGCATTTTTTGGAAGCAGTGTCAGTGCCAAAGAGGAGTGCAAGTTGGCTAGGAGGGGGCTGAATTGATTTGCTGGAGGGAAAAGGGATTTCCTAGTTATTTTTCTAGTTAGATAAATTTTCTGGAATCCTTTCTAGTGAATAGGCGAGCAGTTGTACTCTTTATTTTGCTAAAGAATTAATATAATAAACCCTCATCTATTGCAATGGTTTTCCCTTCAGAGTTTTTTGAGGGATCATTGTCCAAAAATATTGGTGTCCAATTTTATGTGTGTGCATTATTTTCTCAGTTTCAATATTTAATTTTTGTGAAGAATTGCAGTGGTGAATTTATTAGTATTTGTCGTAATTTTTTGAAGACAAATAAACTGCATAAGTTAGGCCGTACACAATTCACACCTTACTACATTCAAGGGTTTGATTTTTCCATAAGTAGATTTCCCTCTAGACTCCATCACCCATGACCATGTTGAAGAATGTAACTAGGTTCGATCTTCATAAATTGTACTTGAGTCAAAATGTAATATATTTGTCATAAGAAAAGCAAAAAGAATTTTCATTATTATTGAATTGACTTGTTAAAGCATGGGTTTCATGCTTGGGTCAATTATCACAGGTCAAGCCACCATTGTATGCTTTAGGATTGTTTATTTGGGTCAAAGTCAATTTGTTTATTGGTCAAAGGCTCCTCCATCAAGTCTCCTTTTGTTGGCTTCAAATCGATCATCATCAAGTCATCTATGTTCAAGTGAACTCATGTCGGCCTAACCTTAAATGAAGACACAACTGTTCATGAAGTCATGTCGGACTATTTTAAGAAGAAATCACTATGAATACAAGCCTAAGGTCTTCACTCAAATAACAATTTCGGACAATAATTTCAGAGAAAATGTTTCAGTGTCATTACAGGGAAGAGCTCGGATAGGGTACAGAGATGATCTTGGTGCTACCACAGTAACCACAGTTCGGTGCTATCATAGTGAGAAGGGTTTGGTGCCATCACAGTAAGAAGGTGTCACATTTTCGGTGTTACCACAGTGATAAAGTCTCAATTCTACCACAGAGAGAAGGTCATAGTGCAACTATAGTGATGAGGTCTCAATGTAATTACCGTGATAAGATCTCATTGCTATTGCACTGATGAGATCTCGGGGTTATTATTGTGATGAGGTCCTAGTGCAACACAATGACAAGTATTCAATGCTAACACAATGACATGGATTTTGGTATATCTCAGAATACAAGTTCAATGCAAACACAATGAAAGGAAGTCACTTCCCATAAGAACAAACAAGGATGACTTGATGGAGGGAATCTATAGTCTAGGCTGTAAGGGTCTTGTTCATCTCATCTTGAATCTACTGAAGGAAGAATTTTGACTGGGTTTTCCCCTAGAGTGGGGTTTTGCCCTGGCTGCGTGCCTACATCTTGTTTCCTTGTCTATTTGTTGCTTGGCATTAGTCTTGATGATAAGAAAAGATAAATCGAAAGAACAAATAATAATAACAAAAACAACGCAAGGTAATGTCATATTAAGAGGAATCATTTAACTGCCACACTTTGGATTTCTCAACATGGTATCAGAGCTAAGGTCATGATCAAAAGGTAGTTTACTTATGCATCTTTGAAGTATTTTCAATAAAAGTTTTTGTTTAAGATCAAGTCAGAATTTCAGATCATTTTAGTTCGTGGAAAGATATTGATGAGTTTAGAAACAAGTTCTATATTAATCTCAGCAAGCAGTTCAGTGATGCATTTCGGTGTATGTGAGTAAGTCAAGTTTGAATCAATCTCAGAGAACGAGTTTCTGTGTAAATCACAGCTAGTCATAAAGGAAAATTCAAGCTCTGTCATATGTATGGTTAGAACAGTGTTTTGTACATAGGCTAAAGGCATTGGTAAGAAGCAGTGATGTTTATAAGGGCTAAAACAGTGATAAGGACATGTGTTTGGGCTGAAGTAATACAAGTTCAATAAAGAAGTACATTCAACTTGCTAAAGAAAAGGGACTCGGTGCAACTGCCTGTGGAGATCTACCAATGATCTGAGGTCTATTGTTGAAGACAACAAAAGGAGAATCAGATAAAAGAAAAAGTATTCATTTGAAGACTATCCAAGTCTTATACGAACTCAAGCACAAGGAACTAGCTTAAAGGAAGCACTCTTTGAGGATCTGAGTACTAGGAACCATATTAAAAGAAGTCAAGTAAGTATTGACACCACAACAAATTTAATGAATCAGAGGTATGTAAACACAAGGAAAGTATTAGATTTTAAGATTTTCAATATATCTAATTTTAAATGGTTCATAGCTAGTCTAGAGTAAAATTGTAATCATTAAGATAACATAAGAAAACCTCATCTTCTAGTAATCTAGGACTTCAAGCAAAAGTCCTTGATTCAAAGAAGGAATAACTTTTCATAGGATTCCATCCTCCATGGTTATCTAACTTGAGAAATTAAATCATGTTCTTGGTATCACATGTTTTACTTGAAAGTATGCATTACAGGTATAGAAGATCGTGGTTTACACTACAAGAAATTCCTACAAGGTTTGTCAAGAAACATCTCTAGGTATGTCTTAGACTATGCATCTCATAAAATCCTCTTCATCTTATTTTGAAATTTGCATTATATTACTAACATCATTGTCTAGCTGTCTTGAATCATAAAGATACTTGTTTGGGGTGATTCATCTTTTGATAAATTTACCCTCCTTGCATCCTTGATTGTTCTTATAGAACCTGTTGTCGTGCGGATTGGCACGACAACGCTCAGACCGGGGGCTGTCACTCTGATCCCCGATCCCTCCGTTTAAGCCTGTCTCCCGCGGCTAAGGGGGGTAGACCCTGCGAGATAATGAAGACCAACTGCCAAACAGTTGGGTGGGAGACACGAGACACGATCAAGATAAGCACTAAAATGATTTAATTAATTGAGCAGACCAGTGCCTTAAAAGATTGTTATTAAAATGATTACTTGTTAAATGATATAAAAAAAACATAAACCGTGAACAACAATCATTTGTCATCAGCTAAATCACATGACCAAAACGATATCCGGCAACTGAAAATTTTGAAGAGATAAATGCCTTAAGTCACCACGAGAATCATGAATTGTTAACCAGACATCGTATTCGTATCTCGACTTGAAAATTTTTAGATCTCAGCATGAAAGATACAACATGAAAACAACTGAATCTGGCAAAAATATCTTTCCACAAAATTTTTATACTTTTTCAAATTTATTTATTTATTATTTATTTATTTTTTTTTTTTTTTTTTTTTTTTTAACTAACTATTTAAAAAAAAAAAAAAATCATTTTTTTTTTATTATAAAAATAAAAAAAAATCTAAATTTATAAAAATTTAAAAATAAAATTTATGCAAATCTAATTAAAACATTATAAATCTAAAATCTAACTTTAAAATAAAACTAAAGCTAACACATTTAAAATTTAATTAAAACAAAATAAAATCTAACTTAAAAGAAAACTTTTAACATAAAAAGTATAAAACTAAAAAGAATTAAATCCTAAAAAAGGCTACGACATTTCTTTTTTTTCATGAGTTTATATGAAGCCTAAAAAAAGGGTAATTAAAATCTAATAAATCATGAAAACTACAATTAAAACCCTAAAGAAACTACGGCTATGCAAAACAATCAAATGCCAAAATTTAAAAGAATACGTATACCTTCATATTGACGCCGAAAGATCAATCAAATTTGCGCAGACAGGCAGAAATGACTGAAATACGATGCACTCAGCGTAATGTGATATGCAGCATGCTTACGGCCAAAAAAATTACGCAAACGTATAATGCAATCAACCATGCGTAATTTCGAATTGATATGGCACAGCACTATGTTCGATGGCGCAGAATCGTAATCGATTTAAGCTTGCACACGTACCTGAAGACGGCGGCAATGGTAAAACAGTGCGAAACTCACCTGAAGATGCCCTTTCGATGCGTTTGTAGTTTCTTTTGTCGGCGGAAATGCTTGGCTGTGCAGACGTTATTCAATGGTATCGAAACTGACTATTATAAATGCAAACTGAACGTTTTGAGCATGATTTGAAACGGCCTCTTCACCTTGCGCTTAATGCAAATCACTCGGCCTGCTAACGTATAACCTCTAAGCATCTAGCAATTGCAGAAGATTGACGTGGTGGAATAGGCAGAACGAGAGTTACGCTGGCCCGTAAAAAAAAATTTCTGATAAGTGGCGGTGCAAGCCAGAACTCTGACTTTTAAAAAAATATTGCACGGATATACGAACGATGCGCTACAGGATGGCTCAAAAGCAAATTGGCCGGACAGCGTATGTCAAAGATATTTTTCCTTTCTCTGATGCCTGCCAAAAATGATGAAATCGCCCAAAAAGAATAATATGTACATAAAACCAAAATCAAAACCCTAATGAAAGCTGCACAAAGCAAAAATTTGAAACCCTAGAACAGCTAATTTAATTTACAGATTTGGCCCCTTAACAGCCAGATTCAACAATAAGCACAGAAATATATTTTAAAGAACAAAAATTTTAGGTTTTCACTGTGAAGAACTTCAGAAAATCTCTCAAGCAAATTTGAAAAATAAACCGAATGATAAACCCAGGATCAAATCCAACTGGGCTCAGCAAAAAAATGCTTGCGGGAGTTGGCTGGTTCAGCCGAGAACTTCCCCTAACGCCCGGCAATCTTCTTCAGTAAGGGTTTTCCTGCACAACTCACTTCAACTATCAGTAAAGAGGGCAAAAATGCTGCTAGATCTCAAAAAGTAATGGAGATACCTGCCATTACTTCAGAAACCGTAACACCACTTAAACCCTAGCAAGTGAACAAGATATCTGTGCTCACAATACTCTACAATAAGCTATTATTAATGGCTGAAAAATAAAATATGCAGAAAATTAAACAATCTCACAGCATTTCAAGAGAGTAACACTAGTTAGATTTGGACCCCAAAGTCTTCTTTTTATTAACTAGAAATAGATTACAAGAGAGCTTCTTCAGTATCAGACTCACAGATCGAATGATTTGAAATGACCCCTAGCACCCTATTTAAAGGAAATGATCCCAACGGCTAGTTCGAGTGATCCATGTCGAAATGATCTCGACCGTCGATGGAGATCAAGACATCTCTTAATCTCATCCGTCGAACTATTAAAAAATAATATTTTGCATGCATTCACTTAAAATATTATTATTTTATTATTTTAGGGTTTTTGCTCTATTTTATGATTTTTTATTATTTTATCATTTTATTATTTTTTAATTTTTTAATTTTTTATTATTTTATTATTTTATTAAATGGATCATCGAACTAAGCCTTCGGAAACATTACCTAGGACCTAGGACTTAGGACTCATGAGGGGACTAAAACATTTTTCAACCCTCAAGACACATTACATCATGTCTTTTTATAATTTACATCTCAAGGGGACAAACCCACTTAACATAGACTCTCATAAACCACCCAGTTCTGCGACACAACTATAATCTAGCAGATCAACACACTAGGATTCTCCTAAAATTCCAATGACAAAATCCATCCCGGCTTTGGGGTCAGGTTTGAAGGAAAACTCTGCCGATCCATGGATCGGTGAGACGAAAAACCTTCCGGGACGTAGATTACCACTAGAAAGTTAGGTCCACCTAGGCAATTCACATACACGACTCATATCTGCTATAATTATTTACAATTAATACATGCAGACTGGGTTTACAATCAAAATGATGAAACTGCTGATGACTGCAGGATGGCTCGGACACATAGATCAGGTGCTGCCCCTTTCTGCCAAGAAAAGGGGGGGGGGGGGGTACTGCATGGGCAGTTGACCAGTAGTGGTCAACAGAACCCAAGGTTGGTTCTCTGGAAAACCCTAACCTAAGGGTATGTTGACAATGTGTGAAACCCCAACCTGCTTAGGGGTATTGGGAATTGGCTATTATGTTTGATATATTGATGATGTCATGTTTGGGGTTTTGGTATGATCATGAATGCCCTAACTTGTTAGGGTTGAAATGGTGTTTTTTGAAATCCCGAACCTTTGAAGTTTTGGTATAGTAGGGTTTTTTTTTGCTATGAAACCCTAGATCTTTAGGGTTTGGTTGGGTCTATAAGCAAAACCCTTTATATGTATTTAAAGTCCTAGGAATGAAATCCTAGGTATATATGTGTATATTTTGTTGAAACCCTAGCTTGGTCTAGGTCGGTATATGTCTAATATGCTAATGTTGTCTAACATATGATATGCTTATGCATGATAATGAATTCCTAGATATGTGTGTTGACCTAATTATTGATGGTCACAAGTCTTAGGGTTTAATCTAGATTCTAATCCCTTGTTTGAGTTTGATATTCTAGGATGATGTTGTTTGGGAAATCTAGGGTTTTGCAGCTAAACCCTAGTAGTAGTTAAATTCTCTAGTATGTGTGTGAAATCTATGAATCTATATAGTGATTGTTGAGATTGTGTAAATGAGAAATCTAGGGTGTACATCAAACCCTAGTAGAAGCTAGTTATGTTGTTGATTAAGCTGTGATCGATCTTGATTGTGGAAAGCTTATGTATGAAATATAGGATATGTATGAAATCCTAGTGAGGAGTCGAAAATATGAATTTTGATAGTTGTTAGACACATTACTTGTTTGAATTGTTTCTAGGGTTTGCTATATGAAAGAACTTGTCATATTGTTGAAAGAATATTGAAACCCTAGATGAGTTTAATATTTTGAGTTGTTGATGTGATTTAGGGTTTAACTAAACCTAGGCAAGAAGTTGAAATATAGTCTCTTGTTGATTATGTTTGTAAAGTCTAATGCTTCCGTTATTATAAGATTTTGATATGGCTAACTTCATGCTTCTATAGTTTTGGTTGTACTTGCTATCTAAGTTGTGCAGGTACATCATCTTCAAGATGGTGAAGATGATCGTAAGTAAAGTTGATGTGATAAGCATGATATATGAATGACTCTGATAAGAAGGATGGAAGCCATGAAAGATTCTCCAATAAGAAGTTGATCTCCTTGGGTTAAGAGGGAGCCTGGATAGAAGAGATCTCCCTGAGATTAAGAGGGAGCCTAGATAGAAGAAATCTCCCTAGTTGAGAGGGAGGGCATAGCATAGTTTTGATTGGAGAATGCATTTTGAAGGATATGTTGTTGCATGTGAAGTAAGAAAGGATAGTGTATAGTCCTATTATTTTGAGAAGCAACATCAAGTTGTTTGAAAGACCCCAGAGGTTTGTGTTTGTTTATGAACATGTGAAAGTATATTAGTGATTGGGGTTGTGTTTGTAAAGGTAAATCTCTCGAAGTTTTGATAGCATGTTGTTCACTGATCAGTTTGATCGGGAGAGATTTGTTGTTTTTTATCTGCTGGATCAAGGAGTGTTGAGGCTTTGTGAGTGAAGCATTGCCTGGGAGGACATCTAACCGGCACTTTGTGTTGATGTCTAGGTCCCGAAGTTTTCTCTGACCTCAGATACACACCTAGATGCTTGGATTGATGGTTAGCAAGTACGCCTGATGGTACCTAGAGAGGCTGAAAGCTTTAGTCCATTTTAGTTCCACTCGGATAGATTTCCCTGGTCAAGAATATAGTCTGCGGCATTGCGGTGCCTAAATTGTTGAGAGACCTTGGATAGATTGCCCTGGTCAGGAATCTAGTCCATGGCATTGTGGTGCCTAAACTTCTTCGTAGATGATGTGTTTTGAGATCTTCCATGTACCTCTATGGTTATATGTAAATATGAATACCTCCCTAGTTAAGAGGGAGTGTTGAAGAATGTAACTAGGTTCGGTCTTCATAAATTGTACTTGAGTCAAAATGTAATATATTTGTCAAAAGGAAATCAAAAAGGATTTTTATTATTATTGAATTGACTTGTTAAAGCATGGGTTTCATGCTTGGGTCAATTATCATAGCTCAAGCTTCCATTGTAGGCTTTAGGATTGTTTATTTGGGTCAAAGCCAATTTGTTGATTGAGCAAAGACTTTTCCATCAAGTCTCCTTCTGCCAACTTCAAATGGATCATCATCAAGTTGGCTACGTTCAAGTGAACTCATGTTGGCCTAATCTTAAATGAAGACACAACTGTTCATGAAGTCATGTTGGCCTATTTCAAGAAGAAACCACTATAAATACAAGCCTAAGGTCTTCGCTCAAATAACAAGTTCAGACAAGAATTTCAGAGAAAAATGTTTCGGTGTCATTACAAGGAAGAGCTCGGATAGGATAGAGAGATGATCTCGGTGCTACCACAGTAATCATAGTTCGGTGCTATCACAGTGAGAAGGTTTTGGTGCCATTACAGTAAGAAGGTATCACAATTTTGGTGCCATTATAGTTCGGTGTTACCAGAGTGAGAAAGTCTCAATGCTACCACAGAGAGAAGGTCACGGTGCAACTACAGTGATGAGGTCTCGATGTAATTACAGTGATAAGATCTCGGTGCGATTATAGTGATGAGATCTCAGTGCTATCACTGTGATGAGGTCTCGGTGCAACACAGTGACAAGTATTCAATGCTAACACAGTGACATGCATTTTGTTATATCTCAGAGTACAAGTTCAATGTAAACACAGTGAAAGGAAGTCACTTCTCAGAAGAACAAACAAGGATGACTTGATGGAGGGAGTCTCTAGTCTAGGTTGTAAGGGTCTTGGTCGTCTCATCTTGAATCTACTGAAGGAAGAATTTTGACCGGGTTTTCCCCTGGAGTGCGGTTTTGCCTTGGCTGCATGCCTACATCTCGTGTCCTCTTCTATTTGTTTCTTAGCATTAGTCTTGATGATAAGAAAAGATAAATCGAAAGAACAAACAATAATAACAAAAACATCACAAGATAATGTCATATTAAGAGAAATCATTTAACTTCCCCACTTTGGATTTCTCAACAGACCAAGCATGGGCCTTTCCACATAGATGATCACACCATTAAAATCTCCTCAAACCTATTTTTTCTTTTCCTCAAATTTTCAGCCCTTGGAGGCAAGCTGCTAGGCTAGAGTTGGGGCCAAATTCAACTAGAGCAAGTGCATTATGCTTTTGGAAGGATTCTACATGTGGTTTGTAACTAATTGCCTCAAAAACACACCTTTTCCAATGTAACTAATTGCCTCAAACACACACCTTTTCCATGGTGAATTCCTGCTTTTTAGGGCTGATGTCACAAGCCCCAAGCAATTCTTCCCTAGGGTAAAACCCTAATCTAGCCCTAAGCTTCAACTTGGGGTTTTTTTAAGGCGTATTGTTCCAAATACTAATCATATCTATCTTATCAAGCCTTTTCTTGGTTGTGTGTACCAGTGCTTTAAAAACCGGTTGGTCTGAACCAGTAACCGATCAAACTGGCTGGTTAGCAAGCCCACCGGGTCAAACCGGCTTAAAAACCCAGTTTATCTCCTCATTTCGCCTTTTTTTTGCCCTAACCGATCAATTTGTGGTCAAACCGGCCGGTTAGCTTCCACGGTCGCGGAGGACCCACGCAACAATTTTTCCAAGGTGCTTAGGGTGTTTTGGAGGGAAAGTAAGGGTCCTTTCCCTCCAAAAACACCCTCTCCAAGCCTTTAAAAGGTCCTTCTCTCTCTCATTTGTCTCACACATCTCATTTGGAGTATTTGTGAGTTTGCTTGATAGCTTGGAGAGTACTGATTTTTTGCTGGAGTAGTCATCTTGGAGGCTTGGAGTTGGAGTTGGAGCTATTTTGGAGATAGTTTGGAGTTGTCAGTGGAGTTGGCATCTTCAAGAGGAGGCTAAGGAAGCTAGTTTGCATTTCCAGGTAAGGATTTTCGCTTGAAAATTCCTCATTTGACTGCTGTCCATGTATTAAATTTTTTTATGTGTTATAAACTTCTAACTTCTATCATCTATGCTATTAAATCTCTAGTTCTATGCTATCAAATTTTGTAGGCTACATGTGCATTTGTTTTACTAAATTTAGCTTTGGTTTTCCATGTTTCTTAGCTGTATTTTTTTTTTTTAATGGCAAATTTCTTTGCAAATTGTAATTATTTCAAGCAAACGTGGCTCCAAAAGGAAAGGACAGTGCATGGGCTCATTGTGATGTGATTGATGGAAAAATGATATGAAAATTATGCCATAAATCTATTGGAGGTGGGGGTATTCTTGGATTGAAACAACAGTTGGCTGGGGTAAGAGGCCAAGTAAAGCCATGTGATGCACCAAATGCAGTGTTAGGTCCTATTAGGGAAGAATACCTTTCCAAGCTTGAAAAGTTTCATGAGGATAAGGTTAGGGAGAAGGCCATCCAAGATGACATTGCAAGGAAGAGGGAATTATTAGAAGCCATGAAAGAGAGTGGGTATGATGATTATGAGATTCAAGACTCCTCTTCTATCCCTTCCACCAATGACCCCTTTCACTATGTTCATCCTTCTTTTGGCCAACTATCAAAAGGAACAAAGAGAACAAACATCCAAAGTTATTTCTCATCCTCTGCCAACATTGCCTCTTCTAATCCCACTTCCTCCCAGCCAAATCGTCAACCCACTTTGGATCAACATTGGAAAAAACAATGCAAAGAAACTTCTCATCAATACATTGCTAGATGGTGGTATGATTCAGATATCCCATTTAATGTTGCTCGCTCACCTTATTACCAAGCTATGTGGGACTCTGTTATAGCTGTAGGAAAGGGCTTCAAAGGCCCTAGTATGCATGACTTGAGGGGAGCTCTTTTGCAAAAAGAGATTTCTTCCATTGATGAGTATTTGGCTGAGTATAAAGATTCATGGCTCAAAACAGGTTGTTCCATCATGTCAGATGGATGGATTGATGGAAAGAACCACACTATCATTAATTTCCTTATTTCTTGCCCTCAAGGAACCATGTTTTTGAGATCAGTTGATGCATCTGATAAGGTGAAGGATGCAACCCTTCTATTTGATCTTTTGGATGACATTATTCAGGAAGTTGAGGAGCAGAATGTTGTGCAGGTCATCACCGATAATGCTTCAAACTATGTTATTGCTGGAAAGATGCTTGAGTCCAAATATAGGAGCATATTTTGGACTCCATGTGCTGCAAATTGCATAGACCTCATGCTTGAGGACATAGGCAAAGTGGAGAGGGTAAAAAACACTGTAGAGCATGCCAAGTGCATTACAAAATACATTTACAACCACTCATGGGTATTGAACCTAATGAAGAAAAACACTGGGGGAAAAGAGCTTGTTAGGCCTGCAATTACGAGATTTGCAACTCACTTCCTCATGTTGCAATGTCTCAATGGTCAACATAAAAACCTGCAGAAAATGTTTTCTTCTGATGATTGGATTGAATCTCGGTGGGCTTGTAGACAAGATGGCAAAGACACCAAAAAGAAAGTGTTTGACAATTATTTTTGGAAAAGGTCTATAGAGCTTGTGAAAATTACCGAGCCCCTTGTTAAGGTGCTAAGGATGGTGGATGGGGAAAAATTGGCCATGGGCTACATTTATGAGGCTATGGATTAGGCAAAGGAGCAGATACGGGTAGCTTACAAGGACAGGTTAGCTAAATATGGCCATATATGGGAGATCATTGATAACAGATGGAACAATTAACTCCATCGTCCTATACATGCAGATGGGTATTTTTTGAACCCAAAGTATCATTATAAACCTCAACTAGGAGATCTGTAGGATGGGGAGGTCAGAGCTGGATTGATTGATTGCTTGGAGCAAATGGTCCCTAGCCATACAGACCAGTTGGAAATAGATAGACAACTTTATTGTTTTTAGTATGACAAGTGGTACCTGTTGACCACTACCGGTCAACTACCCATGCAGTACCCCCCCCCCCCCCCTTTTTTTCTTTGCAAAAAGAGGCAGCACCTGAACGACGTGTCCGTGCCAGCCTACAGTCATCAGCAGCTTGATCATTTTAATTGTAAACCCAGTCTGCATGTATGAATTGTAAATAATCTAAGCAGATCAGAGTCATGTATGTAAAATTGCCTAGGTGGACCTAACTTTCTAATGATAATCTACGTCCCGGGAGGTTTTTCGTCTCACCGATCTACGATCGGCAGAGTTTTCCTTCAACCTGACCCCAAAGTCGGGATGCATTTTGTTATTAGAACTTTGGGAGAAGCCTAGCGTGTTAATCTGCTAGATTATAGTTGTGTCGCGGAACTGGGTGGTTTATGAGGGTCTGTGTTAAAGTGGGTTTGTCCCTTTAAGATGTAAATTGTACAAGTCATGATATAATGTGTCTTGAGGGTTGAAAAATGTTTTAGTCCCCTCATGAGTCCTAAGTCCTAGGTCCTAGGTGATGTTTCCAACGGCCTAGTTCGAATGATCCATTTAAGAAAATAAATGAAATACTAAAATAATAAAAAAAAATTAAAAAATTAAAAAATGAAATAAATAAAAAATAATAAAAAGTTCATAAAATGAAGCAAAAACCCTAAATAATAAAATAATAATATTTTTTGTGAATGCATGCAAAATATCTTTTTTTAATAAAATCGACGGATGAGATTAAGAGATGTCTTAACCCTCATCGACGGTCGAGATCATTTCAGCATGGATCACTCAAACTAGCCGTTGGGATCATTTCCTTTTTATAGGGTCTTAGGGGGTCATTTTAGGGGTTTTATCTGATCTGTGAGTCTGTACTGAAAAAGCTCTCTTATAATCTGATTTCTGGTTAATAAAAGAAGACTTTGGGGTCCAACAATCTTGCTGGTGTTACTCTCTGGAATTGCTGTGAGATGTTTATTTTTCTGCATATTTCAGTTTTCAGCCATTAATAATAGCTTGTTTTCAAAGTATTGTGAGCACGGGTATCTTGTTCACCTGCTAGGGTTTGAGTGTTGTTAGGGTTTCTGAAATAATGGCAGGTATCTCCATTATTTCCTGAAATCTAGCAGCATTCTTGCTCTCTTTATTGATGGTTGCTTGAGATGTGCAGGAAATCTTTAGGTGAAGGATATTGGTGGGCGTTTGGGGAAGTTCTAGGCTGAACCAGCCGACTCCCACAGGATTTTCTTTGCAGAGCCTAGCTGATTTTGGCCCTGGGTTAATCATTTAAAGTTTATTTCCTGTTTTACATGAGAGATTTTCTTTTCTGTTCACAACAAAGTTCAAATTTCTGATATATTGAAAACATTACTGCAATTATTGTCAAATCTGGCTGTCCTAGAGCTGTGAAAATTTTGATTTTAGTCAATTTTTGAAGGATTTACTGTGAAAATTTTGCATATATCTGCCGGGCTCTTGTTGTCTGCTCTCCAGGGTTATCATTCCGCTGCCTGAATTGTCGGAAGCAGCAGGCTCATAAACAAATCGTCATCTTCCGTTGAGCTGGATTACAAATTCATTTCATTCAGCAGATGCCAAAACCAACCTTGATAATGCATTGAAATATTCCATCGGTCTAGACCATTGCTCCCAGCAATCTGCGTATCAGTTTCTCGAGGTTTGAGGAAAGCAACTCGGTTATCAAGTGTCGGCTGGGGAAGAAGGCTGTGACATCCTTGCTGTAAGACAGAGAAAGAAGACGTTCTGATCGTATACGCAATTGATCGCCGTCACGAGTATATGCGTGCGTGTTACCAGGTAAGCTTCAACCGTCTCAGGTATTTTCTAAAACCCCCGCCGTCACTATTCCTTATATCGAAATTTCTCTGCGTATTCAGTCTTGGAGCTTTTCTGGTGGGTGTCTGGAAAATTTGCTTGGGTTTCGATACATGCGTTGGTGATCAAATCCCTCAAAACCGAAGTTTTTTGCTGCCTTACGTGACCTCATCTCCCTGCAGCTATCGTACCACACTGTATCAGCCACGTAAAACTCTCCCGCATGCTTCTCGACCTCTGCCTTAGATCCATTTGAAGTCACGATTTTATCACCTTCCGCCTTTCGATTTTTTTTGTTCACGTGGTTAACCTTTGAGCTTGGATTTTTCGTTCGAACCCACAGCGTGAACCCAGTTACGGCTTTTCCTCATTGGATTAAACGCACTCTCGATTTCCCATTTTCTTTTCCGAGCCAGGGGCACAATTTCGTTATTTCTGGGCATTTATTTGTCTGTCGTCTTCTTGCATTTGCGTGCTGGGGCTTGCATCACGCCATCCCTCTGCTCTAAACGTCAACGAAATCAAATCTTTACTCCCACGCGTTGATACTATGGTTGCGTCGTTTTGGGTTTGGCCTGCGGCTGTGTTGCATTAAGTTCTCGTCCCCATTTCTGGATGCGTCTCAAATCGTGGTTTGGGGTTTGATCCTGTAGCGTAGGTTAGCTTAGGTTATAGCTTCAATCATTTTTTTTTTAGGTTTGTATTGTTTCATATTAATTAAGTTTTGCTTGTTCTTTAAATAGTTTCATTTTATTACCAATAAATTCATAAAAATAAAAAAATATATATATATATATATATATATATATATATATATATAAATGCATTTCATTGTTTAGATTAAAATGCATTTCATTGTTTAGATTTTAAAGTTTAATTTGATTTTAGCTTTTTAGATTTTAATTTTTTTTTACTTTTAGTATAGTTTAGATTTGAAATTTTCATTTTCAAATAATAAAAAAAAAAAACAAAATAAAATAAAAAATTCCAAAAAAGTATTAAAAAAAAAAAAATTGTGTGGGAAATTATTCTGCCAGTTTCAGTGTTTTTATTCATGCTATATCTTTCATGCTGAGATCTAAAATTTCCAAAGTCGGGATATGAAATTGATATCTGGTTAATTTCGCTGTTGTTTAAAGCAATTTATTTCTCTTAGTTTGCTGGATATCGTTATTTGAAGAGCTTTGTGGTTTTACTGGATATTTAAATTATTGTTCTCTTTATTTGATGATAAAGGATTGCTGTCTGTGGTTCATGTTCTTATATCATCTAGCTAGTAATCATTTAAGCACCAATCTCTTAAGGCACTGATCTATCAAATTAATAAAATCATCTTAGTGCATCTCGTCTCCCAGCCCAACTGTTTGGCAGTTGGCCTCCATCACCTCACAGGGTCTACCCCCCTTAGCCGCGGGAGACAGGCTTAAACAGAGGGATCAGGGATTAGAGTGACAGCCCCCGGTCTGAGCGTTGTCGTGTCAATCTGCGCGACAACATTTTTTGGCGCCGTTGCCGGGGATAGAGTTTTTCTGTCCTTGGTTCTTTCATTTCAAGCTTTTTTGTGCTTAACTTCTTGTTCAAGTGGCGACTCCACTTCCCATATTATCTGCAAGAGTGTACACTAGAAGACATCCAAGCAGTCTGTGCAACCCCACTCCTGATCGTGAAAAGGTTTATAGGGTGCGATCACACAAACTCGCTTCTCGTACACTCCTTACAAATCTTGGACAAGAAGCCCTTTCTGACATTCATTTGCTCTTTAGGGGTCGAGTTAGGCGTAGCACCATGGGTATGTATACCCCTTGTGATTTTTCTAACATCCCAGGGTACCCCAATGATATTCCATCTGTTGGGATAGACAAATTACCTAACTTTCAAGGAGACAATGCTATTACTGCTAATTCCCATTTGCGAGATTTCAACATATGGTTGGCTAAGTATGCTAGATCCCCTGATTTTGATCATGAAGATGTCAGGATGACTCTTTTTATCTTGACTCTAGGAGGTGATGCTTATGACTGGTTTACAGAAAAACCTCCAAATTCATTTGACTCTTTACAATCAATCATTAATTCATTTAAAGAAAAATATGGAGATAAGAGAGAGGGAAGACATCTTGTAAGAGCTCTTACTCTAATGAAAAAGAGAGAGGATGAAACTGTTGAAGAATTTAATAGAAGGTTTAATGGTATTATTAGAGAATTACCTCAAGACTATAAACCTACAGATAAAACTCTCCAATATTTTTACATTGATGCCTTTGGTCCTGAACCTTCTTATGAGTTAAGGCGTGCTAAACTTGGTGATTATCGAGATTGCCAAGCCTTAGCTATAGAACTTGAAAAGGACAAGGCAGCTTCTGGGAAGTCTGAAATCCCAGGTTATGATAGGGCTGCTACAAAACTAAAGGAACCTAAGGGAAAGCAGCCCAAGAGCCTGAAAATGAACTTGTTCTCAAGTTGCTTCAAAAAATTGAAACCATGGAAATTAATCATAACAAGGAGATAAACACTTTGCAGAATAGGTTGATTCAAGTGGAAAGAGCGCAATCGCAAAATTTTCAACCTCGAAATAATAATAACAGAAATAGTAATTGGCAAAGAAAGGGTCAATCTAGTGAGCAGAGGCCTCCTAATCCGCTTACTAATCTGGTTGATATTGCTCCTCCTTACTGTTGTGCTTGCGATGCTTTTCACGAAGAGTCCTCTTGTCCCATCATCAGAAGACTCCTAGATAATGGAATGTTTGGGACAGGTGAGCAAATAAACGTAGTAGGGAGCAAGTTTCCTTTGCCTATGAATGATTGGATAGACATTAAGGAAAGGAGCTATGATGTTGTGAATCCTCAATCTGCTTTTAGTATAAATAACCTTGAAAACGAAGATGACATTTTGGCCAGGTTATATGGCGAGAAACCCTCTCCTGAGAAAATTCTGGAAATTGCTAGAGACAAGGGTTTAACATACCAGAGAAGGGATAAAGATCAGAGTTGGAATCAAATTCCTCCTCGAACTTTAAACCCTGGTATAAACTCTGGAATAGATGTCGATTTGGGGAGTTGGTTTAATAATGCTAAAATCTGGGTTCCTGTATCTGAGATCGCTAAGATCCCTTCCCAAAGAGACAAGTTACTAAAAGCAATTCAGGGTCCTCAAGTCAACGCTTCTCAACAGAAGATTCGTGAGGTTGACTATCATGATGCTCCTATTTACCTGCAAAGCGTAGATGCTGATAACAAGGATCATCAACCCTTCTTTATCACCTTATTATTCAATGGGTATAAATTGAATAACTGCATGTTGGATTCAGGTGCATCTACTTGTGTTATGACTAAAAGGGTTATGGAACAGCTTAACTTAAGAGTTTCCAGACCCTACTATAATATATGTGCCATGGATTCTAAGAAAATCGAAGTACATGGTTTAATCAAGGATTTGCAAGTTCATCTTTCGGTTTACCCAAACATCATGGTTGTTATGGATATTGTTGTCGTTGATGTACCTGATGCTTGGGGTATGCTGTTATCTAGAAAGTGGGCCTCTGATCTAGGGGGAAGCATTCAGATGAATTGGTCATATGCTATGATTCCTTCTCCTAGCGGTGATGGTTTCGTTAGACTAAATAGAGAGCCCGAGAGGAAATTTCATGTTGAAGATCCTAAAAAGCCTCATAACGAAATAATTAGAGAGCAATCTGACATCGGGAACTATGCTATCATGTCTAACTTCATAATTCCTCCCGATGATAAGGTAAAAAATCTTAAAGATGAAGTCTGGTATATGTACTTCGATGGTGCGTTCTCTAGTCATGGTAAGGGTGCTGGAATAGTGCTTAAGTCTCCCCTTGGTCACATGTTCAAGTTTGCCTATCGTTTAGAATTTGAAGCGACCAACAATGTCGCTGAGCATGAAGCCATATTGTTGGGACTTGAATTGGCCAAAGCTTTGAGGATTAAATTGCTTAGCATCAAGGGGGATTCCGATCTGGTTATCATGCAGCTTAAAAACAAATTCACATGTAGAAATCAGAGATTAAGAAACTATCGAAATGTTGTGTGGGATACTATGGAGCACTTCGATGCCCTTAACCTTGAAGCAATTCCTAGAGAGCTAAATAGTTCAGCAGATGAACTTGCCGTAGCTGCTACCACTTTCCAGCTGTCTGACGAGTTAATTAACGATAAAATTAAAATGGAAGTAATATTCAGACCATCTGTTCCAGACAACTCAGAGCATTGGCAAGTTTTTAATGATGAAAAACAAGTCGTTCGTTTTCTCAATCGTTTGGATGAGTTTGAGGATTTCCGGATAGTTTCTGGCGAGGATGGGTCTTTAGATCATAGACATATCATAAATCCTACTCCCAGAAATGTGGTTGCCTTAGAGCAACATTTTGATTGGCATGATGCCACGAAGCTGAGAGAAGAAAACAAGTTGGACCCAGGCGAGTACCTTGAAGTTAACATTGGTACTTCTGAAAATCCGAAAATAGTTAAAATCGGTAAAGGTACTAGTTTGGAGGAAAGGAAAATGTTAACCGATTTACTTCGCGAATATTGAGATGTTTTAGCTTTTTCCTATGATGAATTGAAGGGCTATAGGGAGGATATTATGGAGCATACTATTCCATTAAAGGACGAAAATGCTAGACCCTTCCGGCAGAAACTTAGGCAGATTAATCCTAAGTTAGCCCCCCTGGTCCAGAAAGAGCTTGTGAAAATGCTTGCAGCCGAGATCATCGCTCAAACTAGGCATTCAACATGGTGTTCGAATTTAGTGATTGTCAGGAAAAAGAATGGTACAATAAGACTTTGTGTCGATTTTAGAAACCTTAATCTAGCGTGCAAAAAGGATAATTACCCTTTGCCAAAAATGGAAACTTTGTTGCAAAGAGTAACTGGGTCTAGAATGATGTCATTGCTAGACGGTTTTTCTGGGTATAATCAAGTTTGGGTTAAAAAGGAAGATCGACACAAGACCACATTCACAACACCATGGGGCACTTTTGAATACATCAGAATGCCATTTGGGTTAACAAATGCCGGGGCTACATTCCAGAGGGCCATGGATTATGCCTTCAAAGGGTTAATCGGGAAAATGATCTAAATTTACCAAGACGATCTTACTGTTTTCTCTAAAGATGGTATCAGTCATATAGATCATCTTAGGAAAGTTTTCGATAGACGCAGAGAATATGGAATTTCTTTGAATCCGGCTAAATCTGTTTTTGGGGTAACAGAAGGCAAATTACTGGGTCATATCATTTCTAAGGAAGGAGTCAAGGTCGATCCCGAACGAGTTGAAGCAATTCAAAAGATTCCTCTCCCGCATAACCTCAAGTCCCTTCAGTCTTTCCTTGGAAAAATAAATTTTATTAGAAGATTCATCCCAAATTATGCAGAAATAGCTAAGCCCATTCAAAGTCTTTTGAAGAAAGATGTGAAATTTGTCTGGCAAGAAGAGGGCAAAAAGGCTTTCCAAGAAATCAAGTCTGCTATCGCGAAAGCTCCTGTCCTAGTTAGTCCTGATTACTCCAAGGATTTCATGATTTTTTCTTTCGCTTCTGAAGATACCATTGCCGGTGTCTTGCTTCAAAAGAATAAGGATGGTCATGAGCAGCCTATTGCTTTCATGAGTAGAGCACTTCAAAACTCCGAATTGAAGTACGACACCATGGAAAAGCAGGCTTATGCCCTGGTCAAGTCTCTTAAGCATTTTAAAACTTATGTGGGTTATTCTAAGATCATTGCTTTCGTCCCACATTCTGCTGTTAAGGACATATTAACTCAAACTGATTGCTTAGGGACTCGTGCTAGGTGGGTTACTAAGATACAGGAGTATGATTTAGAAATTAGACCCACTAAGCTGATCAAAGGCCAAGGTTTAGCTCAAATGTTAACTGAAAGTAATGAAAAGATTCTTGGTTTGTTATGCCTTGACGATCTATCTTCACCAGAATTAAGAAGGTTAGCTGAGCATGAATGGTATAAGGACATAGTTTACTACTTAACAAATCTTGCATGTCCTAACCACTTAGTCGCTCATAAGAGAAGGGCTCTTAGACTAAAAGCCACTAAGTACTGCCTTATGAAGGATGGCCTTGGATGGAGAAATCCTGAGGGCATAGTGCTTAGGTGTGTTGACGATGTTGAGTCCAAAAGATTAATCTCCGAATTTCATTCAGGATTTTGTGGTGGTCATTATGCCGTTAGAACTACCGCCCACAAAATCCTGAGAGTTGGCTATTATTGGCCTTCGATTTTTTATGATGTGCACAAGTATGTTAGAACGTGTCAAGCCTGTCAACTGTTCACTAGGAAGCAGAAGCTTGCTGCCCTTCCTCTACAACCTGTTATTGTAGAGGCACCTTTTCAGCATTGGGGTCTGGACTTCATAGGGAAGTTCCATGAAAATTCTAGCAATGGCTACTCATGGATTTTGACTGCTACTGATTATTTCACTAAATGGGTCGAAGCCATTCCTGCTAAGAATGCCACTGAAAAGGTGATTATGGATTTCATTGAGAATAACATCATTACTAGATTTGGTGTCCCTGCTAAGATCACTACGGACAATGCCAAGGCTTTTAGTTCTTCAGAGTTTACATCTTTTTGTTTCAAATATGGCATTGTCTTATCTCATTCGTCGAATTACTATCCTCAGGGTAATGGTTTGGCTGAATCAAGTAATAAAAATCTCATAACCATTATCAAGAAGATAGTAGGAGATAACAAGAAGTCTTGGGACAACAAAATCAGGTATGCTTTGTGGGCAGACAGAATTACTAAGAAGAAGTCTACTGGTAAATCTCCCTTTGAATTATTCTATGGCTTGGATGTTACCTTACCTGTGCACCTAAAGTTGCCAGCCTATCAGCTTCTCCAAAATTTTTCCACTAATAAAGATGTTGTTCAGAATAGGATAGATCAGATTGTGGAATTAGATGAGACTCGTCGGACAGCTTTTGAAACTATATGTAAAAATCAATCTAATATTAAGAAAAGCTTTGATAAATGCTCTCGATCTAGATCTTTGCAGGTTGGAGATATGGTTTTACTTTGGGATCGCAAAAATGAAAAACCGGGAAAGCATAAGAAGTTTGACAGCTTGTGGCTGGGACCATACATCATTAGAGATATAGCTGGGCCAAACTCATTCTACTTGAGCAGATTGGATGGTGAACCACTTGATCTACCAGCGAACGGCCAAATGCTCAAGCTGTTCTTCAGAGATGATATCTGATGCCATGGGGCATCTTTTGTATTGTATTTCTATCCCTACTCCTTGTCTTTTCAGCATTTCATTTCTGTTTTTAGGATTAGATTTACTTTTCATGTTATTAGTTAGTCAATAAATGAAGAGCTTTTATCTTTCCTGTGCTTAATGTATATGATGATTTTGGAATGGACACTACTTATTTTTATTTGTGTGTTGTATGGATGCAGATTCTGGATTCTCACATTCCTACAGTACAACAACGTGTCCCCAAGTAGAGCCAGATGTTGACCACTACCGGTCAACTACCCATGCAGTACCCCCCCCTTTTCTTTGCAAAAAGGGGCAGCACCTGATCGACGTGTCTGTGCCAGCCTACAGTCATCAGCAGCTTGATCATTTTAATTGTAAACCCAGTCTGCATGTATGAATTGTAAATAATCTAAGCAGATCAGAGTCATGTATGTAAAATTGCCTAGGTGGACCTAACTTTCTAATGATAATCTACGTCCCGGGAGGTTTTTCGTCTCACCGATCTACGATCGGCAGAGTTTTCCTTCAACCTGACCCCAAAGCCGGGATGCATTTTGTTATTAGAACTTTAGGAGAAGCCTAGCGTGTTAATCTGCTAGATTATAGTTGTGTCGCAGAACTGGGTGGTTTATGAGGGTCTGTGTTAAAGTGGGTTTGTCCCCTTAAGATGTAAATTGTACAAGTCATGATGTAATGTGTCTTGAGGGTTGAAAAATGTTTTAGTCCCCTCATGAGTCCTAAGTCCTAGGTCCTAGGTGATGTTTCCAACGGCCTAGTTCGAATGATCCATTTAAGAAAATAAATGAAATACTAAAATAATAAAAAAAAAATTAAAAAATTAAAAAATTAAAAAACGAAATAAATAAAAAATAATAAAAAGTTCATAAAATGAAGCAAAAACCCTAAATAATAAAATAATAATATTTTTTGTGAATGCATGCAAAATATCTTTTTTTAATAAAATCGACGGATGAGATTAAGAGATGTCTTAACCCTCATCGACGGTCGAGATCATTTCAGCATGGATCACTCAAACTAGCCGTTGGGATCATTTCCTTTTTATAGGGTCTTAGGGGATCATTTTAGGGGTTTTATCTGATCTGTGAGTCTGTACTGAAAAAGCTCTCTTGTAATCTGATTTCTGGTTAATAAAAGAAGACTTTGGGGTCCAACAATCTTGCTGGTGTTACTCTCTGGAATTGCTGTGAGATGTTTATTTTTCTGCATATTTCAGTTTTCAGCCATTAATAATAGCTTGTTTTCAGAGTATTGTGAGCACAGGTATCTTGTTCACCTGCTAGGGTTTGAGTGTTGTTAGGGTTTCTGAAATAATGGCAGGTATCTCCATTATTTCCTGAAATCTAGCAGCATTCTTGCTCTCTTTATTGATGGTTGCTTGAGATGTGCAGGAAATCTTTAGGTGAAGGATATTGGTGGGCGTTTGGGGAAGTTCTAGGCTGAACCAGCCTACTCCCACAGGCTTTTCTTTGCAGAGCCTAGCTGATTTTGACCCTGGGTTAATCATTTAAAGTTTATTTCCTGTTTTTACATGAGAGATTTTCTTTCTGTTCACAGCAAAGTTCAAATTTCTGATATATTGAAAACATTACTGCAATTATTGTCAAATCTGGCTGTCCTAGAGCTGTGAAAATTTTGATTTTAGTCAATTTTTTGAAGGATTTACTGTGAAAATTTTGCATATATCTGCCGGGCTCTTGTTGTCTGCTCTCTAGGGTTATCATTTCGCTGCCTAAATTGTCGGAAGCGGCAGGCTCATAAACAAATCGTCATCTTCCGTTGAGCTGGATTACAAATTCATTTCATTCAGCAGATGCCAGAAGTCCAACCTTGATAATGCATTGAAATATTCCATCGGTCTAGATCATTGCTCCCAGCAATCTGCGTATCAGTTTCTTGAGGTCTGAGGAAAGCAACTCGGTTATCAAGTGTTGGCTGGGGAAGAAGGCTGTGACTCCTTGCTGTAAGACAGAGAAAGAAGACGTTCTGATCGTATACGCAATTGATCGCCGTCACGAGTGTATGCGTGCGTGTTACCAGGTAAGCTTCAACCGTCTCAGGTATTTTCTAAAACCCCCGCCGTCACTATTCCTTATATCGAAATTTCTCTGCGTATTCAGTCTTGGAGCTTTTCTGGTGGGTGTCTGGAAAATTTGCTTGGGTTTCAATACATGCGTTGGTGATCAAATCCCTCAAAACCGAAGTTTTTTGTTGCCTTACGCGACCTCATCTCCCTGCAGCTATCGTACCTCACTGTATCAGCCACGTAAAACTCTCCCGCAGGCTTCTCGACCTCTGCCTTAGATCCATTTGAAGTCACGATTTTATCACCTTCCGCCTTTCGATTTTTTTTTTGTTCACGTGGTTAACCTTTGAGCTTGGATTTTTCGTTCGAACCCGCAGCGTGAACCCAGTTACGGCTTTTCCTCATTGGATTAAACGCACTATCGATTTCCCAGTTTCTTTTCCGAGCCAGGGTCACGATTTCGTTATTTCTGGGCATTTATTTGTTTGTCGACTGCTTGCATTTGCGTTCTGGGGCTTGCATCACGCCATCCCTCTGCTCTAAACGTCAACGAAATCCAATCTTTACTCCCGCGCGTTGATATTGTGACTGCGTCGTTTTGGGTTTGGCCTGCGGCTGTGTTGCATTTAAGTTTTCGTCCCCATTTCTGGATACGTCTGCAATCGTGGTTTGGGGTTTGATCCTGTAGCGTAGGTTAGCTTAGGTTATAGTTTCAATCATTTTTTTTTTAGTTTTGTATTGTTTCATATCAGTTACGTTTTGTTTGTATTTTAAATAGTTTCATTTTATTACCAATAGCTTCATAAATATATATATATATATATATATATATATATATATATAAAATGCATTTCATTGTTTAGATTTTAAAGTTTAATTTGATTTTAGCTTTTTAGATTTTAATTTTTTTTTACTTTTAGTATAGTTTAGATTTGAAATTTTGATTTTCAAATAATAATAAAAATAAAAAAAATTCGAAAAAAGTATAAAAAAAAAAAAAAAAATTGTGTGGGAAATTATTCTGCCAGTTTCAGTGTTTTTATTCATGCTATATCTTTCATGCTGAGATCTAAAATTTCCAAAGTTGGGATATGAAATTGATATCTGGTTAATGACTCTTAATTTCGCTGTTGTTTAAAGCAATTTATTTCTCTTAGTTTGCTGGATATCGTTATTTGAAGAGCTTTGTGGTTTTACTGGATATTTAAAGCATTGTTCTCTTTATTTGATGATAAAGGATTGTTGTCTGTGGTTCATGTTCTTATATCATCTAGCTAGTAATCATTTAAGCACCAATCTCTTAAGGCACTGATCTATCAAATTAATAAAATCATCTTAGTGCATCTCGTCTCCCAGCCCAACTGTTTGGCAGTTGGCCTCCATCACCTCACAGGGTCTACCCCCCTTAGCCGCGGGAGACAGTCTTAAACGGAGGGATCGGGGATCAGAGTGACAGCCCCCGGTCTGAGCGTTGTCGTGTCAATCTGCGCGACAACAGTACCTTTGGCAAAAACTTGGCAAAGATGGCAAGGGATGTGGATCAACTTGGTAAGAAATTCCAATTTCCAATTCGTTTTTCTTTTCAAGTTTAAATTGTTTACAAATTTACAATTCAAATTATCTATAAATACTTGTAATTTGTAAATAAGTAATGAAATGGACTAAGTTACTAATTAATGTCTTTTTCTTTGCAGCACATTGCTGGGAGTCATTTGGTGGCCAGTGTCCTCAATTGCAAAAATTTGCAATTAGAGTCCTCAGCCAAACTTACAGTACTTTAAGTTGTGAGCGCAATTGGTCTGTTTTTGAGTGCATACACACGAAGAAGAGAAACCATTTGGAACAAAAATGGTTAAATGATCTTGTCTTCATGCAATACAACCTTCGACTAAGGAGGAACCAAATGATGAACAAAACACCTAATCTAGATCCCATTGTGTTGGACGATATTGATCCAACATCAGAATGGGTGGAGGAGACTGAAGATCCTGTGTTTGATGCTGATTTTGATATCGACATGGCATTAGTAGGGGATGAAGCAGATTTGGTGGCGGCATCAGAACCAGGATCAGTAGCGGCATCAAGGAAAGGCAAAGAACCAATGGAAGGCACTAGTCATGCAGGTCGACAAACTCTTGCTTCCATTAGGTCCACTACTTTTTTTATTGGTGGCATTGCTACTGAGGTTGCAGATCAGGTTGAGGCATCCTCAGACTCTGAACCAGATGATGTCTATGTAGCTCCTGATGATGATCTTGTGTTTAGTAGTGGTGATGAACTTGATGATTGATCATGTGTACACTGTAGACTTGTAGTAGGCCAATGGCCTCATAGCTTGCAGCATTGTTTTTGGACTTTAGAGGCCATTTAGAGCCTCATTGCTTATGTATTTTGTCGATGATATGTATAGCACTCGATGCCATTTTGATATATTCACCTTTACATGGTATCTAAATGAGAAAAATTTGCATATTTTGTCTCTATTGGCTTGGAATCATGATTTTAAATCTTAAAAATAGTTTTGTTTCATTAAAAATTAATTATTTAATGTATGTTTTTAAAACTGGTTTGTTTAGACTGACCAGTCCCGGTTCGAAACCCGGTTCATTAGGTGGACCGGTCCGGTCATTGGTTCTGGTTTTTAAAACATTGGTGTGTACCTTTGTAAGGTGGTTATCATTGACCTTTGATATTGGGCAAAGACGAATAAGAGTAGTTCAAAAACGTTATTTTGCCGACTCAGATTATTGTCGGAACTTAATCAGAGGATCCATACGTTCTAAAAGAGTCAAGACAGAAAATTATGATATGGAAGAGGATACAACCGCTTTTTATGTAATCCTAGGTCACTTGTGCCCTATATGTTGAATTTTTTAGCTGTGGCTAGTCTTCATAATTAATATCATTGATGTATTCTATAAAGCATGTTCTTCATGCTATATTTGTTGTAAGAAAAAAAGTAAAAAGGCATGTTCTTCATGCTATATTTGTTGTAAGAAAAAATGTAAAAAGGCATGTTCTTCATGTCCTTTGAAAAAGTAGAAAAATAAATTTTGAAGTTGAATTTAATGGCTCTAAAAGAGGTCAAGTCGTCCCTCCTAGTCAAGTTGGCTTAGTCATAGAAAGGCATCCATTCGACCTTCAATTTGAATATATATACGAGGCAATTCAACCTCCTCACCATGCAAGAATCTCGATCTGTCTGAGGAAAGTGAAGGTCTGGTCTGATTCAAGCAAGTGAAGGTTTGAGGCAAGAAAGCGATGGTCTAAGGCAAACAAAGGTCTAAAGCAAGGAAACGAAGATCTGAGGCAAGAAAAGAACCTAATATAAGGCTAAATAAGAAGTCTTCTTTGAGGCAAAGAAGAAGGTGATTTGTGGGTTACAGGACTGAATTTATGGATCAAAATGGAGGCCGAAATTCTGCCCTAACAGAGCAAGCCATATCAAATTTCTTGGGTAGCCATGTGACTTGACTAGGAGGCTGATGGACCAAGTTTGACCTAGCTATATTATTAGTCAATTTGACCTCGTATTTGACTGATGTATCTTTGTTGAACTTGATAATTTCTCTAAGGAAAAGGTTGCTAGGTTTTTCTCCCATGTGCATTTTCCCATGGTAAATTCATGTGTTCTTTGTGTGGCTGTCTCTTCATGATCCTGCTGTCATTATTATGTTGTTGATGTCTTTTGTATAATTTCTTAACAATGGAATAATGTATAAGAATGTGAATAAGATCTATATCATTTGAAGTAACTATCAGTGTAGAAGACCTTATATAAAAATCAACATGCTATTAGAGCCATGGTACAAGAGCGACCTTGAACAATGATCTTAGATCAAAACAAAAAAAGTTAACAATAAGACACTGAAGTTCTGTTGAATCTGAAGTATTCTAGTAGAAACATTTTGAAGGTGGAAAACCTAAATATCCAAATCTCAAATCTAACTTCAAGCCTCAGTATGAGCTTCAGGTATTATTATAGGGGTCGAGAATTTTCAGTGATCCGAGAGTTTAAGAACAATCATTTCAAAAATGCCGAAAAGCCTCAGGGCTAATCCAAGGTAGATTGAGAAGGCCTCAGGAAATGATAGAGGAACATATGGGTTCACAAATGGCCTTAGAAAATTCATAGTAAATAAAAGGGCCAACCTACAATATGTTTTGTGTGTAATCCTTTGGACTTTGACAAATGCTTGATTGAAGTCTTAGTGAAGTTAGTTCGCTGAAATTGCATAAGGCTGAAACTCAAACCCTCAGATCGAAGTTATCTCGGAAATTACAGAGGTAAGAGAGCCTCAGTAAGTTGACAAGGCAGTCTCAAACAATTGTTTCAAAAGGCCTATGTTTCCTCGTTCTTATTGCAATAAGATCGTAGAGCTCAGGTTTAATGGTCTGTTGCAATAGTTCGAAGACTCACAAAGGTAGAATAGACCACTATTGATAATATCGGCGATATTCGGAAATATCGCGATATTTTCGGCAAAACGATATATCGCCGAGAAAATATCGCGATATTTTCTGTTTTGAAAATATCGCGATATTTTCAAAATATCGGCAAATATCGGAAAATATCGGCAAAATATCCCGATATTTTGAAAATATCGGCAAAATATCGACTATATTTAAAAATTTGAAAAAATTATTTTTTATGCTTGCCGATATTTGCCGATATTTTGCTGATATTTTTGCCGATATTGCCGATAAGATATTTTCTGGACCCTAGCCGATATTTTGCCGATACCGATATTTTCAACACTGGAATAGACTATTGCAATGAACATTGTTATTATGGAGCACTCAAAAAATTGATTCTGTCATCAGACCTAGGTTTGGGAAAGATAAGAACCTTCTTAAGGGAGAAAGTCAAGAAGTTTGCAAGCATAAATTACACTGAAATTGTTGTAGCAAAGATCGAAGCATTAGTGGATAAGGCAGACGAACCTTAGGAAGATTGGAAAAACCTCAGAAGCCTAATCTTTGTTGTGTGAGCTTTTGAAAAAAATCAAATTGGGTAAGTCATCTCTAAATTGAAAAAGCCGAGTTGCTTAATGTCTTGAAAAGTCAAACTAGTGGCACTTTGGAGTTCAAAGTATCTCTATCTAAAGATTGTTTCCATGCAATCACATGTGGTGTGTGTGACTTGGAAAGTACAGAGAGACTAGCAAAGCCATTTAGTGCTTGAAATAAGAGGTATGTATCATCGCTCAATTTACCTGCAGTGATCGAAGTCTTTACTTTGGCATCATTATTAGAGATGATCACCAAATAAGCCTTGACATAAAATATGATTGGTTAAAAGAATAGGACAAATATCTTAGTTTGATCTGTTATCACCCTTGAATAATCCATTAAGGGAAATTATGAATTCATAAGAAAATGTTAGGATTGAATTCAATGATCTATATGAGTTCAATAAAGCACTGAATATGCAAGCCTATGATGCTATATACTCAGTGATATGTTGCACAGTTACAAGTATAACTGCATTGAATAAGACATGGTGCAATGTCAGCGTAATAAGGCTTGAAGAAAGTCTTCTCTCAGATTATATATATTGGGTAATTGCATGAACATAAGGAATGAACCATGTGAAATTCTTGTCCTTGTGCCAAGAGTATTTGACAATATGAAGTGATATATATATATATATATATATATATATATATTAAAGTCTTGAATTCCTATGTATTGTTTTATATTTTTGAATATGTTCAGACGCAGGACTCTTGGAAAGATGCATTGCATAAGATAGTTTATGAGCACGTAATTCGGAAACTTATTCTTTACCCGAGGAAAATGTTTACTGTCACTAGCATGATTTTGAAGAAAGAGTATGTTGAATATGAAAAATTGGTTGAGTTCTCTTTTCAAGACCCAAAAGTAAGATGAGTCATTTGCAAGATTTAATAATCCCTTGAAGAAGTCAATGGTCAACTGAAGATATATATCTCACATTTATTGAGATCCTTAATAAGTTTGGTATATCCATGGTTGGTATATATATATAAATATATATATGTGAAAGTCTTGAATTCCTATGTATTTCTTTATATTTTTGAATATGTTCAGAAGCAGACTCCTGGAAAGATGCATTGGATAAGATAGTTTATGAGCACGTAATTTGGAAACTTATTCTTTACTCAAGGAAAAAGTTCATTGTCACTAGCATGCTTTTGAAGAAAGAGTATGTTGAATATGACAAAGAGGTTGAGTTCTCTTTTCAAGACCCAAAAGGAAGATGAATCATTTGCAAAATTCAATAAGCTCGTGAAGAAGTCAATGATCAGCTGAAGATATATATCTCGCATTTATTGAGATACTTTATAAGTTTGATATATCCATGATTGTTTGGAAAGATATGGGAAGGGAAATTGGCACATTACAAAGATTGTTGGTCTCTCAAAAGAATTGTGAAAGGTTAGGGTTTGTAAACCCTAAAGTAATCTTAATGAAGCACTAGGGCTTGAAGATAGAACCCTAGCTAGATGTTTTACATAGAAGGAAGAAAAACCCTAGGTAAGTCTTGAAGAAAAATGATTAAGAGAGGTCTAGGGTTTGTACAAAATCTTAAGTAATGGAGGTTGACATTTCTGCTGAAAGAAGAAACCCTAACCCTAGCATGGAGGGAATGACATCATGTTGATGATGAGGATGAGGACGATAAAGTTGCAAAATGGATGCAAGGAAGCTAAGATCAAGAGGGAGCTAACATTTCCCTATAATCCTCAAAAGATAAGTATTTTATATCTCTTCTTTGATTATTACTAGATCATTGTTTTTATTATTATTTAGTCTCTTGTTTATATATCCTTTTCTTGCTTATAATTGTTTTCCCATGGCCTCCTAGTGAGGATTGCAGGTACATAGTGAAGGATACCAAGGTTTTTGGCAGTGGATGGAAAAATTGGAAGAACAAAGCAAAGCATGTGACAAGAGGACTTTCCCTAAATCATGAGTTGCGTTGAGAGAGATTACGCTAGATGAAATCTAAGCTTAGAGGGAGTTAGTAGATCAACAAGTTTAAAGTATGTGTGCAACAGATGGCAGTATAGACAAGTACAAAGCGATAGTTGAATAGAAGGTTCTCCCAAAAAGAGGGAGAGGATCATGAAAAGGCATTTGCTCCAAGATTGAGAGATACATCTCTATTAGAAATATTATGATTTTTGAAAATTGCAATGCAAAGATCATTTCTCTAAATGAAGTAGTTGAGGAAGAAGAAGTGTACATAGAACCACCCCAAGACTTTGAAGTGCATGAGAAGAAATCTCATGATTGAAGAAGGCTTTGTACAATCACAAGCAGACACATTGAGCTTGGGCTTGGATTGATGGATCAAGATTGATCATATATGATTTGTCTCTGACAAAAGTAGGACTCATGTGATAGAGGGAGTAGTAAGAAATCCTTGTTTTATCTTCAGAGGGAGTTGATCTTTGAATTTGAGATGATGGACTGTCAGATGATATGCTAGAAAGAAACAATGGTAGAGGGAGCAACCTGAATTACAATAGCTGAATATGTTTCAATGTGAGAGGGAGGACCTAGTTAGGGTGACAGGGAAGTAATTGTGGTGATGGACCCAATGAAAGGAAGTTGATCAGTTTTATGAGTGAAGGCATGTTTCTCAATATGGGTTGATCAACATGGTACAGTTGGTCATGGAAAAGATAGTTATGTTTTTAACAATAAAGTACAATTGCAGATTCAGATTCGACAAAGAGTGTTGAAGACAGAATAGTTCATCAAGATATTGATTCGGTTTGGGCTCTGTTATGACTATGAGCATGAAGTAGACATCTATCGCACTCAGTTTTGTAGTGGAAGCTATAATGCAGTTGGATTGACAGGTTGAGATAGAGTATGGCTTCAGATGCTGCTTATAGGATTGTGCAGGTGACAACCATGATGACAGGTCAAAGAACAGTGAGATCTAGTACCAAGATATGGTACAAAAGGAAGTGGTATGGCTTCAATATTACTCTAGAGTATAGCAGATTGATGGCAAAGCCTCTATCCCCAGGTGAAGTCTATATATATACTTCAAGGAAAATCTTGGACTTATTGAGAATACCTCTATCATTAAGAGGGAATGTTGATGAGATAGAATGGTCGACTGAGATTCTCCCTGTGTCAAATATGACTAGAATTAGGAAGATTGGTTCGAAAGAGGACAAACATTTTTCCCGTGTCAAGTATATTGACCAAAATTAGGAAGAATGGTCATAGAGGCCAAAAATTACTCAAATAGAGTTTGGCCTTCCAGCATCAAGTTCATTAGCATCAGGCCCATAATAACTCTGATAGAGTGTGGCCTTCGGGAATTAACCATGTGTCAGGTACCGACTAGAATAATGGTGAACCAAGACTAGTCTGCATATTATGTGACGAATAAAGTTGGAATTTCTAAGTCTAACACATTAGAAACCCTTCATGCACTTTACTGATTTATTCCTACCTACTTTTTAGGTTAATTAACAAGTTATTTACCACGTAAATATTGGAAATAAATACAAGTATATGCTCAACACATTACAGATCATCAACTAAAGGAAATAGAAACAAGCACACAAGTGACACTATTGTTTTTGGACTAATGTCCCCGGAAAAACCCAATGCAGGAAAATCGGTGCAGCTATCTGAGGGTTTGATTATTAGGCAGCTCTTTTCTGAGTACACTAGGTGCCAAACTGGCTAACCCGACAGAGATAAAAATCTGGCAGCAATACCTCTCTTCAGAAACAGGTATTCGAAAAGCCTGCTCCATGAAATCCCTCTCCAGCACAATCTAAAGCTCAGCATCAGCCCTGCTGGCCTCTGTGTCAGCCTGAAACCCTCTGCGTCAACTTACTGAGGCTCTACGCAGCCTCTCTGGCTCTCTGCGTCACTCCTGCAACCTCTGTGTGGATGACGCAGGCCCTTCTGGCTCTGCGCAGTCTCTGCTGCCTCTGTGTGGCTCCCTTTGGCTTTGCGTCTGCCTCTCTCTACTTCTGCACTGGTCTCTTGGCACTGTCCCTACCTCTCTGCCTCGTACTCACTGCCCCTCGCTGCAACTGATCACTAATTCTATCTCTCTTAGCAAACCCCGCTCTAGAGAATAGAATGACTGATCACTCTAGTGTATTCTCCAAGTGACCCTCAAGCCTCCTCTTATACTTTTCTCGTTGACAAATCAACGGTCGAGATTAAGTCCCCTAATCAATGACTAAGATTAGATCTAGCTTGATCCATGTCTTTTGGACCATTCTAACATAGTTTTATATTAATTCACATTAATATTTTAATTTCCCTAAGTTTAGACTTTGGGACTCCATTAAAAATATTAATTATTTTGATATCTCCCAAACTATTTAGAATATGCCCAAACCCTTTCTGGGTATTGGATATCTCATGTGCCCTAATCTCTCCACCAAATTTTGTGGCTAGATCACATCCGATGCTACCCTAAATCAACACTCCCTCTTAGCGAGGACTGTGGTCTAGCAATACTCCTCACTGAGTATTACCCTAATCATCCGGCATCGGTCCCTGTGCTGATACTAGGCCTGCTGCCCAACATCCTCTACACTGCAAAATCCTGTACTGCTTCCCATAGCTCTGCCACTGCCACTGATGCATCTGTACGACAACTCCCTCTGCATCCGTGTTGTTGCCCATGGCCCTGCCACTGACACTGTTGCGTTTGCACTGCATCTCCTCTCATCATGCTGCATCGTGCTGCCCATAGCACTACCACCGCTAACTGTTGCACTACAACTCAGTTACTGAGAAGTAAGTAACTGATCTCCCAACTTTGACCTCTCTGTCAGGTTAGAGTACACCTGATGCTGAAGCTCCCTAGTGCTCCCTCTTTGACCTCTACGTTGCTGCAACAACTCCCCGCATCTCACACCATTGCATACCTCTCTGTGCCATCCTATAGTGGTGCAACACTCTCGTGCCTCTCGCACTGTTGTAGCTTGCTAGCCTCGCGCTGTCTTGGGAATTCTGCACTGTTGCTCTCTCTGTCGCTTCATCTGCATCCGTCTCTACCCACATCTGCCAGTCCTACTACTCCTCTTCGGGGCTCCCGTAGCAAGGTCTAATCCAAGAGGCTAGGTACCTCGACGATCCTGCCCCTCATCACCTGTAGTCCGTCTGACAGCTCGATGTCTCCTCACTTCTTCTGAAGTGGCACATGAGCACTCAGGGCACACACAATAGAAAGGATCCTGGCCTTCCAGATGACAAAGTTGGATGACTCATCCAACCTTTCATGATCCCTCAGCCCATTCATGGCCATCTCTCTGCTCTTCTTGTTGACTCCTCTGAGTCTCTCTACTTCCCGCCTAGAAGTTCGACTCATGCTGAGTCTACTTCCGTCTGGAAGTTATCTGTTCGACTTCTGCTTAGTCTACTTCCCGTCTGGAAGTTCTCTATTCGACTCCTACTGAGTCTCTCTACTTCCTACCTGGAAGTTCTCGGTTCGACTCCTGCTGAGTCTCTCCACTTCTCGTTTGGAAGTTCTCGGTTCGACTCCTGCTGAGTCTCTCTACTTCCCGTCTGGAAGTTCTCTTCTGGACTCCCTCTGAGTCCCGATTTCCCACTTGGAAATCCTTCTGCCAACGTCAAGTTTCCCCTCTCTGATCATTTGTGCAACAGCAACACTGATCCGGATTCCTTGGCTAGAAATCTGCCTCGGCAGCAACTCCCTCTACCTTGGCCTTGCCCTGTTAGGTACTGTTTTGACTACAGTACCCCACCAGCTCCACTCTGCAACTTACCCACAACCTCCTAAACCCCAGCAACATGAAGGTGAGAGCTTCTAGGCTCTGCGCAATCCCGGCACCGGCAAACTAGCTCCCTTAGCCAATTGCGTCAGCCCTCCGGGCCTCTGCGTGGCTCTGCGTCAGCCTGCCTTTGCCTCATTCAGCCTCTGCGCAACCTCTTCTTGGCTCAAACTTGATGATGCAGGCACTGCGTCACCCCTTCCTTGTTGCTTTGCTACTAGGAACAGCTTCTGTCACTCAGGACAACTGTTTTCTGCTGTTGCTTCTCTGCTCTGCTGATGTCCTCATTTCTCCTGTGATCTGCAACCACGCTCTGATACCATTTTGGAATTTCTAAGTCTGACACGTTAGAAACCCTTCATGCACTTTACTCATTTATTCCTACCTACTTGTTATGTTAATTAACAAGTTATTTACCATGTAAATACTGGAAATAAATACAAGTACATGCTCAACACATTACAGATCATCAACTGAAGGAAATAGAAACAAGCACACAAGTGACACCATTTTTTTTGGACTAATTTCCCCGGAAAAACCCAATGTGGGAAAACCGGTGTAGCTAGCTGAGGGTTTTATTATTAAGCAGCTCTTTTCTGAGTACACTGGGTGCCAAATTGGCTAACCCGACAGAGATAAAAATCTGGGAGCAATACCTCTCCTCGGAAACAGGTATTCAAAAAGCCTGCTCCACGAAATCCCACTCCAGCATAATCTGAAGCTTAGCATCAGCCCTGTTGGCCTTTGCGTCAGCTTGAAACCCTTTGCGTCAGCCTACTGAGGCTCTGCGCAGCCTCTCTGGTTCTCTACGTCACTCCTGCAACCTCTGTGTGGATGACGCAGGCCCTTTGGCTCTGCACAGTCTCTGCTGCCTCTGTGTAGCTCCCTCTGACTCTGCGTCTACCTCTCTCTGCTTCTGTGCTGGTCCCTTGGCACTATCCCTGCCTCTCTGCCTCGTACTCACTGCCCCTTGCTGCAACTGATCACTAATTCTATCTCTCTTAGCAAACCCCGCTCTAGAGAATAAAATGACTGGTCACTCTGGTGTAT
This sequence comes from Pinus tabuliformis, assembly GCA_031772625.1. Taxonomy (NCBI): domain Eukaryota; kingdom Viridiplantae; phylum Streptophyta; class Pinopsida; order Pinales; family Pinaceae; genus Pinus; species Pinus tabuliformis. The sequence continues at coordinate 720,087,237 of CM062815.1, forward strand.
TCTCCAAGTGACCCTCAAGCCTCATCTTATACTTTTCTCATTGACAAATCAATAGTCGAGATTAAGTCCCTAATCGACGGCTAAGATTAGATATAGCTTGATCCATGTCTTTTGGACCATTCTAACACATTTTTATATTAATTCACATTGATATTTTAATTTCCCTATGTTTAGACTTAGGGACTCCATTAAAAATATTAATTATTTTAATATCTCCCAAATTGTTTAGAATATGCCCAAACCCTTTCTAGGTATTGGAGATCTCATGTGCTCTAACCTCTCCACCAAATTTGGTGGCTAGATCACATCTGATGCTACCCCAAATCAACATATATACTTCAAGGACAATCTTGGACTTATTAAGAATACCTCTATCATTAAGAGGGAGTGTTGATGAGATAGAATGTTCGACTGACATTCTTCCTGTGTCAAATATGACTAGAATTAGGAAGATTGGTTCGAAAGAGGACAAACATTTTTCCTGTGTCAAAGTATTTTGACCAACATTAGGAAGAATTGTTATAGAGGCCCAAAATTACTCAAATAGTGTTTGGCCTTCCAGCATTAAGTTCATTAGCATCAGGCCCATAATAACTCTGATAGAGTGTGGCCTTCGGGGATTAACCATGTGTCAGGTACCGACCAGAATAATGGTGAACCAAGACTAGTCTGCATATTATGTGACAAATAAATCAAAGTTATGGTGACTAGTTGATGCTAATGATGTGCCATGTGTCAGAGGCGCTGATCAAAATTATGGATGATCTACCATGTGTCAAGAGTATCAACCTTAATTATGGTGAGAATGCACCATGTGTTAGAGGTACCGACCAAAATTATGGTAGTTTGTTGATGTTGTTGATTTACCATGTGTCTAAACTTTAAAGTATTGATGCAAATTATGGTGGAGATATACCATAGGCCTGAAGTATTGACCCGATTATGGTAATTGTTTGATGCTATTGGTTTACCATGTGTCACTGTTGTGACCCAATTATGGTGATGATGTGTTATAACCTTTTCTAAGAGAAATCTATCAACATGAGAACATTCAGATACTCATTATGAACACCTCCCTAGCTAACAGGGAATGTTGAATTTGGTAGCCATGGTCAGTCTTCATAATTAATATCATTGATGTTTTCTGTAAAGAATGTTCTTCATGCTATCTTTGTCAAAATAAAAATGTAAAAATTAATGTTCTTATGTCCTTTGGAAAAGAACATTTAAATTTTTAAAAGTTGAATTTAGTGGCTCCTGTGAGTTTGGGGGTAGCAACAAACAAGTGTTCTAGTCTTTATGGTGTCTAAGAGGCTAAGGGACATGAGATATCGAAAACCCTAAAAAGGTTTCGTGAGAAAAGCCTTAGAAACCCCTCAATTAGATTAATTAGTCAATAATTAAATATTTCCTAAGTCTAACTTAAGAAAACTGACTAATTAAATCAAATTAATTGAGGAAGGTCGATTTTTCTTTAGGGAGTTCTGGAAAATTTAATTGACAGAGTAAAGATGTTCGTAGCCATCGATTGAGATGTGATCATGGCCTTTGAGAATCCAACAAGAGATTATAAGAGTAGGTCGAAGTGTCTGGAGAAGAGACACACAGTTAATCACAAAGGAATTCGACTTACCTAGTTGTAGTGATAGGTGTTCTGGTCTCTATGGTGTCTAAGAGGCTAAGGAACATGAGATATCCAAAAGCCAGAACATGTTTCGCGAGATGAGACTTAGAAACACCTTAATTAAATTAATTTTCCATAATTAAAATATTTCCCAAGTTTAACTTTAGAAAAGTGGTAAAATAAAGTGAATTAATTAAGGTAGATTGATTTTTCTCTAGAGGCTTCTATTGATGAAGTCAAATTGATCTTAGCCATCGGTCAAAAGCTAATCATGGTCATTGAGACTCTAGCGAGAGATTATAAGAGCAAGTTGAAGGGCTTGGAGATAGACATAGTTTTATTAGTTATGACTTGCGCAGTTCTACTACCAGTTGCAAGTATTTAGCAAGGGCGACGTTGAAGCTAGGGAAGCATCAGAGCAAGGGTTGCAACATATATTTGGGAGCAGAGATTCTGGAGGAATATTTCCTCAGTATTTCCAGTGTCCAAGAGACAGGAAAGATGGAGGTTGAGTTATCTGTAGAGGAGGTCGTACAAAACAGTGTGAAAAGGCAATTAACCTATTGCGAGTTTCCGGAAGAGACTCGTTTCAATTTCCAGTTGTCGGATCAAGGTCCCGGAGGTAGAGTGAGTCGGTTTTAGAAGTAGAGGTATGCTAGATGTCTCACCTGGAGGCAGTTTCGGGGTTGTACAAATTTATCTGTGTAGGCAGTGCACATTTTTGAATTGCAGAGCAAGCAACAAAAGGAAGTATGAGTTTGCGAAAGAGGGATAGATCATCTGCAAAGGGAGACAAGGAATGTCTTCTAGATATTTTTCCAATAGATTGTCAGAAGTTTGCTAGTCAGGAAGCCAGTTGTAATATTTCTTTCAAATTATTGCATAATAATAAAACCCTCATCTGCTACATGGTTTTCCCTTTGAGCTTTTTCCAATGACAATTGTCCAAAAAAAACGGTGTCAATTTTTGTGCGTGCAGAACTATTTCTCATATCGGTATTTTATATTTCCACAATGCTTTTAATGTGAATAATTCAATTGTGAATTTATCGTTATTTTCCAAAAAATAATTCAGAAGACAAATAAACCGCTAACAGTTAGAAGATAAATCTCCAATGATTACATTCAAGGAATTTTCACATGGTATCAAAGCAGAAGATTGGATTAGAGAGGATCTAGGTGAAAGGATATGAGATTTGTGCAGATTTAGAGGGAGATCTGAACACAAATCCCAGATTTGCATAGGCCAGCAAGGTAGTGCAAATTACAGGGAGGTAGAAACTCGAATTCCAGTCCAGGTTGGAGGAAAACTTTGAATTGCCTCAGGAGCAGTAGCAACAAGAAGTAAGATTGCCAGAAAGTAGTTTCGATGAGTAGATGAGAGAATTCGCAGAGCAGATCTAGTGCAGTGATTTTGCAGCAGCAAATCAACGCAGGGTAGGAAGAGAAAAGGACACGAAGAATTATACCCAATACTTCTCCAATGTATTCGAGTTTCTCAGATTTTCCAGTATGGTTGCAAAGAGATTCAACATTCAAGATGCTATGGATTTTTCTTGCAGATTGGAATATGAATTCACTCAGATAACTTACCTCTCTAGCGCGACGTCACAGGGTGTCTGGTATATAGATAGTGGAGCATTTGCGCATATGACAAGAGTTAGAGACGACTTCTCCAGCTATAGGGAGGAGCAGATGGACTTCCAGATTTAGATGGGAAACAAATCTAAATGTATTCCAGTTAGGAGAGGTACCATCGAGATTCAGAGCGAGTCATGAGCAAGCACCAGTGCTATAGAGGTGTTGCTTGTGCCAGGGTTAGGCATGAACCTAAATTCAGTCTTAGAACTACAGGACAAGGGTTATGATGTCCACTTTGTAGGGAAGAAGGTGTTCATCAAACATTGAAACTAGACGAAGGTGAAGCAAATTAGGGTTCAAATCAATAATTTATATAAGTTGCAGCTTGATTCTCCAAAGGCACTAGTCAGCAACACCAGTAGAAATGGGAGACCTAAATGAATTGTGGCATTGGAGAATGGGTCATCTACACCATGGAGCACTGAGGATGCTCAAGGAGACAGTGACAAGTGTTCCAAAACTGAGCGCGGAACACGATGATGTGTGCAGGGGGTGCGTACTTGGGAAATACGGTAGGGCAATGTTCCCAAGAAGTGGCAGTAGCTTAGATGGTGTGTTACAACTTATACATCCAGACATTTGCGGCCCAATGTCCACCAGATATAGCGGAGGGTACGAGTACTTCATTACCTTCATAGATGACTATTCTAGGATGACCTGGATCTATTTTTTGAAGACCAAAGATGAGGTCTTCATTCATTTCCAAGAGTTTAAGGCTCTAGTGGAGAATGCGATAGGGAAGAAGATCAAGGTACTTCGCACGGGTAACAAAGGGGAGTACACAGATAATGATGTCATAGGTTTCTGTGCAAAGGAGGGCATCGAGAAGGAGTGGATAGCTCCATACAATCTACAACAAAATGGTAGCGGAGTGGAAAAACAGGTCTATAGTTGGGGCAACAAAAGTTGTGCTATATGATCAGGATATGCCCAAGTTTCTATGGGCAGAGGCATGTATCACAACAATGTATATACAGAACAGGGTTCCTCATAGGGCATTGGGGAACATAACACTATTGGAAGTTTTCTCAGGGAAGAAACCGAATGTCAGCCACTTCAAAATCCTTGGCAAGATAGCTTACTGTCATGTACCAAATGAAAAACGCATAAGCTAGATCAGACCAGTGTCATAGGGTTCAGCGGACCTAATCTTTGAGGTTCAGAATTAGGCGAACTTCAAAAAATTGATTCTAGTTCGTTTAAGTTCATTTAGGTTCGACTTGTCTTCTTTTGTCTCTGCGCTCTGGTAATAGTGAATGTCATTTACCTTTGCGTTCATGTTTGATAACAATAGATTTCAGATAGACGAGTGTAAGGATCAGGAAAATGACCTCCATTTCTTGCGATGACGACCACATCGCCAATTGAGCACATTTCATTTCATTTGGGCAAACCGCGATGGCACATTTCATTGTGTCTGGGAAAATTGTGATGATTACCCACATCTAATACTTCAACGTAAGATTTGATATGACATGTGGCTTTGAAAATTCACGAACAACCGAAATATATGGGTCTTAAACTCCTGATTTGGTAGACTATCAAGCGTAGAAAGGTGAAAATGGCGCATTACAAGTTTAACATGATACACACAAAGTGTAATTCGAACATAATATTATCATTAACACCTTATAAAGTTAACCTATTTTAAATAATAAAATTACTATTTGTAAATACAAATTAACACATTTTGAGTTATGTATAATTAGACTAATTACTTTTAATATATTATTTTAAACTATATATAATAATGTTATTACAAATTTTATTAATTTTATAAATTAATATAACTTAATATAACATGTGCTAATAGAATTCTATAAATTTATCAATATAAAACATAATTATATATATATATATATAGATATATATATACATATATACATATATTCAATTTTTTTTTATATTATTTGAAAACGAACTTCATGGAAAACCTCATATGAATTCTAATTCGAACTCGAACCATGTGACATTGGATCAGACTACAACGAAGGGGTTCTTCGTGGGGTATAGCAAAACCCCAAAGGCATACATAATCTACATTCTTAGCAATAGGAATATTATTGTGAGATGGCGTGTGAATTTCATGGAGGAGAGAGCCTTTAGGAGATCTTGCGAGATGTCGACAAGTGATCAAAGTGAGTCAACAGAAGCTCCATTAGTCCCACAACAGGGAAAGTTGCAAGATTCTAATATAGTTACTAGTACAAGCACTAGCTTAGGTGTAGGGAATCCAACGAGTTCGCAGTAGATGGAGCAGTGGGGGCAAGATGAAGAGTTGGTCGAACCACCCACCACTAGCGGTCGAACCAATAGCGAAGTTCGTCAGATGTTGAAGGATGCACATGAGTTTATGGGGGCTCCTAGGACAGGCAAGAGAGAAAACAAACAACCAGACAAGTACTAAGCATTGGTGGCATAGGTTGTTGAACCTTCTATTTATCAGGAGGCTGCATAGGATCAGGTGTGGCAAAATGCAATGGTGGAGTATAGCTCCATCATGACAAACGATGTATGGGAGGCATTGCCTAGGCCTGTGGATAGGTCAGTTGTGGGCTCTCGGTGGATCTATAAGATCAATTACGATGCAAATGACGTGGAGAAGTACAAGGATAGGTTCATGGCCAAGGGGTATGCGTAGAAAGAAGGTATAGACTATGAGGAGACCTTCGCTCCAATAGCCAGATATACTTCCATCCGGTTAGTAATATTTCTAGCAGCACAGATGGGATGGAAGATTCACTAGATGGACGTCAAGAAAACTTTCTTGAACGGAGTGATAGAGGAGGTATACATTGAACAACCAAAAGGCTTTGAGAAAAATGAGATAGGCACACATGTGTGCAGACTGAAGAGAGCACTATACGGGCTCCTAGAGCATGGTATGGTCAGATTGGCAGCTACTTGTAGAAAATGGGATTCATGAAGAGTGATGCGGATCCCAACCTTTATTTTTTGATGGTAGAGGGTGAGCCACTCATCTTAGTATTGTATGTGGATGATCTCTTTCTGACAGGTTCATCAAGGCACATAGAAGATTGCAAGAGGAAATTGACAACTAAGTTTGATATGAAGGACTTGTTAGTTTTTGTAGCATCGGATGTGTTATAGCCACGAAATTTGGTGGAGAGGCTAGAATACACGAGATCCCCAAAACCCAGAAATTGTTTTTTGAAATTCCACTTAGAGATGACTTAATTAGATTATTAACCAATTTTTTAATGTTTCCTAAGTCTAAATTTAGGAAAATTGGTTAATTAATTAGAATTAATTAAGTCAAGGTGATAATTCTCTAGAAACTCACACGGATCGATCCAAAAATTATCTGAGCCATCAATTAAGATTTAATTTTGGTCGTTGAAGTCCCAACAAGAAGATATAAGAAGGGATCGATGTGGTGATGGAGAATACACCAAAGTCCCTTGGAGAATTCGATTTTCCAGAGTAGCAACAGTCAGTTGTCGGAGAGATCAAAGCAGAGACAGTGAGGGGCAGGGAAAGTGAGGTTGGAGGAATATTTCTAGATCCAGTGAGTGCATTTGCAGAGAGGTAGAAGAGCCACAGTGAGGCTGACATAGAGACTGTGCAGTGGTGTCTAAAGGCAGTTCGATTTGTAGATTCAGGAAGTCATTTCAATGCTCTGGCGGCAGAAGAATTTTGCAGAGGTCGGGAAAATCATTTCCAGATTCAATAGAAAAGATAAGAAGTAGCTCTGATTGAGATCTAGGCCATACGAATTAGAGCCTACACAGAGCCCACGCCGAGGGTGACGCAAGGCAAATCGTAGAGGGTTTCAGAGGCTGGTGTTCAGAGATAAATTTTCCTGTGGGGTGAGGAAAAATCCTCACTAGATTTTTGCCAGTATTTTTCTCTGTAGGATTTCCAGATTCGGCATCCAAATTATTGTACTTAGATTTCATTGTTGCATAATAATGAAACCCTCACTATTGCACCGGTTTTCCCAAGTTGGTTTTTTCCGAGGAAAATTGTCCAAAAATAATGGTGTCATTTTTATTGTGTGCTAGTGTTTTCTCAGTTTCTAGCACTACTATTTTCTGCAGTGTTTTATTTGTGAAGGTTGCAGTGTGATTTATTCAGTATTTTTCGTAGAAAATAAATTGTTAAAATTAATTAACAATTAGAGGAATAATTTCGAGTTGCTGCAATAGGATTGCAGTTTTGGAATTTTCATAGGACTTGGCACTGATGCACTACTTCCTAGGCCTAGAGGTATGGCAGAGGGATGGGGAGATATTCCTTGGTCAAGGGAGATATACTACAAAGGTCCTGAAAAGGTTTAAGATGCAGGATTGTAAGTCTATGTCCACCACTATGATTACTAACTAGAGAAGGATAGATGCATCAGAGGACGGGGACGTTGCCCCAACCTTGTATAGACAACTCATCGGTTTACTCATGTATCTGGTCAACACCAGGCCAAACATATGTTTTATAGTCAATAGTCTTAGTCAATTTATGGTGGGACCTAAGAGAGTGCACCCGACAACGGCGAGGCATATACTTAGGTACTTGCACGACAAATTTGAGTATGGGTTGAGGTATACTTGAGGTGATGGTGTTAGGTTATGTGGTTATACGGATGCAGACTGGGCAGACAATGTTACTTTAACATTGGATCAGAGGTTATATCTTGGTGCAACAAGAATGGCACTGAGCTCTGCAAAGGCAAAGTACATGGTAGCTAGCATGGACCCATGTATAACTATTTGGATTTAGAAGCTACTAGTGAGTTTGTTCGATCAGAGCATGTAGGTGACTAGTGTCTACTATGATAATCAGAGTTGCATCAAGCTCTCTAAGAATCCAATATTTCATGACTGTTCGAAATATATAGACATATGACACCACTTCATCAGAGGTTGTGTACAACGTGGATCAGCTTGATTACAACATGTTCCCACAGACCAACATGTAGCTGATATACTCACGAAGGCCCTAGGGAGGGAAAAGTTCATCTATTTCAGAGAACAGATGGGTATAGCGGAGAACACATTCCTCGCTAAGAGGGAGTGTTAGTTTATGGTAGCAATGAACAAGTGTTCTAGGCTCTATGGTATCTAAGAGGCTAAGGAACACAAGATCTCCAAAACCAAAAAATGTTTCGCGAGATAAGACATAGAAACACCTTAATTAAATTAATTTGCCATAATTAAAATATTTCCTAAGACTAACCTAGGAAAAGTGGCAAATTAAATTAAATTAATTAAGGTAGATCGATTTTTCTCTAGAGGCTTCTATTGATGAAGTCAAATTGATATTAGCCACCGGTTAAGAGCTAATCATGGTCATTCAATTTAGCCACCGGTTAAGAGCTAATCATGGTCATTGAGACTCCAACACAAGATTATAACAACAAGTTAAAGGGCTTGGAGATAGACATAATTTTATTAATTATGAGTTGAGCAGTTGGACTACCCAGTTACAGGTATTCAACAAGGGTGCAGTTGAAGCTAGGGAGGATGAATTATTTGTAGAAGAGGTTGTACATAACAGTGCGAATAACCAATTAACCTAGCACGAGTTGCCGAAAGAGACTCATTTCAGTTGCTAGTTGTTGGATCAGGTTCTTGGAGGCAAAGGGAGGCTAGATGTCTCACCTTGAGGCAATTATGAGGATGTACATATTTATTTGCGCTAGCAACACATTTCTGGACTGTAGAGCAAACAACAGAAAGGAGTGTGAGTTTTCCAAAGAGGACCAGATCAACTGTAGAGAGATAAGAAGTGTCTTCCAAATATTATGCCAGTAGATTGTCAGAGGTTTGTCAGTTAGGCAACCAGTTTTAATATTCCTCTCAAATTGTTGCATAATAATAAAACCCTCATCTGTTGCACTGGTTTTCCCTTCGAGGTTTTTCCAAGGAAAATTGTCCAAAGACAACGGTGTCAATTTTTTTGTGTGTGTGCAACTATTTCTTAGTTCCGTATTTTATATTTCCACAGTGTTTTTATTGTGAAGAATGCAATTGCAAATTTATCATTATTTGCCGAATAATAATTTAGAAGACAAATATTTTGCTAACAATTAGAAGATAAATCTGTAGTAAAGAATTTTCACAACTCCAAAAGAGGCCAAGTCGGTCCTCCTAGTCAAGTCAACTTATTAGAGAAAGGAACCCATTCAACCTTCAATATGACTGTATATACAAGGCAATTTGACCTCTTCATCAAGCAAGAATCTCAATCTATCTGAGGAAAGCAAGCGATGGTCTAGAGCAGGGAAACAAAGATCTGAGGCAAACAAAGAACCTAATCTAAGGCTAAATAAGAAGTCTTTTCTAAGGCAAAGAAGAAGGTGATATGAGGGTTGTAGGACCGATTTTATGGATCAAAATGGACATCGGAATTATTCCCTAATAGAGCAAGCTAGATTGAATTTCTTGGGTAGCCATATGACTTGACTAGGAGGCCTGATGGACCAGGTTTGACCTCGCTATATTGTTGGATTGTTTGACCTTGTATTTGACTGATGTATCTCTGTTGAACTTGATGATTTCTCTAAGAAAAAGGTTTTTGGGTTTTCCCCCATGTGGGTTTTCTCAGGGTAAATTCATGTGTTCTTTGTGTGGTTCTCTTCATGATCCTACTATCATTATTATGTTGTTGATGTCTTCTGTCTAATTGCTTAATGATGGAATAATGGATAAGAATGTGAATAAAGATCTAAATCATTTGAAGTAATTATCAATATAGAAGAGCCTACATAAAAATCAACTCGAGATAGGTCTTTGGAGGGCATGCTTTTCCTTGTCTTATGTTAGTTTTAGCCTTGTTCTTAAGTTGAGTGTCTTTCTTTCACCTCCTAGCCTTAAGCCTAAGCTACTAGGAAATGGAGACAGATACAGATCCGGATATGAATCCACGATATTTTTGAAAAGCTAGAATCTGGATAACCATATATATATATATTAATTTTAAAAAACATATTCAAAGTTAAAAGTGAAAACCATTCATGAATCACAACATTAGAACTGAAATCATTACATATTTCATAAATCTAAAGATTGAAATCATGATGCATCATGCTTTATATAAAAGGATAATTATAAATACAAAATTGTATCTTCTCAATGATTATTCTAGTCAATGATTCTAAAAAATGGGTCTACATGTTTATCAATTGAATACTTCAACTCTACATCATGATCAACTTATCATATTCTTTGAAATTTTCCTTAAAATATAAAAATTCCCATCTAGTTGCAGTGGTAAATGAATATTGTACACTGTTTGAGTTCTAAGAGGAGTCTTCACCTAGAGTTGGATGGGATTGATCTAATTAAATTATTATTGACAAATCTATTTTCTATACACTATATATGATTATCTATGTATTGTCTCAAAATTTTCCTATTAGCAATATAAAAAATTGAAAATTAGAATTCTGATGTGTTAGACCCTTTCGCTAGCATTATCATGAGCTATACAACCTATAGGTAATCAATAAGTTATACAGCTATACAGTCTACAGATTACAACTAAGTAATCTAACTCAAAATCCAAATAGATTATTTTCTTTATAGGGTTTTAAACAAGTGGCAAATATCATTAAAAAAATAAAAAATAAACCAAAAAATCTAATGTTATTTGTTTGGGATCTGTCATTAGAGGGCTAGTTGGTTCAGGATCTATTTTAGTAGCATGAGACCTATTTCTGGGTTTGAAGGATCCGTTTATGTGGCAGATCCTATGCGGGTTTGGGTAAATCTGCATCGGTGTTTATATCGGAAAAATGGAAACGTGGTTCTAACATCAAGACCCCCTGGATCAGGTAACACAGTTTTAAACTTAGAATATCCATTAGGTGACCTACCTAGGGAAGGCCCCCTTGTGTTGAAAATCCACTAAAGTGCAGGAGGCAATGGCTGTGGTGACAATGGGCCACTTCTCGTAGTGTTGTCACTTTGTCTATTTCTTGTCTTGCAAGTTCCCCTTACAAGACCAGCTAGATTTCGAGGCAACAAAACCATTGGGCTAGCATGTGGTGGTCATCTCTAGAAAACATTGAAATATCTTCTTCATATGCTTTGCACATGGAACAATCCGGCTAGCATGTGGTGGTCATCTTCAAAACACACTGAACAATCTCCCTCGTCTGCTTTACATATAGTAAAGTCTTCGTGGAATATTTGGTTTGAACTAACTGCTTTACATATAGTAAAGTCTTCATGGAATATTTGGTTTGAACTGTGATGAGTTCAAATATTGTTTTGGTTTTAGAAAGTAAAAAATGAGTTTGGGCATTCTTTGGTTTTCTCTATCCTCTCTTATCGTCCTCCCTTTCAATATGAAGAATCTGCAGTATTGTTAGTTTTAACCTTTGTTTTTCTTTTTTCATGATTGTGTTCTTACTTGATGCTGATTGAGTGTAACGAGTTACTTAGCATATGCAATACCCATTATTCACACAGGTACCCATCGCTATTGGAGGCCCAGGAATTATGGAAGGAGTTAGATTTCGTAAAGATTTGCCCCATGCGGGACTTGCAAATGTTGCGGCCACTATGATGAACCTTCTGGGATTTGAGGCGCCAACTGATTATGAGCCAACATTGATTGAAATTGTTGACAGTTGATTTTTTTTTTCCTTTTTCTTTTTTTTTCTCTTTATGAATTGTGAACAGCAATACACGAAACCATGAATAATTCATAATCCATATGCCTGATATTCTGAAAGATCTGACATTTTGTTTCATCTAAATTTTATGTAAATAGACTTCCATCTCTAGGTCTTCTTGGCAGCAGAGTGTTTTTACCTTTCAAGTTCCGTTCATGGTGCACATTCATGTTGGGTTGAATAGAAGTATGTTCTTATTAATTTTGTGTTTGTCATACAATAGGCTACTTTGTTCATCATCATGCATTATTAGAAGAGTTTATCGATTTGTTTTCTGATGTTGTGAGCATGAATCACGAATCATTGTTCATTGATAAATTTAAGCTCGAAATTTATATCTTACTGTGTTCACAATTTAGTTGAAGGGATTGCCTTTTTTAGATTTTAATTCTATAGCATGTCCAATGACAGCTGTGTAATTGGCATGTAGACATCAGCCATATTTATTTTGACAGAAGGAAGAGATTTAGTAGTTGACTAGCGGGCGTTATAATATTACTATTTATGATTCCAAAGTGAAGGGCACAAATTGTAAAAATAATCTCATGAATTAAACCACACCGCCTATTATTTCACTAATCAACACATTGATTGATTTTATCAATCACTGTTGTTAACGTGCATCTATTTTTTTACAAGGAACTACATGATTGACATTGAATGCTTCCACAGTTCTAGGCTTTTCACTGACATTGATTGATTTTATCAATCACTGTTGTTAACGTGCATCTATTTTTTTACAAGGAACTACATGATTGACATTGAATGCTTCCACAGTTCTAGGCTTTTCACTGTCTGTTTTTAACTAGCACGTATTGTTTCAAGTGCAAGGCGCTATATGAGTGACATTGATTGACATTCAATGTCTCCACAGTTTTAGCTTGGCAGAGTGTACATGATATGTGTATATTTGCGGTGATTAGTTGAAGGCACATATTAACATGTATCTGGTCGTCTTACATTCTGTTTCAGTAGACCTTATTTCTGTTTCTCTCTCACGCACATAAAAACTAATAAGCGTAATCCATACTTACAATTAAATGAGTATTGAAAACGACATGGAAATATTCCAAAATAACATGGCCATCACAACAATTATCCTTTCAAAGTCACCATGTGAGTTTTATACAGGTTTTATACCTGTGTAAATACTCATTCTGATATTGCAGAAGCATGTACTAATTTGACCAGAGATTACTGGTATTTGCTGTTCAAATTTTAGTGGCTTTACATGATGAAGTGAGTAGAACTTCGGTTATCTATACGATGACAAAACGAAACTGTGTTTTTAAACCCTTCCTCAAACTCATAGATAGCCATTCCAATTATTTGTGACTTCATTTGCAACGTGAATTTCATATATTGATATGATTGGGGTATCTCTTACGAGAAAAAACTATTTTCACACGGGACATATTATAAATTTTATGATGTTTGAAATTACATTTTTATGAAATAATATTTTGCTAGAATCCATAACCTACTTCACATTGATGATGTAATGACTGACATTGTTGAAAAAATATGTTCAGAATGGCACAAATCATAGAAACGCATTGCGCAAAAAGATGTTCAGAATGGGACAAAATGTTAAAAATATATTGTGCTTTTGTCGCTGCAAACGGATGAAGACCATATCAGTGCCACTAGTCATTTGTGCAAAGGCGATGTTGGTCATCTCTTACATAAGGACGTGTCTCATATTTGTTTCCGATGTTTTGATCCGTCACTCTTGGGATTAAAAGAGATTAATGGTTGATTATATGATGGAAATTTAACAAATTATCTAAACATAATGAACAAAAATTGCAATAACTTGACTATTGATCTCAATATTTTTATTTTTAAATCTGAAATGTATTAATATTAAATATATGATTTTTATTTAATAAAATAATAAAAATAATTTTAAATTTTTTTTGTAATTGATTATGAATTTTATTGGGTGAATGCATGAAGATGGGTTACATTTTTTGGCCAAATGTAACTATGATATTTCAAAATTTCACTTTTTATCAAATTGAAACTTTCAAAATTCATATAAGTATTGTGAATTTTGGTTAGTAGTAAAAAGACAATTTGTGGAAATTTCACATTTTTATCCAATTGAAACCCTCAAAATTTATACAAGTATCGTCAATTTTGATTATGAGTAAAAAGACAATTTGTGGAGGATTATATTGTCTTAATAATATTTTTTGCAAAAAAAATTGTGTCATATAATTTTTCAGTTTTCCATTAAATGAAATGTTTTTTTTGCAAATTTTAGCACATTTTAAGAGGTACCAAGTTTATTTTTTTATGCAATTTTTTTTTTATTATTTTTCCAAATTGGCCCATTAAATATTTCAATTGCATTTTGCAAACACGTGTTAGTTTTTTTTCAACTATTTAAATAAATTGAAAAACCAAGAGTGCTCTTTTTGAAAATTTTCCATGGTATATATTTTATGTGGTTAAGTTTTTATTCAACTTCTTTGAAACCATCTAGAAAAATTTCAAACATTATGTTTTAAATAAACTAGATGAAAAATATCATATGAATTTGAAAATGTCAAACTCATATGCAATTGTATCCAACATGATCAACTTTGCCACTTAAGAACAAATTTTGCCTTAAGTCCGCTAAGTACAAAATGTTGTAGAGAAATCTGCATAAAGGGTTGCTAAAATTATGGTTTTTATGACATCATAAGCTTGACCAAACATTCAAGTTATAAATTCAAATAGCTCGATCAAGGGTTTATGAAACCCTTGACCCATTTACTGGTTAACAAGAGCTCAATCGAGCTATTGTAAAAATAAAGTTTTCCAAATTTCAAAGTGGTTTCATTTTTAAAGATAGAATTCTTATTTGAATCCCAAACTTCAAAGATGTTTCATTTTTAAAGATAGAATTCTTATTTGAATCCCATAGATTTAGAATCAAAAAAGATACCAAATTTAACCCTTTAATAGTTTATAAAGTTTTTCCAAACTTCAAAGAGGTTTCATTTTTAAAGATAGAATTCTTGTTTGAATCTCATAGATTTAGAATTAAAAAAATCTAAAAGTTAACCCTTTAAAAATTTAACCAAGTTGATATGATATTATTTTACTTAAAATGGAAATTCAACTAAATCTAGGTTATTAATAAATGTCATGTGTCGGTTTGATAAAAATATAGAAATAATTACACACATGCTTCATATTGGATGGTAAAAAGTGTTATATATATATATATATATATATATATATATATATATATATCATGTTATGACTAAGCTCGTGTAGATAACCTCAAAAGAAACAAAAATTTATAGTTTAATACATATGGACATCTTTTAAAATTGAATAAACCTTATTTCAATCATGGGAATTGATTGAAATACTTGATTAACCAAGTAAATTTAGGAAAGTTGATAACATTATATAAAATTATAAAAATGTTGTCATATATTGTTTTTTTTACCTATATTAAATTCCAATACAACTGACTTATATTACGTTATGACTAAGATTTGTAGATAATTTCAAAAGAAATAATATTTGATAAAAATTACAGATTTAAAATTAAATAAAACTTATTTCAATTTTATTTGTTTTTTTGTTAGATCTCTATACTACTAGTGTAACCCCTTATTGTTATTAGTACAACCCACTTATTATATTGATGTACCCATGTAGTGCACATATTGTTACTATTGTGTCACATAGAAGCCCACTATTGTTATTATTGTGCCCTTACATTATTATTGTTATGTCGGCTTTGATTATGTTATGACCCCTTAGACTCTTATATATAAAAAGGAGGTCTTTTCATTTGTATCATCGAAGAATTATTCATTTATGTAATGTAAAAGAGGTTGCTCCCCTCGAAGAGGCTGAATTCTAAGGCGTTGATCTATCTTTTCTATCTTTTCCTGAGCTGGTTTCATAACATTTTTAATTGAACTTTTGAGATAATAAAAAATTGATTGAAATACTTAAAAAAATTGTCTATGCAATAGTATATGAGTGGGTCACAAAAAATTCCATGTATAGATTTATTATTATAATATGAATGACTTTAGAATTCAAATAATTTATTTTTAAAATTGAATTCCAATAATATACATGTTGATTGCACTAAAAGACACTTTCTACAAGCCAATATGAAGCATATTTGTAATTCCTTTCATGCTCAATATTAAATTGATACATGATATATTTTATTCTTTGTAAGTATTAAATTGACTTGCATTAATTGTACTTATATCATATCATGACGAAGCTCTTGTAGATGGCCTCTAATTAAATAATTTTGAATACAACTTATTTATTGTTTACAATATACATCTTTTAAAATTGAATAAAATTTATCTCAATGATATTTGTGTTTTTTAATTTAACCTTAGAGATAAGGAATTGATTGAAATATACTTAAAAGAGTTGACCATGCAATGGTATATGGGTGGCTTGCAAAGTTTTCCATGTATATATTTTTTAAACTATAATATGAATAATTTAGAATTCAAATAATTTATTTTTAAAATCATTGTAATAACATGCATGTTGATTGCACTAAAAGATATTTTCTACAAGCCAATATGAAGCATATTCGTAATTCTTTCCATACTCGATATTAAATTGATACATGATATATTTTAGTTCTTTTTTAGTATCACAACGATTTGCATCATAGTAAAACTGTACTTATATCATGTTATGACTAAGCCCCTGTAGATGACCTCAAAAGAAATAAAATTGAATAAAACTTATTTCAATTTGATTTGTGTTTTTTAATTGAACCTTGAGATAGCCAAATAAATTTAGGAAAGTTAATATTTAATTATATATAAAATTATAAAAGCATCTTTTATTAATTTTTTTTGGTATATTAAATTCCAATACATATGACTTAAATATCATGTTATGACTAAGCGCTTGTAGATGACCTCAAAATAAATAAAATTGAATACAAATTATTTGTTGTTTACGAAATATCTTTTAAAATTGAATTTAAAACTTATTTCAATCTCATTTGTGTTTTTTAATTCAACCATGATATATTTTAGTTCATTTTAAGTATCAAAGTTACGTGCATCATGTAGTAAGATTGTACTTATTGTCTTACTATATGAAACTAGAAATCAAAATTGTTATGTTTTTTAAATGAAAGTTATACTATATGGAAAAAAAATTAAACTAGTGAAATTATTAAGAGATCCATAAATTGAAATTTTATGACCATCCCTAAACAAGATTAAAAAAATCCATAAATTAAAATAATGAATGTATCAATAAACTATCCATATGAAAGTATATATAAATCACAAATGTTACATGAACATCCATAAACTTAAATAATAACCATCCATAAACTAAATAATGTTCATGTACATCCATAATTTGTCAACGTATGAAAATATACAAAGTCTATATCACATGTGAATGTTCCATATGAAATGGGCTGGAAAATATACAAATTATCCACTCTAAGTACCACCAGAGCTCCTATGTGAGTTCCGCTGTGTAAAGCCACCGTCCATAATCTTATACTTCAATATAACACATTCAAATTCAAACTAATATCATTATTTGTACAAAATAAAAAAAATATGGAAATAAATGACTTTGAACCACATTTAATCACATATATGAATCTACTAACCTCACTCAAGTCCAAATGCAAGTAATCTAGGATGGGGTCTGATGAATTTGGGTTTGGTGCTCCCCTGTCTTTGGGTCAAAGATTAGGGCTTGCATCGATGGTCTTGCATTGTTAATGCCTCTATACCCAACATCCCACTCATGTGTCTACATAACTGCAACATTGACAACACTTTTCATATGGGCCTAAGTACACAATGAAAAAGACAAATTATAATTAGTCTACGAATTAATTAGCATGCATGTGACTTAAAAAAAGAAAATGTTAAATCTTAGGAATAAAAAATTTTACCTCAACTATTGTTCCATGTGGTTGTACATGGTGACTTTCCTCCACATGAGTGTTATGAAGTGGAGGTGGAGGTGGAGGTGGAGGTGGAGGTGGAGGAGAATCAATGGAAACATGCACTAGCAGAGGTTGGTCTGGCTGATCAACAACCCCCTTGGATGACCTCATAAGCTCATCCATGTAGTTGGGTTGTGTCTACATGTTATCATGAACTTATTAATATAAATGCAATCTAATATGAACTAAATTAATATAAATAATTATGTATAATTTGACAATAAGAGTCAAAAGTTTCATATATATGTACTTGGTCTATGTCATGTAAGTTGTGCACCCTCCAAGTATCACAAATGGAATCACGACACATACATGCATATGAAAAAAGTTAGTCAATGGGTAGACTCACAAGATATAGATCATCATATAATGGAACTAGTGGGTCACAAGGCAATGGTGTTGGCATGCTCGTCTCTCCACACAATGCGACATGTGCACTAACCAATGTCGTCCACATGTTATCTGCAATGGTATTCCTAGTCTCAGAACCGAGTTGTGACAACTCTAGCTTTGTCGCCAATACCACACTCTGAGACGGTAGTGGAAACAATCTCATAGGTGGTGGTACATGCCCACAACCCCTATGAGTCTCATCACGATCATAGGTACATCCCAAGTCGGATCCATAAAACTCAAATCCGATGTTGGTGTAATATAGCCTCATATGTAGCATGAACTTTGCATATATATGATTTTCAAAGTAAAGGGGCATCTGGTCATGGTGGGGGAACTAGCTCTAAGCTCCAATGAATTGATCATAAACAAAAGGGGCCACATCAACATTTTAAAAATATCTAAGTGGGATCAGACCTCGATGTCTAGCTCGACGTTTTGGAGGGATGTCGAACTACTCCCCACGAACATCAATGTCCTTGGTGGCATCTTTCACCGCCTCCCAAGTATTTGGGCTTCTAACCTACTGCCTCCTAATCCTCTGTATGGAATGTAGGAGGCAGCTCTATGGGCCTTCCCTCCAACATGCCTTGATCAACCTATTATTGTTATCCAACATTGAAGACAAACTACACCTAGTAGGTTAACTAGTAGAGATTTTACCCAGCTCTCATGTGATCCATGTATGTTGGGTCGTAACATCCTCTAGTACAGTGATACTAGTTGCAACATCGTCCCATGGAGGGATCAATGTTGCACTGTAATCCTCAGCTTCTTCTGCTAATGGTTTGCAAATCATAAATATAATTTAACATATATATACCAAACTAAAAGCATAATAACATATACATTAAATCAAACACTATAGAAATAGCTCGAAATTTGCAGCTGCTAATGAAATTAGACTTAGATAAATAGACACAAATTTCTTCTACTTAATCTGTGGAAATGAAAACATGCAATAGAAACACATGCAATCATTCAATCACAATGAACATAATATTTTTATTGGGGAGCTCAACTGGGACAACCCCGTCCTATGTTTGTATTATATCATATGAGACAATAGATCTATTATAATTACAACTTCAATCCTTGAAGCTCAACCTACACTGCAATACTAATCTCTTCCTCCTGAGTCTGCTTTGACAATTATTTAACCAAATCTAGGCCTCCTACCCTTATTTCCTTGTGCAATTCCTCAGGAAATTAGCTCCTAAATAATAGGAAAAACTCTTATTTTCTTGTGTGATTCCTAAGAGAAAAACCTCACATGCTACATGCAAACTTTGTACACTAAACAATATACAACAATAAATACAATTATTTCTTTTCCCTCCACTCATCTAGGAAATTCGAATTGCATGCATGACTAGGGTTATTTTTAGTAAATTGACTAGATAACTGAGATATCAGTGAGTTAACAACAATTACAACTACTCAATTTGACTCCTACTGACTCTATTCATGACTAGAGCTCAGATAATTGAGTTTCACTAACTATAACTCCACTAGATTGCAAGATCTTAACAATCAACTCATGCAGAACTCTACTTCTTGCCCACAAACTTGAATTGTCTAACTTACTAAGTGACTTAGCCATGTCACTCCTGTTAACTGCAACTTAAGTCATCATGTTAATGTGGAAATTTAAATTTCTCCATTTGACTAAGGCACAAGCCAAATGAAGCATTTTATTTTTACAATTTAACAAACACATTAATTGAATATGATTTAAAAATTAAAGACAATTTCAACACATAAACACAAAGTTTAAAGAGGATTTAAAAATGCACCTGTAACAATTGAAGATGGTTCACTATCTCTAACATGATTGTCAACATAGATAGAAACATTGCCTCTGTCACTATGACTGGTGTCTTAACCAGGATCTATGAGTGGAAAACATACTCTGGTTGGGTTATGTCATCTATCACAATCCTGACCATGTATAGTAGATCCCCCCACACTCTGATGACCTACGGTTGGGGGACGTATAGGAGATGGCTTTGCATATTACATATTTAATACATATAATACATATAAACTAATAAAAAAAGTGTTGACTAAATTATTACAGATAATACAAAAGTATTACATATGATACTTATGAACTAATTCAAGAAACAAATGTGTACATAGAAGGAATGTTGACAAGAAAACCATTTCTAAACAAAAGTAGAATAATCTAGCATGAATTCGTAAACTTTAGAGTCGTATTTTGATCATTTATCAACCAAAGTATTGAGTTCCATGTAAACACAATCGAAAGAAGTAATAAAATCTACCTTCACACATTTCCCAATTTTTAAATAATACATTTTATTCATATATATATATATATATATATATACTATGTGATATATAGAACTATAATATATAGTTATGTGATGTTATAATTATAATAGTTAAATATATATACTTACATAATTATATAGTTATATTGTTATGTATATATTACTTTTTAATTATAATACATAGTTATATGTTATATGTATAGTTATGTTATGTTATGTTATGTTAAATAACTTTATGTTATATAATTACATATTTGTTAAGAAAAATATTTGGGGGAAGGAGGGGTGGTTAGGGTGAGGAGTTGAATTAGTTCTTAGTATTTTGCGCACTTCAAATTTTCAATTTCTTATTCTGATTTGTATACGCTATTGTTATAAAGGAAACTAGCATATGTACACGACTCTTACTAAAAAAACCCATGTATATCCAGATAAATTATCTGATCATTAATTTCATCATTAGTTTGGCATTAATCAGTGTATCATTAATTCATTTTCATCCATTAATCAGTAATTATGAACAATTAAGAAGCAGATAAAACATCAACACACAAAAACCATATGAACACCGAAATTTTAAGTGGAAACCCAATGTGGAAAAAAACCACTGTTGTTTTTGTCTCTGTCTACTTTTTATTAAAATAAATTTCTTACAATATTGTACTAGTGCAGACTCTAACCAGCGCGTAGGCTCCTATCTACAAAAGGCTACAAATTTCTCTCGTTTTCCAACTCCTACTAGAAGGGAGCTACAACCCCATTTCTGAAGACTGATATCCTCAGTTTTTTGTGGATCACTTTTTAGAATGTTTCAAATTGAATCCACTCCCAACAATTCTGAAATCAACTACTCAAATATTTAATCATCAAATCTATTCATGTAACCAATGCAACTAGATCAAACTAGATGAGAACAAATCATACTAATGCACAACCACTCATCAATATACCAAGTCAAACATTGTTACCCATCATAAAAACCAACTGTTGCCACTGCAAACCCTGATCAAGCATGCATCATATTGGATACGCTATTGTTCTTAATCATACCTACATATGTATGTGCTTCTCCCAAAGAATACCCATGTATAGATCTCAAAACAAAAACACCTGAATCTGAATCACTATCACACTGAATCAATCACTGAATCACATGTTGAACCCATCACAAATCATTGAACCAAATATAGATCACAATACAACAGTATCATCAACATTTCATCAGTTCAACCCAACCAGTACTGTCAAACACAAATTATCATGAGAGAGACATCATTGACAGACAACAATAAACATAACAGAACTGATCAAACATCATTAAGAGTTCATACTACAAAACCCTAGTAGCTATACACAACCCTTATAAAGAACACCTGCATATGTACACATTTTTAATACTTGACACCAGCATACATATTCTGTTCTTTTGCATAATATATATGCGACTCCCTTGAAGTAGATCCGCGTATTTACGCGACCTCTCTGAAGAAAACCTGCGTATAGATTTGTAATCAATGAATCATGCCTTCGCTGCAACCACCAAGATAAACTTTGCAACCCTTATTGTCACATGTTCATGTCAGAGTATCATTACCATCAAAGATCTATCATTGTGTTGTAGCAGAACCCTCCAAAATTTTGGCCTACACTTAAATTTGAGAACCTACTGTGGATCTTATGATCGATCATTCCTTAGTCACTTATTGGTAAGCTAATGATCTCAATCTCCCCTCTTCAATATTAAGGGCCATCCACGCTTTTACCTTTATATAGTATGTGTCATATTTGGGCATGGGGATCATCGCTCATCATGCAAAGGGAAGTTTGTTTTGCTTCAAGGGGAAATATTTGTGAGAATGGGTTGTCCTCACCACATAGACATGTCTCACACCCATTTCACGCACTTTTTTACAAGTGTCACCTTTATCCTCTCAAATTCTATCATTAGAGCCACACTTGTCGTAAGCAACCACAAAGGTTATTGCATTAAGCAAAGTATGTTTCTCTATGTTCTGGATGGTCTATGTTGCATCACTAAGTGTTCAAGTGTGTGATTGTAGTCAAAGTTCTATCATTGTTCACATCGGTTCCACTGAGCCCACACTTAACCAAATTCTAGAGTTCCCCTAACAACCTACTCTTATCCAGCTTTCCTGAACTATGCAATTCACATTTGCAACCCTCAAGCTTTTCCCTTGTCGGCTGGAACTGCACACTGTGCAGAAAGCCCAACCTCCCTTGGCATAAAAAACTTGGTAGTGGCTTCCTCTAGTGTCCTTCCTCGGCCAAAACCCATTGTCTCCAAAAAATGCGCAGTTTTGTCCCTCAGGCATCTCCGTTGCCCAGTCTTCCTTGCATCCTAAAATTGCGCAGATGTGTCCTCCTAGGGATTCATCCCGCAACAATCACTGCCCCCTTAAAATGCCCACATCTGTCCTCCCAGAGCCTCATCTCACAACAGTCACTTCCCGCTTAAACTGCACAATAGTGTCTCGCAGTGGCCACGAAGCAGGATGACATGCTAGATGGCTCTCAATGAGATGAGGAGAAAGATAAGAAAACCAAGGAACCCAGGGTATGATAGAAGATCGGGACCCCATGAAGACTCCATCTAATGCATGACCCTTTGGAGGGTAGGTATGGAAAACAAAGAACATCTTTTGGAATATGCCTCTTAGTGTAGCTTGAAGGATTGCCAATCATTTTCATATCATTATGTCTTCAATTACATGCATGGTTGCAAGCACTGATAGTCATTCCATGTGTTTCCTCTAAGTGTCTTTCTCCCTTTTGCTTGTTGGATCAATTATCGTCTTTTGACGTGTTTGGTTGTTATGTCATGTTTGTGATCCTTTTTGGTGACCTTGAAGGTTGGTCTTTGTGTATACAAGTTTTCCTAGCCATGTAAACACCTGTTGCACTCATACACAAAATTTTAAGCACTATTGCAAAGTGTCGTCACAATTGTCCTAGAGTCTATCTCAAGTGTCGCACTTGTCGCTTTTAGTTCTAAACAATCTCACAGAGGGTAATTAGTTATATTGGTGTTCTGTGGTCGATGTAGTCGTGTTGTCGAAGTATGCTAAGTGTGTGATCATAATTTCAACTTCCTCACAAGTTCACCTACCTCCCACACTTAGACGTTTTCCTGAAAATCCTTCTGAATGGACAAATCTCCCTCATCAGACCCCGACTGAGCTGCACACTACGCAATCTCAGGCCTCAATGATGTTGCTCTGCTTTCTGGAACTACGCAATGCACAGAGACTGTCCTAGGGGAAGTTTCACTATGTAATCCCAGAGTTCAACAACCTACCTTACTTCCCATAATTATGCAGAAGATGCCTCAATCTTGACCTAAACTGTGCATTTTGCAAAATCAGTCATCAATCCTCCTCCCTACCTGCTGGAATCCTATAATGCGCAGAGAAACTGACCTGCTTTGCCTCCCAAAATTGCGCAGAAATGTCCCTGAATTTCCTCCCTCAATCTAGAATCACTGATCTCCAAAAATGTGCAGACATGTCCTCCTGGGCCCCTCTGCTGCCCAGTCCTGCCTTGCCTCTTAGAGCTATGTAGATCTGCCTCCCAGGGTCCCATCTTGCAAGAACCACTAAATGTCCCAACTTTGCAATCATGTCTCCCAGTGGCCTTTGCATAATTTTGCCTGGCGATGAAGATTGTGCTTCGAAGTTCCTCAGTCAAGCCTGAGTTGTGATCTGTGCAACCTTAGTGACCAGTATCCCTCCCAATCACCTAGAACTACACAATGCATAGTTACTAGGACCTCTTCCCACCCTGTGATCCATCCTGGGCCCAATCCATGGTTAACAATGCATCATCTTAGATTAGGAGTTTTTTGGATTTGATGTCGTCCTGTCATGAGTGAATTGCAAAAACAAGTACATTGTTAGATCATGGCAAGATGATGAAGGATATGAAGGAGGAACAAGCATGCTATAAGACTCACTTGCAGTTGGATGGAAAAAAGAAGCTCATCGAGAACAAGCGAAGGGAACACATGCATGCAACTGCTTTTCAAGACGAAGATCATTGAAGACCCCGCAGCATCAAGCCATATGGAGGAGAAAATAAAGCACATCCATCACTCAACAACAACACCAGCTTGACATTTCCACCACAACGAGCAAGTCCATGTCAGCAATGTCATGTCAAGTTGTGTCATGAGCTGTCAAAGGCCACATCACTATATGGGCCATATCTTTTGTAACTCAAATTTAGTGTAAAGTGAAAGTCCAACAAACACACATGAATATGAAGAGTCGTGTCAGTTGAAAAGTCATAGGAAGTTGAATGGTTGTGAGGGTAGTCTAAGAGTCACAAGGGTCAAGCATCACCCTTGGTTATATATACACCTCCCATTATATGAGTAAGGAATTTTCACTTTGGCTCCTCCCATGAAGCATATAGAGTTTTCAATCAGTTCTTTGAAGAGCGAGGAGTGGCTCCAATGTCCCACTACTGGGGCTAGTGATGTATGATGTACATTTGTGTCTTGGAACTTTATTTTAATACAGAAGCCTGTTTAGGCCAAAATGTTTTCATGCATGTCTTGTAGATGTTTGTAACACTATTATTTTGGCATTTGTAATTCATATTTGTTTCACATGTACTAATATAGTTAAAATATTTCGGTTGTTTTAGTACTTACCTTGATGGGAATGTGTTGTGTTGGTTATCACTGTTGTCTCATCCTTGTGGACTACTCCACAGGATACTAGACAGACCTTCCTCACTTACTGGTTATAATGACCGTCACATTCATTGTGTACTACTCCGTTGGATGGTGGACGAGTCTCCCCTTGTACTTTGTTTTTAACTACTGTCGTTTCCGCTGTGGACTATACTGCTAGATGATGGACAGACCATTCCTAGTTCGTGTGTGTCTCTTCCTGGGTGGTAATATTACCTCTCATTTAGAGGCTCATTTTTCTCCCCACTTTTGCAGTAAGAGAACCTTAACACGGTTACATTACGTACTCACCAGGTACACTTACCTTAATGTTTGAAGATACCAACGTAACACTCTCATGTTCTGACAACTAGAGCCAACGAAAATCTTTGAGTATATGGAAACTGAGCCTTTATACCAAATGGGACTCCTACACCAAACGGTGTGAGGTCTAGTTGGGACTTCATATCGGGGTGATCCCCTTGGTTGATATATTTCTAGCACCATCAACAAAATGGTGCTATAAGGAGGGCCATATGACAAGATGATCCAGTTGCATCTGGTTTGAATCTCTTATCGAAAATGGATGATACGCAAATCATACTCCTGGGGTGTTTCTCCAAATTTTTCCTTTTATCAATTTTCACTCCCTGATAAGCTTCTCAATCACTTGTCCCAGTTAAAGTTTGATGGTGAGGACGAAACATCCATAACCAATCACATTTCCAATTTTCTTCAATTTTGTGAACCTTAAAAAATCGATGATGAAGAGTTTTCTTGTGTGCTTTTCTTCCTCACCCTTGAAGGTTGTGCTAATTGGTGGTACCATACCTTACCACCCTCTGTCATTCATTCCCTTCGTCCTTTCCTCAGGGAGCTCCATCAAGCCTTCGATAAGTATGACCACCAAGATGTCTGTGAAAGAATCTATCGTTTCAAAATGAAGCCTGCTGAATAAGTTGAGGATTTTGTTGATTGGTTCCTTCACCTCTGTTGCAAAATTCTTGAAAAAAAATTGAGCTCGTATTTCTTGAGAGAATAGTTTAAACACTTGGTTCATGTCTCCCAATACGGTGAACCTCTTGTTTTCCTTCCTCCCCAACTCTTACAGATCATGAGGCACCTCAGATTCCATAGGAGGAGCCCACCACCCCATTTTTTCCTTGTCCTCGTCCTTTTCTGGTCTCGATGTGGGTTCCTCCTTATGGTGATCATCAAACTAAGAAATTTTCAAATCAAATATCTAGCCCATCTTCTCATCTGTCTCCTGATTTTATGGAGGAAATTCCAGAATAGCTTAGGAAGAATACAACAAAGACTCACTCCTCCCTTCCGCAAGAGGATGTCACTGTTCTCAACTCTAATCTCGAGACTAACCCAAATTTCAGTTATCTTCTATATTCTTCACATCATGACTCCTTGTACCATGACCTGCTTGATCAATCTGCTTCACCAACCTATTTTTTGCATTCTCTTGATTCTCAAGCTGCTAGCTCAAATTGTGATTAGGTACAAAGAAGTCACATCATGCAGGTAAAGGAGAAGAAATGTGTTGAAACTTTCAATTTTTCCTCTCCATTTCAAAATTGTCCATATCAAAAAATTGAGTTTCCATTCTTAAACGAATCTTAATCCACTAATCTTGGTGGAACATCTTATACAATCAATTATTTCAATCAACCCCCAGCCTTGGGAATTAATCATTATGATGCTTCCATATGCCATGATGGATGCCCAAGCACAATATCTGATCTTTTGATTTCTCATGAATATTTTAATCTAGATCTAGAATCTGCTTTGATCAAAGAATATTTTCCTGTTGAAACTTCCCCTTCACCTCGCATTCCCTTATGTCCTACCATCCACAACACATCTACATGCGGTGGAGATACTCCATGTTCTCTTTCTTCTTCAGCCGATGAGATATCTCCTCGATTGACACAAGGCAGTGAGGTTGTCCATGATGAAGTTGAAAATAGTCAAAGCACAAAGAACCCTTCCCATCCCTCATCATCTCTTCTTTTGGCATGAAGGCAACTCCTCAAATCATCTTGCTCGTGAGATCTCATCAATTCATTTATCTTTGAATGCACTATCAAAGGAACCTCTTCAACTGAGTAAGCTGATTGTTGAAGCTGAAAAATATGATGAAACCTATGACAGATATGGCTGCCATCTAGAGAGAATTTTTGAAATTAGCAACAACAACCACCCTCAAACCATGCATGATCTGGTTCAAGTTTCAAAATGTGATTCTACAATTCTGGAAAGTTTCGGGACCTACTAGGGAGTCGACGCACTTCAACTTTTGTTGATGGTTATGTCAAGATCTCGTGACTCTGTTAAGCCCCCCGAACTAAATCAGATTTGGTTTCTCTCACGTAATCCGTCTACCTACATGGTTTCATTCGATGTGGATTCCTGTGTAAAAAATAATTGGTATTCTGGGTGTGATCTCTCAAATTCTCAAAATTTCACTTATGATTGAATTCACGAATCTGTTGCAAGATCATTCATTTTCATGTAAACCTCTCACATCAAACTCGGGTTGGGAATGCCAATCTTGTTAGTGTCAATATATGCATACTTCCATCAGTGATCAAATCTGCTCTTTGCATTTTCATTTTAGGTGTCTCATACTGAAATTTTGGACCATTCCATTAGGTCATGTCAAAATGGTCCACTGATGGTTGCCTTCTTCTCAGAAAATCAAATATTCCCTCATGAGGTACATTTGCTAACCCATCTCCATGTTGTATTCAGTTGTGGTTTCAAATATGTTATTTTTAGTGTCAAGGCAGTTGTCTTTCCATTAGGTCTTAGGGTCATTTCCAAGGTTCTTCCATTAGGTCTTAGGGTTCATTTCCAAGGTCCTTCCATGCGGTCTTAGGGTTCATTTCCAAGGTCAAAAGCATGGTTTCAAGTGTAGATAAAGGGAAGCAAAAGTATGAGGTTGACCAATAAACAAAGAGTGATTGCTAGTAAGTCATGGTGATTGTACAAAGATCTTATGTCACTAATGTAATTTTCATCTCAAAAACATGTTGCTAGTAAGTCATGGTGATTGTACAAAGATCTTATGTCACTAATGTAATTTTCATCTCAAAAACATGTTTTTGAGATGAAAAATGAGTATTTTTAGTTTATTTATATATATATTTTTTATGTAATTCAATTCATTTCATGTAATAAGTGTTCCCAGCCACCCCAAGAATTTCTCTTTGCTACAAGAAAATGAAACCATTGAAGAAATCAGTTCTATCCAAGCATCATCCACCTGAAAAGAGACAAAGAGAGAAAGGTATTAAATAGAGATTTGAAGACAAAGAAAAAGTTCCAAAAACATTAGAAAGTGGGTTTTTTCTAAAGAAAAATAGAAATCACCCTCTATGTAAGATTCCAAATTCATCATTTTCATTTGACAAAGAGAAAGAAGAGAGTTGAAGGAGAGAAGGGAATTAAAGCCAATTGGTGGTTGAACAAAGAGGAGGAGCTGTGCATAGAGTAGGAGGCACTATGCATAGAGCAGATTGAGGAGGCAATGCACATAGGAGACAAAGCATTGCACATAGGGATGGAGTGTTGCGCATAGGACCAATTTTCCAATGTAATTTTACACGGTGTTGTGCATAGAGTCTGAGCGCTACGTATAGGCCCAACAAGCACCAAAACCACCCTATCAATCATCCAAATTGATTTTTTTCCACTTAGACCTTCTAAACAAGTAAGTGCACTCTTTGAACTATCCTCCTGACATTCAGTTCATGATTTTGAAGTTGGTTTTCTATTTAAAATTTCAAACCCTAGGTTTCCTACAAATCCCTCCACCTATCCCTTATACCCTAATTCCCTCAAATCCCTTATACCCTAAATCCCCAAAACAAAATCCTTAAAACCCTATTTACTAAACAATCCCTACCAAAAATACCCTCCTTCTCACTCTCATATCATATATATCTCATCCTACATTGCATAAGCTCCTCTCCCCTTCCCCTATCCCTATTCACCATAACTCACTTCTTGACTACCTTCTCTAGGGTTTCAAAGCTTCAAAATTCAACAAACATGGACAAAGAGGATAGAGATTATGAGGAGGAGGAAAACAGTGGCAGTGAAAGTTTGGGAGATGAACCTCAGCATCAGAGAAAACCACATAAGGGAGGCAGAATCATCAGAGAGGAACCATCAAACATCAGAGAGTTATAGGCTTCTCATATGACTGCCTCTTGTTTCAGGCATCTAGGGTGTTATGAGTTTTGTGAGCAGGTGGAAAGAGTTCAACATCATCCTGAGCTGACCAAGCTTTTTGTAGCCAATCTCCGTGATAACAAGGTAACTCTTATCGGGGTGAAATTTACAGTTTCATCCTCCATTATTGTTGATACTACAAGAATTCCAAATGTGGGGGAAAATGATACAAGGCACAAGATTTGGATGAGCACTACTATGAGCCACACATCAAATCTAGGTACAGGAATGAAAAGAAGAGGACCTTTACCTTCAAGTTCCTTGAAGACAAGTATGCCCCTATGATGAGGATCATTATGAAGTATTTTACATGTGAGGGAAGATTTTCTAGATTGTACACCTATCATATTAGGCTTCTTATGCACTTCACAAGAGTGAAAATGTTGAACATCCCGTATTTCTTATTTAGGAACATTGAGAAGATGGCCTACATTGTACAGAAAAAGCCATACCCCCAGCAAATGAGTAGTATCTATCACTATTCCTTGATTAAGATGATTGTGCTACATCATCTCAACCTCCTCAACATCTCATGGGATACATTCATTGCCAATGACATCTTCAATGGTCCTCAAATTCCTCCACCGGTGCCCCAAGAAGTAGAAAAGCCTTCCAGCAGTGCCAAAGTAAAGAAAAGTGAGAAGGCTAAAGAGACTAGAGTTGGTGAGAAGCCAGAAGCCTACAAAACATATCAGAGAGGGGCCAGAAAGTTGTTTGTAGCTGATAGTGTTAGCCTCCTGCTGCAGCAGGTATTCATTTTTCATGATTGACACTTTCACATGCCAAATATGTCATATTTTGCAGGCTGCAGTGTTCCATATTTCCAAAACAGGCCAATGAAGATGCCATGAAAGTATCCTGGTCCAAATGCCACTACTATATTCCATTTTTTATCACAGTTATCAGGCAGTTTTGCATTCAAAGGAGATACTCAAGCTGGAATTCACTAACCTCCCCTTCTTCTCATTTCCCTCAAGTCACTTACTAACATTCCCCAAGAGGTCAAGATTTGCTTGAGCCTTTCAGTTTCATCATTTCCATGACATTCGCCTTGGCAAGGATTTGCTTTACTCAAGGACTGCTCACTCATCATCTGTGGGCCTTCTTTTCCCCAACAAAGCCTAAAGTCTCATACCTTAGCGCCCTATTTTCATCTCCATATTAACTATTAACTTTATTATATAACTCCCTATCAGTTTTTCCCTTTCCCTATGAAAATCATGTATATAAAACTCCCCTATGAAAATACCCCCTCCCTGGCAAAATAGCCATATTTCCTATAAGTCCAGGGAATCACAGTCCATCTGGGGTTGTCTTTAGCCCATCCGAGTCATAACAGGGATTAATCTGACGCCTGGCCAGATTAATAACCTCTGCCCTAGCCCTAAAACCCTCAAAAAGCCACTTTTGCCCATATCCTAAGATTTAGGGCGTAAATTGCTAAAAACCCGCGCTCAAAACCCATACTTTACCCCTTACCCTAAGCCCTGAGCGCAAAAAACATACTCCGCCTGGTTATAATCCCATAACCCACTAAACTTATAGTTTTTACCCCCGTCGCGCTATATTAAAAACGGAATGTACTCCGTATATTCCCGTCCTAACCTCCCGCTGCCTCACACCTACTGCCAATCGTTGGATCGCCCGCCCCGTAGATCAACGGTGGGCAGGCCGCCCCACCCCCGAACCGCCCGAGCTTTAGTGTCCGGGAGATGGGCGGTATTGCCGCCGTACTCCCGCCACGCGTCAAGCTCCGGGCTGTGGCGGAGCGCCCCCTCACGAAACCACCATCCTCAAAAAGCGGTGCGCCACAAAACCACTTACCGCCCGTGACGTCACATCCCACGTCACCCTCTGCCCAGTCACCGCTTGCGTCACCCCCTTTGCCCAGTCACCATGTCGAGTCACCTGCCTGCGTGGCCTCCTGCCACGTCACTGCCACATGTCCCTGCCACGTCATCATCCGTACATGATGACATCATGTTGACGTCATCTCGCCACATCGTCTTGCTGACGTCATGCTGACATCACCCGCCATATAGCGTCATGTCATGCTGACGTCATCATCAACTTTTTTGCGCACAGAGGCAAAAATCGCACTTCGGAGCCCCGGAATCCGATTCTGAGGCAGTTTTTGATGAGCGATTTGCGCTAGGTGCAAATCGCTCATCGCTAGATTTTTTGGGCATGAATGGGGAATCTTCAGGGAATCTTTTTATTCTGCGGCCCCTTGCAAGCCCAAAAGGCGCCGAATGACCCATTTTTCTTCACGAAGTTTTCCAGAAGGAGCAGACAACAATTTTAAGGGAAACAGAGGCCGAACAGTGGCCATTAAATTGTGAATAAGACCCACAACACGGCAGAACAACATCAATTTATTGCCAAAGAGTATCAGAGGAGGGAGGAGAGCCAAAGAGTATCCGCCAAAGATTTTTAGGGGCTCGAAGCACTTGAACATTGATGAGCCCCCCAGAAAGTCAAATCAAGAGGAGTAAGCCCATCCTAGCTCTCAAATCACAGTCAAAAGCATTCAATACCGCCGAACAGCAATGGTGCAAAGACCAATGCATAGTTATGACAGATGAAAAGCACAGAGCCACCTGGACAGATATTAACTCATTTTGATACAGCTTCCCCCAGCATAGCTCAAAGATATTTTCTGGCATTTATTTCTGGATAAGATTAGTTTAAAGTAATCATTTTTCTATCGGACCTGTTAGGTCGACTGTAATAGATAATTTCGGATAAATCTTCCCTATATATACCACCCTCTGTATTGTTTTAAGCGTTGGTTGGTTGATAGTTTTTCAGTAGAGACTCGCACTGTATACTTGACATGTTCTCTGTAATCAAAGACTGCTGAAAAGCTTGGAGGAAAGACTGTCTGCTCTGTGTCTAATGGTTTGAAGAAGTGAATTTGGAATTCTTGTGCTGCAACATGACTCAATAAGTTTTCCTATCTCTGTTTTTTCATTGATATACTGTCTAAATAGCAGAAAGAAAGAATAGTCTAGAATTGGTTAACCGCCCTCTATGCTCATTTTCTGCTGTTTCTTTATGTTTTCCTCTGGATCAGTCATGAATATGAATTCCCTTCGGCTCATATTTCCCCTAATCCATTCATCTTTGACAGTTGTCTAGGAATTCTTAATTGCTCCTAGATAGAGTTCATTCACTTTCCCCATTTTAAGCTTAATGAGAGATTCTTTGTTGCCTCTCATTCCTTATCCCTCATCCCATCCATATAAGCTTTCAGTGTTGTTTCATGAGCAACTACCTTGCTCCTTATTTCTCTTGTGACCAAGAAAACGCACCAGCCGTCCCACTCCTTGACTCCACGCCCAATGGTTTGAAAAATTACCAGACTATGTCTTGCCTCTCTACTTGCAACATCTTCCTTCCCACCAAAAACAATACAAAACCCCTATGCATCATATCTATCCTAAAATCATCCATTAAACAAAGCTAAACCTAAAAGAGAGAGCCCTCTCTGACTGCAGGCAGGCTAGAACCTGCAGTCCAAAGTTGGTTTGTGGTTACCTCGGCTGTATCCTTTTCTAGAGCTTTAAGGACAACCTGAGTGATAACATAATGGCGACTCCACTGGGGACCTTCCTCAGATAATTTCACAAAGTTTCACGAAGAAAGTTGGAAAGCTCCGTTATGAGGAACCAAACCTTCACAGCCATTCTTCAAATCTAGTTCTGATCTTTGATGGTGGACAGAGATCAGGCACTCAAAGTTAATATATCCACCTGGCGACTCCACATCATCCTCATAATAAAGGCTCCATTGGAGGAAGGAACCCAAAAGAAATGTATGAGCAGATTAGGCTTTTGACCTAGATTTTGATCCAAGAGGTCATGTTCTTTCTCTTCCATAAAATTTTGCTGTACATATTGTTTAAATTTAACTTTTATGCTTTTCCTTTAGAAAATGTTGAAGAAAGCCCTCCTTGCACATTAGAACAACAACCTCTAAATGCTGCTGATGCTCACCTCATGGTCAAGGGGGACACTTCTGTCAAATCAAATCATCCTATCCCTGTTCGTACCGAACCCAATCATTTAGCCCCTGTACACAATCTCGTGCCTCGTAAGGTTCCTGATAGATATAAGCCACTCATTCTGCCTCCCGTGCTCAATCCTTTACCCAAAAATCATCCCATGAAACTCAATTTGATGGAGAGAATGGAGTTACTGCCCAAAAGCATATCCAGGCTTTTGAAGATTATTTAAACATTTTCGAGGTAGAAGATGAGGATGTTAGCGTTAGGCTGTTTGCCCTTTCTCTGCAAAGTGAAGTTAGGACTTGGTTTAAAGCATTGCCTGAGGCAAGCATCTCAAATCTCCAGCAGCTATTCAAACTCTTCCTTGATAGATGGATGACCAAAGTCAATTTTCTCATGCTCATAGAAGAATATCAACAGTTAAAAAGGATCCCATTTGAATTGGTTCAGCAATTGTCTGAGCGATTCAATCAGGTTTATCACTCTATACCATTGAATATAAGACCTCCCCTTGATTTGGCTCTACTACATTATCCAACAGCATTTGATCCCGAAATAGAATTTCATCTGAGAGAAAGGAGCCCCTCTACTATGCAACAGATGCAGAACATGACAGTAGATGTAGAGGTTAATCTGGAAGTTAGGGAGAGGAAGTTAAAATCACAAAAAGAGGGTAAACTGGATACCTTGGTAAAGAAAGCAGAGGAATTAAAGCAGACATTCACAAGAGAAGTTGAAGGTTTAGAGCACCACAAAAGATCTGTTTTGCAAAGGGAAAGTAATGGTATTCCTGAAAAAACCTACTACAAAACAGATGACTTATTCATGCAGCCATACATGATGGAGCAATCTCCTGATATAATATATGAATATAATAGCTTCTCTTCTTTCAACTGTCTGCCCAAATATGATCAGTATGACGATGATTATGAACCTAACGACCAAATCAGCTTCGCAGAGGGATCAGAGCCTATTTTGGCAGAAAGCATAGTTCAGGCTCATTTTCTTGAACCCAATGATCAGCAGGCCCAGTTTAGCTGTGAAGAAAAGGAGGAAAACGCAGAGGGCGTTGAGTTTAGCGAAGGAACTTTACCATTTTGTTTCAAGTCTTTTCAGTTTATTAGGGGAGATCATCATGCCATTTATAATCAAGTGTCACCATATTTTGATGTTGACCGGCTAGAGGAGAGTCCAGACCCCGCTCTTAATGCATTAACACTAGATTTGCAGCCCCAAAGTGCCAGTGAGTGTCAGATTGCAGAAGACTCAGAAGTGGCAACATGTGACCAAAAAATCCAACTGGATTCCCTGCCTGTTAATTTTCAGCCATCTCGGATATTTGAAGAAGAAAAAGAACAGTCAGCACAAATCTGTCAGGTGCCATCTGAGCAGGCTTTCAAAGAATTACAGGTTCCATCCCATGTGTTGCACAACCCATCTGAGGGCAAGTTGTGTGATGAGGTAAATCACTGCTCTTCTCCGCTAGCAGGCTGCAAAGCTCAAAATCAAGTTGTTGATGATTCACCAATATCAAAGCATGATAGCTATCCCAAACTTTTGTACAGTTCTTAATCTCAGTATAGCAATAATGTATATATGCTACAGGACCCTTTTGTACAGTTTCTTGTTTCAGCAAAGAAGGTCAGCAGCTTCCTGATCTTCTCAAAGATTAATAAAGCCATATCAGATTGCAAGATCTCCATTTCAGGTAACAGCAAGCATAAGCAACAGGGGCCATTCATATTTATAATGCTTAAGTGGCTGCATTGGCTATTTCATTTCAGCTAACAGCAAAGAAAGTATTGGTTAGGGTAGGTAGGTAGGATTAATAAGGCAACCGGCCAAGCAAATTTTGCAGAATACAGCAGCAATTGAATACAAGGCAGTCTGACCTGTTGTTCTTGGCTTTTCACAAGGAAAAGGCATCCCCAAGTGGAGCCACTGTTAGCCTCCTGCTGCAGCAGGTATTCATTTTTCATGATTGACATTTTCACATGCCAAATATGTCATACTTTGCAGGCTGTAGTGTTCCATATTTCCAGAACAGGCCAATGAAGATGCCATGAAAGTATCCTGGTCCAAATGCCACTGCTGTATTCCATTTTTGATCACAGTTATCAGGCAATTTTGCATTCAAAGGAGGTACTCAAGCTGGAATTCACTAACCTCCCCTTCTTCTCATTTCCCCCAAGTCACTTACTAACATTCCCCAAGAGGTCAAGATCTGCTTGAGCCTCTCAGTTTCATCATTTCCATGACATTCGCCTTGGCAAGTATTTGCTTTACTCAAGGACTACTCACTCATCATCTGTGAGACTTCTTTTCCCCAACAAAGCCTAAGGTCTCATACCTTAGCGCCCTCTTTTCATCTCCATATTAACTATTAACTTTATTATATAACTCCCTATCAGTTTTTCCCTTTCCCTATGAAAATCATGTATATAAAACTCCCCTATGCAAATACCCCCTCCCTGGCAAAATAGCCATATTTCCTATAAGTTCGGGGAATCACAGTCCATCTGGGGCTGTCTTTAGCCCATCCGAGTCATAACAGGGATTAATCTGACACCTGGCCAGATTAATAACCTCTACCCTAGCCCTAAAACCCTCAAAAAGCCACTTTTGCCCATATCCTAAGATTTAGGGCGTAAATTGCTAAAAACCCGCACTCAAAACCCATACATTACCCCTTACCCTAAGCCCTGAGCGCAAAAAACATACTCCGCCTGGTTATAATCCCATAACCCACTAAACTTATAGTTTTACCCTTGTCGCGCTATATTAAAAATGGAATGTACTGCGTAAATTCCCGTCCTAACCTCGTTTCGCCTCGCACCTACCGCCAACCGTTGGATCGCCCGCCCCGCAGATCAACGGTGGGCGGGCCGCCCCACCCCCGAACCACCCGAGCTTTAGTGTCCGGGAGATGGGCGGTATTGCCGCCATACTCCCGCCACGCGTCAAGCTCCGGGTTGTGGCGGAGCGCCCCCTCACGAAAACACCATCCTCAAAAAGCGGTGCACCACAAAACCACTTACCGCTCGTGACGTCACATCCCACGTCACCCTCTGCCTAGTCACTGCTTGCATCACCCCTTTGCTCAGTCACCATGTCGAGTCACCTACCTGCGTGGCCTCCTGCCACGTGTCCCTGCCACGTCATCATCCGTACATGATGACGTCATGCTGACATCATCTCGCCACGTCGTCTTGCTGATGTCATGCTGACGTCACCCGCCATACAGCATCACGTCATGCTGACGTCATCATCAGCTTTTTTGCGCGCAGAGGCGAAAATCACACTTTGGAGCCCCGTAATCCGATTCTGAGGCAGTTTGTGATGAGCGATTTGCGCCTAGCCCAAATCGCTCATCGCTATATTTTTTGGGCCTGAATGGAGAATCTTTTTATTCTGCGGCCCACAGCAAGCCTGAAAGGTGCCGAATGACCCATTTTTCTTCACGAAGCTTGCCGGAAGGAGCAGACAACAGTTTTAAAGGAAACAGAGGCCGAACATCGGCCATTAAATTGTGAATAAGACCCACAACACTGCAGAACAACATCAATTTATTGCCAAAGAGTATCAGAGGAGGGAGGAGAGCCAAAGAGTATTCGCCGAAGATTTTTAGGGGCTCGAAGCACTTGAACATTGATGAGCCCCCCAGAAAGTCAAATCAAGAGGAGTAAGCCCATCCTAGCTCTCAAATCACAATCAAAAGCATTCAATACCGCCGAACAGCAATGGTGCAAAGACCAATGCATAGTTATGACAGCTGAAAAGCACAGAGCCACCTGGACAAATATTAACTCATTTTGATACAGCTTCCCCCAGCATAGCTCAAAGATATTTTCTGGCATTTATTTCTGGATAAGATTAGGTTAAAGTAATCATTTTTCTATCGGACCTGTTAGGTCGGCTATAATAGATAATTTTGGATAAATCTTCCCTATATATACCACCCTATGTATTGTTTTAAGCGTTGGTTGGATGATAGTTTTTCAATAGAGACTCGCACTGTATACCTGACATGTTCTCTGTAATCAAAGACTGCTGAAAAGATTGGAGGAAAGACTGTCTGCTCTGTGTCTAATGGTTTGAAGAAGTGAATTTGGAATTCTTGTGCTGCAACATGACTCAATAAGTTTTCCTATCTCTGTTTTTTCATTGATATATCGTCTAAATAGCAGAAAGAAAGAATAGTCTAGAATTGGTTAACTGCCCTCTATGATCATTTTCTGTTGTTTCTTTATGTTTTCCTCTGGACTAGTCATGAATATGAATTCCCTTTGGCTCATATTTCCCCTAATCCATTCATCTTTGATAGTTGTCTAGGAATTCTTAATTGCTCCTAGATAGAGTTCATTCACTTTCCCCCTTTTAAGCTTAATGAGAGATTCTTTGTTGCCTCTCATTCCTTATCCCTCATCCCATCCATATAAGCTTTCAGTGTTGTTTCATGAGCAGCTACCTTGCTCCTTATTTCTCTTGTGACCAAGAAAACGCACCAGTCGTCCCACTCCTTGACTCCACGCCCAATGGTTTGAAAACTTACCAGACTATGTCTTGCCTCTCTACTTGCAACGTCTTCCTTCCCAACGAGGTTGTCCAAAGTTGGTTTGTGGTTACCTCGGCCGTATCCTTTTCTGGAGCTTTAAGGACAACCTGAGTGATAACAGATAGGAAAGTGATTACTCCACTTGATGTGGAAGGGACCTTGCCTTCTTCATCAACTCATAGGAAAATGATTGCTCCACAAAATGTGGAAGGGGTTTTTCCTTCTTCATCAACACAACAGGTACAACAGGTGCATAATGGGAAGGAAAAGATGCTGGAGGAAAGCCTAAATGATGAAGAGGAAAGGGAATTTGATTTGATGGAAGAAGATGAACCAGAATAGCCACACATTCATCATGGCATTGAGATAGTTGACTTGGAGGCTCAAGATGAGGCAACAAACGAAAATATAACAATAAGGGAAAAAGATACACAGATCCAAGCACTGATGGACAAATTGGCGAGAGCTAACTATGTTATTTCATACCTTGAGCAAGAGAACAAGTAGCTAATTGACAAACAAGTCCTCATGGAGCTGTAACTTCTCAAAGCAAGGAGGTAAGGTGACAAAGGCAAGTCAGTAATGCAAGAAGAAGAAACCTAGCCATCTTGACTACAAAACAAAGGCTTGAGAAGGATATTGATGAGGATAGAGAAAATTGTCTTCACAGGGTCAATTTTCATTTGAGTAAGCTGCTACAAAAGGCCAATAGGGACAATCAAATCATCGGGCACATGGCTCGCCATTACAGGACCCAGAACAAGATTTGCAACATAAGGGTCAAGAAAATGAAGACAAGGCTAAAACAAGCACTCAAAGGAAAAAAGGAAGGTGATAGAATTAGGTTGTTTGCTGAAGCTTCCTTGGCTAACCAAGACACTTGATGGTGGTGTTCTCCACAAATTTTGAGTAAGTTTTGAAGAATTTTTGCCTTTTGGAGAATTTAGCAATTTTTGACACAGAAATTCTGGATCTAGCTTTTCCTAGGGGCATAAAATGAATAAATGGTCAGTATTTTTGGATTTAAAATGATGAAACATGCACCCTGTGCATTTGCTAAGATTTTGGAGCAGAATTGGTTAACCAAAAGGTCAAAAAACACTCAAAAAATGACCTTTCTGCCTTCTTTTTGAGCCACATAAGGAGTCTTGGGAGAATCCGTTTTTGAGGGGTCAAATAAACTCCAAATGAAAAAATTCAAGATGCTCTGGAAAGTAGACTTGAAGATATTTCCAAAAAGCTATTTTGGGCCCAATTTTGACACCGGGAAGGCCTCCAAATGGCCCTACAAAAAGTGTTGCGCGTAGAGCTTGGGCACTGCTCATAGGGCAATTTTATCCTAAATTTTCACTTCACTGTGCCATCACTGTAATTTTGAGTTTTCTCTTATGGATGATGTTTTTAATAATGTAAATCATAACTAGGCATGTAAATAGGATGGATAATAGTTACTAGAAGGTAGATTCATTAGATCAAAAGCTATCTTGAGGACAAATGAATCAGTTTCCTCCCTTTTAGAGGCAAGTTGTTAGGTTGCCTAGATTCCAGTTTCTTGTTCAGTTTTTGATGGATTAGTTCCTCATCCTAGGGATTCAACCCTTGAGGATGGGAGGAGGTTGAATCAATGTCTATATCTTCTTCTTCTTTCTCATTGTAAAGGGTTGGACTCAGTTGGATGCTTATGCTTTGAGTAGACATCATTTTGTATCAGTTTTAGTAGGAGATTAATGAAAAATTGCAGCTATTTCTTTGAGATCCATGTGGTATGATGTTCAGTTCAGTTTTTTGTATTGTCATCATATGTTAAAATGTTTTTTCACTTCGCCAATCATTTCATTGCTTTTTAAGTGGATGTTTTCAAGTTGATAGGCATAACCCATAATATTTATGCTTTGTTTTGGGAAAATATTCACAGTCTGTGTTTTCTTCAGTTTAGTAAGAATCCATGTTGCTTACATGCTCTTTCTAGCTCCTCACCTATATTTGAATCACCTCACCCATCAAAACCTAGAGTGTTGAGCCTTGTGCCTACCTTGCCCCATCGAAAACCCTGCAATTTTGACCTAATTTCCTTGCCCTAACTGTTTGGCTACTCCTGATCCAACAAAACCCTTCAAAATAAAATCAAACCTTGTGCTACTATACCTAGCCTAATATCATTTTCTCAATCCAGTCATCTTGGCTGAGATCTTTACGGAGGAAGCCCTCTCCTGGCCTAGTAGGGCTAGTTACTTGGCTAAGCACGGGTTGTTGTTACCCTGGCATTGCCTTCCTTCAGCCTGAGGTTCAATCTAGGTGCTAACACATCTCTCACGAATTCATGGAATTGTAAAGTTGATCATCTCAAAATTATCTTTCTCCACCAGAATCATACTTATCGAATTTCTCCCTTAATGTTCAGCTCCTCGGGCTCCTTGTGAATATTGTATTGAAAATATGTCCTCTCATCACACCAGAATTCTTCTTGTGTGATAATGAACACACAAGCTGTCACACCAAGATTGTTCAAATGGATTTTTATTTTTTCATTGCAAACTAGAAATTTGATGTTTCAACCAATGTCATCCATCTCATTTTTATTTCCCTTCTTATACTTGATCACTAAATGAAACTGTTGTAGAAACCCCATACACTTGTAATTCTTGGTGTGTTGTATCTTACTCTAGGCCTACAAGTATTATAATGGTTGGTGATCTGTGTGGATTATTGTCTCCTTTCCCATCAGATAGTGCTTCCACTTCTTTACATCTTCCACCAGGGCATAAATCTCCTTTTCATAGGTAGGGTAGTTAATAATTTCCCCATGACATGATTCAGAATGGTATCATACATGTTGTCCTCTCTACATCAATAATACTCCCATAGCATAATCACTTTCATTTGTCTCCACTTTGAAGGGCTACCACAATTTTAGTAATGCCAAAACTAGTGCTTGACTGATCTTCTTCTTAAGCTCCTCAAATTTCCTCCACTGACCCCTTCCCCAATGGAAACTCTTTCCACTTTTTGTTACGTAATGGAGTGGTGTTGATACTATTGAAAACGAGGCTATAAGTTCACTTAGGTATTGTGTTAGCCAAACAAAACTCCTAACCCCAAAAACATGACTAGGCATCGACCATTTCATGATGGCCTCCATCTTGGCAAGGTCTATCTTCAACTCTCCTCTACTTATCGCATACCTCATATACACCAAATACTTCTATAAAAACTCACACTTCTTGCTATTTTCTAGCAATGGGTTCTTCTTTAATGTCTCCAACACCTGTGTCAAATGTGAGATGTGATCCTCCCTTACAGTTACATTGTATAACAATATATTATCCAAATAGACAATAACAAATGAATCTATAAAATGGCACATTATATCATTTGTTAACCTCATAAATGTAGTTGGTGCATTACATAGGTTCAATGGCATGACTAACCACTTATACAACCCTTTCCTTCTTTGGAAGGTGGTCTTCAACGTATCTTCTTCTTTGACATGAACCTAGTGATATCTAGACTTTAAGTCAATCTTGGTGAAGTACTTCACTTACTACAACTGACCTAGTATCTATCCTAGGGTGGGGGTATATGTTCTTGAGTATAATTTTATCAATGCCTTGTAATCAATACACATCCTCCAAGTCCCATCCTTCTTTGGTATAATGATAATGGGTGGTTCACATGGTGATCTACTTGCTCGAATGACACCCTATTCCAGTAGTTGTTACAAGTGTTTCTTCACCTCACTTGCTTCTATA
Source organism: Pinus tabuliformis (assembly GCA_031772625.1). Lineage (NCBI taxonomy): Eukaryota > Viridiplantae > Streptophyta > Pinopsida > Pinales > Pinaceae > Pinus > Pinus tabuliformis. The sequence goes on from CM062815.1 coordinate 720,129,061, forward strand.
ACTAACTTCATGTACAACCTAATGTTTGGAAAATAGGAATCCAGCAATAGTTGGATCTCATGCTCCACTTCCCTCTTAGGTAGTAACCCTTTAAGCTCCCATAATGCATCCCTATATGCTAGAAACAACTCTTCCAATTATTGATTATGTTTATTATTACACCCCTACAGGGATGCCTTACCTCTTACTAACTCTTCTATAGATTAATTTTCCCTTAAAACCAATAAAACATAATTCTTGTTGGAACTGATCAATTTATTGGCTTGGTTGGTACTTACCAAGGAAAATTTCAATTTATTGGCTTTCCATCCTTGATGAGTCGGTATTGGTTGGATCTTCACATGAATATTACATCTTGCATGTACATGTAGGAACTTCTAAACACATCTACTTCTACTTCATCAATAAAATCAACATTGATAGTAAACATAATTTTGTGTTGTTTTATTACCTTCAAATTTATATCCTTATTTACCCATCCCAATGGATATGTGCTTGGATGATCATGAAATTCCAATCCCAATTTGTGACCACCTTTGTTGCAGTGAGATTCACCTACGATCCTGAGTCAATCATATCATCAATATTTCTTCTTTACATGTGATAGCCCCACCCATGGTTCTCTCATAGAATTCATTGTAAATATTTTTACAAATATGTGAAACTTAAAAAGGGGATTGAGTCAAAGGGACACAGATTCCAAAGTTGGAGAGGAGGATTGCCTGGTTGGGATAAGTGAGGTTTTCTTGTGTAGAGAAGAAACCTAAATTGCAGGACAACCATTAAAGGTTGGTTGGTGCATGAATTCAAGGGAATGGTTCTAGAATTAAATGGGTTGTAAGAGATACTACTAAGGCCCATGCTGATTGAAAAATAACAATAAGAAGAAAGGACAAAGAGATTTATGAAGGGGACTATGCATTACAAGGCAGCAAGGACACAACAGTAAATGTTCGTTGAGAGAGAGGCCAAGGTAGCAAGCATGAGGTGGGAGAATCCTTGTAAAACAAGAGAAAAGAGGGAAACATAGGCATTGGAAGAGATTCTAGAAGAAGACATAGAATTCACCCATTCGAGTATCCATAGAGAGAAATCAATAGGTAGCGCATAAGATAAGAAAAGATAACGGGATTGGTTATATGGTTCCTTGGAGGCTGTGGGTTGAGATAGAAGACTTTGGAGCCCTGTAATAGATTGGGAATGGACCAATCCTAGAGAAGCATCAAAGGAAAACTTGGCTAAAGACCTTTAGTTATTGCATTACTATTACGATGGATCATGGACTCCCTAGAAGGGGGTGAATAACTATGTGTGTGCATTTGGGGGTGAGGTAGAGTACCTTTGGACTCCATGTGTTGACAAAGGAAGTAGCAGTCAGTTGGTAGGGTTGAGGAAGGAGGTCCTCTAGAGTCTCGATTTTAGTTGGAAGGTGGTGATCGGTTCCCTTAAGAAAGCATCCTCCTCAAACTCTGGAATCTAGCTTGAGGGTGGCAACTGCAAGTAAGTGCGGTTGCAATTGTCTATGGTTGGGTGGGGATTCCTTGTCCCAAACTTCGTTTCCCTACAAATTCAAAGATGTGTATTCGCTTACACTTGTTTATCTCTTAATGGATCATGATGCTTTTTTTATTGTAATAGTTCTAGATTTTGGGACTGTATTTCTGTTGTTAATAATTGAACATGTGGTTACACCTCTATGGGGATATGACAATGAAGGAAATGTTAAATATAATTGTGTGTATTTTTTTACTTTGAAATGAATGACACTGGTAAACAAACTAAGCAGGAGATTTTGAACTGGAAACAAAATGTTGTGAATATTTTATTGGTGTTTATCACATAATATTTGATGCACAATTGTGTAATAAACCACATGATAATAAGGACTAAGCTATAATGTTGAGTTGAGCTTTATTCTACATGAAATGTTAAACAATGCGGGAAACAATAGTTAAATAAATAATATACAGGAATCGGGCCATGTTATAGGATGTAGAAGAAGCCATGAGAACTTGGAATGAAACTAAAAAAAAAAAACGTTGGGCATATAGACCCTTTTTATTAACATAAAAATATTACATAAAATCCTGCCCACTTGGCAGGGTCTAAGTGTTCTTGTTGATTTTTATTCTCTCAGCTACTAGTCTATGATTTTGTACAGAGAGAACTGCATTGGTACTGGAGGTTCTATTTCCTCTTTTAAGTGAAAGGATAGCCCTAGGAACTTGCAGGAAGACTTGTCCATCCTTGCATCCACAACCGCTTGGATATCTTTTGTTAGCAAAAGGGTGTAGCTAGTTCAGCGTTGGAAGGATTTGCACAACATCATAAAGCTGCTTACAGGCCTATAATAGAGTTTTGAACCCTTGGCATGTGGTAGGAGAGGTGGAAACCTCTTACGAGTTCATGCCAAGCCTATGGTAGGTAAGGGCCACAAGGGCACCTAATCCTCCACGCCTAGAGTTCCTTGTCCAAGCATAGGGAACGCAAGGAGGATAGGAACCCATGGGATAATCTATCACCTGATCTCATAAGGGGTAGCACCACAAAACACATTTATGAACCATCGATGTTTTTGTGGAGCCCTGGCGTTGGTCTGGAGGTATGTTGGACCTCTAATCTAGATCCCTGGTCGAAATGACCAGCTCAAGGAAAACTATGCAAAAGAAAAACCTGTTGTTGGGGTGATTGCGGAGATCCCCATATAAAACATTGCACAAGACAAGGTCGATATCCTTTAGTTGATCCATGGCAGAGATTGAGGGAAAAAATTGTTGTAAAACATGAGGGTTTTGATGAGCCTCATTATTGGGTAACTATATGGACCTTAATTCACCTCCTATCTAAGTTAAATCAACTCTTCTCACAATTTATTACATGTTTTGATTATTTTGTTTAATGAGATGAGTCAAAGTGAGATATTATGCCTAGTGGACTAATGTGCATTGAATGTAGGTTTGTGAGAGAAAATTAGGGAATTTTGGAAAGATTAAGGGTTGAAACTCAAATGGGACAAGGAAGAGATATTGTAGAAGGTAAATCATCCTCATTTACTCCCCCCTCATTCAAATATTCCTCCATCAGTCACACCAGCTCGGAGTACAAGCAACCAAGTCATGAAGATCAAAAGGCAGTCGAGAAACTGATAGTCAAAGAGTTAGTTCATCTCGAGTTTGGGAGCCGAGCCTCCCTATATTTAAGGAAGTAGTTGGATACTTCAGTTGTATAAACAAAGAGGCCTAGAGCCTCATTAGGATTCGAATTTTTGTTGTAAAAACACTAGTTATTTTCAAGCTCAAGACTTGTGGAAGACATTGCTATGTAATTTTCTGTTTCAATAATGAGAAAGAGCTTTTTCTTTGATCCAGCACAGAGTTAACTTAGAGGGCTGAAGCTCTTGGGTTAGGGCCCAACCCTAGCAGCAAAGGATCCTATTCTTGTATCTATATGCTTAGATTAATTTCATAGATTCATGGTTAAATTGTTCTTAGAAGTATTTCATTGCAAGTAGTGTAGATTTGATTAGTTTGTTTATTAGTTTCCTTCCATTTGTGCTTTACTTCAATAGTAGTTTAGAAGGGATAAAACGAACATCAAAAATTTTTCAATAGGTGTTTTTGCCTCACTTCTTCCTTCAGGGATCATGATTTGAGGAAAGGACCCATATGCAGCCCCAAAAAAGATAGAATTCTACTTTCTCATAGAATTTAGAGTTGACTGTACTTAAGCCAACGTTTGATCAGTTTGTAAGTGTAGGATCTAGTTATAATTTCTTCCATATTTAGTATTACAATAGATCTCATCAATGATTTTATCTTATTCTATGAAAATTCCTCAATGCATGAAGTAGATAACTAGCTCATTAAACTCTATTTTTCTAGCTTATTGAAATTCTTCTTGTTTACATGATTTTTGGGAAAATATCAATGTTTGATGCAGTGCAGGTGTTTCAGAAGTAAAGAGAGATATAATAGACAACAACCTCCTCCCAACTTCATCCATCTATGATCATTCCTTGCATCCACTAAGACCCTCATCAATTTCATCATTTTACAAGGAAACTTCTCCAAGCATGTTGAGCAAATCCAACCATCTCCCAACCTTGGTTTTCAGTTCTGAGTGATCCTAGGAATTTTATCACTTCATTCCATCCACCAACCACTTTCCCTAAGCCTTCCATCACCTTCAACACCCATCGATTTTCTCTCGGTTGTATCCTGTAGAAATAAATACAGGGAATCTTGTATATTTTTAGGACATCTTGTATGTTTTCCTATAATGGCCTGTTTTGAGGCCAAATTGAGGGAAAACCTCTAGAAAGCCAGGCAAGGTCACCTCAGGGTCTTCGAAACCTTCCAACCATCCACCAACATCCCTAAGACACCTGCCACATCACCACAAGAGATTCGCTTTCACACTCTTCCATTGAAAAAAGGACAAAAAGAAAAACATATTTATTTTAGTCATTTACATGCACAGTAGTAATGTTTTATGCTTTGAACTTACATGCTCAGGTAGTAGAATTTCATATATGTTAACTTAGAATTCTTGTTGAAGCATAGTCTCTTAGTAGATAGTTAGGAAATGGTGTGTTTTTAGCATTGGACTTCAGTCTTTTTCCTTACTGCAGTAGACAAGCTTTCTCTTAGAGTAGATTTATCTTTCCCTCATTAGTAATCAAGCTTCTTCTGAATCCATAGAAGTCTGGATTGGAAAACCATAGTGGTCTCTCGCCATCTAAGAAGTGACAAAAGGCAGAACCATCACTATTACTTGTGTATACAACATTGTCACCTCCAGGTTTGTATGAACCCCGGGTTGATAAAGTAAAGTTGGTAGCCTTAGGAGTTGCAGCATTCTTGTTGCGATACTGGTGCTCACCACTTTTTGTCGCCGTTTCCAGGGAGGTGTATGAGTAATATGTGATTATTGCTTTCTTTCTTCCATTTCTTGTTTATGATATTCTATTATTAGTTTCATTTCTGCAATAGTAATTGAGTTGCTTTCTTTTCATTCTACATTGTTTTCTTTCCTTTCCATTCTGCAAGTAAGATTTCATTCAAGTAGTTAATTTCCATTCAGTCAGTTAGATTTCATTCAGTCTGCAATTTCAATTCTGCAATCACTTTCAAAGTTTGAAAAAAACACAAAACAAAACAAAAACATTTTTTTCATGCCTCGTAAGAATAGGGATAACTTAGGGAAATTTTTGCCAAATACTCCTACTGCTTCAAACAACCAACCTTCCCACTTCTTTGATGGCTGTGAACTAGAGGAACCCTTAGGTGAGCAACCAAAAATATTTGAAGAGCCTATAGGGGAAGAAGAAGAAGAAGAACCCATTCATATTGAACCAATAGCTGAAAACGCAAATGACAAAGGAAATAGAGAAAGAGTTGAGGGTGCCTTCCCCATCATGGAAACCAATGGGGATACTAAGATGATGAATATAAGCCCCTCTGCCCTTCCTCAATTCCATGGCCTAACCTCAGAAGATCCAGACACTTTCTTGTTTGAGTTTGTTGTCATATTTCGAACCTATGGCTACACCAATGATGAGAAGAAGTTGAAACTATTCCCATCCACTCTCAAGGATGTAGCTTTGCACTAGTTCATGGGGTTACCTAGGGATAGAATCACAACTTGGGCTCAGATGCAGAAAGCCTTCAACAACAAGTATCAAGACTACTGCAGGTATAAAGACACTAAACAGGAAATTTTTAGGATGGCCTTAGGGCATGATGAATCCCTATAGAATTATGAAGAAAGATCCCAACTTAGCTACAAAAGGGTTAGGTGCACACTTGACCCTGAGTCACTGAACTAGTCCTGCTTAGAGGAGTAAGGGAAGATATTCTGAATACCCTAAACTTATTAGCAGGAGGGGACATCTACTAGTTACCCTATGAGGATATCAAGATTTTCTTTAGAAGCCATTCCAGGTAAGTATGAAAAAGGGTAGGGGTAGTCAACCTATGGTAGTCCATCCTCTTCCAATTCATCCATCAAGGGTGAAATTGGAAACATGCTGGAGGATTTCAAGAGTGAGATGCTACAAACCTTGCCCTACAGATGAACACTATACACATTAAGAGGAAAAAGGAGGAAGCAGAGAGAGCCTTAGCCATTTTCTGCCATAGATGCACCAGGAGGCATCCTAGGAATGAATGTCCATTGAATTCTATTGAAATCTGCTCATTTTGAGAAGAAAACCACTCCACAGACAAATTCCCTTCTCCATCTGGACTAAAATTTGTATATCAAGGAGCTGAAGGGGTAACTGAATAGCTCTGCTACATAAACCAAAGGAGGCCTCATGGGCCTAGGCCATACCAGTAGGGCATGCAACGATCATCCCATGCATATTACAACCCCAACCAGACCACATCCATACCCTCGTGAGGACCCCCTGCTCATCCTTCCTGGTCTACACCTCCTCCTTGGTGCTTTGCACATCAGTATCATTCCTAGCCAGCCAGCCAGTCATTTCAACCATATGCTCCACTACAACCTTAGTGGAATACACCGCCCCAGGGGTGGAGGCCCCATACAACAATGCCCCAGCTTTATTGCCTTCACCACCTGCTCAACCACAACTTTTACACCCTGCTCCACCTAAACAACCCCATATGCCTGCCCAGATGTTACATATCCATTTGGGCACATCAATCCCATCATCCAAATCAGTGTTTTAGGCTAATCAAACCTAATTTCAGTTGCTACATGCCCTAAACAAGTCACCACTTTGAATGCCTCCTTCCGAACAGTCTCATGACTTGAATACATCTATAAATGGCCTCTAGAGGGACCAGCGCAGGTAGGCCCATGTAAGGGTGTGCTATAGAGCAGTTAAGTCCATGCCAGGGTGCTTCACAGAGCACTTAGGCTTCCTTTCACTTTCGTTGGGCGAGTTTGAGTGAAATTCACATAGGGTTTGGGGAATATTCTTATCTTTTGGAGTCATCTAGAAGGTTCCCTCACTTATCAACTCCTATGAGCTTGAAAATGGATGAGGAATGAGTTAAGATGCATCCTATCCTCTCATTCCTTCCTCCATGGAACTAATTCTAAGTATGGAAGGCCATTCAATGCCACCATTTATGAAAAAACCTCCTTCATCTCCCCATAAATGGACCACTTGTCTAAGTGATCAGTGGTTGGATTATGTTGAATTGTAAGGAGATAATGTTGCTATGAGAATTGGCTTTGAAGCAAGTATTGTAATGCTACAAGTTTGTCATGCTTTTGATGTGATGTGGATGGGATCCAAGCTAGAGGAATGACTTTGAATCAAACACAATGGTTGTAATTCCTTCTTATATTAAATAAAGAATTTGAACCTTTCTCCCATATGTTTGTATCATCTTATAATGCTTGTACATGTGAAATGTATATGATTCCATTCATTTATATTCAATAGATCTTTTTCTTTGATCGATTCTTTGTCTTCTGTTGGTGTTTACAGGTACTTCTCAAGTGCGTTAAGTATGGGAAGGAGCGACAGGATCGATATAAAGGAGACAAGAGGAAAGAAGAACTACAAGTAGGTCTTCTCATCTTCTTTGTCTTATCTGTTGCTTATAGGAAAAGGCTAAAGTGCTTTAAACTGTTGTTTTAGATATGGCTCCTTATCTAGGGAATTAGTATATATCTGTAGATACCAAATTCTCCAAAAAAAATTGGTGACCATATTGGGGAAGATAATCTTTCCTAATAGCTTATCCACCTCCTAAGACATTCTTGTCAAATTACCTTTTGAAATGGCTCATTGTCACCAGCACAGGCTTGTGAGGGACATAGTGCATTACAGAGAACCCTTGGCTTAGGGACAGTGCTCTGAATCACACTATCTCCCATTCAAGGTTGCGCTAGTCCTCCTAGGGTCCGTTTCCCACATTTTGAATGATTTTTTGCCAACTTTTCTCTGTTTGTTTGTTTGCTGATTGATCAATGAATGTCATGTCTCAAAGAACAAGTTTCTATCTCCTTTTCCAACCCTACTTTGACTTAATTGATTAATGTTTCTTAAAATTTTTCTTTGTCATTATCAATCCATAGTCAAAGTTAGATTATAGTTGATTAATCTTTGTTTGAAAGAAAGTGTCGTAAAAGTCTTCTTTTCCTTCGAAACAGAATTATCGTAAAGTCTTTGTTCTTGTTAAAGGTTGATTGATTGTATGTGCATTAGTTTCCTTTTTTTTTCATCATAAAATTAAGGGAATCGAAAAGAAAAACTTGCATCATTCATATTGTAGTTTGTGCATGCTTGAAACGAATAGTTAGGGAAATTGCATTAGATGTGCTCTTTGCTCTTTGTCAAAGTTATTATTTCTCTATCTCTACTAGCTAAGATTTTCATTGTTCAATTGAATAAAAATAATTCTTATCATATTAGTTTCATTTTAGGAATTTCAAACATACTTCACTTGGTGAACCTTGAAAGGAAAATTCTAAAGAACATCAACTTAAAATTTATCTGAATTTACCTAATGGAGCATTATCACCTAACGAAAAACATTTATAGGTCTAGGCTAGAGACGTGTTCCCGCGTCGTAAAACATAGTAGCTATCGCTAACTTGTCTACAATACATCCTGATTGCGATACCTCATTCCACGTACGTGATTATATCGTATCTCGTCCACGTACGTTCGGGTATATAGGGTGGTGTTACAATATGTAAAGTATATGGGAATGCTCTCATTGTGCAATTTTTCATTAGACAACACTAATACGGATTGGGCCTCCACGTACTTTCGGGTATATATGGGAGGAAAACACTAGGTTGCTATCCATACTTAGGTAACCAAGTTGGACGCCTTGTACAATGTGATACACCAAACATAGCATTCAGGGAGATTGCCTACCCATACTTCTTGGTTCACCAAGAGGTATTCTGCATTTCATAGTTGCTTGGTAAACCTTTTGCCTGGATTATCCCTCTTTTGTTTTTTCATGTTACTTTGATTAAAATAAAATTAATTGAGCACAGATAACATCCTCCACGCTCACTCCTTAGTTGATCTTAGGTTGAAACATATGGCGAAAAATCTAGAGGCCATTGATCAAAGAATTCCTTTTGATGGGAATCCTAGTCCTTTTCCTCCTTTTGGAAATATTGGTGCTCCATATATGGCTACATTGTCCCTTCTAGGATTTACCATTGGCTTGCCAGTATGGTTGTTTTCAACCTCCTTGGTTCAAAATGTCGTGATTTGTCTACAATCGAGTACTCCTCCAACTGGACAAAATCAACCTCTAGTTGATCCTAAAGTTGACCCTTTGCTTTCTTCCTCGGTTGTTTCTTCCTCCCCTTCTTCCTCTTCGCCTGGTGAAAGTATTGGTACTAGTAACCATGTGGCTAAGAAGAAGAAGAAAGGGAAGAATAAGAAGAAGAAGCAAATTCAACAGAGGGGCAACCAAGCAACCATTGCTTTGAATGCAACATCTGATGAGAAATCGTCCGTCAAGCCTCAAAAAGTTCGATATACATGCAAACTTTGTGCGGGAGACCATCTTCTCCGAAATTGTTTTGGTATTCCTCAAATCTTAGAATAATGGTTTTCTCATTCACATCATCCTTTGTCATCAACTTCTGGAGATCATGCTGGTGGCACACCATCAACTAGTGGTAGTCAAGTTCATGGAAAGAAGGTTAAAGTTAAGTTTCCCTATAGGTTATGTGAAGGGAATCACCCAATTCACCTTTGTCCCTATCTGGATGAAGCCAAAAAAGTGTTGGATAACCGTCCTACTTCACCGCAACGACTTCCATCTGGTTACAGGAGACTATCCCTTAATCCTTCACTAGTTGATGAATTGACTGACTCAAATCAACCATCAGTCAAACCCACTCTCTCTGAAAGTGAATCCTATGAGTCTATACCTGACCCAAATCAATAGGTTGAGGTAAAAGTTGACCCGATTTCACCTTCAGTTAATCGTACCTTTCTCAAAGAGAGTGAGTATGATGCCACTTAGGTTCTTTTTGTTTCTTCAGATTATAATGAGCTTGGAGACAACCCTCCTGTTCTATCAAGACAAGACAAAAATCCTCCCATTCTCGTAACACAAGGGGATAATACTCTCTTTTCTACAGTACCCCCTCCAAGTATTCAAGTCACTTCCTTTGATTGGAATCGACTGGTAGGATGTTGTCTTCCTTCTTATGTGCCTTTCCAGATCATAGTATAGGTTTGTAATATGCTTGTACCTGACACTATTATAGATGAAGGTGCATCTGTGAGTATCCTTTCCTCCACTGCTTGGCAAGCGCTTGGTTCACCGCTATTTGTGCCAGTTACCCAGAATCTGTTGGCTTTTAACAGAGGAACCAGTGAACCTTTAGGGATCCTTCCTCAGTTGCCTATTGATTTGGGAGGAAAAATCGTTTATCTAAATGTGATGGTAGTCCCAGGCCCTTTAGATTACAATTTAATTCTTGGGCACAACTATGTTTATGACATGGGAGCTATTATTTCAACACTCTTTCGAGTGATTTGTTTCCCGCATGAAGGAAAAATTGTCACCATTGACCAGCTTTCATTTCCCGGTCCAAATATGGCTTCTAGTCAACCATCTTCCCTAAATAGTCCTTTTGTACCAATGGTATCATCCCCGCCACGGGTTAATTATGTGGTAACCCGTTCTGTGCCTACATCAACAGACAATCAATTCCTTGATGTTGTACACTATGTATTGGGGGCATTGGAACCAGATCTCTCCTTCCAGAGCATTGTTCTCCCATTTGATGAGAACATCTTGGAAGTCATGACCTCTTATGGGTTGTGACAAGGAATATGAGGATAGTTATTTTACTGTGTCAACCTCATTAAAAAAATGAAATAGCTCCCATGAGGATAGTTCCTTGTCTTGTGTCAACCTCGTTAAAAAATGAAACCAAGGATATGAGGATAGATCCTTTTCTTGTGTCAACCTCGTTAAAAAATGAAACAAGGAATATGAGGATAGTTCCTTGTCTTATGTCAACTTCGTTAAAAAATGAAACCAAGGATATGAGGATAGTTCTTTTACTATGTCAACCTCATTAAAAAATGAAACAACTCCCATGAGGATAGTTCTTGGTCTTGTGTCAACCTCATTAAAAAATGAAACAAAGGGTACGAGGATAGTTCCTAGTCTTGTGTCAACCTCGTTAAAAAATGAAAGAAGGAATATGAGCATAGTTCCTTGTCTTGTGTCAAGCTTGTTAAAAAATGAAACAAGGAATTTGAGCAGAGTTCCTTGTCTTGTGTCAAGCTCATTAAAAAATGAAACAAGGTCCCTTGGATCAAAGTTCCAATTTGAGTCTTTGATTAGATCTCGTAAAATCCCAGTCGAGTCTTTAACTTGATCTCGTAAATGAACCTTCATTCCATCCACTTGATAGCCACGAGTAGTCTACTTAGGTGAATGTAATGAAGCTTGGGGGGCATGCACCTAGTAGTAAGGTTAAGTTTCCCTGTAGGTTATGTGAATGGAATCACCTGATTCACCTTTGTCCCTATCTAGACGAAGCCAAAAAGGTGTTGGATAACCGTCCTGCTTCACCGCAAAAACTTCCATCTGGTTATAGGAGACTCTCCCTTTCATCATGTTGGGGGCATGTAAACCAATATCAAGCATAGTTCTTCATTTCAATCTTGTGCAAAAATGAAACTGAATTCAAGCATAGTTCTTCATTTGAAGCTTGTGTAAAAATGAAACTAAATTTAAGCATAGTTTTTCGTTTAAAGCTTGTGTAAAAATGAAACTGAATCCAAGCATAGTTTGTCATTTCAAGCTTGTGTAAACATGAAACTGAATCCAAGCATAGTTCCTATGGTTCAAGCTTGTGTAAAAATAAACCCATCTCCATTTTAACCCTTGTGATTGCCATTCTATCAGCCTTTTCCGTTAGATGAGCCTTGGTTTTTCTCCTTCCATCGTCACTATCTGCTTGGCCGATCATACACTTTCACTTGGTTTTTTTACCCTTTTTGAGGAACAATTGCAATGAGTGGTCTTGTTAGCCAATCTCTTCACATAAATAAACATTTTTTGAGAAGTTCCAACATCACCGGAACCAGTTGCTATCCTAGACACCACTCGTTCCTCAAAGTGGAGTCCTCTTTAAGCTCTTTTCAGACTCTCTAAATATGAAAAGATTGTCGAGTGCATGTCCTTTCCAGCTCATTAACGGATTGGAAACGACATCTCTCTTGTATTGTTTTACGGTTTTTCGGGCTTGAGAGATTAATTTACGAAAAAGAACTTGTGGATTTTTCTTTTTGTCCCTTTTCAAACTCTCTAAACATGAAAAGGACCGAGTTATCTTTGTTGTTAAACTCGTTAAAACATAAAATAGCGACAAACTTGTCCATCTAGACAAGACTGAGTTTCACCTTCGCTAGACTCGTTAAAACATCAAATAACGATGAATTCACCTGAAGGGTGGAATTATTGTTTAGTCAATTTAGTGTGTCCTAAATTGCTACAGAAGTTATCAATATGGGAGTCGTAAACTGATGAAGTGTAGTGCACTGTATGTGCAAGACAACCTCTTTCTTACCTTGTTGTTTTCAGTTTTTATCTTGTTTTGGGGTTTTGTTCTTGTTGGTCCCCTAAAGTGTTTAATGCAAATGGAAATCCTATTCTAAGGTTTTAAGAATACTTTTAAAGATCAAGTGTGGATATGATTAAAGTCAAGATTTGTGCCTCTTACTGTAATTTCCAAACTTAGAACTTCAAAGATCTCAAAACATGTTGTCTACAAAATCAGAGCTTTAAACAAAAGTGTAAACATGAAGCTACATAAATAAAGCTAAAGATAAAGTACTGAAAATGAGGTTATTGTCTCTGTTGTCTATCTAATTACAGAATTGAAATATAACAAACTATTGCACTCAAAATCAAAAAGTAAAGAAGCTAAAAACTAGTCACTGATTTCACCCATAATCACAATATTTCGTCAATTAACTTTTAAAATGGGGTTGAGCTAAAGACTCCAAAAATATCATCATATGGTATGAAAGAATGACATGTAAACTATCTACTTGCATACTAATGAAAGCAAAATCAATTACTTCACCTATAATCACAATATCTCGCTAATTAACTTCTAAAATGGGGTTAAGCTAAAGGCTCCGGAGATATCATCATATAGCATGAAGAACCGATATCTAAACTATCTACTTGCATACTAATGAAAGCAAAAACAAATTACTTCACCTATAATCACAATAGCTCGCCAAGTAACTTCTAAAACGGGTTTAAGCTAAAGGCTCCGGAGATATCATCATATAGCATGAAGAACTGATATCTAAACTATCTAAAAGCAGTAAATGAAAGCATAATAACTGGAATTAAAAACTAAATTTCAGCAGAGGAAGCAAGTCTCAGATCACCACTTGATGCAAAAACCACATTAAAAAACTCGAGCATAAACTATCCTGAAATGCACTAATTAGTGTTTGTGGGAAATATAACAATGCTGCAAAAACATGTACAGGAGTAAAACGATTAATACCATAAACAAAACATGAGATATGTATAGCTCAAATAAGAGAAAATATGCATGAAAACTATATAGAATGAAAGAAAAACCTCAGCCAGTAGGGGCCCTCTGCACATCTTTGGATTAACACGTTGTCACTTCACTTCAAACCACGCTTAAACAGTCATGAAAAACAAAGTTTTTTTCTATTATGAAATAGAGGATATGTCTCTCGGTTACAATAGAAAAATAATGCTAAAACAATAGTATCAAGACTAACTACTTGCGTTGCAAATGATTATATTTATAGAGGAAATAGATAATTGTATTTTGGAGAAAATTCTTTAGCAGTGGACACATGAACAGGTTAGAATTCGAGGATTCATCCTCTTTGTTCCCATGAGACTTAGTAAATATACACAAAGAGGATGTTGGATTGCGTTATGGAGACAACCCGTAGGTGGAAAAACGGTCCATGAATTTAGGAATGGTTCAAGCTTCTTTTAGGTGCAGGAAGAGAGTCCTAGTTCACATAGGACTCTCTGTTGACCATCCTTTGACTGGTACCCTTCTTCACGAATTTGGCTGAGTAGATAGGACCTCATCCATGTGTGGATCATTTATGAGCTACCCATGTGTCTCGTTTCTCCTATCGACACCTGTAACCTATAGAACAATGAAAACAACTGCGGAATTACGAATTAGCTGCGGAAAGTGCTGCATTCCGTAGCTGATAAACAAAACCTAGATCAAATAACACACACAATGATATAATATGAAAATCACTCAAATTTACTCCTAAAATCAACATGTAACAGCTTTTGATAGCTTATGGAGCATTGATATGGGAAAATAGAAGAGAAAAGGTTTAGGAAAATGAGTAGAAGAGAGGTAGTTCTGGGGCTCAACATAACCCATTGTGAAGATGTTGCATGTCCTCATGCAACCAAAACTGTGACTATCCTTCCTTCAATTCATCTACTCTAAGACTTCTGCTAATACATCTAACATTTTCTTCTCCTTCCTTGTTGTCACTGTCATCCTAGGCTTCATCATAAAGCACCTGTATTTGAGATTGATGAGGGCTCGGCTCAACCTCTTGTTCTTCTTCTTCAATTTTCTATTTTTCTTGTGCCATAATCCTAAATGCAGCATGGTATTGTCATGGATAATTTTGACCAATTTGTTCTGCTCTTTTAGTGTTTCATTTTCCCTTTGGATGTGTCTATTCAAGACTTCCAGCTCTTAAATATCTTGTTTTAATGACTGGATCAAAGTTTCTTGAGTTGTACCTGGCTGATTAGATGAAGTTCCTGGTTCTGTTGCAGTTTTTTCCAATGATTCAATGAAATCATACATTTGTTGCTGAGTTTGATCAATTTCTGGTGTGGTCTTCCTTGGACTGATTTCAAAATCTAGTTGAGAAGGAGGAGAATACTGTGGACTATGATCAGGAGGAGTATTTTTTGGTGACTGATCTGGAGTTTCACCTCCCAGGTCTATGAAGTGGGCTCCTTTGATTTTTGTTTTCTTCAATTTACCCTTTAATCGAGAGCTCCTTCTTAAAACTTGTGAGCTTGTGTCTCTCTTTTCTATATTCTGTTTCTCCTTTCCTTTTTCTTTTGCCTTAGTTGACTGTTTCTTAAGATGAATTAGTCTCTCAAAAAGTAATTGCTCTTCTTCTAAAGAAGGCTCTGGAATCTGATAAATATCTTCAATATTCCTTTTCCCTTTCTGTTTTACTTGTTTTCTAATCTCAGTCAATGTTTCAGAAAGCATTTCTTCTTTACTGGTTTCCTTGGTTATACTAGTAGGAGTATCTTGGATGGTTAAATTTGTTATTTTTCTCCTACTTTTCCTTGTTGAACTTCCCTCAGGTACTTCAGGAGGGTCTTGGAAGAAATTCCTAACTAGGAATTTTTTCCATGTATCCTTCCTCTCTTTCAATTGATTTTCAACTAGAATTTTAATAAGGCCATGATGATAGAGATGAGGCTCCACATCACCTATATTCTTTTGCACAGTAGTAGACATTTTTCTCAAAATACTCAACAAGAAATAAGGAAGATTGATGGTTTCATTCTCCAGGAAATTCATTAATAATCTTATATGGTACATGTACATAGAGCTATACCTTCCCTCACACGTAATGAATTTTTGAATTATCAACAACAAACTGGTCCATTTTTTCTTTAGGGCTGAAACAGGAATTCTTTGTTTAAAAATGGATATGTCCATACCTAGGTTACAAAGAATGACCCTCCAGACCTTTTCATCGAAGTCCTTATTCTTAAACCATTATTCTCCTTCTTGTGGAAGCTCTGTTACTACTGCAATGGATGACTCTGTTACCGGGAATTTGATGTCCCCAATTTCGATTTCCATACCATTGAAGGATCTTGCAAATGTTTTTGTGACTTCCTTATTATGACCCTTGAACTTTTGAATAAACTGCAACCATCTTGCCTTCCTTAACGTGCTCTTTAGTTGTGGATATCCCTCCATAAATTTAGCTCCATCAGGCTCTGTTCTTACTATAAGACCCATTCCTCCTTCTTACTTCGAAGATACCTCTGTAGATGATGGTTTCACGAAAGCAGAATGGTTATACGAGCAGAAAATGGAAGAGGGCAGAATTGTTATACAAGCGAAAAATGGAAGAGGGTTGCAGAGAAAACCAGTGGTTACAAAGCAGGAAGAATGCAGAGCATGTAATGAGAGTGGGTTCACGGAGCAAAACTCTGTATAAGACAAACCATGAATCGTAAAACCCGGTATGAAATTATGGAGGCGGAGTCAAACTGGCGAAACTGAACAGAGTTTGAAATAAAAGGCTGCGGAGTGGACGTCAGCGGATTCATAAAATGACTGTGGAGTGGAATGTCAGTGGAAGAGAGCCGTAGTCAATCAGCTCACATCTGCATGATTAGCCGTTTTAACAGGCGTAATGTGGATGTACGATGAAGTACGAGTTAAACTTGGGAGAGGATTATGAGAACATTAGAATTGATGCAAAGGGTATGGTGGAGTTAAGGCATCTATCAAATCAAATCATTACACATTATGGAGCTTGTGATTTACAAACTATACAAATTATGTGTTTGAAATGCTATTTGAAAATGGTTTTGCTCATACCTTGGAATCATAGCTCTTTCGTCCTGCTAACTTTTGATTGGCTGCCTCTGTAGGTGATTTTAGGTGCTGACATCATCAAAAGATCTTCCTCTTCCATACCTACATCTTAATTTTATCATTATTGGGCTAATCATTTGATTTCCACTACAGAGTAACAGAGGATTAGCTGCGGAATCAAAAATCAGTTGCAGAATCAGTATTCAGCTACGGAATCAAAATTTAGTTGCGGAAACTAACATAGTGAATAACATATGGCTTAGCGGAATGAATGGAAATGGATGGAAATGAAAAATGACTGTATGAATGATATATGGAAATGTGAATATGAAGATAAACTAAAAGAAACTTTATTGATGGAATGTGGTGGCGAGATGGAATGAAATCGAAAGAAATGGAATGAAACAACTATGAGTGAAATGAGAGATTTTTTTTGGAAAATATAGGGCGTCAGAAGCTTCTGATTTTCGCCCTGTATTTTTTTCATAAGACTGCCAATCAGTGATTGGTTTTCAAGCTTATACATTATTATTATTATTATTTTTTTTTTTTTTAGATGATGATGAAAAGAACAAAGACTAGGCTAGTGGAGAAGAATGATTCTTCTTCACCAACCTCATTGCAGAATTATCTTGAAAGATTTTGATAAACTCCTCCTTTGAGAGTGGCTTATGATAGATCTTCAATTTGTGACCATTCACAATGAGAGGAGTTTTATGCTCATCAATCGTTTTGATTCTTACCGCTCCATTGCTAAAAAATAATTCAATATCATATGGCCCAAGCCAATGAGTCTAAAATTTACCTTGAAAATATTTGAACTTGGAATCAAATAGCAATTCCCATTATCCTTCTTGAAACTTTTTGTCCTTGATGTATTTTTCATGCCACTTAGCTCTTTGATGTTGAACTAGATCAGTTCTTTGAATTTCTTCTTGTCTGATCTCATCTAGTTCGTTCAACTGCTCCAGTTTATGCTTTTGGGCTTCTGATAGATCCATTGCCAATCGAACTGCCATCTTGAAGGTCTTAACTTGGAACTCAATGGGGAGCATAACTTCCTTCCCATAAACAAGTTCATAGGGAGTGTGTCCTGTTGTGTTCCTCTGTGTAGTTCGGTAGGCCCATAAGGCTTCAGGAAGCCCTTCTGCCCAATCTCTTCTATGTAGATGAACAGTCTTGGTAATGATGCCTTCAATTACTTTGTTTGTGGACTCCACTTGACCATTTTCTTGCGGATGATAAGGAGTGGATTTTATATGCTTGACCTTGTACTCTTCCATTAGCTTCTCCATCATTCTGGATGTGAATTGACTTCCCTGATCTCTCAAAATTTCTCTTGGAACACCAAAGCGAGTAAAAATATCCTCATAAAGAAAATTAACAGCTGAAATTTCAGTAGCAGAAAATAATGCTTTGGCTTCTACCCATTTAGTGACATAATCAATACATACCAATATATACTTTTTCTGTTCAGATGGAGGATTAATAGTTCCAATAAAGTCTAAATCCCATTTTTCAAAGGGTTCGATGAGTACCTGAGGTTGTAATGGCATCTCATTTGAGGGGGCAGGTTTCCCTACCCTTTGGCAGCTGTCACACCTTTTGACATATTATTTTGCATCTTTGATGAGGGACGGCCAATAATATCCTAAAGAAAGGATTTTATAGGCTGTCCACTTGTCAGCAAAGTGTCCACCGCATAGTTCATCATGACATGCTTTGAGAATATCAGGCATTTCATCTTCCTTGACACATCTTCTGATCACAAAGTATGGCCCTGTTTTAAACAATTCGTTAGAAATCCATGAATATCTTGAATTGTCCTGAATAATCTTTCTTCTTTCACTAGGAAATAAATGTGGAAGTAGTTTCCCTGTAACAAAATAGTTAGCCATATCTACAAACCAAAGAGTTTTAGTAGTTACTGCAAATAAGTATTCATCAGGAAACTTGTCCTCTACAGGAGAATCTTCTTTAATATTCTAAATCCTAGACAAGAAATCAACAACTGTGTTTTATTTCCCTCGTTGATCTAACACAGTAATATTGAATTCCTGTAAAAGTAAGAGCCATATTGTAACTCTTCCATTAGTAATAGTTTTTTCATCAGATATCTAATTGCAGAATGATCAGTATGAATAAAAGTTTCATAGTCTGTTATATAATGTCTGAACTGATTAATTTCATGAACAACAACTAAGAATTCTTTTTCAGTCACAGTATAATTCAACTCAGTGGAAGTCAAATTTTTACTGGTATAGTAAATGGCATAAGGAACCAAGTCTTTTTGTCCCAATACAGCTCCTAGAGCTGTATCTGAAGCATCTGTAGAAATATGGAAAGGAAGTTTCCAATTTGGTCCTCTCAAGATAGGTGCTTCAAATATTCTTGTTTTCAAAGCTTCAAATGTTGATTGGCAATCAGGACTCCATTTGAATTCACAGTATTTTCTAAGCAGTTTGAAGAGTGGAGATGCTATTTTGGTAAAGTTTTCTATAAATCTTCTATAATATCTAGTAAATCCTAGAAAACTTCTAACATCTTTTTGACAATTTGGAATAGGTAACTTGGAGATGACTTCAACTTTTGATTTGTCTACTTTAATCCCATCCCCTGAAATATGATGTCCCAAAACAATACCTTTAGTAAACATCATAAAGCATTTTTCATGGCTTAATGAAAAGTTTGTTTTTTTACATCTTATAAGGACATTTTCCAAATTTTCCAAAGCTTCTTCAAATGCATTATCATAGACTGTAAAATCATCCATATATACCTCTACACAATCATGGATTAGATTAGAAACAATTCCTAGTACTGCTCTTTGGAATGTTGCTGGTGCATTGCATAATCCAAAAGGAAGCACTCGGTAGGAAAAAGTTACCCATGGACAAGTAAATGTGGTTTTATCCTAATCTTCAGGTGCTACCTGAATTTGATTATAACCACTAAAACCATCCAGAAATGAAAAGTACTTTTTGCCTACTAATGTATCTAATACTTGATCGATAAAGGGTAAAGGAAAGTGATCTTCAATGTTTTTTTATTCAATTCCCTATAATCAATGCACACCCTCCATTTACCATTCTTTTTGGGTACTATCACCAAGGGAGAAACCCATCGGCTATCTAAGAATGGGTAAATGAAGTTAACATTGAGTAATTTTTGGAGATCTTCTTTCACAATCTCCCTAATATTTGGATTCATCCTTCTCTGAGGTTGTCTGATTGGTATATTGTTTTCCTCAATATAGATATGATGGATGCAAGTCTTAGGGTCAATACCTTTCATATCAGTATACTCCCATGCAAATGCAGCAGAATGTTTTTGCAAGATTTTGGTTAGCTCTTCCTATTGTAACTTTTCCAAATTTTTGTTGATATTCAATGTTTTACTTGGAAAAAATTCAACTACAGAACTGCCAAACTCTTCCATAGAGTAGAGAGACATTTGCCTTGATGACAAGTATTCAATATCAGAATCTAACTAAAATTGTATGTGATCATATTCTGAAGATGCTTCAAAATTTTTTAATGTATTCAAAATTTGACTATCTTCACTAATTTCAGAGAGAGTAAAGACAAGTTGTATAGTATCTTCATCATCGAACCATTCATTGTCTCCTAATTTTGTAATTGCTTTTGTTGGAGGATACAAAGTGAATTTCTTTGTTGAACTACCATAAAAAATGTACATGTCACCAGATCTACAACTAATAAAAGCATCAACTGTGGCTAGCCAAGGTCTTCCTAAAATGAGTGGGTGTCCTCCTAGATTATTCTTGGGAGTCAAAATCATAAAATCTACTGGATATTCTCAAGAATCTAAGGAGACCGAAATATCTTCCAGTACACTATCTGATTTGATTATTGATCTATCTGCAAGTTGCAGTAAGGTAGGTGTGAAAAGAAGATTAGGAAGTTTAGGTTGTTCCATACTTTGTCTACTCATAATGTTTATAGTAGCCCCTAAGTCAATCAATGTATTTAGAATTTCTATTCCATTTATGTGTGTCTTGAAAATTGGACTACCTGGATCCACATATTTCTGCATGGTAATATTTCCCATCATGATATCTGCTATTTTTCCTACCAGGTGGATTCTTTTTGTGTCTCTTGGTTTCCTACCTGGTCTTTTGATACTCAAATCCTTTATTGTTTTTGCTAGAATAGGAATCTCTCTAATGGATTGTAGCAAGGGAATCTTGATACAGACATTCTTTAATTCATCTAGGAAATCATAGTCAGGCAACAAGATTTGTTTTTCCACCCCCTTGTCAATTTGTAATCTTTCAGGGAAAGGAGGTGTGGATATAGATACAGGTTGCTCAACTATAGGAGTTGTGGGGGTTGACTCTTTTTGTTTTTCTTTTTGAATGGTTGGGTTTTGAAGGGATGCTTCTTCAAAACTTTTATTGACTTTCAGAAAATCCTCCTTAGAAGCATCTTGCTCTCGAACATCTATATAAGGCTTTTCCTTTTCTAAAATCCTACAAGATCTAAGTTGAACATCATTAAGATCTAGAGGTAAAATCATGTAGGTAGGAAATTGTTGTCCTTCTACAATGTAAGAATTCTGAGGGTTTTTGTTGTTGGGATTTGGTAATGGTTGGTTGGTAGTTGATTTGATTTCTGTTGAAATGGAAGCAAGAGTTGAGGATTTTGATTTTGTTGAGGAGGTTGTTGTTGTGAAATGGCAATGAAAGTTGTGGGCTTTGATTTGGAAGTTGTCGATTTTTTTGTTGATTCTGTGGGAGAGGATAGCCCTGATAAGATGGAGGATATTGATAATATTGAGCAAATCTCCCATAAGGATTTTGTACCCCTTAGGCCCATCATTGAGATTGGTATTGATTTTGACGTTTGGGCCAAGGTTGTTGCCAAGAATTCCAATTTGGTGGGGACTGAAAATTCATAGGATTGTTAAATCCTTGATTTTGTTGCCCTTGCCAAGGTCTTCTTGAAACAAAACAAAGAGATTATACTGAATTTGGGTCCTCTTGAAAGACAACTTTGAGTCCTGGGATTGAAGGGCAATCCTTGATCTCATGAATTTATGAGCAAATCATTCATGTTTCTACAACTTTTGCATCCAAGGGACATTCCCTTAGAGCATGTTTCTTTCTATATTTTGGGCAAAAGATGGCTAAGGAATCAGCTTCTATTTTCTTCTTGTTTTGAATTTTGAGGGTGTCTAGCTATTCACTAAGGCTCCCTAGAATGTGAGTTTTGAATTCATCAAGCATATTTCCAATCTCTGCCCTACTTACTGTCCCAGTTGCAGACTTGTTTTCTCTAATAAGAGAAGGATCTCTAGGCCCTTTTCCAGTTTTAGATTTTCCCCTTGAGAGATGGACACATAGTTTTGCTATGTCATGTAGTGGAAGTTAAGAAATTTCTCCCTTCCCATCATGTTTAAAATATCTATCCATTCGTCTCTAATGGCTTTCAATAAAAGGGATTTCAAGGTTTCCTCATCTAAATTGGTCATTTTTGCTCTCTTTAAGTTGTATTGAAACCTTTCAAGCAAATCCTCCAAGTTCTCATCTTCTTTTTGCATCATTTTGAATACCTCATCCTTATGATTAGTAGGGATACAATAATCCAGATATCTATCCAAAAATGCTTGCCTCATATCATTCCAAGTCCTAATAGATTGAGTGACTAATCCCATAAAACATTTCAGAGCAGCCCCTTTCAATGTTACGGGAACAGTTTGAGTTTTTGAGAGTCTTCTAGATAGTCATAGGTTCGGCATAAGACTTCAAATTCAAATAGAAATGTCTCAGGGTCCTCACTTCGCAATCCATAAAAGTTTGGGAGGAAAAATGGTGAAATGTTTTTCATTATTGTATGGGTTTCCTCATCGACTATAGGGAATCCAAATGAGTTATCTCATTCCCTATTTCCCCCATTATTACCTCTACCTCCTCCATTGTTACCTCTACCACCTCCATTATTTCCTCTACCTCTACCTCTACTGCCTCCTCCAAAAAGTGAAAAGTCTCCATCTTGTACTTCTTCTGCCATGATAGTTTCCTTAGAATCTTCTAGTTCTTCTATTAATGGTTGATGAGAGACCTCTTCTTGTTCTCTAGGTGATTCTACTTCTTTTACTGCAATAGGTTCCCCTATAGAGGTGAAGAAGGGTTCTTCTCCTAGGTCAGATTTAGTAGATAGTGTGGGAGAATCTTCTAATTCAGTTGCTGCCCCTTCAATTCCAGGAATCCTAATGCTAGGAGTATGAGTCTGGGATGGAGGTGTATCTTGTCTATTCCTTGAAGTTGTTGGAGCTCTAAAAATCGAACTTTTGCCCCTAGCTATAAACCTTCCCCGAGAATCTCTTTCTCTATGCATGTCATTTTTTTAATTTTAATTATTTTTTAATTGGGCTAATAATCTTTTTTCTAATCTTCCAGATCACACTAGGTGTAAGAAGAGAGCATACTCAAGAAATTATTGAACTAATAACTCTCTTTTATGATCCTCCAGATCACACTAGGTGCAAGAGGAGAGCATACTTCAAGAAATTATCAATTTTTCCCTATTTTTTTTTTTGAATGTAAGAAATAGGCTACCTAATTACACTTCCCCGTCAATAGCACCAAAATGTTTAGTCAATTTAGTGTGTCCTAAATTGCTACATAATTTATCAATCTGGGAGTCGAAACTAATGAAGTGTAGTGCATTGTATGTGCAAGACAACCTCTTTCTTACCTTACTGTTTTCAGTTTTTATCTTGTTTTGGGGTTTTCTTCTTGTTGGTCTCCTAAAGTGTTTAATGCAAATGGAAATCCTATTCTAAAGTTTTAAGAATACTTTTAAAGATCAAGTGTGAATATAGGATTAAAGACAAGGTTTATGCCTCTTACGGTAATTTCCAAACTTAGAACTTCAAAGATCTCAAAACATGTTGTCTACAAAATCAGAGCTTTGAACAAAAGTGTAAACATGCAGCTACATAAATCAAGCTAAAGATAAAGTACTGAAAATGAGGTTACTGTCTCTGCTGTCCATCTAATTACATAATTGAAATCTAACAAACTATTGCACTCAAAACCAAAAAGTAATGAAGCTAAAAACTAGTCACTGATTTCACCCATAATCACAATATTTCGTCAATTAACTTCTAAAACGGGGTTAAGCTAAAGACTTCAGAAATATCATCATATGGCATGAAAGAATGACATGTAAACTATCTACTTGTAGACTAATGAAACAAAAATCGATTACTTCACCTATAATCACAATAGCTCGCTAATTAACTTCTAAAATGGGGTTAAGCTAAAGGCTCCGGAGATATCATCATATAGCATGAAGAACTGATATCTAAAATATCTACTTGCAGACTAATGAAAGCAAAAAAAAACTACTTCACCTATAATCACAATAGCTCGCCAATTAACTTCTAAAACGGGGTTAAGCTAAAGGCTCTGGAGATATCATCATATAGCATGAAGAACTGATATCTAAACTATCTAAAAGCAGTAAACAAATATCACTAAAATGAAAGCATAATAACCGGAATTAAAAACTAAAGTTCAGTAGAGGAAGCAAGTCTCAGATCACCACTTGATGCAAAAACTACATTAAAAATTCTCGAGCATAAAATATCCTGAAATGCACTAATCAGTGTTAGTGGAAAATATAATAATGCTGCAAAAACATGTACAGGAGTAAAAGGATTAATACCATAAATAAAACATGAGATATGTACAGCTCAAATAAGAGAAAATATGCATGAAAACTACAAAATGAAAGAAAAACCTCAGCCAGCAGGGGCCCTCTGCACAACTTTGGATTAACATGTTGTCACTTCACTTCAAACCATGCTTAAACAGTCATGAAAAACAAAGTTTTTTTCCTATTATGAAACAGAGGATATGTCTCTCGGTTACAATAGCAAAATAATGCTAAAACAACAGTATCAAGACTAACTACTCGCGTTGTAAATGCTTATATTTATAGAGGAAATAGATAACTATATTTTGGAGAAAATTCTTCAGTAGTGGACACGTGAACAGGTCAAAATCCGAGTATCCAGCCTCTCTGTTCCCATGAGTAGTAAATCTATGCAAATAGGATGTTGGATTGTGTTATGGAGATGGCCTGCAGGTGGCAAAAATGGTCCATGAATTCAGGAACGGTTCAAGCTTCTTTTACGTGCAGGAATAGAGTCCTAGTTCACGCAGGACTATGTGTTGACCATCCTTTGACCGGTACCCTTCTTCACGAATTTGGCTGAGCAGATAGGACCTCATCCATGTGAGGATCATTTATGAGCTACCCATGTGTCTCATTTCTCCTACCGACACCTGTAACCTACAGAGAAATGAAAACAGCTGTGAAATTGCGAATTAGCCAGGGAAAGTGGTTGCGTTCCATAGCTGATAAACAAAACCTAGATCAAATAGCACACACAATGATATAATCTGAAAATCACTCAAATGTACTCCTAAAATCAACATGTAACAAATTTTGATAGCTTATGGGGCATTGATATGGGAAAATAGAAGAGAAAAGGTTTAGGAAAATGAGTAGAAGAGAGGTAGTTCTGGGGCTGAACAATTATACAACAAGCATATGTTATCCTCCTCAAAATTGATAAAAATAAAGAGGTACTAGTCAGCAATGACTGGGGAAAATGGGAGAAAGGGGAAAACCACTTTATGGTAGCAGGTCGTTCTTGAACATGACACTTTCACTCCATCATCGTGACTATTTGGGTTGGGTTATTAGCTTGATGGTTATCACACCGTTAGTTTATCATACCATCCATCACTTTGTTTTGGGTCAATGCTACCAATTCATTTCAGTGTCACTGGAAGTCATTTAGTCAAAATTCATCCTTTGCAATACCATAAACCTTCATTTTCATGACCGCCATTCCTGAACCCTGTGTCGTCAGTCAAATTCCATCTCTAAAATCACTACATTCATTTCATGTCATTGATGTGGGATACATCAAGGCCCTCCTGCGACAAGTCACTTCTTGTCGACATCAGCACATTATCCAAGAAGTTGACTTAGAAACACCCTTCCAGTACCTTGAGGCATGCATGCATCAATGGCAGGTTTCTCGCTTCCGACAATAGGCTGACATCAATGACCTTTGACCGAAAGACTTTGTATAGTGTTCAACATCAAATCATCCATTCACACCATGTAGAATGTACTGCAGTACCTTAAGGATCACTATCATTATCGGTGATTTCTCTCACGTCTGTTAATAGCTTACATCATTGGCTGGTAATCAGATGGTGTCTTCCCATGTTCGACTTCATATCACATATTTTCATGGTTAGACTCATACTTGCGTGAACGATTGAATGAGATAGAAGACCTCGGATCTAGTTTCATCCATCTGGGCTGCGATTTCAGGAGTACTAAATCATATGTACAATGGCTTTACATTGATAATCATTCCGATCGTGGGTCTATATTTGTAGACAATTGTTTATGTACATGTAATGAAAGTTTATAAGCTGAGCATGGGTATGCCTTTCGTCAGTGATTCATGTAAAAATCATGATATATGTATTGTAATTGATGCAGGTTACCTTCCACTTGATACCTCCTCGTCACATCGTAAAGCATTTCATTCGACATTGGTGTTTTTCTGACTTCATGCTTTAGGGGGAAGTTGTTACAGATCCATTTGGGCACATCAATCCCATCATCCAGATCAGTGTTTTAGGGCTCATCAAACCCTAATTTCAGTTGCTAAATGCCCTAAACAAGTCACCCCTTTGAATGCCTCCTTGCTGGACAGTTTCATGACTTGAAGACATCCAGAAATGGCCTCTAGAGGGACCAGCACAGGTAGGCCCATGTAAGGGTGCGCTTCAGAGCAGTTAAGTCCATGCCAGGGTGCTCTGCAGAGAACTTAGGCTTCCTTTCACCTGTGCTGGGCAAGTTTGAGCAAAATTCGCATAGGGTTTGGGGAATATTCTTATCTTTTGGAGTCATTTAGAATGTTCCCTCACTTATCAAATCCCATGAGGTCGAAAATGGATGAGGAATGAGTTAAGATGCATCCTCTCCTCTCATCCCTTCCTCCATGGAACTAATTCTAAGTATGGAAGGCCATTCAATGCGACCATTTATGATAAAATCTCCTTCATCTCCCTGTAAATGGACCACTCATCTAAGTGATCAGGGGCTGAATTATGTTGAATTGTAAGAAGATAATGTTGCTATGAGAATTGGCTTTGAAGCAAGTATTGTAATGCTACAAGTTTTTCATGCTTTTGATGTGATTTGGATGGGATTCAAGCTGGAGGAATGACTTTGAATCAGACACAATGGTTGTAATTCCTTCTTCTATTCAATAAAGTATTTGAACCTTTCTCCCATATGTTTTTATTGTCTTATAATGCTTATATGTGTGAAATGTATCTGATTCAATTCACTTATATTCAATATTTTTTTTTCTTTGATTGGTTCTTTGTCTTCTGTTGGTGTTTACAGGTACTTCTCAAGAGTATTAAGTACGAGGAGCGACAGGATCGATACAAAGGAGACAAGAGGAAAGCAAAACTACAAGTTGGTCTTCTCATCTTCTTTGTCTTATCTATTGCTTATAGGAAAAGGCTAAAGTGCTTTAAATTGTTGTTCTAGATATGGACACTTATCTAGGGAATTAGTATTTATCCATAGATACAAAATTCTCCAAAACACCAGCCAAATCTGGACCCGAACAATAAACAAGCACAACAAGTATATAGTGGAGAGACATCCTATCCTGCTTATGCTATGGAGATTTAGGAAATCAACCTGAGATATGGGAGAGTACTCCCAGACAACCAACCTCGACCTCCACCTAGGGAGGTTGAGGAAGAAAGAGAGTAAATCATGCCTAAAGTAAATCCACCACCCTTTCTTGAGAGATTAACCCAACCAATCTAGCCTACCCTAGAAGAGACTGAACTTCTAGGATAATTGAAAAATATGTGTCAAAATTCCACTTCTCCAAGCTATAAAAGATGTATCTATTTACAACAAGTTGATTAAGGAGAAGTGCTTCAAGCATCCATGGAGGTGAAGAAGAGATTCCCCTACCATTAATGTCATTGGACAGTTGTCTAACTTAATGTTGGGGCAGGTAATCTGTCCAAAGTATTTGGAACTTGGAAGCCCTGTAGTAGATGTGCACATCAATGGCACCATTGTCCTACACACTTTGATTGATCTTGTGGTTGCCATTAATTTGATGACCAAGGACACCATGCTCAAGCTCAACCTCCAGAGTTCATTGAGAAAGACCACAATAGTACTGCAAATTGCAGACCACTCCACAGTGACCCCTGAGGGGATTGTGGAGAATGTGATGGTCTCCATTGACTCTTGGGAATACCCTGCAGATTTCCTAGTTCTCCAGCCTAAGGCTAAGCTTATTGGTTACCCTCTCATCCTTGGGAGGCCCTGGTTAGCCACTGTCAATGCCTACATTAGCTGCAGGGCTAGAAATATGACTATCAAGAATGGGCATATGTCCAAGCAGTTATTCCTATATCCTCCTTCTCAACCATCTCTAGAACATGACTTACCTTTATGGTTGGAAGAGGAGGAAGAAGATGCAGTTTATTCCACCCAAATCTATACCTTATAAACAACCATGGGAGGGGGACAACCAGATGAAGATGATTTGATTGAACACATACTCCAAAGTCCAACTCTTGTCTATTGTCCTTAGAATAAGTAGTAAAGGAAACCCAGAACAACCATTAGTTTGATCTATGCTTAGCCGATTCCAACCCTATCCGTGTCAAAACCATAGAATTCGGCCCTGAGAAAACTTTGAAAATCAACCCATTTCTTTCTGTTCAACAAGAAGAAAAGTTTTGAAACATGCTAAAGGAAAATCTGGATGCATTTTCTTGGAGTTATGAAGAAATTAAGGGAGTGCACCCCTCAGTGTGTACTTGCAACATTTATATCAAATAAGGGTGCAAACCAGTCTGACAACCCCAAAGGAGGATGAATCCAGCTCTCAAAGATATAGTCAAAGAAGAACTACAAAAGTTGCTAGATGCAGGATTCATTTACCCTATCTCAGATAGTGAGTGGGTCTCTCCTTTGGTGTTGGTTCCAAATAAAAATGGTGAGTGGAGGATTTGTGTATATTACAAAGAGTTAAACAAAGCCACAAAGAAGGACCATTTCCCTCTACCTTTCATCGACCAAGTGCTAGATGGCCTGGCAAGGAAAAAGTTTTTCTCTTTCCTAGATGGATTCAATGGGTACAATCAAATCCAGATCAGCCTGGAAGACCAGAATAAAACCACCTTCACTTGTCCTTGGGGTACTTTCGCCTATAGGGTCCTTCATTTTGGCATATGCAATGCTCCTGCCACTTTCTAGAGAGAAGTCTTGAGTATCTTTTTCAAGTTAGTCCATGATGCAGTAGAGATTTATATGGATGTGATTTCCAGGAGGCTCTGTCCAACTTAGGTAAGGTGTTGAAAAAATGAATTTAAATGAACCTGTCTCTCAGTCCCGAAAAGTGTGAGTTCTTGATGACTGCAAGGACTCTGCTAGGTCATTCAATATCCCAGCAAGGATTGTAGGTGGACCCAAACAATATAGCTATCATCCAAAGGGTCCCACCTCCACAAAAGTAGAGATATGTTAGAAGCTTCCTAGGATTATCTGGATACTATCGAAGGTTTATAAAATAATTCAACAAGCTAGCTTCTCCTTTATTTTGGTTGTCGGCCAAAGACTCTGAGTTTGTATAGTCAAAGAGCTTTCAATAGGCCCTGGACACCCTGAAGGACAAGTTGACCACTACAATGATTCTCTAAGCCCCAAATTGGGCCCTTCCATTTCATATACATTTTGATGCCTCACATAAAGCCATACAAGCAACTCTAGGCTAGATAGATGAAAATTTTCCTTATGATATTTACTTTATCAGTAAGAATCTGTCAAAGGCCGAACCGAACTACACAGTGACCAAAAAGGAGCTCTTGGTTGTTGTGCATTCATTGAACAAATTTAGGCATTACATTACAGGTTATCAAACATTTTTACAAACCAACCATGCTACAATTAAATATTTAATGAGATAACATGATGTGAATGCTCGGATTATTAGGTGGTTACTTTTATTACAACAATTTGATCTAACCATTGTTGATAAGCCTAGCAAGGAAAATGTTGTTGCAGATGTTTTGTCCAAAATAACTTTGCCTGTAGGTAAGGAGGGAATGGTTGATGATCAATTATCAGATGAACACTTATTTTCCATTTCAGTTCTCTCTCCACGGTTTGTTGACATAAAAAACTATTTGGTATCTGCACAGTTCCCACCGAATTTGTCCTCCAAAGAGAAAAGAAATATTCTGAGGAAGAGTGCACCATTCACTTGTATTGGGGGAAACCTCTTCAAACTAGGCCTGGATAAAATTCTAAGAAGATGTGTCAGGGAGGAGGAAGTCTTTGACATCCTTCTGACCTGTCATGATGGGCCTTGTGGAGGTCACTTTGTAGTAAAGAGGACAACATTCAAGGTGTCACAAGCTAGTTATTATTGGCCCAATCTTCATCATGATGTTGAGATTGAAACAAGATGATGGAGCTTAGTGAAAAGAGTCGCCTTCACTAAGTGGGCCCGCAGGCTATTTTTGGCGCAAGTCTATTTTTAGACTATGTCTATTTTTAGACATATGGATCATGTCTATGGATTGCAGGTTGCTGTTTATGGATGATTGATCAAGTTGGGAAAAAATAGATGGACTTCTATTTTTGATGAAAGTGTGAGTGATCACAGTGTGAGTGATCAAAGTCTATTTTTAGACTGGCTGTCAAAAATAGAAAAGTCAAATATTATTATCTCACAATAATATTTGGACTATAAACTTAATCTTATTCTCTTGGAGCACTTCAGTTTGAGCTATAGAGGTGGCACATGCAGCTGTCAGAAGGAAATACGCTTTTCTTATGAGTCAGTTGAGTTTTTGCATGCATGACTTCAGTTAGAACTCAATCAGTTGAGTTTGGTGGAGTTGATTGTGGAGTTGATGGAGTTGTGTTCAATTTAGCTTTGTTAAACTGGTTGTATTTAGTCTAACTGGCAAATAGACTAGAGATGAGTTGGGTGAATTAGTTATTAATTAATTCACAAGTTATTAACTCATAATACAACTAATGAATACATCAGTTAACTTAGTTGCATGTCAGTGCATGTTCAGTTCAATAGGGACAGGTGGTAGAGAATCAGATTGCTATCAGTTGTGACTATAGTTGTGCACCAGATCTTGCACAATCAAGGGATTGAGTATGCCAATGAGTTTGCTCACGTATTTTCCCACATTATAGCTTGTGCTCACGTCCAACAAAGAGTGAGTGACTATTTTGCAGGTGAAAAACGAGTTTGGTGAGCCATTCTCATCAGTTCTTGAGCAGGTATTGAGCAGTTGAGGCAGGCAAGCAGTGGAAGAGATTTGGAGATCAGATCTGAGCTGTATTGTGTGTAACAGAGGTGGAGATACTTGTGAGAAGTATTATGCTGTGTAATGTTACATGACTCAATCATTAATATACAGATAGTTGGGGTTTTTAGCGAGATGCTTTCCCCGGGATACATACTGTGTTAATGTGTGAATGCTCTTGATGTTTTATTGTTATTGATGCTGCTATATTGTTGATCAACATAGAGGAGCTTATGTATTGTGTATGTTTTCCGCAATAGTACATGATCAGGATAATCTCCATTGAATATGTGTTAAATTATTCAAAATTTCTACATGGTATCAGAGCTAGATAATTGTAGAAAAAGTTTCTACATGGTATCAGAGCTGCTTGATTTGTAGAAGAGATTTTTACAGGATATCAAGCAAGGATTGATCATCAGATCTACTATTCAGGAAGTGTTTACATTCTATTTCTTCAGGCAGAGTCTGTAATCGGGCCAGGTAGCCTCTGGATTCATCCTTTCTTTGGAAGGTGAGATATCTGGTGAATGCCCATACAGTCAATCTCTGTACGAGAAATATTGTGTTCTCACGAATTCTAGATCGGAAGCAGTTGAGTTTGGAGCTGGTGGAAAATCAAATTTGCAGCAGTGTTGTTGAAATGTCTTTCAACGGATTGCAAATGTTATTCCAAAGCAAGAGCGACCTGGCACTCAAGGATAAACTCAGAAACAATAAAGGTGAGAATGGATCTTCATAAAAGGTATCTGATGAAGAGAATTGTGCTTTGGCTGCCAAAGCAAAGAAGGGGAAGAACAAGAAAGCTTCTCATTCTGGTGCGAAAGGCAAGAAGCAGGATATGTCCAAGGTGAAGTGTTTTCACTGTCACCAGCACGGACGCTATGCCACTAATTGTCCACAGAAGAAGAACAAGCAGGCTGTTGGATCTTTAGTAGGAGAGGCTCTAGCCTCACAGTTTGAGCTTGATTTTTCATTGATCGCATGCTTGGTTTCAAGTGTGATGGGATCAGTGTGGTTCTTGGACAGTGGTGCATCTTTTCACATGACGGGAGATAGAGATTTGTTCTCTGATCTGGAGGACAAAGATCTTGGAGTGCACATCGAGATGGGCGATGATGGTAGATACAGTGCGACCGGTATCGGTACCATTTCCTTTGAGAGGGAGTCTGGTAAACCCTTTGTATTGAAGGAAGTCATGCATGTTCCAGGATTGAAGAAGAATCTCATCTCAATGGCGATGTTAGAAGACAAGGGGTATGATGTTGTTTTCAGCGAGGGAAAGGCCTTCCTGCGCAGAAAAACAACTGGTGAGACCCGGAAGATAGGGGTTCGAGTGAGGAACCTTTATCAGTTGCATGTAGATGGATGCGCAGCAATGGCAGGCAAGGCAGAAGGATTGGTGAGCCGGGATGATGGCGAGTTGTGGCACAGGAGATTGGGTCACCTTCACCATGGAGCCTTGAAGATACTGCAGCAGATCACTACAGGGCTTCCTAAAGGCACACTTGCGCAGTCAGATCAGTGCAAGGGGTGTACTTTGGGGAAGTTTGTGAAAGCCACCTTTCACAAGAAGGATAGTCGCGCCATGACGATCCTTGAGAGAATTCACACAGACGTGTGTGGACCTTTCTCAGTTGCTTCGACAGCAAAACACAGGTATTATGTGATTTTTGTTGATGATTTCTCTCGTAAGTGTTGGATCTTCTTCATGCAGAAGAAGAGCGAGACATATTCAAAGTTCTGTGAATTCAAAGCACTGGTCGAGAAGGAGTCGGGGAAGAAGGTGAAGGCTCTTAGGAGCGATAATGGTGGTGAATACATCTCGGACGAGTTCAAGGATTTCTGCAAGACAGAAGGGATTCGTAGAGAGCTCATAGCTCCCCATAACCCACAGCAGAATGGGGTAGCTGAGCGGAAGAACAGAACGATTGTGGGTGCTGCACGGGCAATGTTG
The DNA here is from genome assembly GCA_031772625.1 of Pinus tabuliformis. Taxonomy (NCBI): domain Eukaryota; kingdom Viridiplantae; phylum Streptophyta; class Pinopsida; order Pinales; family Pinaceae; genus Pinus; species Pinus tabuliformis. Next base: position 720,162,060 of record CM062815.1, read on the forward strand.
CATGATCAGGGCCTACCCCTTCACTTGTGGGCGAAAGCATGCAATACAGCAGTTTATGTGCAGAACCGTTGTCCTCATAGGATACTTGGCATGAGTACACCCGAGGAGGCTTATTCTGGTAAGAAGCCTGATCTTTCTCATTTGAGGATTTTTGGTGCTAACGTTTACATGCATGTGACGAAGGATGCCAGAAAGAAGTTGGAGCCGACCGCAGAGGTTGGGATATTTGTGGGGTACACTGATACACCCCACAACTATTGTGTGTATTTTCCAGACAGTGGTAAAACTGTTGTGCGACGGGATATAAAATTTCAGGAGGAGAAAGCCATGAAGTGTTCGCTTGAGAGGGAGCTACACTTGCATGCAGATGAGGAGCTATTAGTTCCTAAGGATGAGCTTCAGGATGTGGATCAGCCACAGGATGAGGTTCATGGAGTGGACGAGTCCACTCATGCAGCGCCAACCATCAGAGGGCGAAAGCGCTTGACAGAAGCTGAGCGACTGGCTCAAGATGCAGAGAAAGTTGTAGGACCACCTACAGCCCAACGCAGGCAGAGACAGTCACCTGATCGGTACACTGGATACATGGCTCTTATGAGCAAGTGTGTTGTGACTGAGCCATCCTCTTTCGAGGAAGCTGTGGAGGATCCCGCATGGGTAGACGCCATGGTGGAAGAGTATGATTCTATTGTCAGAAACAGTGCATGGGAGATTGTTCCTAGATCGGAAGGGAAATCAGTGGTGGGTTCGAGATGGATCTACAAAGTTAAGCAGGCAGCTGACGGGAGTGTGGAGAAGTACAAGGCAAGATTAGTTGCCCGAGGCTTTTCACAGATTGAGGGGATCGATTATGAGGAGACCTTTGCACCTGTCGCAAGGTATTCTTCCATACGGACGATTCTTGCTCTCTCAGCGCAGATGGGATGGCACATTCATCAGATGGATGTGAAGACTGCGTTCCTCAACGGAGTCATTGAGGAGGAGGTGTACATTGAGCAACCCGAAGGCTTTGAAGTCTTCAGCAGCGAGTCGCATGTGTGCAGGCTCAAGAGAGCGTTGTATGGGTTGAAGCAAGCACCACGTGCTTGGTACACACGGATAGACAGCTATTTCACAGGACTTGGATTCTCCAAGAGCGAGGCGGATCCAAACCTATACCAGATTGTGGTGGAGGGTAAGTTGCTTATCATTGTATTGTATGTTGATGATTTGATTCTAACGGGTGATGAGCTGTTGATACTGTCATGCAAGAAGGATCTTGCTACAGAGTTTGAGATGAAGGAATTGGGCCTCCTTCACTATTTCCTGGGATTGGAAATATGGCAGCGCAGTGGTGGACTGTTTGTTTCTCAGGGCAAGTATGCTCGGGAGATACTGGAGAAGTTCAACATGCATGGCTGCAATCCTGTTGATACTCCTCTTCCTGGAGGTTGGAGGAAGGAGGATGCCACTTCGGGAGAAGAAGTGGATGCCATTGTTTATCGACAGTTGGTGGGGTCGCTGATGTATTTGGTCAATACACGACTCGATATATGCTATGCAGTTAACCAGCTTTCACAAGCTATGGTTAAGCCTACCAAGCTCTTCTGGAAGGCGGGCAAGCATGTATTGCTCTACTTGAGAGGCACATCGGGATATGGTTTGTGGTACAGACAGGAGGATGAGGTGAAGCTATGTGGCTTCACGGATGCAGATTGGGCAGGGAGCCCAACAGACAGAAAGAGCACATCAGGAGGGGTCTTCAGTATTAGATCGATAGCAGTTTCTTGGTACAGCAGGAAACAGAGATCCGTGGCACTCAGTTCAGCGGAGGCCGAGTATATGGCAGCAAGTTTGGCTGCATGCGAGGCTATATGGATGAGGAAGATCCTAGTTGGTTTGTTCGGTTCTCATTTGGATCCTACTGTGATTTACTGTGATAACCAGAGTTGCATTAAACTCTCGGCTAATCTTGTATTTCATGATAGATCTAAACATATTGACATCAGGTACCATCATATCAGAGATTGTGTGCAGCGGAGGATCATGTTACTTTCGTACATTCCAACGGAGGATCAGGATGCTGATATTCTGACGAAGGCTCTCACCAGGAGCAAATTTGAGTACCACCGAGGCAGGATAGGGGTTGCTGATAATCCATATCTTGTCGAGAAGGAGTGTTGAGATTGCAACAAGATTATGGAGCTTAGTGAAAAGAGTCGCCTTCACTAAGTGGGCCCGCAGGCTATTTTTGGCGCAAGTCTATTTTTTAGACTATGTCTATTTTTAGACATATGGATCATGTCTATGGATTGCAGGTTGTTGTTTATGGATGATTGATCAAGCTGGGAAAAAACAGATGGACTTCTATTTTTGATGAAAGTGTGAGTGATCACAGTGTGAGTGATCAAAGTCTATTTTTAGACTGGCTGTCAAAAATAGAAAAGTCAAATATTATTATCTCACAATAATATTTGGACTATAAACTTAATCTTATTCTCTTGGAGCACTTCAGTTTGAGCTACAGAGGTGGCACATGCAGCTGTCAGAAGGAAATACTCTTTTCTTATGAGTCAGTTGATTTGTTGCATGCATGACTTCATTTAGAACTCAATCAGTTGAGTTTGGTGGAGTTGATTGTGGAGTTGATGGAGTTGTGTTCAGTTTAGCTTTGTTAAACTGGTTGTATTTAGTCTAACTGGCAAATAGACTAGAGATGAGTTGGGTGAATTAGTTATTAATTAATTCACAAGTTATTAACTCATAATACAACTAATGAATACATCAGTTAACTTAGTTGCATGTCAGTGCATGTTCAGTTCAACAGGGACAAGTGGTAGAGAATCAGATTGCTATCAGTTGTGACTATAGTTGTGCACCAGATCTTGCACAATCAAGGGATTGAGTATGCCAATGAGTTTGCTCATGTATTTTCCCACATTATAGCTTGTGCTCACGTCCAACAAAGAGTGAGTGACTATTTTGCAGGTGAAAAATGAGTTTGGTGAGCCATTCTCATAAGTTCTTGAGCAGGTATTGAGCAGTGGAGGCAGGCAAGCAGTGGAAGACATTTGGAGATCAGATCTGAGCTGTATTGTGTGTAACAGAGGTGGAGATACTTGTGAGAAGTATTATTTTGTGTAATGTTACATGACTCAATCATTAATATACAGATAGTTGGGGGTTTTAGCGAGATGCTTTCCGCGGGATACATACTGTGTTAATGTGTGAATGCTCTTGATGTTTTATTGTTATTGATGCTGCTATATTGTTGATCAACGTAGAGGAGCTTATGTATTGTGTATGTTTTCTGCAATAGTACATGATCAGGATAATCTCCATTGAATATGTGTTAAATTATTCAAAATTTCTACACAGGATGTGAAAATATATACTAGTCAATGTGATCGGTGCCAAAGGACGGGAAATCCTACTCCAAGAGATGAAATGCCTCTGCAGCCTCAAGTGACTTTCGAGCTATTTGACAAGTGGGGCATGGATTTCATTGGACCTATTGACCCTCCTTCCAAGCAAAAGCAGTATATCATTGTGTGCACTGACTATCTGACTAAGTGGGCTAAAACTGAGGCAATCAAGGCAGCAATAGAGGAGAAGGTGGTTGATTTCTTAAGGGAAAATGTCTTTTACAAGTTTGGGTACCCTAGAGAACTGGTCACTAATCAAGGTAGCCAGTTTACTTCCAACATGATTGAAGACTTGTTAAGCCAACACAAGATTAAGCATAGAACCTCCACTCCCTATCACCCACAAGCTAATGGGAAAGTGGAGGTGACCAACAGAGCGTTGGAGGGCATTCTAACCAAAGTAGTTAGTAGCAGCAGAAAAGATTGGGCAGATAAACTAGTTGAGGCCACCTGGGCCTATAACACCACCTGGAAGACCACCATTGGATTCACACCCTATGATTTGGTCTATGGTAAAAACGACCTACTGTCCATTGAATTTGAGTACAATACACTGAGAATGGTAGCTCAACTAGATCTAAATCTCAGTAGTGCACAAAAATAGGAATTTCTCCAGTTGAATGGGTAAGAAGAAATTAGAATGCAGGCCCTCCTACACATAGAGGTAACTCAAATTCAGAGGAAGATCTTCCATGAGAAGAACATCAAGGATAAGAAATTTCAAGAAGGTGATTGGGCTTTGTTATATGATTCTAGATATAAAGAATTTAAGGGCAAGTTAAGGAGTAGATGGTTAGGGCCTTATGTCATAGGGAAATGCCATGATAATGGGTTAGTGCAGATCAGAACCATAAATGCAGAAGTCATTCCTTTACTTGTTAATGGGCACAAATTGAAAGTTTACAAAAGGCCATTGTCAAAGAAAGAGTTCATTGATGGTATCAAAAAAACAGTGATGGTGGTGGAGCAAGTCTCAACTCTTACCTCATCAATTCACTGAGAAAAAAGAAAAAAAATGAAAAAAAATAAAATTAAGGAGACTCAGGTGAAAACCTCCATGAGCTGCCTAAGTCCAACTATTAGGTTGAAATCCTCTTGAGGCGACCCAATGATGTCAAAAAATAAAAAGAGAAATATAAAGATATTTGGGTGAAAACCTCTCTTGAGGCACCCAGGGCGAGCAGCTAGGATGAAAACCTCTTGGATGCAAACTAGTTGTTTAAAAAAAAAATTTAAAAAGAGAAGAAAAATTATGAAAATATTGTTTGCAGGTTAGTAGGAGGATGATCCAAGCAGCAATGGAGAATCAAAAGGGACCTATTTAGCTCATATTTTTATTTCTCCATTCATTATCCTTCATCATTCAACCATTCCTTTCATTTTTTCACTCATTTGCCTCAGTTTGCAAGGGTTTTGTGTTTTCTACAAGATTCCCTGTAAACCTACAGGATCCCCTGAAAGCCTATAGGATGATCCTGTACGAATTACAGTGGCTTGGAAATCCTGAAGGAAGTAACCCTAGGGCAAGGAAATGACCCACCCATGTCAAAAAAATAAATTCCTACATCACCATCTCATTACCATACCTCTCTCCACCTTGATCGCCCCTGCATTCATCATTAAAAAAATCAATTTTCAAAAAATTTACAATTTTCAAGAAAAAAACACAGAGAAAAAAGATGAGACACAAAGCAAGGGGAAAAAACCTCAAGGTTATTTTTCATCATTCACACACCCCTAGGCCTATCTTTGTCCATGCTCATCATCCTCGGGTCCCAGTAGTAGAATATGATTAAAAAGTTTGAGGGAGAAGCAACTACAGGACATCTTGTAGGAAATCCTGTAGCAGCTTATCCCTCAAAATAGAAATCATTGGTTGCAGAAAGTTTCAAGCATGGAGATTGAAAGGTAGAAGAAGCTCCTCTAAAGCAACATCAACATCCTCAACATCAACACCAAGTACCTGCACAACAAGGAAAATCATCGAAGGACAATATAAAAAAAAGGAGAGGGAGAAATCACTAGCAACCAACACACAACAAAAACCTCGTTTCTTCAACAAATTGCAACAAGGTATTGCTACCACAGGTAAGTATCTCACTTCCACTCTCTCATTTTCATAATGTAATCAAAAGATGTAAAAATTGTGAACGGGTTGGTTTATAAGTGAAAGGTGTCCAATTAACTTGGCCACCTTCATTCAGTCAACAAGGATAAAACAATTATTCCTCACACACGTGGCAGCAGTCAAGTCAAAGAAAAGGAGGATGAGGTCGAAAGCAGTTAAGACTACGAATGCCCGAAGTGGGAGTTGATTATGATATGAGGGGAATGATGATGTGGTAGTGGGACCAACGGTCCAAAAATAGATATTCGTACCTCAGCTACTAGCACACCACCTCACTCAACTTGACCATAAGAGGAAATAAACATTGATCTCCATGCATAGATGCATTCACATTCTCAAGGCTCACACTAGAAAAGTCGCTCTCGGACCTCAAGCAGCCTACAGGAGAGAAAAAGTTCATTTTTTTCCTCCGCATGACCTCCTATAGGATCCCATAGGAATCCTACAAGATATAGTTAGGCAGTCTACAGGATTGGCAGTGAGCGATTTCAGAGGGAGAAAAACAGGGGTTTGTATACGTCAAGCATTGTAAGGAGTTAGGCTCTACATTTCCTCTTATTTTTCCAAGTGAAAGGAACAAAAATCCTCTAGTTTGATTAAAATTAATTGCAGTATAAGGGAATCATATCAACAGAAATTTTGGCTCCATTTCCTCCATTAAAATTTTGTAATAGACATATCTGCTCCTCCATTCATCAGACAAAATGACAGGGGGGTTTAATAGAAGGGAGCCCATCAACGCTGTGAGGATTCATCAACACCCTCCTATGCTAGAAGTATTCACAAGGCATAATTGGATGGGTTTCTTTGAGAAATTGAGGGGGTATGATGATGAAATAGCCAAAGATTTTTCTCTCTCCCTCATTCTAATGACTAGGACGCATGTCACTGTTGTGTTAAGAGGCCTCTCCATAGAGCTCACCCTTGAACTCATAATAAAAATTACCAAACTCCCCTTAGGAGTGCCTTGGAGAAAGGAAGAAAAGGGAAATAGCCAAATTGCAAAGAAGAAATTCGTTTTAGAGGGAGAGGAGGCCAGAAGACAAGAATGGAGTGAGAAGAGCAAGCCTCCCATACCCCTGGAATGAAATAAGCTACCACATTATAAAATACATATCATGTAAAGGGAGGTATAGTGTGGTATATGGATACCACTTTAGGCTTCTTGAAGATTTAAGGTTTGGAGTAGATACACTTCCTCACCACAGACTCAACATACCTTACTTCCTCCTTCAATCATTGATAGATATGAGCATGAAGGTGCAGGAAGGATACTACCAACAGCTAGCCCATCATGGATTAATTAGACTCATCATAGAATATGCCCTACAAAACCTTAAAATCCCTATCACATGGGAAATTTTCAAAGACATGCAGACAAAGGAGGATATAAAATCCCTCACATATGACAAGAGCCCTACTACCAGTGAAAGGGATGAAGAAGAGACTAGAACAGATGAAGAAGTAGAGAGGGATGAAGAGGAAATAGACAAGGAAGAAGAGGAAGGGAAAGAGAAGCAAAGTGGTGAAGAAACATAAGAAGATGCCAAGGAGGAAACTAATGAACAAGGTGAGGAACTATAGGGAGAATAATAGGAGAAAGACAAAGATGAAAAAGGCAATGGAAAAGAGGAGGCATAAGACAAGAAGGAGTCACCTGGGGTGTCTCTAGAACCCACTGAGAGAGAGGCAGCAGCTGCCCTCACTTCCCTTAGCACCCCTACCAAACAAAAAGGCAAGAGATAAAGACAAACTCCTTTGTACTTTAGAACAAGAAAAAGTACAAGGATAAGGCAGGGAAAACCTTAAACTCCCACCAAGGTCCTGATTATTATTGAAGACTCACCTAAACAACAGGAGAATATGGCTCCTCTTATAAAAACTCAAGGAGAAGGATCCTCAGGACAAACCTCCTCTAAGTATCCTATCACTTATGTGAGAAGGCCTGTGACTAGATCTGCATCATCCAAGGTAAAATACATCCTACAGGATACACAACAAGACCTACAGGAAGTAGAGGCAATCCTACAGGAAACTCTGCTAAACCTACAGGAAACTCAAAAATTGGATAAGTAAGGGAGTATGCAGAAAGAAAAAAAGAAGAGTACCTAGAGCTAAAGGAACCTAGTCCTCAACCTAACCTTAACTCCTACTACAAATTTATTGAAGGGGGTAGGGTCATTCCACAAAAAATTGCCATCCCATTATTCTTTGAGCTTGAGAAAGAAAGAGCAAGAACACATAGATGGATGTAAACTACCAACTCTAAGGGAGTGGAAGACATAGGTCACATGGAGGAAAAGCTTAAAGAGATGGGTAGAGAACTAAGTAGCCCGAGGGACAGAGAGGCCATAATGAAATCTCAGTTAGAGGAAAAAAATGCATGGTTGAAAGGACAACTGCAAGAAAGAGAGAATTAATTGGCATCCATGGCCAACTATCTTTAGAGGCAATCCAATGCAGGGCGATAGCTAAGTCCTATGCATTATACCTTAAGGAACAGCGGTTTCAGTTTCAAATCAAGACCCTATCACAGAGAGGCATGATGCCATTCCAAGGTTATAGATGGTTCATTGATATTTGTGATCAAAGTACATTTGAGGATACAGCTAAGATGTATGACTTCTACTTTCATAACATGGCCTTGATAGATCTGAATGTATGGGACCCTAATGCAAAGCTAGGGGATTTACAGTTGATGGATTTGGCATCATGGATGAACCATGAGGAAGAAATGGATACATAAATGAAGAAGATATTGGCAAGGGAACAAACAGGGCCTCTCATGATAAGAGTTGAGCAGTCAAATCCAATGGTTGTAATTAGCACACATAATTTAATTGAAAATGATCCTCAACTTGCACCCAGGTATCTTGCTACCCAAGAGAAAGAAATTACACATTTTGAGGATATGTTCAGGCTATTAGGGGATGACAGCATGCAATATTTCCAAAGGAGATGGAATAATTTTCCATACAATTTGAAAATCAGAGAGTACAATTCTCCTCAAAGAATGAGAGAAGCATTGAACAGGACACCCATGTACAAGCAAACCATCCAAAGGCTCAAAGTCAATTGGATTGGCTTGAGACTCAGTCCACCACTACTATTGGGAATGTTAGAAGGAAGGAAGGAAGAGGAAGAAAGAATGCAGTGGGAGGAGATAGAAAGGAAGGCATGATTCTATGCACAAGAAGAGGAAACCACAACAAAAGCATGGGATGTCAGGGAGGCCACTAGAGATATGAAAGATATGGATATTGATTAAGTTGCTCAGAGGATGAGCAACACTTTCAGTAGGGAGGTGATGATGAGCCTCATCATTGGCTAACTATATGGACCTTAATTCACCTCCTATCGTAGTCAAATAAACTCTTATCACAATTTATTACATGTTTTGATTATATTTTGTTTAATGAGATGAGTCAAAGTGAGATATTATGCCTAATGGACTAATGTGCATTGAATGCAAGTTTTTGAGATAAAATCAGGGAATTTTGGCAAGATTAAGGGTTGAAACTCAAATGGGACAAGGAAGAGAGATTGTAGTAGGTAAATCATCCTCATTTACTCCTCCCTCATTCGAATATTCCTCCATCAATCACACCAGATCAGAGTACAAGCAGCCAAGTCATGAAGATCAAAAGGCAACTGAGCAACTGATAGTCAAAGAGTTAGTTCATCTCAACTTTGGGAGTCGAGCCTCCCTAGATTTAAGGAAGTCATTGGAGACTTCATTTTTATAAATAAAGTGGCCTAGAGCCTCATTAGGATTCGAATTTTTGTTGTAAAAACACTACTTATTTTCGAGCTCAAGACTCGTGGAAGACATTGCTATGTAATTTTCTGTTTTGATATTGAGAATGAGTTTTTTCTTGATCCAACGCTGATTTAACTCAAAGGGCTAAAGCTCTTGGGTTAGGGCCCAACCCTAGCAGCAAAGGCTCCTCTTCTTGTACTTGTATGCTTAGATTAATTTCATAGGTTCGTGGTTAAATTTTTCTTAGAAGTATTTCATTGCAAGTAGTCTAGATTTGATTAGTTTGTTTATTAGTTTTCTTCCATTTGTGCTTTACTTCAGTAGTAGTGTAGAAGGGATAAAAGGAACATCAAAAAGTTTTCAATAGGTGTTTTGGCCTCACTTCTTCCTTCAGGGATCATGATTTGAGGAAAGGACCCCTATGCAGCCCCAAAAAAGACTGAATTCTACTTTCTCATAGAATTTATAATTTATTGTACTTAAGCCAGCATTTGATTAGTTTGCAAGTGTAGGATCTAGTTATCATTTCTTCCATCTTAAGTCTTACAGTAGATCTCATTAATTATTTCATCTTTTTATAAAAGTTCCTCATGCATGAAGTAGAAATCTAGCTCATTAAACTCTTTTTTTCTAGCTTATTGAAATTCTTCTTGTTTACATGATTTTTGGGAAAATATCAATGTTTGATGCATTGCAGGTGTTTCAGAAGTAAAGAGAGATCTTATATCCAGCAACCTCCTCCCAAATTCATCCATCCATGATCATTCTTTGCTTCCAATAAGACCCTCACAATTTCATCATTTTACAAGGAAACTTCTCCAAGCATGCTGAGCAAATCCAACCATCTCCCAACCTTGGTTTTCAGTTCTGATTGATCCTAGGCATTTTATCACTTCATTCCATCCACCAACCACCTTCCCTAAGCTTTCCATCACCTTCAGCACCCATTATTTTTCTCTCAACTATATCCTATAAAAATACAGGGAATCTTGTAGGTTCTTAGGACATCCTGTAGGTTTTCCTATAGTGGCATGTTTTGAGGCTGAATTAATGGAAACCTCTAGGAATCTAGGCAAGGTCACCTCAGGTTCTCCCAAACCTTCCAACCATCCACCAGCATCCCTAAGCCACCTGCCACATCACCAAAAGAGATTATCTTTCACACTCTTCCATTGGAAAAAGGACAGAAAGAAAAACATATTTATTTTAGTCATTTACATGCATAATAGTAATGTTTTATGCTTTGAACTTACATGCTTAGGTCAGTAGAATTTCATACATGTTAACTTAGCATTCTTGTTGAAGCATAGTCTCTTAGTAGATAGTTAGGAAATGGCATGTTTTTAGCGTTGGATTTCAGTCTTTTTCCTTACTGCAGTAGAAAAGCTTTCTCTTAGAGTAGATTTCTCTTTCCCTCATCAGTAATCAAGCTTCTTCTAAATCGATAGAACTCGAGCTTGAAAAAACCTAGTGGTATCTCGCCATTTGAACAGTGACAAAAGGTAGAACCATCACTTTTACTAGTGTATACAACATTGTCACCTCCAAGTTTGTACGAACCCTGGGTTGATAAAGTAAAGTTGGTAACCCCAGGAGTTGCAACATTCTTGTTGTGTGTAAGGCCCTAAATTTAGAATTTAACATGGTCTAGCAAATTCATGTGCAGAAAAACTATGAAGCCTTAAATTCGAAATTTAACAAGAGTTTAACAATATTTCTACTCACAAATATGAAATTTTAATACGAAATTTATCCATTATTCTTCTATTGAGTACCAAACTGTCTGCTCTGCCGCAACTTTTGCTCCCGCTGGAAATCAGTTGAAGATATTTTTGAGTGTTGTTCCCGTTGTTGCAATTACCAAACCACCATTCTCCTCCCAGCCTATCTGGGGTCTATCTATACGGTCCCCAGATCCAAATGACAAGTCTTCTAGCCCTCGTGCCCAAAACCCCAAGAACAATCAAGCTCAATGTCTATGATTCTGTTAGAACTTCCTCTGCTGTCTCTCTCCAACTCAAAACGAACTTCCCACAGTTTGAAACAAAAATTTTGTGTCCTTCTTCTACCATCCTTCGTTCCTTATGTGTTTAAATCTAGTACCTTCCAACCACCTTACTGTCGGCCTCCTCCTCCCTTCCACTGACTCATGCTTCCTTCCTTTTCCATCCTCATATATTCTGGATCTTTCCTTATTATTGTTTTATTTTAACATATGGATGAATTAATGAATTGATTTTAATTAAATTAAAATATATTTTAAATAAGCTTTTGTTTAATTATATGATTATTTCAAACAATAATTTATGTACATTAATGACATGTTTATTAATAAGAATAATTTAGCATCAAAATGATAAGTGTTAATACTATTTAATAACTAAAATAATAAAGGGATATTTACTATTTTTTAGAGTGTCATGTCTATGACAAGATCTACCTTCTTAATGGTTTAGGTATTCAATCTAGTATATTTTTCTTTAAATAATTAATTTGTTTATCCTTTATTTAGACATCATTCATAATCAATTAGTAAGTATACTAGTGCAATGCATGCGATGCTTGCATATGTAGTTATCATATGCATGTCTCGTACGCATGCTAATACTCTTATTCTGTCTGAAATTCAAGATGGGTCGTTACACTGCGATACTGGTGCTCACCAGTTTTAAGCCTTGAACTTAAAAGAAAGGATCGAGAAACCTTATCCTTTCATTGATCAAACCCTAGTCATGGAGGCTTCACATTGGCGTAGTTAGATTTCCCCTAGTGTGATTAGATGAGGAAGGTTGACATGAGCCGGAAGGTCCATTCTGAAACATTGAGAGTGCATAGGTTATGGATGGAGTCAGTTTAGAGTGCTCGGATGACATGGAAAGTGGACGTGAGATTGACATTAAAACCATTTTCCAAAAGGGTGTCCATTTTCCAGGTGGCGTAGAAGTCTAGCCTGGAAGAACGAAATGAAGGCACACTAGGAAGCATCGGGAGCATAAAGGCAAGATGACATCATCTAACATTACCTTAGTGCTCTCACCCTAGAGAAATGTCGGGGCAAGAAGATCAAATGCAGCGAGTAAGGCCTCGTAGGATGACATAAGGAGGGTACGTGGATGGGATAGCACCATTGTCGTGGTACTATTAGTTGGGGACTAGTCCATATGCCGAGTCAGCCCAACTTATTCACTCCAGCAGGTTAAAGTGGGGATACCATCGCAAGTTCCATGAGGAAGCCTGGCGGGATGACGTAAGTCATACCATGCAAGCAGTAAGCACATACCCAGTTGGTGAAGCATGGGTCCTACAAGCTAGGTCATACTGACAGCATGACCCTAGAAAAATAAAGAGGATCCGCAAAGGAGGTTCTTGTTAAAATGAAGTGGGATGAAGTGGCATAAGATGCAGTGGTAGCCGAGAGTTGTCACAACAGACCAATAGGAGAAGGCACCATATAGTCCCACCATACAAACAATCTTGGTAAGAGATCCCCAATGGTTGGTAAAGAGAATTCTTTGGAATGCACTAGGAAGGACCTGACATAATGACATAGGTTGATTGTGTTGGCCATACACAAAAGATCTATGGTGTTCTAGTTGGTGGTAGGTGGGACCATAGCTAGGTCAACCCGATGTTGTGAGCCCGGATAGATAAATTGGTGTCATAAGAGAAGGTGTTCAGTTATTTTGACCAAGATAACATGGTTTGGTAGTGGCGGTAATTAGTAGCTAGACTGTGGACCAATGAGGAGATGGCAAGGAGGGACCCACTCTCCATGTAATCCTAGTATAGGGAACTCGGTGGGAACCAAACACATAATTTGGGAAAATTTGGGAGATGGTAAACGGGGTGATGTGTCTAGTGGGAGCCACTCAGAAGGAATTTGGCTAATGTTGGGAGCATAGGCTCGTTGCATTTTTGGCGGGCATAGTGAATATGTGTGTGTGTGTATATAAACATGGAACTATTAATGAAACTATTAAACAAAAAGATATATAATTACCTCATTCCTCTAATGGAAACCTGAGGGGTCAAGTATGTTACATCACATGTATCTTTATGTGAAATAATTTGGTCATTTCTCTCTCTCCCTATTGTTTAAGGCTACTCAGGTTCACCTCCTTCTACACTGACATATAGAGGATCTTCTCATCCACATCCATGCTACTTCCAACCTAGGTGCTTGAATCAGTGGCCATGATATTCTTCTTCTTATTATATTTCTTGTTGTTCTTTGAATTAAGCTCTCGATGAAAATTTCAACACTTCTCCTTTGTATGGTCATCAATGTTCCATTGGTTGCAGTGGTTTATGTCATATTTTCACTTGTGTGTTTGAATTTTAATCTTTTTCATATTTCCCCCTTTCCACCTTTTCTTCCCCTCCTTAGAAGCATATTTTTGTTCCCTCTACTTCGATCAACTTGATTTCCCTTTCTTCAAGCCTATGTTTTCCAATTATTGTCCTTATACACAAAACTCATCCACCAATCTAGGCTTTAACAAAATCACTTGTTTTTTTAAATAGACATGTAGACCCCCTAGGTACTTGAGTACATCAAGTTTATTTGGGGAGATACCCAACATTATGGCCATCTTTCTGAACTATGTGGTGTACTTCCTACTTTTTCCTAAATTAGTGCCATCATTTATACCGGTCCTCTACATAAACAATAGGATAAAATTGTGACTTTATGAGGGTTTTGAAGTCCTCCCACTTAATCACTAGAGGATCTCCCTCCAACCTCAAGGACTTCATGTATATTTCCCATCATGCTTTCTATTTTCGACCGCACAAATGAAATATTTCATTCCTCCTCTATATGTTTAACACTAAAATAAACTTCTCATTGTTGCAACCAATGATTTAGATTTAGAGTGTCGATCTCACCTTGGTATATCTTGATATTGACCTTCACTTCAATTTTGAATAGGGATTGTGAATGATTCACGACACTTGAATGTTGATTTTTCAAGGTCTTCTATTCTGATAATTACTTCTTATGATTTCTTATATTAATTTTTCTTTCTTTCAAATTCATCGTAAATAAATTACACAAAAGATAATAATAGTAGAAACAAAATTCTAGTAGGATCATAAAGAGACAGCGAAAAAAGAAACACAATATTTTACCCTAGGAAAACCCAACAACCTTTTTCTTAGATAAATATTAACTCATCAAAGAATATATCTAATCCTTCTAGTCAAAACAAGATGAAAGTGACCAACAATATTCCCAAGTTAAACTTGGTCAATCCATCCATAACATGAGATATAATGTTACCTGAAGATTCGGTTAAGGCTAGTCAAATAGTTCAAAATTCAGACCTACTCCTTCCACAAAAAACTCAGATTATTCCCAGTGAAGAGGCGCAAAAAATATAAACCTATTATGTCACACATGTGAGGTCAAATGGAGAGAGAGAGAGAGAGAGCTCGATCTTCTTCTAATCAACTTCATACTTCCTTTTTCCTCTTCTCCTTCACAGAAGATACATTGTTATGTATGTGATCTGAATTGGCCAAGAGGAGGAAGTTGAATGGAATATATATAGTAATCATGGGAGTCCAAATTAGTGTGACCCTTCACTGAGGCCAACTTGAAGTCGACCTTACATTTGGAGGAAAAATTGCAATATTTGAAAATTTAAAATTCCATCTTTTTGAAGACGAAATGAATAACATATATTAGATATATTTAGAGGGCTAAAATATAAATTATGAATGCCAACCATAGCTACAAAAATTCAACACTCCCTCTTAGCTAGGGAGGTATTCATAATGGCTATCCAGATGTTCTCTTTATGAACAATTTCTCTAATAAAATGCTAAGACAAGTTCATTATTTATTATCAACATCAGTATCATTTGATTACCATAATCTTGGTCATCTACTCTAACCCATAGTAAATCAACAACATTAACTAGTCACCATAATTCTAGTCATTTCCTCTGACCCATGGTATACAGACTAGTCTTAGTTCACCATCATCCTAGTCAACATCTTTGACCCATCGTGAAACCCCAGGGACACACTCAATTCATTTGAGTAATGCTTGTCCCAATCCCAAAGTCACTCCACATAAATAGTTCTAGGCCTAATGTTAAATGTGCTCACTTAACCTATCTAGAGAGTATTTCTGAGCTTGATGTTGAAAGACACCCACTCAACTATATGGTTGAGTAATTTTAGGCCTCTAGGGACATTCTTTCTAATCCTGGTCAACATAATTGACCTAGGAAGAATTGATGTCCTACGTCAGGCCATTCTCCCTAATTTTGGTCATCTTACTTGACCTGGGGAGAATTATTGTCCCTTTTTTTCCCTAATCATGGTTAGTACACCTGACCCAGGGAGAATGAATATCCATGATGATGCAACTTCAACACTCCCTCTTGGTGAGATAAGCACTTTAGGCTTGTCCTCAAAGTATACAAACTTCATCCTAGTACAAAGGCTTTCTCAACAACCTACTTGTATTTAGAATAGTACTAGATCCATATTGGTTCCTTTTGTACCATGTCCTGGTACTATATCTCACTATGCTTTGACTTGTCCTCATAGTTGTCACTTGAACTTGATCAAACAATATTGCAAGTAGTTTCTAAAGCCATACTATTTCAAAACTCACCAATCAAGTTGTAGTATACTTGGTCTCTGCAGTACTGAGCGCAATAGATTTTTGCTTCTTTCTCGTCCAATAAATCATAACAGAGCCTAAACTAAAGTAGCATCATGATGTACTCTTTATTTCTCCCACTCACACTACCTAATCTAAATCGGTGTACTCCTATAGTTGTATTTCATCACATCAATCTATGTCTAAGTGTACCATGTAGGTACTTCAACACATCTTGAACTACATGTCTTGGCTCAACCATAACCTAACTAAATTCATTTTCTTGAGCATTCATCTGGTCACCCTAACTGGGTGCTCATTCTGAAACTAATCTTGTTATGGAAATCCTGGAAGCTCCTTTTGCCACTGTAACTTTCTAATTATTATAGTATATCATCTATTTCGTGTAACAATCTTAATGAAAAGCCATCATCTAAAATATATCAGGGATCAATAGTATGCTTCTTTTGATCAAGAAGGTAATACATCAATTCAATTTATGTCATCTCAAACATAGAGGTTAACTCCCTTTGAAGCTAAAACACGCCTTCTTAAGGAAGCCCTAACTATTCCCTCTGTTACGGAAGAAAATCTTTTTGCCACTTCTACTCCCTCTGACACCTGAGTCCTTTTTCTTCTATCAGAAACAAATCATATAGGATAAACCTTGATCCATCAATCAAATTCTGAGGTACAACCTTCTAATTTCAAGAAAGAGACTCCTGCATGACCATCAAAGCCCTGAGGTGGTCCCATGCACACTTCTTCCTCAATTTCTTCATTGAGAAAAATGGCCTTTACATCCATATAATGTAATTCCATAATAGAAGCAATAATAATTCTAATACAAGTGTACCTAGAAATTGGAGAAAATGTCTTTTAATGGCCATTTCCCTCTTTTTGGGAGAACCCTCTAGTCTCAACTCTCACTTTGTAGTTTTCTATGTTGCCATCTTCTACACGCTAGATCTTATTGATTCATTTGGAAGTTACCACAAAGTTGACTTCAAGTCTTCCACACACTTTACCTCATCATGAAATTCTCCAAACTTGCTATCTTTTCTACTCCCTCTAAACATGAAGCTCGTTTGGTCATTTAACATGGTTCTCAATGTCTTGTTCCATTTCTCCCTCTTGAACACAAATCATTTTGCCACAAATTTTTTTATGTTCTTCCTGAGTCTTCCTTTTGTTGCCAAAGACCTAGAAGCCCTCATAATGTACCTACAAACATCATTAGGAAGCCATTGAAGAATTATTATAACTAAGCAAAAGATACAAATCCAAGAGGTTAACTTAATAGTAAAACAACAACAATAATCAAGGAAGAGAGATATAAGTTACTCATATTTTGAGGATTATAGGGAAATGTCAGCGCCCTCTTTATCTAAGGTTTATTACATCCATATTGTTGTTGGGTGTGGAGCCTAATTATCTTCCTGATTCAAAGGTCTTGTTTCAGATGGGTGTATACCCCAAGAAGACTATACATCACTCCATGTAGGGGGGACTTATCCCCTCCACGGGGTCCGGGGGCTAGCGGGCCCTCGGCCAGGGTTCAGGGGTAGCACCCCCAAAGCTAAAATATAGATGAAAATTTACCTTGTAAAATACTGTAATTTCATAGTCAATATGGGTCGTTCATTAAGAATATGATCTAATGGTAGAAGTTACGTTAATTTGGGGTTTTTTCCCCTAGAAGGAAACCCTCAATTTATATGAAGGAATTGTATTAAGGTTGGGAGTGTATTCATTCATTCTGAGCGAGAAAGAGAGAGGAGATTGTGTGAAAGTGAAGAAGAAATTACAGAAAATTTGTTGTAGGTTGTATCTCTTCATTTTGTTGGATAATATAAAAGGAAGGACTAGTTGTTTCTCCATAGATGTAGCCCAAATTGGGTGAACCACATATATCTATGTCTCTCTTGTTTTATGCATTTATGTGTTTTTTGTTTCCACAATATTTTATGTGTTACATTTTTTATTTATTTAATTTGATAGCAACTGGTATCAAAGTGGAAGGTCTGTTTGGCTTATAAAATCGCAAGATAGAAGGGTTCCTAATTCAAGTGGGAGCAATGGTAGAAGATGGTAGGTTCAGGTATGAGAAATTTAACGGCAAAAATTACCAGCTGTGGAAAATGAAAATGGAATATTATTTGCATCATAAATATTTGTAACTACCATTGAGTGAAAAATATAAGAATTCGACGAGTATGACATACAAATAATGGGGTCTTCTCGATAGAAAAGCACTAAGAACAATACAATTGTTCCTGGCAGCATCGGTAGCATTCAACATTTCAAAGGTAACGACAACAAAAAGTTTAATGACGGCATTGGCCAAACTATACGAAAAAACCTCGTCCTCAAATAAGGTATTTATTATGAAGAATTTATTTAATATGAAGATGTTAGAAGGTCGATATGTTGTTGATCATTTGAATGAATTTAACATAGTTACAAATCAGTTAAGTTCTGTAGGGGTAAATTTTGATGATGAATTTAGGGCTCTGTTATTTTTGTGGTCATTTCGGAAAAGTTGCAATGGCTTAATTATGGCTATTAGTAACTCTGTCTATAGATCTAGTACTTTAAAGTGTTATTATGTTGTTGGTGTCATCCTTAGCGAGGAAATGCGATGGAAAAGCTCCAGTGGGACATTAGGTAATGCTTTGACTACATAGGCTAGGGGAAGAAAAATGGAAAGAGGAAGGAGCCCAGGAAATCACAGTAAGTCAAGAAAAGACAGATCCAAATATAGATCAAGGATAGTGTGCTGGAAATGTGGAAAGAAAGGAAACATGAAGACAAAATGTAAATCTCAGGAAAGGAAAATAATGAGATGGACAGCAAGAGAAAAAATCATGAAGCGAATGTGATAGGTGATGTGTTGCAAGATGCTTTGATTCTTTCATTAGATAATATTATTGATGTGTTGATGGTAGATTCATGGTCTTCATTCCATGCCACACCTGATAGGAAAAATTTTCATGACTATATTCAAGGAGACTTTGGATAGGTTCATTTAGGTGATGGTAAACTCTATAAAATCATTGGAATGGGTAAGACTTTTATAAAGCAACAAAATGGAAACAAATATTATTGAAGGAGGTAAGGCATGTTCTATATCTAAATAAAAATATAATTTCAACAGGGCAGTTAAGTGGTGAAGTTTGTGTAACTACATTCACAGACAAAACCTAAAAGGTCATTAAAGGAGACATGGTAATAGCATAAGGAGAAAAGTTTGGTACATTGCATTTATGTAATGGTATTTCTAATTTTATTAATTCTCTAACCTCCAAAAGAGAATACACAACATCGTGGCATCATAGCCTCGGAAACATGAGTGAGAAAGGTATGAAAATTCTTCACTCGAAATTTGTTGACAGGTTTGAAGCATGTTGACTTGGATTTATGTGAAAATTGTGTTTATGGAAAATATAAGAGAGTCAGATTTTTTAGAGTTGGGAAGGAAAAGAAGAGTGAAAAATTAAAGCTTGTGCATACAGACGTATGGGGACCTTACCAATGTCACCAAAAAATGTCACTAAAAAATGTCACCATGACTATTTACAGTTAGTATGGCCTTATCAACAGTCATGCTACCCTCTTAGGCAAGTCTTATGCCTCTGCTCTCCATGTCAAACTCCAAAAAGAGAGAAAGTCTTTGTAAATGTATTTATCTCTGGGTACGCAGGTTCTCTCAACCTTACTTGCGGGTACGCATCCAATGTTCACAAAAACTGCGTCTTTGGACGCTCTGTATGTAAAGGGGCAGGTGCGTCCCCCTGTAAAGGTCAAAATGTGCAAGTTTCATCTTTAAAAAGTTACTTGTGGTCATTTCTAGAGCATTCTAGAAGGTTGTTCGACGTGTATTGAGCGCCTCCAGATGGTTCATGTACCCCTATCAAAGAGGAACTTATCCCATCAATAAGGGAGCTATCCCATCCAAAGAGGGGATTATCCCATTGATGGTGGACCTGATTAACTTCCTCTTGAGCACTATAAATACAGGCATTGGGCCAGAAGGAGGGGAGGTTGGAAGCTATACATTTCTAAGGGTAAATGCTGCAGGAATTAGGACTCCCATTTAGAAGCTTGTGAGGAGAGATTGCCATCTTTACTTGTTCTATTGGAAGTGGGTGAGCTTTGTCAAAGTAAAGGAGAACTCTTGATGGACCCTGGGAGGGACTTGCACAACACCAAGGCTCAGGTTGTATTTATTCCTTTTGTTACCTATTAATGCAAATGAGTCCATTCTTCTCAATAACTTGTTATGTATGAGTTGTTTCATGTACTCCTTGGTCTATGTGTTAAATATGTTTTATTCTATGAGATTATCAAGTGCTATTTAATCGTTTGATTGTTAGTGGATGCAGGTTTCAAAGTGAAGGAGGAGCTCATCCGGATCAGAGGAGCTGGACTGCTACAACAGCGCTGGACTACAGGTAGGATCTAAACACTTGATTTCCCATATAGTAAATACATGTTTAGAGAAGGATTGCTCTTGTTTGTCTTGTTTGTCACTAGAGAGTCTTAGGCTCCTAGGGAGGTTGGTTGTGTCCGCCCAATCGACTCTTTCCGCCTGAAAAATTGGCGACTCCGCTGGGGACTCCATTAATGTGAAAGTCTTTTCCTTTGTATGCAACTTTGCTTTGAGAAAAGTCATTTATTTTCTGGTTTTTGGCTCTGTGACTTTGTTTTTGGGTGGGTTAGCTTAGGGTTAGATTCATTTTAGTTTTTCTTGAATTTTCCAGTAGGACGCACCCTCTGAGTGTTGCACAGTGCGTCCCTGCACGCATTGTCGCAGTGTGCACAGAGCGGGCCCGCACCTGGTTTAACTGGTTGCCTGCGTCCCCTGCTAAAATTTAAGAAAATTCCATTTTTTGCATTTTTTCTCTTAGATTTTACTTTTTCTTAGTTTTTACTACCCAGATCCATTAGTCTCTCATCAAAGACCTTCACCTGAACTTGTTTCAATAGCATTGAGTGTTTTAGTGGATTTCATAGAAGTTTAAGCCCTAGGGTTTGATTTTTGAGTAGGTCTTGTAGTGACTTTGACGGTAGAAGTTGTCAAGCCTTAGATCTCTCTGGTTTTGTCAGCCTTCTTAGAAGTCAGACCTGTCATAAAGTCTACCTGTGAGAGCAACTTACCTTTGAGTTGTTTCTTTGGCAAATTTCGAAGTGCTTGTTGATTGAGTATTGAATTCCATTTTACAAAAAGAACAAAAAGATTTGAATTTTGTTTTGGCTAGTCTTTTGATTCTGCATTGGCTGGTCCTTGACTTGATTTTGGTCAAGTAAAACATCTTAGAATCATCTTTGTAGGCTTTTGCCTCGTTAGGTTTGCTTAGAGTAAATTTCTTTTTGGCTTGCTTATGATTCAAGTTTTCATAGATTTTATAGTTTTTAAGATTGATTTTTGTTAAAATAGATTTATATGCTTTATTAAAAAGAGAAAATACAAAAATATCTCCTTTGAAAAGTTTTGTTTCAAGTAGCTTTGAAGAGTTTTGAAAGAAAAAGAGTTTTTCGTGCACGTAAAGAGTGGTTATGTTTGTATGCTTGAAAAGAAAAAGAGAATTGTTTCTTTGATTGTCTTTCCTAAGAAAGTTGTTTTCTATAAAATTTGTATCTCTCAACTCTCTTAGTTAAGAATTTCATTGAAAAAAGGAAAGTAGCGTAAATCATCTTAGGTGCATCTTTGTAGTGGTTTGAGTCGAGTCTACACACCATTGGTTTCACTTCCGCTACCTTTTGTCTTTAAGAACAACCATAAAATTAACGCTTAAAGTAAAAACAACGTAGTAACTTTTATTTACTAGGGCTCTGAAACACCAATTTAGATCAGGCTAGTGTCTTGGAGTAGGTGATTAATTAACTCTCCGAGACAACAAAACCAAACAAGTAGCTTATCTTGTGATAGAATAAATCCAATTGTCTCATTTGTACTCTGGGAAAGCTCCTCTTAAAGGAGAAGCACGAGCTCGTGTCCGAACCAGTGAGGGGATCAATTCCCCCTCGTTGGGAACGACGCCAGACACGCACGTATTACAAATGGTAAACCTCGGATTAACCATTGTCGAGGAGCCAGGGGTCACTTGTCGGTAAACCTTGGATTATTGTCAAGGAGCCGGCAAGGGGATTGAGCTTGATACTCTGCCCTTGCGTGCTGTCGGAGTGTAGACTGTTCCCCCAGGTGCATTTGTTGCGGTTGGTAACCTTAGTGACCATTATCTTTAGGGTTCTACCGAGGTGACGGTGGAGGAAAGATCCCACTGTACCTGGAGCAGACGTCGGCTAGACTCACTTGGATTTTCCGGGGGGTTCACTTCACTCGAGACGGTTAAAGTGGAGGAACTTGTGCCGGTCTATTCATTAAGCAGGTTGCCGGGGTAACTGTTCCACCCGCCACTTCTGTACTGAATCTGGCGATGTTGGGCTTCATCACCAACTAGCGCTTTCTGTCTGGAAGGCTACTGTTTGTGCTTGGTTTGACGCCCTAGATTCTTTAGGCGTGTGATTCAAATTTGTTTGGTTCTTTAGAGACTTTAGGTGGTTTGATTTGAAATTTTACTTTGTTTTCGTGTGTAGTAGTTAAAAGTTTTTAACTGTGGCGGAATTACCGAGACAGTCCCGTAGACTTCGGGGCAAGTCACCTGAGATTGTCACCGGAACTGATTTGTTGAGAAAACTCCGTAGATCACGGGGTGGATCTCCTGAAAACGTCCCGGGTCAGTACGAAGGATTGAAGGTCCTTGTAACTCCTCCTAGTGGCAGTAGAGTAGGTTCACCCGAAGAAGGAGAGTCTTCCTTGGTAGTCCATTCAGATTACCAAGGCTTAGAGACAGGTTATAATCCCGAAGCTGTTACAGTTTCTGAGCTTGTTGGTAGTTTTTCGTCTGCTAGTGATACAGGCGAAGAACCTGAAATATCTGAACCTGTTACTCCGACTTCTAGTGTTCCAGATTCACCAAGAGTAGAACGAGTTATCACCGAAAATCTTCCTACTGGTCTGATTGCTATTGAAGAACTTGCTCCAGAGGAAGAAATAGGCGTCTCTAACCTTGCAGATCAACTTACTATTGAACTCAGGGAGCGTGAATCTATCTTTTACAGTCCTCCTAGGAGTACTACTTGGTACCTTTCGTTAACCAATTTGTTAGACAACTCAGGGGTAGGTTTTTCTACACCTCGTACTCCTTTTCCACCTGGAGGTATTTATACTCCTGTCAATATGCCTGGTCCGTCGTCCGTGTTTACTCAAAGTCCTGAATCTTTTTTACATGGCGGTCCTTCTGTTCCCACTGGGTATCAATCACTTTCTGGTACTTTTGCGGGGGCATCTCCTCAACCCATTGATCATGGGTTATTAGCTGGAAACAGTGGTAATGTACCATTGGGTGTAGGTGACATTTACATGATGTCAGGTTCAGTTCCCGTGTCCCAACCTCAAGGTGGCCAATTACCGCCTGGGGGGCAGCCTCAGTTAACGCCTGGGGGGCAACCTCAAGGTACACCATTCGTGTCTGGGGGGCCACCTCAAGGTCAATATGTACCTATGGTGAAATACATGCCTCAAGGTCAACCCCAGCCTCAATATGTACCCCAGGGTCAACCTCAGTATCAATATCAACCTCAAGCATGGCAACCTCAAGGATGGCAACCTCAAGGATGACAACCTCAAGGGTATCAACCCCAAGGGTATCAACCTCAAGGGTATCAACCTCAAGGTCAAGGTCAACCCCAGTATCCGTATTTACCTCAAGGTTATCAACCTCAAGGTCAATACTCAGGTCAAGGTTATCAACCACCTCAAGGTCAATCATATGGTCAAGGTATGGGAACTGCACCTTACAATTATCAATCCTATCCTCAATCCGGTTATGGATCTCAGTATCCTCAACCTGTTACGGGTCAATACCCCGGAATGTTAGTGTGGGATCCATCACAAGGTCAACAGGTGTCGCAGCCAAGTTTACAGTTGGTACCTCAAGCTGGACAACCCGTAGTTTCTGGTCCACCCCAGCAACCGCAACCTGTCCAGTCAAATGTTCAAACTTCTGTAACTTCGGTAGTTACTCAGCCGCCAATTGCACCTAGTACTCCATCTCAAACGGCTGCTGCAACTACCGCTACATCTGCCACACTTACTTCTGGAGTATCGACAGCTCCGGTTTCTACTGTCTCTGTAACCACTCCTCAGACATCTTTACCGTTGTCTGGATCTACGATTCAAACCACGGTCCAGATGCCTACAGGTCAGCCTGGTATAAGTACGGTTGTCACTACTCAACCTCAATTTGTTCAACCACCGTACCAGGGACAGTACCAACCTGGGCAAGCTGTCCAACATCCAGTTTACCAGTATCAACCGTATCCTGGGTACACTTATCAACAACCTCAACAACCCCAGTACGGTCCGGTTAATCCTGGTTTTCCAGGAGGATATAATATCCCTAATGCAACTCCTGTTCCTAGTTATCCTGGATATCCTCCTCCTGGGACTGGTCTTGTGACCCAGAGTTTTAGAGATCCTAACCGGCAGTTACCGTTTATCGCAACTTTGGATTTACCAGACTTGACGCGCCTAACGAACGATCCAATTCAATATCTTCCGTTCTGGCCGCCAATGCCAAATAAGTTGCCCAGCGATATACCCAAGTTCGAAGGTAAGTCAGGAGAGGATCCGTCCAATCATGTGATGACTTACCACCTCTGGTGTGCTTCAAATTCTATCTCGGATGATTCGATCCGTTTACGTCTTTTCCAGCGTACGCTCATTGGTCTCGCGGCCAAGTGGTACATTGAGTTACCACGGGCCTCTTTTTACAATTTTAGTCAGTTAGCTACCTCGTTCTTAACTCACTTTCAGTTGCCGGTCAGATACGATAACGGCACGGAGTTATTAACTTCACTAAAACAATCAACGTCCACGTATATTTCTGATCACATTCATGAGTGGAGACGTCGAAGAAGGCTAGTGAAAGTTTTTATCCCGGACCAAATCTTAGCTGAATGGTTTGTTAAATCATTATTACCGAAGATTACTGAAGATGTAGCTAAGGCCGGAGTAGTTACTGAGGAGCAAGTCATTGCTCAGGCGCAATACCTTGACTTAGTTTACACTCAGTCGGGTACATTACACGAGAAGATTCCAGATCTTCCAAAGTCGAATCAAATCGCTGCTGCTCCTTCGGGATCTCATGCCGCTGATGGTATGATTGGTATCGTGAATACAAAGAACAAGAAGAAGTCTTCCAAGGCTTCAACTACTCCTATTATCACTTTGCCTGATTCCCCGACAGGAGAGTCTTCTCCCGAACTTTCCGCCGATATTCATGTTGTAGAGTCATCTACAGCCAAATCAAAAAACGGTGGGAAGAAGAAAGGGAAGAAGAAGGCTAAAGCAGACAAGGCTCCGAAGGAGAAAACGGAAAAGTCGGAAACCAATGACGAAAAGCGCAAACCTCGATATCCTTGTCTTATTTGTGAAGAGGATCATTTTACGCGAGATTGCCCTCATCGGGCCGAGGTTGTGAAAATAGTTAAAGGTTCTCCGACTCCTGCTGTGTTAAAAGATCCATTTCCAAAGCAGGAAAGCAAGATGATAGGTTCTTCCTCGACTGCCAGTGAAGAACCCATTTTGATGATGTCTCATGTGAGGATTGCGACTCGATCGCAAGATTATGGTAGTAAGGCTCCTGTTGATGGTAAGGAAGCAGAATCTTCTCATTCTATTCCGTCAACCTCAGCTCCTGGTTCCGATCCACTACAGATCGAAAAACCTAACCCGGACTTAGTAATCAAACCGCCCGCCAAGGGTGTACTTCGAAGGTCTGCTTTCAATCCACATGCGAGAGCGGCCCAGAATTACAACATTGTTGAGGACTTAGCTGTTTCACCCTCAGCAATGTCGGCTTTAGAAGTGCTGCAATCATGCCCAGCACAACGAAAATTACTTTTGTCGGCTATCGGAGCTGTTGATGTTCAGGACCCGAACCTGATAATCTTCGATCTAGAAAATAGTACACCGCGTCTACCCCATCAAATGGCTTTCCAAATTCCAGTGATAGTCAAAAACAGGCCTATTCATCGGACTGTGATTGATGAGGGAGCTTCTACGTGTATTATGTCGATTCAATGTTGGAGATCGCTTGGTTCTCCTTCGTTGAACCAATCCCCGACCATCCTTAAGGCCTTTGATGGCCGTGGGTTCCGTCCGTTTGGTATTCTACAGGAATTACCTATAGGGGTAGAAGGCAAAACCGTTAGTCTGGATGTGGAAGTGGTTGATGCCCCTCTAGACTACAACCTTCTTTTGGGTCGAAGTTGGTCATATGCTATGACAACAGTCGTTTCATCGGTCTTCAGAGTAATTAAGTTTCCATATAACGGTAAGATTGTGACCATTGATCAGTTGTCATACTTTTCATCCGACCCAGCCTCTTCAGAGAGTATCCAGCATGTCGGTAAGACGACAATCCCTTATAGGGACGTTGGCGTAGGTTTAGTTAAAGATTCCGGTTTACTGGGAACTTTTCCTTTCCCTCCAATCAACGCAGACCCTTCATTTGCATCAATTCATATGATTACATCAGAAAACATTATTTATGATGATCCTTGGATTGTCCCATCTGAATCTGAGATAGACTCATTCGGTGATGCTATGCCTTTGAGTCCATATGAAATTGCTTATGAAGCTGTCATGTCTTTTACCGACTCGCGTTCAACCGAAAGCGACCAAATGAATGTGGTCAGTGAAGAGTCACTTTTCACATCAACCTTAGAACGGATAGCGTTTCCCGAAGTCGTGTCATCTGACGAACAACTTCGCGAAATCCTAAGTGTAGACGATCTACCATGGGAAGATCTTCATCACAGATCTTCGTTTTTACCTAAGGATGATGCTTTTGAAAATGATTTTTCATCTATCTTTACCGCTGAATATGTCAAAGACGCTCAGAATCCAACGAAACATTCTGATTCAGAGTTGAATTTAGGGAATATTTCTCGTACTATTCCCATTGATATTTCAGTGAAGCCCGGAATTGAGGAGAACATTCATATAGGTGCCTCATGTACAGAAGATGAAATCCAAACTTACAAGGCCCTATTCCAAGAATTCCGCGACGTGTTTGCCTGGTCTTACGAGGAAATGCCGGGAATCGACCCTGCCATTGTTGTTCATGAAATAAAAACCTACCCGGATGCTAAACCCGTCCGGCAACGGTTGCGTCAGATTCACCCTCGAAAAGCGGCTGCGATTAAAGCAGAAGTCGAAAAGCTGTTGAAAGCAGGTTTCATTTATCCAATCCCGTTAACGGATTGGGTATCGAATATTGTTCCGGTCAACAAGAAACAAGGAACAATAAGAATCTGTATCGACTATAGGGATATAAATCGAGCTTGTCCAAAAGACAACTATCCTACGCCTTATATCGATCAAATTATTGATGATTGTGCCGGAAGTGAAATGTTTTCCTTTATGGATGGTTTTTTAGGCTATAATCAAATCAATATTCTACCTGCCGACCAACCAAAAACGGCATTCATTTGTCCATGGGGGACATTTGCTTATTGCAAATTACCTTTTGGGCTTAAGAATGCCGGGGCCACTTTTCAACGGGCAATGTCTTATGCATTTCATGACATCAAGCACATTGTGCAACCGTATCTCGATGATTTGCCTGCTCATTCTTTACATCGAGCTGATCACCTTGTCCACTTACGAGCAATCTTTATGAGGTGTAGGCATTATCGAATTCGGTTGAATCCCCACAAGTGTGTTTTCTGTATAGAGACGGGTCGATTGCTGGGATTTGTTGTTTCAAAAGCCGGCATTCGCGTCGATCCCTCGAAGGTCGAAGCTATCATCAAATTGCCTCCTCCTTCGAGTTTGCGCCAACTCCAAAGTTTGCAAGGGAAAGCGAACTTTTTACGCCGATTCATTCCAAACTACGCCGAGGTCACTAAAGGTTTTACACGGTTGTTGAAACAGAACGCTCAATTCTTTTGGGATGAGATTGCCCAACAATCTTTTGATGCACTTAAACACGCGTTGACCCATGCACCGTTGTTGCATCCTCCCAACTACAACCAGGACTACTTCTTATACCTCGCAGCTTCGCATTCCACCATTGGAATGGTGTTAGTTCAAGAAGATGAATTCGGAGCGGAACATGTGATATATTATCTTAGTAGGACATTAAATCCCACTGAGCTAAAATATTCGCATGTGGAGAAATTGGCCCTGGCAGCCGTTCAAGCTGTCCAGCGTTTTCGTCACTACATTCTTCTCCGTAAAACTACAGTCATTTCGGATTGCAACCCTATGATTTATATTTTGACAAAACAACTGCTAGGGGGCAAGTACTCTAAATGGATCGTTATCCTGCAAGAGTTCGACTTGGAGTTCGAGAAGTCCAAGTCTAAGAAATCCTTAGTTTTTGCGGAATTGATGTGTGATTTCCCGCGTGCTGACACAGAGACTGTGGCAGAGGAGTCCATTGCGGACGAATCATTGTTTCTTATCAGTACTTTAGATCCGTGGTACGGGGATATAATCATCTATCTCCAAACCCAAACCTTTCGGCCTGAAGCTTCAAAGTCGGAACGTCGAAAAATTCGGTTTCAATCCCAGCAATACAAGATTATTGGAGATACACTTTATCGCCGGGGGGCAGACTTAGTTTTTCGACGTTGTTTAACTCACGAAGAGGCTGAGAGGGTTTTGAATGATTGTCACTCTGGAGCATGTGGCGGTCATATGTCTGGGTATGCCACAGCTCAGAAGGTGTTGCGCGCTGGCTACTTCTGGCCATCTATGTTTAAGGATTGTATCATTGCAGTCCGGAAGTGCCACAACTGTCAAGTGTTTGATCGCAAGATGCGCGCACCACCTGCTCCTCTCCACCCTATAATTGCCGTTGGTCCATTCGCCAAATGGGGTATCGATTTTATTACTTGTAACCCTCACTCGGCCGGGGGGCATGCGTATATCATCCTCGCGGTTGATTATTTTACTAAATGGGCCGAGGCGATGCCTACATTCGACGCAAGCGGCAAAACAGCTGCAGTTTTCGTATTCAATCATATTATAACTAGGTTTGGTGTCCCACAAGCAATCATTACTGACCATGGGAGCCATTTTCGAAACATCATGATGACTGAGCTTACAAGCCAGCTTGGTTTGCGCCACGATAGCTCTACTCCTTATTATCCGCAAGCCAACGGTTTGGTTGAGTCTATCAACAAAGTTCTGGTTATCATGATCCGACGAACCATTGGTATTCATCGGTCAAATTGGCATAACATGTTATTTTCGGCGCTATGGGCATACCGAACCTCAGTAAAAACTTCAACAGGGTTCACTCCTTTTCAGCTAGTTTATGGCTTGGAAGCTGTGTTACCCATTGAATGCGAAATCCCATCACTTCAAATGGCTGTCGAATTACTTCCAGCTACTTCCGAAGAGGAGAAGCGTTTATTATACTTAGCTAAATTAGATGAGACTCGACGTGACGCTACATTGGCAATCGAGACTCACGCGAAGCGAATGAAAGCTCAGTATGATAGAAATGTGACCCCTCGAAGTTTTTCAGAAGGAGACCTAGTGCTATTATATGATCAAGCTAACGATAAGCTAGGTGCTGGAAAATTCGTTCCTATGTGGCATGGACCCTACATTGTAAAGCGAAAGCTAGCAAAAGGGGCTTATGAGCTGGTAGATTTTGATGGGGACTCTTTGGGTAAACCCAGAAATGGACTTTACCTAAAGAGGTATTATGCTTAAATGGTGGGTATGGAGAAGTTTTAGTTAGGTTAGGTTTTCTTTCTAGCTAGTGTGTTTGTTAGTTTAGTCAGTGTGCTTAGCTTAAAGCGTGTGTTTTTCGTCGTTATTCTGGCTTATCTTGGTTTTACTCTTGATATTGCAGATGTCGACGCCTCTCCAAACATACATCGGATTTGTTGATGGTGCTTGTCGTAGTACACGGAATATCTCTTCCGCAGCTTGGGTTATCTATTCGCCCTCTGACGAGTTAGTTTCTATGCATGGGGTAAGCCTCGGTCAAACAACGAACAACATTGCAGAATACAGTGCAGTGGTTGAATTATTATCCGAATCTATTTCATTTGGAATTCGACGTTTGATAGTGAGGTTAGATTCTGAACTTGTTGTATTACAGCTTAATAGAATATATGCCATTAGAAATCCTGTGTTATTAAGGTTGTTTTTGAGAGTGCGTCTCTTGGAACGTGAATTTGATTACATTGAATATCAGCATATTCCAAGGTCTTTAAATACATTAGCAGATGCAATTGCTTCTCGAATGTTGGACAGACATTTACGATAATCATGCAAGTAAATTTAAAAACATTTCATCACATATGTTAAACAAGATAAGCCGGTAATAGTGATATATATATAGATAGGAGTGTGTCAAAAAATATACATCGTCTTCGATCATAGGTTGAAAAACACCTTATGATCGGCAAAATGATAAGTACAAAAAGTCAAAAATGTCACATGTGTCTACAAAAGTGGCTGGCCAATCACTGGTGGTGCTCCCTATATGACACCACTGCACGGGCTACCTTACACAAAAATCTCCTAAACGGTCCAGGGACTGCGACTACATAGCGCTGAAGTCTGATAGGAATATCATCTATGGTAGTCTCAGGCATATCCGCCGTCAGACGCTCTAGATCCTGCTCCAACTCAGCTAGTGACTCTGCAACCGCGTCCTGTGGGGCCGGTACCGGTGCAACTGGATGTCTCCTCTCAAAAGGCCGGAGGTTGGCTGGCCGCCGTGGACCAACATCTGCATTTTGAAAATTTTTACTGTCAGTTTTGAGACGATATATATAAAAAACAAAAAAAATACATAATTTGAAAACTTGTGAAAAATAAAGTACCTCTGTCATCCCATTGTTCTCCCTGTGGAAGAACCATGTCCGGATCACCTCGAAAATCTACTCCGGCATACGGAAAGTCCTGAATCGAGAAAACCTGGTCCTCTAACCAGCGAAAATAACTATCAGGGAATCGAACAACCGCCGCGCCCTCGTCAGGATGCCGGGCCATCACCGTAACCCATCGTATCAGCTTTGGCTCCCGAGGACCCAAGATTTCAACAGTGAGTTGCTGAGGGATCAGCATCGGAATTCTCTCTAAGGCAAAGCTCACAACTAGAGGCCCATATCCAAAGGTCTTTAGTTGTCCGTTCTTTGCCCTAGTCAGTTGGCCCTTCATATTGGCCGACACAGCATCACACCAGTTGAAAATGGTGCCTTGGAAACAGTCAATCGCCATCCGCATTTGGGACCCGGTGGCAATATGTAAAGCGGCTGCACCGCAAATTCTGGTAACCGTGAAAGCTATAACTTTGAGTTCACGCAGAGAGATGTGTTTGATTTCCACGCCTTTCGCATGGTGTGCATTGGGTGTGCACCAATCTGCCCGGAGACTAGCAAGGGATTGGCCACCCGGCCTAGTCCCGGCTAGATTGAGTTGCTCACCCCTATTCGGCAAGCCAGTGAGAAAGTATATATCAGAGGGCTCTATCTCGAGCTGGTGCCCTCCGATGTAAAAGCATTGCTCATTAATGTTCCATCTCTCAACCAGCCACTCTAAGAATCTCACCTGAGCCCTCATGCCAGGTATGGCCCAGTATTTATATAGTCCGCATGCTCTTAGGGCATTAATGGAAGGTTGATGATTAATTGCGGCTAAATCAACGTCCTCGTGCTCTCTTTCTCTCCAATCCAACATGGTGAGTGCCCTACACACCAACAAACAAAGATTAGAATTGATTTGGGAAATTTTAAATGGTTCTTTGTGGAGTTTGGGGTTTCAAATTCCGCCTTTTGCGGGGGACGCACCCCGCGTTCAGGACACAGAGCGTCGGGACGCAGCTGGCCTGAAGGTGGGCTGCGTACCCCGACCTTTTTCCTGTGTGGAAAAAAGTCGGGGGACGCAGGTTACCTTAAGGCCACCTGCGTACCCCGCAGAGCGTTTTTTGAAACCCAAAACCCCCCAAAAATCAAAACTGAAACCTAAAACAAACTTTTAATCGGATGAAATTGAAGAGTAGGATGTTGTAAAATACCTGGAAGAGACGGCGTTCGATTCTGACGGTCGGATTCTCCGCAGCAACCACGGGAAGTTTCTTGCCAAAAGCCCTTTTTTCAACCTCAACAGTAAAATGGTAAAAAGTCTTTTTATAGGTTTTTTGGATGAATGAATGCTAGGTTTGTTCATTTTTTACCATGGAAGGATATTTTTCAATGCATTTTTGCCTATCTTAAACAGGTATGAGTAATGTGTCGTTTTTGTGCAGGACAAAGGGATGTAGAGGGAAAATTGTTATTTTTCACGAACCAAAATATCAGAGTCATCTTTTAAGCCCTTTTCTGACTCCTAAAAACATGAAAAGATTGCCGAGCGTTTCTTTTACACTCGTTAAAACGGAATTAAAAGACGGTCCCCTTATAGCTCTTTTCTGACCGTAAAATCAGGAAAAGATTGCCGGGTTTTTGTCGTTTCAAACTCGATATGGAAATAAAACGACGTGTCCTTGATCGCTTTTTACTTTTCAGGTCAGTGGCACTAATTATGAAAGTACTCCTTGGTCGCAAGATCAAGCGGTTCCCCCAGGTATTATTTTATACTTTTTCGGGCTTGAGGGACACAAATCTACGAAAAAGTTCAACTTGGAGTCTTCTTAAGTTTTTCAGACTCTCTAAAATTGAAAAACGCCGAGTTTCTCCTATACTGGACTCGTTAAAATTTCACAGTAAAGGACCTGTTCAATTACAAACAGGAACAAACCACTCCTTCCTAGGGTTCGAATCAAAACTAGGTTGGACTCGTCCGAAGGATGAGCTTATAATCAAGCATATGTTATCCTCCTCAAGCTTGTTAAAAATAAAGAGGTACTTGCCAGAAATGGTGGGGGAAAAGAGAGAAGAATGAGCCTATTTGTTATCTTTTGTATCAGAAGAAACTTTATTACCACTCTTGGACACGACACTCTTCATTCACCTGGGTTGGAAAATCTTTTACCTCATAGTTGATCAAACCACTTTGAAAGTCTTTAGCCGGGTTCCGGGGATTAACTTTGAGTTATTCATCACCAAGCCATCTGTCGTGTCGTTATGTGTTCAAGAGGTCTGCAAGCAAAACTTTCATCTGCAAAATACTTATCATCCATTTGACCATCCCTGAGTCAGTCCTTACAGCAACATTTCTTCAACTTGAACAATGATTTCGTGTTGTGGGCTTGCCTGCAACGGGTCGCTTTCTATCGACATCAGCACA
Source organism: Pinus tabuliformis (assembly GCA_031772625.1). NCBI lineage: Eukaryota > Viridiplantae > Streptophyta > Pinopsida > Pinales > Pinaceae > Pinus > Pinus tabuliformis. Next base: position 720,195,298 of record CM062815.1, read on the forward strand.
TTATCTAGAGAGATGACTTAGAAATCGTCAGTACCTTGAAGTCTGCATGCATTAATGGCAGGTTTCTCGCCTTTGACGTCAGTTTACATCATTGACTTTCGATCGAAGGACTCCGTGAAATGTTCGACATCAACTCATTCATTCACATCTCATGGATTGTACTGGGTACTTTGAGAACCATTGACATTACTGGTGGTTTCTCTCACACTTGTTAACAGTTTACATCATCAACTGGTAATCAAGTGGTTTCTACCATGTTCGACATCAGCTCATTTATTCGCATGGATAGAATCGTACCAATTCGGGAAGTAGAAGTGAAGACCCTGGATCTAGTTTCCACCATCCAGGCTGCAAGGAGTTTTGTATTCATTATCTAAGTAGACTAATCATAAACAGATGGCTGCGCCCATACTGTGTCTACAAAAGTCTATGATTATGATGTACTACAAGATCATTCCTGTATCAGAGTAGTTAGTTTGTTAGTTAAAGTTTTAATCTGAGTATGGGAATGCCTACCTCAGTGATGATATAATCTTATACATGTATTTTGTGTTGAAAATTGCAAGTTCTGACCAGGCTCTCCACGAGACAATCCTTGAAATGATAAAGCGCTTCACCCTTCCTAGATGATACAAAACCCTAATCTATTTCAGGCTTCGCACTTTAGGGGGCAATCTGTTACACTAAAAAATGTCACCATGACTATTTACAGTTAGTATGGCCTTATCAACAGTCATGCTACCCTCTTAGGCAAGTCTTATGCCTCTGCTCTCCATGTCAAACTCCAAAAAGAGAGAAAGTCTTTGTAAATGTATTTATCTCTGGGTACGCAGGTTCTCTCAAACTTACATGCGGGTACGCATCCAATGTTCACAAAAACTGCGTCTTTGGACGCTCTGTATGTAAAGGGGCAGGTGCGTCCCCCTGTAAAGGTCAAAATGCGCAAGTTTCATCTTTAAAAAGTTACTTGTGGTCATTTCTAGAGCATTCTAGAAGGTTGTTCGACGTGTATTGAGCGCCTCCAGATGGTTCATGTACCCCTATCAAAGAGGAACTTATCCCATCAATAAGGGAGCTATCCCATCCAAAGAGGGGATTATCCCATTGATGGTGGACCTGATTAACTTCCTCTTGAGCACTATAAATACAGGCATTGGGCCAGAAGGAGGGGAGGTTGGAAGCTATACATTTCTAAGGGTAAATGCTGCTGGAATTAGGACTCCCATTTAGAAGCTTGTGAGGAGAGATTGCCATCTTTACTTGTTCTATTTGGAAGTGGGTGAGCTTTGTCAAAGTAAAGGAGAACTCTTGATGGACCCTGGGAGGGACTTGCACAACACCAAGGCTCAGGTTGTATTTGTTCCTTTTGTTACCTATTAATGCAAATGAGTCCATTCTTCTCAATAACTTGTTATGTATGAGTTGTTTCATGTACTCCTTGGTCTATGTGTTAAATATGTTTTATTCTATGAGATTATCAAGTGCTATTTAATCGTTTGATTGTTAGTGGATGCAGGTTTCAAAGTGAAGGAGGAGCTCATCCGGATCAGAGGAGCTGGACTGCTACAACAGCGCTGGACTACAGGTAGGATCTAAACACTTGATTTCCCATATAGTAAATACATGTTTAGAGAAGGATTGCTCTTGTTTGTCTTGTTTGTCACTAGAGAGTCTTAGGCTCCTAGGGAGGTTGGTTGTGTCTGCCCAATCGACTCTTTCCGCCTGACAGAGAAAAAATCATGAAGCGAATGTGATAGGTGATGTGTTGCAAGATGCTTTGATTCTTTCATTAGATAATATTATTGATGTGTTGATGGTAGATTCATGGTCTTCATTCCATGCCACACCTGATAGGAAAAATTTTCATGACTATATTCAAGGAGACTTTGGATAGGTTCATTTAGGTGATGGTAAAATCTATAGAATCATTGGAATGGGTAAGACTTTTATAAAGCAACAAAATGGAAACAAATATTATTGAAGGAGGTAAGGCATGTTCTATATCTAAATAAAAATATAATTTCAACAGGGCAGTTAAGTGGTGAAGTTTGTGTAACTACATTCACAGACAAAACCTAGAAGGTCATTAAAGGAGACATGGTAATAGCATAAGGAGAAAAGTTTGGTACATTGCATTTATGTAATGGTATTTCTAATTTTATTAATTCTCTAACCTCCAAAAGAGAATACACAACATCGTGGCATCATAGCCTCGGAAACATGAGTGAGAAAGGTATGCAAATTCTTCACTCGAAATTTGTTGACAGGTTTGAAGCATGTTGACTTGGATTTATGTGAAAATTGTGTTTATGGAAAATATAAGAGAGTCAGATTTTTTAGAGTTGGGAAGGAAAAGAAGAGTGAAAAATTAAAGCTTGTGCATACAGACATATGGGGACCTTATAAAGTATTGTTTCTCGATGGATCTCACTATTTTGTTACTTTTATTGATGATGCAACTAGGTGTTGAAGCCCCGAAAATCAGGTCTACAATAAGGGGGATAACTACCCAGTTCGGACCTTCAAAGTAACTCCTTTTCCGTTTGGGATAGTGGCTCTGACTAGGGGTAATGGGACTAGTTTCCCGATTTATTTGTGATGATGCTAAGGGATGATGTTTTCCTTCCTAAAAGTTTCTAAAGAGAATGCTTTTAATCTAAATCTAATCTAACACAAGCAATTTTATTCTAACAAATGGAAACATCTAATTCTAAAAAACTATCCTGGGATTAACTCTTCACTTATGCAATCTAAAATAGTTTCCAACAGCAATCGGTAATAAAGATTATTCAATTACTATGAGAAAAGAATCCATTAAAAGTAAATTGTTTCGTATAAGAAATTAGCCGAAACAATTATGATAAGCATATCGCATAATAAGTTATTCATACACTCAGTATAAAAAGAATAGTTACCACCGTACAAAAGTAAAAAAAATGATAACTGAACATTCAGACCTTCATATATAAACAACTTAAAATAACATATCACTTGATGCATAAGTAGAAATCATTAAGATATAAAAGTACCATTGATAATAAGTCCTACTCATGAGCTTCAACAATATAGATTTATCTTCTCATAATTCAATATCTACTAAGAGTACAGAAGTGCATTTTAGTAGTAGACATTAAACACAGATATAAATAAATCTTGTTCCATTCATTTATAAAAACCTCCTCAACGGGGCAAAAGTGCATGTTCTGAAGAACTATTTTTGATAAATTTCTGGACCCTTTTCTAAATACATGAGAGGGGTTTAAATACTACTAACTAAAAACTAAACATAGTTATTACAAAAATATAGGAGGAGGTTTAAATTACCATCCTCATCTTAAGAAAAAATAAATTGAAATTAAACTGAAACTATATCTAAAGATCAACTATGCATATGTTCTCTCAAGTTGCAAGTATCTAGCATTGGCTTTAGGAGTGTCGGTTGGCCGACCTTCGATTTTAATTTTCCTACAAAAATGGAATCAACAAGCGCTGGTGCTATCTTCTCGGCAGAATTTGTAAGCCACTTCAGAGTCATACACCGACTGTGTGGTTTCACCAAATATTGCCAGTAAGTGTCCCATTTTAACTTAGTTAATTTTTTGATTAACTCTACCTTTTCTTCAGCTTTCTGTCTCCAACTCGTTTGTAATTGCTGCGTTTTTGGGAGAAATCTTGGACTGGTTTCCGATATTAGGTTCGATCTGCATAGATTTTCATTGACACAGTCAATGATATTGCTTGTTGTTGTCGCTGCTTCTTTTGCTGCCTGTTTTGCTTTTTTGATCTGTGCATCCCATTTATTAAACAACATTTCTTTGTGGGATTCATTGATATTGGGAAACTCTACTTTCTTACCTTCCTCTGATTCCTGCTAATTCAAATAGTCAGAAAATTTCTTATAAATTAAATCATAATCAAGTCACAAATCTACATCTTGACTTGTGATATTGTCACTTATTTCGCAGTGATAGTTCCATTGCGATATTCTTTGGCAAAGCGTTTCCTATTGTTGCAAGAGTTGATCATTCAGGGCAAGGGCTTCTGTGACAAATTCTGTGACTTTAGGGTCATCTTTGTGCATTTCTAACGTGGTCTGTAAACGCTATTCTTTTTCGACCATACTGCTTTGATAACCCAGCTGCATTTTCTAGAAGTCCTGTTGTAACTTTACCAATTTTTCTTCTGCTTCCTAGCTAACGCTGGCCTGCTATAACTGTTGCTGCAAAAATAGGATTTTATCCTCTTTATCTTTAAGCAATAGTTGAACTTCGGATGCTTTGTCAATAGTAGCAGAAGCATAAGCTCCTGCAATTTGGGATAATCTAGTCAGGTTCTCTGTCGGATCAATGGTAGGGTCTTGCCAAAGGACATCCAGTGGCTCTGCTTTAGGTGAGAGCATGTTGTCTAGTTTTCACTTCTTTCTCTATCTCCTGACCACAGCTTTGTGCTGCGGACTGTAAAACACATCTAGAGGAGGGATTTCCTCTATCTTTAGTATAATTTCAGATGACGGAGCTATGGGAATGTGCTCAGTTTCTGGAGCATTGACAACTATTTCAATCACCATTTATGTGGTTGTCTATGCTGGATTCTTTGGTGTCTCTACGTTTTTCTCCTCCGTGTTAATCAATTCATTAAAGTTTTCCCATTCTTTATCTAGCTCTGTTCTTAATGCCTGTTTTGGCGACAACACTTGCTGCTCAAGATTCTCCTTGGATTGGGTAGTATCCCTGACTGATCCTTCACTGTTGGTGTGATCGCTCTATGACCGTGTAGACTTTTCTGGCAATTCTCTTCAGACTTAGATTTAGACTTGTCTTGCACCGAGCTTCCACTCATGCTAATGCTGGGAGTGGGTTCCCTCATTGGTTCTACACGCAATTTTTCCAATGGGACATTTTCCAATCTTCGTTCTCTGTAGAGTTTAAACTCTTGGAGTTCTGCTGGGCCAAACTAGATTTGGGCCATGTGTAAGATGTCTCTGAGTGTGCTCTTCTACTGGAAAATGTCGTCGAAGAGATCATATTCCTTAGTGAACACCTTTATTTTACCTATCATGGTAAAATTCTTTATCACATCAAAGGGATCAAACTGTCTCCCTAGGAAATTAGGCAGTCGTAGACTCAACATGTTGTCTACTACCCTGAAAGTGTGACCTAAATCAAACAATGCAAAAGCTCCATAGACCACAAGGGAATTGCGGCCAGGTTGCCTTTTTCTTGTCCTTAAGTTCTTTGCTCATTCCCCCAACCCCACAGGTTTGGTAGGCTATTTCCTGGGCCATCAATTTGTCAGGAACATACAAGGGAAGTATATGAGGGGAGGCAATGCTTCTGAATACTCTGATATAAGTGAAAAATTATTTTCTGAACCATCTTCCCACAGGGAGAATATCAATTTTGGCTTCAGGAGAAAATCTTGGGGCATTTGTATTATACAACATCTTGTGAATGGGTATCATAAATCCATGGTAGATTTTATAAAAATATGGGGTGAACTTAGAATCCCACAGTTCCTTATGGCATACTTGAATGGATAAGGGATTTTGTACTATCCATTTCCAACCCATGAGAGGAAATTAGAAACAAAACAGATAGCATCCATGACATAGGCAGCTAGAAAGAAGGGAGGATAAAACCTCTGAGAAAAACTCCTTTTAGTTCGATAATTCCAAATAGCAGATGTTAAGTTATCAGAAAATATTTGGGCCCTGTCCATTATAGTGTCGTTGCTGGCTGCATCCAGTAGGGGTAGCCACTCAAATGAAAACTTATTAATATCAAGTTTTCCGAATAGCCAACATAACATTGCAGCAGCGAAACAATATGGAGAAGAGAGGGAACCATTGTTTTACATACCATTTTTGTCCTTCTTTAATGGCTCTTCCTTCCCTAACCAGCTTTTGGTGCATTCCGCCAAATCTTCATTCTCCTTGGCGAATTTCTCCACAAACTGTTTGTTATAGCTAGCCTGCGGCTCTGGCAAATGATACATGCGTCTTAAATTCTGTGGGGTAAATGACCCTATAACTTCCTGGTTCCGCGTCTTGAATTGCCTGTCCATTATCTCAGCATGGTCTATCACCCATTTGACCATATCTGTATAAGGAAGTATTTTTGGCCTTGCTGTGATACAGTGCATGAATGAGCATGCAAGCTCTGTAAGTGATGCTTCGGATGACCCGCGTCCATCTGCCATAGCTGTAACCTCCATGAATCTCGGGTTTTCTTCCTCCAACAGTCTATACATGCCTTCCCAAGTAGATATCCTTGTTTCTTTGGTACAGGTGGTGTCCTTGAATAATGGAGTCATCTCTGATTTTTCAGATACCGGAGCTTTTCCTTTCTTCCCCATCACGTTCTGCGCACTTCTCTGTGTATTGTTCTGCATACCACTCCTGTAAGTTCACAAGTAGAGAACTAAGACACAATAAGAAAGATAAAAAATGATGGTAAATAATAAGGTGATGGAAAGCTCTTAATTTTAAAATCACATCAAATATATGACCTTGCGTGAAATAACCCTTTTGCTCAGATCTAAATCATTTCTCATAAATAACCATCAATAAACCACTAAGTTGACATTGATGCCCATAACTTAGTATCAGATGATGAGAAATATTTCAACGAACTGTGAGCCGTTTTGATCTGCGATAAAGTGATTTTGCGATTTGCTTCGCAATATCGTAGATCGAAATATCGCTAATCCTTTTTCATTAACAATCATTTGCTTCATTATGTGACTGCAAGATGCAATTTACGATATGCTTTATCACATTTCGCAATATCGGGACGTTTTATCATAGGTGGCGCTGCGATATATGGGATCTGCGATATGTGATGAATCTGTGTGGCTCGCGATCTTACATCATCGCATTTTCGCAATTCCGACAATTTCTTTATATATGATGCCCTCCGTTACCCTTTTGTGATGCGATGTTCATCATTAAGAGAACAATTTTATTTGATACTTTTCATAATACTTAAGACTTTGTGTTTGCGGATGTTTTTCCTAGATTTTATGGTAACGTTGCAATTCTTTATAGGGAAGCTTTAATACTTAAATTTAGATGCGCACAAATCGAGGAAAGATAAGAATCTTAAGTTTATGATAGTGTTTTTTATTAAAAGGGAATTCTAAGTGCTAGTTTTTTTATTTTAGAAGGGTCCCCATTTATTTAGTGTTGTTACTAATACTAAATAAAAAGGGGGCTTGTTACTAGCCACAACAATTGGCGATTCGCTTGAAAGAACCAGTTATCTCTGATTATCTTTTGAATTTTCTAAAACTTCCAAAACAGAAAAGTCTTATGGAAAATCAAACTTTATTACAAAAATATAAAGTGCATAATGCTCTTTGCCATTAACAAAAGTTTGTTCCTTCTCTACTAATTCAAATTATTTTCTTCCCAAAGCTAGTCATTGCATTTACATTAGTCACTACTTGGTTTATAAGGATAAAAACAAATACATCTCTATAGATCAGTTTTAAGTATGTTCATTTGTCGTAGGTAGAGCCTCTGCTGCCAGTAGGCATTTATAGCCTCGACAGGGTTACCTTTTAACCAACAATGATCCAGTATCCTACTTTAAGAAGTATACAATTTTCAAAGATAAATCCACATTCACACTTACTGCTTTCATTTTCTTTTAATTCTTAAAGAACAATGTCTTGGTTTGGTGGCCAAATTTTGACAGTGCCATTCACTTGATTTAAAACTTTACTGAACAATCTGGCTCGTGATGAGACCCCTTGCCTTTTGATTGCAACAATCTTGAGTCATTGCCCTGTTTTGGTATGCAGCTTGGCAATGCCAGCTAGTTATAATCTTTATGATCATGATAAGCCGGCTCTTGATGAGACCTCTTATTCTTTAAGTTTATAGTGCATAGGTGGATTAATCTTTGAAACTTGTAATTCCCTAAGTGGGGAGGAAGTCATCGGTTCCTTAAGAATAGCTCTGGATGACAATTATAGAGTTTTTGAAGACAAATTTTCTGCAAAGAACCTTCGTTTTGTTATTGATGCTTTTTATGACCGATATAAAACAAATTCCCACTAAAGGTTGTTTTTAATCAAAGTTTGTAAGGCTGAAACTAGTAAAATTTTCAAGCTTGTAGCACTTTACTATATTTTTCAATAATAATGATTAATTTTCCAAATCAGTTCCATTTATACAAGCGAAAAAAAAAACAAAATTTACAAGAGACACTAATATTTTTCGCGAAATCCAAAAGTAACCATTTACAACCTGTTTTATTATCAAAATAAAGCTATAAATAATAATTTACAAAAATAGAAGAGGTCATCATCTATGGAAAGTATTTTTTAAGGATCTTCCCATTAACAGATAAAGATTCTCTTTTCCCTAGTAAATCTTGCAACATGAAAGTCGATGGACCTATGATTTCAACAATTTGGAATGGTCCAAGCCACATCTGTTGGAATTTAGAATGTTTGCCTTTTTCTTTGTGAGCCTTATCCCATTTCAATACTAAATATCCAATTTGAAAATCCTTCCTGGATACCATGTCTGAATCAAAAGAATCCTTTACTAATGCTTGATGATGTGCATGGGTAATTTTGGCATGTTCTCGTGCTCTTCTAGCTTAAGGATCTGCAATTGTCTTAGTTGCAAAGATGAAGAAGGTGTTTCTTCAATAAATTGAACTGAGGCTAAAGAAGGAATTTCTAGATGAGTTCGGAGAACTACTTATTTCCCATAAACTAAATTAAAGGGAGAAGTGCCAATGGAAGCCTTTTGAGTTATTCGATCTGCCCAAAGAGCATACATCAAAGATTTGTGCCAATTTCTATGATTTTGATCAATAGTTCACTTAATGATTCTGATTAGGTTTTTATTTGTTGATTCAGCCAACCCGTTCCCTTGTGGATAATAATTGACATAATACTTAAGTTTAAAACCTCTTTTTAGTGCAAATTCAGTCATAGCATTGCCAGAAAAATATGATGCATTATCAAACATTAAAGCAGAAGGTAAGCCAAACTTGGTAATTATGAACTGATCTATGAAATCGATGATATGTTTAGCATTAGCTGTCTTGAGAGGAACTGCTTCTACCCATTTAGTAAAATAATCTGTAGCTGTAAGGATGTACCTATGTTTTTTAGAAGAGTGAGGAACGATCTCACCTATTATATCCAATCCCCGTTGCTCAAATGGTTGGTTGATATTAACTGGTTGAAATGGAAATGATGGTTTCTTCTGTCTTCCAGCAATATTTTGACAAACTTGACATTTCCTTACATAGCTATGTGCATATTTAAATAAAGTAGGCCAATAGTATCCTGCGTGCAAAATTTTGTGTGTTGTTGCATCTCCTGCGTAATGTCCACCTGCTGGTCCATCATGGAGTTCCTGCAACACTTTTTCAGCCTCAGATTTCTCAAGACATCGAAGAAGAACAGAATCATAATTCATCCTAAAAAGTACATCGTTTACAAGTTGATATTGCTTAGCTTTCAATCTTAGGGCTCTTTTCTTTGTATGATTCAGATTTGAAGGAGCATATCCATTTTTTAAATAAAACATGATATCAACATATCTCGATTCAATATCGTTTAGGCTTACCTCATACATTTGTACCTCTTGATTGGGAGATGGTATTTCTGATATAAGCGATGCTCCAACCAACATTCTGCAAAAGCCTTGACCTTTTACAATATTTGTTGGCTTGATCTCAGCGTCATATTCTTGTAGGGCAGTGACCCAATTTTCTCTCTTTTCACCCATGTCTTTTTGTACCAAGAGATTTCTTACTACTGGAAATGGCACTATTATCTTTGTATGGGTCTTAAGAAGAAAGGGTCTAAAGTGTTTGATTGCTTTGAAAACAACATAAGCTTGTTTCTCAACGTCAGAATAATTTAATTCAGCCCCTTGCAAATTTGAACTAAAGAAGGCAATTGGGGCTTCCGCTTTGTCTTGATTGGCTTGCGTGAGTATTGCAACATATGACTTCTCAGAGGCAAATGTATACAAAATGAAAGGATCGGAAAAATTTGGAGTCGCTAGGGATGGGGCATTAACAATCGCTTGCTTAATCAGATTGAACGCTTCATATTCTGCCTGACCCCATTTAAAGAGTGAATTTTTCTTGATCATTGCTTGTAATGGTGACACAATTCTTGAGAAGTCTGGGACAAATCTTTTAACAAAATTAATTTGACCAAGGAAGGATTGCATTTCTTTCTTATTATGTGGTAAGGATATTTCAGAAATTTTCTTAATCCTATCTGGATCAATATGGATTCCAGATTTAGACACTATAAATCCAAGAAGTTTTCCTTCACTTAATGCAAAAAAGTGACTTTTTTGGATTAAGTGAAATCCCATACCTTTGACAACGTTGAAAGATCTACTTTAAATCTCTAAGGTGATTACTACGTTTTTTAGAATATACTGTTATGTCATCTAAGTAAATCACCACTGATTTGTTTACTAATCCCTTAAATGCAATATCCATGGCTCTTTGAAATGTGGCGCCAGCATTAATCAGCCCAAAAGGCATCTTTTGATATGCATATGTACCCCATTTGGTTCTGAATGTGGTTTTTAGCTGATCATCTGGATGGACTAAGACTTGGTTGTAGCCGGAGAAACCATATAAAAAGGACATCAATTCTGATCCCGCAACTGCTTGTAATATTTGTTCCATTGGAGGCAGGGGAAAATTATCCTTTTGGCAGGCTTTGTTAAGATTTCAAAAGTCAATACAAATTTGAATGTCTCCATTTTTCTTTGTGACTGGAACCAGATTGGAAACCCATCTAGAATGTCGAACAGGAAAAATAATTTTGGCTTTCAATAATTTATTGAGCTTAGACATAATCTAACTTTCCAGATTAGGATGGATCTTCCTCAGCTTTTGGTGGAACGGTCTTTCATCAGCTATCATCGGGATAGTATGCTGAATGATTGAAGTGTCGTAATTCTTAAGGTCATCGTAATTCCAGGCAAAGACATTTTTATACTGCTTCAGGAGTCGAACAAAGGCTAATTTTTATTCTAGGGCTAGACGAAGACCTAAGTTTATATTCTGCAGCTTAGTATCCATTCCTATATTTACTAATTCATATTTCAGAGTTGAACTCTAAAGATTTGAATTGGTAGACCTTTTGAATCTGTCTTTTAAATCGCATAGGTCTTCTAACTTGACTACAGATTTTGGTATGGCATTATTGTTGCTCTCTTGTTCTAACTGCTTGTCATGTTGGTCCTCATCAATTATCTGATTACTGTAAGATCCTTCTGAAGTCAGGAAACTTACAATATCAGGGTCATCGTTAAAAATTCTCCTGTTGGTAACATTATCAGGGATAGAGGGCATAAAGATCAATTCGATTGAGAATCTGTCTAGGCTATAGTCTTCTGAGGGAATGAGCTTGGAAGCTACTTTAGCCAGGAGTTCAGCACTAGCATTTTGGAGTCTGGGGATGGATGAAATATTGAATGCTATAAAATGTGTAGTCAGATCTTGTACTAAAGATTGATAATTTTTTAAATGACCTGATAGACAATGTATATTATTTCGTACCTATTTAATAACAATCTCAAAATCTCCACAGACTTGTAGATACTTGATGTCCAATCCAATTGCTTTGTACAACCCTTTCACTAAAGCTTCGTATTCTGCAGTGTTGTTTGTGCAATTGAACTCGAGTTTACAAGTTAGCATGGTTTTATTCCCTTTTGGACTAATTAATACACATCTTGCTCCTGCTCCATCATTAGACTTAAAACCGTCAAAACATAATTTCCAAAACAAAGAGTTATTTACATGACTCTACAAAATTAACGCATTTAGAACTGTTTCTTTGAGAAAAATTTTCTACTTGAGACAAAACAGAATGTTCTAAATAAGGCAAAGTATGAGCATTAAAATTAACTAAGAAAGAGTCAACAGAATAGTTCCCAATTATATTGTTGTTGTACACTATAGGCTCATTTTCTCCTTCCAATTTCGTCACTATGTATTTTTGGTGTCTTTCTCGCTCAACCTTTATCTGATTTGGTTTACCATTGTAAGGGAGCCACATATGTGACTAGTTGGTCGCAAAGTATCCATGAAGTTTTTCAGACCAATCCCTGCTAATAATTAAACCGTAAAATTCAGGAATGTCTGCAACTAAAATATCAATGACTTGACATACCTTTGGATTCCATGAGAGCCTTATGCTCAATTGATTTAGTTCACCAATTACTTCAACTTGCGACCAGTCCAGCTGAACTATGCATACTGTAGATTTTGAGGTTGGACGTTTAACTTTGCACAAATTGTTTTAGGCAAAATATTAGATGAAGCACCTGAATCTACCAAACAACTATGCAAATTTTTATTGAAAATTTCGAAAGTAAGGAGGAATGGAGGAGTATGGGATTTTGACCTACCTCCAATTAAAGCAATATCATTTGGGTCAACTTTATTTGTCATACTAGTTGGAGGTCTTCCCATTTCATGAGAAGCTTGCGATATTACAGCGGCAGGAAGAGGTGCAACGGGTACTGCATGCAGCTCTTTCAAAAGTAGTTTTTGTTGATGCTTTAATTTGCTCAGTTCATGAAAAGTTATGTTGGCCCTAGTATTCTTCATGTCTTCAACAATATTATACTCCATCTCATTGGAAATGATCAGTGTTTTAGACAGAGTTGATGACTCGGATTGGACTGGGTTTGTTTGGGTCGCTTTTCGTGATGATTTCTTACCTGCAACTTTATCCTTGGAAACTGAGCTTGCATTCTTCTGTTTAGAACTGGGTTGTGGAGGATCGAGTTGATTTCTACTTCTGGTACTAACTGGTGATGCCTCTTGATCCTCTTCATCTAGAAGAATGAAGTCCCACATTCCCTGTAGTTCTACAACCTCATCTTCATCAATAGGTTCTTCATTGGAAACTTCTTCTTCTTCTCCTTCAGATTCTGCATTTGTTATAGCATTGGGAGGCTTTGGATCAATGGAAAGGTTTCTCCTAAAAGGCTTGTAGGGTTTCTTAGAAGAAGTCTCTGCTACTTGTTTTTTAATGTCAACCATTTCGTTAGACATGGTTTTTAAACTTTCTGTAATCCTTCCAAATCAAATGGGTCCTTTAATTGCTTTTTCTCAGGATCATCTCTAAAGACAACCTTCTTATATTTTCTTTCATAAATAGCGTTTTTCTTTTCTAAAGCTAAGATATGCTTTTCTATCACAATCGCTTCCTTCATGTTTTCGGCCAATGTTGGCTTGGCGGCCCTATCAACAAAGATTGCTATATTCGATGGTAAAGCAGATATGTACCATTCACTTCGAACTTCTTCGCTAGGCTTGGAAGCGGTAGGGATTTTATTCAAGAGTTTGTTGAAATGCGAGTTGAAATCTTTGATAGGTTCTCTCGATTCGGTCTTAACATTTGATAGATCATTGATCAATGTTTTCGTACACCTATCATCTCCAAACTTTGTCAAGAATTGCTCTTGGAAAATGTTCCAACTAGTAATGGATCCTGATGGTAATGAAAAGTACCATGACCCAGCGCTCCTTGTAAAGTATATGGGAAAAGTCTAACAACAACGTCTTCTTCTGTAACTCCATTTAAATTTATTGATAACATAAAGTTATTTATGTGTTCTTCTGCTAGCATGCCTGTTTCAGGATTAAAATTGGGCAGCCATTTCTCAGGATGGGCCAGTAATTGACTCAAGGGCACAGGCATTGCGAATGCCCTTGGATTGTTCCATGGGTTTTGAGCCATTTTTGAACTACTAATAGAGGAAAGCACAAATGAAGTTCCTTGTGGTTGGGATGAAGATGTCGAAGTTCTAGTACTCTGTTGAACAATGATATGAAGTGGAGGAATGGATGGTTGACTTTGCAATGGAGAAGATGAAATGGATGATGATGATGAAAGAGTCTCACTATCAGATCATTGAGGTGTCTTCCTTGCTCTTTTCCTTTTAGGAAAAGGTAATTCGGTTGGTTCAATACCAAGCTTTTCACTCCGTAATCTGGTAAGAGGATGAGAAGGAATATATTGCGAAGTCACAATACCTTGAGATAATTCAAATTTTTGCAGTGATATGGAAAATCCTTGAAGTTTATGGATCAAAGACTGAACTTCAGGGGATTCGATAGTAGATTTATCTGAAATTTTCAGGTTTGCGGTAGTGCTTGTTGTTTTCTCAACTTCTCTCTTATGGTTTAAAGACTCAGAATGTAATGGAGAAGTCGGGGGAGATGTTGAGGGTGATCTACTCTCAGAATGGGTTTTGGATTTAGATTTACTAGCCATTCATAGTCCGAGCCCCACTTCTAGCACCAAATATGTTGAAGCCTTGAAAATCGGGTCTACAACAAGGGGGATAACCACCCGGTCCGGACCTTGAAAGCAGCTCCTTTTCCATTTGGGATAGTGGCTCCGACTGGGGGTAATGGGACCAGAATTTGTTTGTGATGATGCTAAGGGATGATGTTTTCCTTCCTAAAAGTTTCTAAAGAGAATGCTTTTAATCTAAATCTAATCTAACACATGCAATTTTATTCTAATGAACAGAAACATCTAATTCTAAAAACTATCCCAAGATTAACTCTTCACTTATGTGATCTAAAATAGTTTCCAACATCAATCAGTAATAAAGATTATTCAATTACTACGAGAAAAGCATCCATTAAAAGTAAATTGTTTCGTATAAGAAATTAGCCAAAACAATTATGATAAACATATCGCATAATAAGTTATTCATACACTCAACATAAAAAGAATATTTACCACCGTACAAAAGTGCAAAAATGATAACTGAACATTCAGACCTTCATATATAAACAACTGAAAATAACATATCACTTGACGCATAAGCAGAAATCATTAAGAGATAAAAGTACCATTGATAGTAATTCCTACTCATGAACTTCAACAATATGGATTTATCTTCTTATAATTAAATATCTACTAAGAGTAAAGAAGTGAATTTCAATAGCAGACATTAAACACAGATATAAATAAATTTCATTCCATACATTTATCAAAACCTCCTCAGCGGGGCAAAAGTGCATGTTCTGAAGAACTGTTTTTGATAAATTTCTGGACCCTTCTCTAAATACATGAGAGGGGTTTAAATACTACTAACTAAAGACTAAAAGTAGTTATTACAAAAATATAGGAGGAGGTTTAAATGACCATCCTCATCTAAAGTAAAAATAAATTTAAATTAAACTGAAATTGTATCTAAAGATCAACTATGCATCTGTTCTCTCAAGTCGCAAGTATCCAACATCGGCTTCAGGAGTGTCGGTTGGCTAACCTCCAATTTTAATTGTGCTATGAAAACGGAATCAACAAGCATTGGAGTTATCTTCTCGGCAGAATTTGTAAGGCACTTCAGAGTCATACACTGACTATGTGGTTTCACCAAATATTGCCAGTAAGTGTCCCATTTTAACTTAGTTAACTTTTTTATTGACTCTGCCTTTTCTTCATCTTTCTATCTCCAACTCATTTTCAATTGCTACGTTTTTGGGAGAAATCCTAGAGCGGTTTCTGATATTAGGTTGGCTCTGTGTAGATTTTCATTGACACAGTGAATGATATTGCTTGTTGTTGTTACTACTTCTTCTGCTGCATGTTCTGTTTTTTTGATCTGTGCATCCCATTTATTAAACAACATTTCTTTGTGGGATTCATTGATCTTGGGACACCCTGCTTTCTTGCCTTCCTCTGATTCCTACCAATTCAAATAGTCAGAAACTTTCTTATAAATTAAATCATAATCAAGTCGCAAATCTACCACTTGACTTGTGATATTTTCACTTATTTTGTAACGAGAGTTCCATTGTGATATTCTTTAGCAAAGCGTTTCATGTTGTTGCAAGAGTTGATCATTCAGGGAAAGGGCTTCTCTGACAAATTCTATGACTTTAGGGTCATCTTTGTGCATTTCCAATGTGGCCTGTAAATTTTATTCTTTTTCAGCTAGACTGCTTTAATAACCCAGCTGCATTTGTTGGAAGTCCTGTTGTAACTTTACCAGTTCTTCTTTTGCTTCCCGGATAACGCTAGCCTGCTGTAACTGTTGCTACAAAAATAGGATTTTATCCTCTTTATCTTTAAGCAATAGTTGAAATTCGAATGCTTTGTCAATAGTAGCAAAAGCATAAGCTCCTGCAATTTGGGATAATCTAGTCAAGTTCTCTGTCGGATCAGTGGTAGGGTCTTGCCAAAGAACATCCAATGACTCTGCTTTAGGTGAGAGCATGTTGTCTAGTTTTCACTTCTTTCTCTGTCTCCTAACCACAGCTTTGTGCTACGGACTGTAAAACACATCTAGAGGAGGGATTTCCTCTATATTTAGTACAATTTCAGATGACGAAGCTATGGGAATGTGCTGAGTTTCTGGAGCATTGACAACTATTTCAATCACCATTTATGTGGTTGTCTGTGCTGGATTCTTTGGTGTCTCTACATTTTGCTCCTCCGTGTTGATCAATTCATTAAAGTTTTCCCATTCTTTCTCCAACTCTGTTCTTAATGGCTTTGTTGGCTAGATGAGGGGAGCGGGAATTTCCACCTGTTTTGGCGACAACACTTGTTTCTCAGGATTCTCCTTGGATTGGGCAGTATCCCTGACTGATCCTTCACTCTTGTTGTGATCACTCCCTGACCATCTAGACTTTTCTGGCGATTCTCTTTTAGAATTACATTTAGACTTGTCTTGCCCTGAGCTTCCACTCATCCTAATGCTGGTAGTGGGTTCCCTCATTGGTTCTACACGCAATTTGTCTAATGGGACATTTTCCAATCTTCGTTCTCTGTAGAGTTTAAACTCTTGGAGTTCTGCTGGGCCAAACTGGATTTGGGCCATGTGTAAGATGTCTCTGAGTGTGCTCTTCTGCTGGAAAATGTCGTCGAAGAGATCATCTTCCTTAGTGAACACCTTTATTTTAACTGTCGTGGTAAAATTATTTATCACATCAAAGGGATCAAACTGTCTCCCTGGGAACTTAGGCAATCGTATACTCAATATGTTTTCTACTTCCCTAAAAGTGTGACCTAAATCAAACAATGTAAAATCTCCACAGACCACAGGGAATTACGGTCAGATTTCCTTTTTCTTGTCCTTAAGTTCTCTGCTCATTCCCCCAACCCCACAGGTTTGGTAGGCTATTTCTTGGGTCATCAATTTGTCAGGAACATACAAGGGAAGTATATGAGGAGAGGCAATGCTTCTAAATACTCTGATATAAGTGAAAAATTCTTCTCTGAACCATCTTCCCATAGGGAGAATATCAATTTCGGCTTCAGGAGAAAATCTTGGGGCACCTGTATTATACAACATCTTATGAATGGGTAGCATAACTCAATGGCATATTTTATAAAAATATGGGGTGAACTTAGAATCCCACAGTTCCTTATGGTAGACTTGAATGGGTAAGGGATTCTGTACTGTCCATTTCCAACCCATGAGAGGAGATTTAGAAACAAAATAGATAGCATCCATGACATAGGCAGCTAGAAAGAAGGGAGGATAAAACCTCTGAGCAAAACTCCTTTTAGTCCAATAATTCCAAATAGCAGAGGCTAAGTTATCAGACAATATTTGGGCCCAATCCATTATAGTGGAGTTGGTGGCCGCATCTAGTAGGGGTAGCCACTCGGATGAAAACGCATTAATATCAAGTTTTCTGAATAACCTACATAACATTGCAGCAGCGAAACAATATGGAGAAGAGAGGGAACCAGTGTTGTACATACCAATTTTTCCTTCTTTAAAAACTCTTCCTTCGCTGACCAACTTTTGGTGCATTTCGCCAAATCTTCATTCTCCTTGGCAAATTTCTCCATGAACTGTTTGTTATAGCTAGCCTACGGCTCTGGCAAATGATACATGCGTCTTAAATTCTGTGGGGTAAATGACCCTATAACTTCCTGGTTCCGCGTCTTGAATTGCTTGTCTGTTATCTCAGCATGGTCTATCACCCATTTGACCATATCTGTATAGGGAAGTATTTTTGGCCTTGCTGCGATACGGTGCAGGAATGAGCATGCAAGCTCTGTAAGTGATGCTTTGGATGACCCACGTCCATCTGCCGTAGCTGTAACCTCCATGACTCTCGGGTTTTCTTCCTCCAACAGTCTATACATGCCTTCCCAAGTAGATATCCCTGCTTCTTTGGTACAGGTGGTGTCCGTGAATAATGGAGTCATCTCTGATTTTTCAGATACCAGAGCTTTTCCTTTCTTCCCCATCACGTTCTGTGCACTGCTCTATGTATTGTTCTGCATACCGCTCCTGTAAGTTCACAAGTAGAGAACTAAGACACAATAAGAAAGATAACGAATGATGGTAAATAATAAGGTGACGGGAAAGCTCTTAATTTTAAAATCACATCAAATATATCACCTTGTGAGAAATAAACCTTTTGCTTAGATCTAAATTATTTCTCATAAATAACCATCAATAAACCATTAAGTTGACATTAATGCCCATAACTCAGTATCGGATGACGAGAAATATTTCATCGAACTGTGAGCCCTTTTGATCTGCGATAAAGCGATTTTGCGATTTGCTTCGCAATATCGCAGATCGCAATATCGCTAATCCTTTTTCGTTAACAATCATTTGCTTCATTATGCAACTGCGAGATGCGATTTGCGAGATTCTTTATCGAATTTCTCAATATCGGGATGTTTTATCTTAGGTGGTGCTACGATATATCTGTGATATGCGATGAATCTGTGTGGCTCACAATCTCGCATCATCGCGTTTTCGAAATTCCGACAGCTTCTTTATATATGACGCCCTCCGTTACCCTTTTGCGATGCGATGTTCATCATTAAGAGAAAAATTTATTTGATACTTTTCAGAATACTTAAGACTTTGTGTTTGTGGATATTTTTCCTATATTTTATGGTAATGTTGCAATTCTTTATAGGGAAGCTTTAATACTTAAATTTAAATGCGCACAAAGCGAGGAAAGATAAGAATCTTAAGTTTATGATAGTATGTTTTATTAAAAGGGAATTCTAAGTGATAGTTTTTTATTTTAGAAGGGTCCCCATTTATTTAGTGTTATTACTAATACTAAATGAAAAGGGGGGTTGTTGCTAGCCACAACACTATTTGGAATAAATTTGTTGTATTTGATACTTTCAAGAAATGGAAATCTTTGGTTGAGAATGAGACATGAAATAATTTGAAGTGTCTCAGATCATAAAATGGAGGTGAATATTGCAGCAATGTGTTTGATAATTACTATTTATAACATGGAATTCATAGAGAGAGACAATTCTAGGAACACCACAAGAAAATGGTGTGTCAGAAAGGATGAACAAGACAATCATGGATCATGAAAGGTGTATGAGATTGCATGCAAGGTACCTTTACAATTTTGGGCAGATGTTTTAGATATTATTATTTATCTAATGAACATAGGGCCTTCAAGTTTCTTGGATGGTGGTATTCCAGAGGAGGTGTGGGCAGGTAAAAAGGTAAAATAGTCATTTCTAAAGACTTTTGGGTTTGAAGTCTTTGTCCACATTAATAAATAAAATAGAACAAAGATTGAGGAAAAATCAAAGAAATGTACCTTTATTGGATATGGTGTTAATGATTTGGGTTATTTCTTATATCATTATGAAAATCCCAAAATCATTAGGAACAATGATGTCATATTCAATGAAAAGGGCTTGTATAAGGATCAGATGCAGGGAAAGAAACGGGAAAAGGAAAACAAAGAATACATAATGCTTGATGATATAATAGAAAAAATAAAGGTGTGTGAAAATCATAATGACCAGCAGCCACAACAACAACAACAATAGGCACCTCAAACACCTGAAAGTGGTGTTAGAAGATGTACCACAATAAGTAGAACCCATAAACAATAGTATCCTTCATTATGTTATGTACTGATGACTAATTATAGTGAACCAAAACGATATGTGGAAGCAATGCAGGTAGAAACTAGGAAGAGGTGGAAACAAGCCATGAAAGAAGAGATGGACTCCTTAGTCCATAACTATATTTTGGATTTAGTCATGTTGCCTAAAGGTAAAACAACATTGTAGAATAAATGGGCTTATAGGTTGAAGGAAGAAGATGGAGAAAATAGAGGTATTTATAGAAAATTTGTGATAGGTTAACCCAATAATGCAATATAAATCAAAGCATAATACTATAACTTACTTCTACTATCAATTTGTGGAAGCTTAAAGATTGAGCTGAACAATACAACCAGAAAAAGAAGAATCAATGGCACAATACACATGAAAATACTTTGGGGAAATCATCAAATAAAACCCCACACTATTGTATTATCATACATGGTGGAAATACATAGGAATGATACAAAGCCTTAGCTCTCACAGCTAGCTAGCTCTCAGTACAATCCTCACAGATGCTCACAGGAAATCTTGGCTTCTCTCCATCCTTCCTCTCTACCCTCCAAGCTCCTATTTCCTTGTGTTGTTCCTTGTGGATGATTTGCCTATTACCAAGTGGAAAAACAAACCTTCAAAATTGTGCAATCCTCAAGGATGAATCCTTGACTGCATGCATGATTTTTCTCCATGAGAAAACACATGCAAATGATAGTACACTATCTTTGAACATTAATCTCAACTGGGTCTTTCTCATAATAGACATGCATGATTTTCTGATGATGGAATCTTCAGTTAACTGGAGTAGCACTAGTTGAGTGCATTAATGCATCAACTGACTGTTAAATGATTATTAGTTCCTCAAACAGTTTGGAACTAATTCAACTGGACTTAACTCAGTAAAATGAGTTAACTAATTACAACTCAAATATAACTCAATCTTTTCTCCTTAATTTAAGGGATAACTCTTGCATGACTTAAGAAAGACTTCTAACTTGAATTTCTCCAACTAATTAATTTAAAATAAATTAATTAATTATTTCCAAGTAGTTGTTAAGACTAAATTTGATTTTAATTCAAGGAAAAATTAAATTGCAATATTCTTGTTGCCATATTTCAACAGTATTAGCCTGGAGTTGTTGTGAAGGGCTTGGCATAAATGAAAGGTAGACTTTGATGAAAAATTTTCTCTTGTTGTTAAAATGACTTCAATCAGAAGTATTTTAATTCTAGTGGCAGCAAAAGATTTGCATCTTGAGCAGTTACATGTAAACACAACCTTTCTCCATCAGGATTTGGAGGAAGAAATATGTATGGAACATCTATAAGGGTATGAGATCAAAGGGAAGGAAACATTTGTGTGCAAAGTGAAGAAGATCTTGTATGGCTTAAAACAGGCTCCAAGGCAGTAGTATCTAAAATTTGATAGGTTTATGTCTAAAACAGGTTATAGTAGATGTCACTCTGACCATTTTGTTTATCTTAAAAAGAAAAATGATAGCAGTTATATTATATTGTTATTGCATGTAGATTGTTGTAGTGTTTTCTTATCAAAGATATACAAAAAGAACCCACTTAATATTGTGGATGAAAAACAATCTCAACAATATAAATGGCTTCTAAACATTGTAGATCTACAGAAACTGATAGAAACAAAACCTGCCAAAGTTTGGATCTATACAACAATCATAGTTAAACAACAAAAAGAAAGAGTAATAACTCCAATCATCCAATGGAAACTAGATATGTAAAGAATAATTTTATAATAACACCTATGAAAGGAACAAATAGATGCTACCAGTCCCCCTCTATGGGATGGGTTCTTGGCTATCCTCAAACGTCTTCATCTTGTGTAGAGTCTCTCTCCTCTATAATGTGAAAACCCAGCAAAAATATGGTGTGTGACAATGAAAATAATCAGAGTTACAACAATGAGTGCAACATTGAAAATAATCAAAAGTGAATAATGAATGGAAAACCTTTCTATTTGTAACAAAATATTGAGTTATCCTCGAATAATGAGAAATAATAAAATATTATTGATCCCATTCTTGGAATAACCACCTGGAATATTTTATTATATTTGTTTAGGAGGGAAAAAATATTTAAACTTTTATTTAGAAATAATACATAAATAAATTATTTATTTACCATCTCAAGGAATTAGTTAAGGAATAATAAACAAATAATGATTTATTTAATTATTCCTAAGGGATTTAGTTAGATTTAACAAAGAATAATAATTAATTAATTATTAATTATTCTTAGAGAAAAATAAGATAATTAATGATTTATCTGTTTATTTTTCATGATTGGGTCAAATATGACAAGGAATAATAATAAAACAATGGTTTAATTAATTATTCCTAAAAGAAAATCAAATAAATAGTGATTTATTTAATTATTTTTCATGGGTTTAATTATAAATTACTTAACAAAGGAGGTTTATTAAGTAATTTCTCGCAGTGAAAGAAATTTTACTATGGTAAAATTGGCTTTACATGGTGTACTTCGGTCCATCTAGTAAATTAGGCTAAATGATTAATTTTTTTGTGATAGCATATTTCCCCCCAACTTACGAGTGTTAGGAGCAAAACGTATGACCGAAATACGTTGTAAATATACAATCGCTAGACAACATAGGGGAGTCAGAGAGAGAGAGAGACCAATGAAGCTAAATTCAAAAGAGGATAGGGACAACGGGGGCGAGTCTCAAGTATTGGACCTCAATGAGGCAGAGGAGGCATACCCATACCCACTGAGATAAGTTAGTACAAAAATAATGGTTTGCCCAAAAATATAAAACTGAGAAATGAAGTACATGTTGAATGGTACATGACATGTTAGCATAACAGAGCCAAAAAATAATACAATGTGTCCCATATACATAATTCACCTAGAAAAGCATGAGCCAAGACTGAATACAATAATATCTGAGTACATGAGATATAAAGCTCCTTCCCTCAAAAAATGGGTGGGATGGAGGGTATAACAACTGGAGAAGCCATGTTGAACAAGGAAGGGCTCTACAAAACTAAATGGATCATCTGGAGGAGACTTGCATGCTATGAACATTGCGATCAGTAAGAACTGAACCCATCAACTCTGCATAACTGCATATGAGGCTATAGCATAATAGCTACGCATCCAGGCATGTGGGTGGCTACCCCCTCATGAGGTCTGAAACATCTCACACACACCCAGGAATCACTAGTACAATCTGTTACATCACTGGACCATCAAGTGTATGAATCATGAACATGAAACGACCAAGTCAAAGGGCAATAAGGAGTCCCTCTGCTTGATCTGAGGTGCCAAACAAGAATGGAAGCTAGAACTAAGATACACTTCCCCCTAGGTCGTTCTTCTAGAATAAATGAGTTGATGTTGGCAGAATAGGACCCATGATAGGTGAGGCAATGAGGATCCTCAACTAAGGCACGAGGAAAAATAGTAATGTGACTGATGGAATGACACCAGGGATAATGGGGAAAAGTGGGACTGAGGGACAAACAAACAACTTCCCTTGACAAAGCACAAAGTGCATGGTTGACCTGGCAGCGACTGACTCAACTCCAGAGGAAATGGGGATAGTATGACTGGAGGCCAAAATGGGCAACATAGGATGAATGATATGAAAATATGGATGGAATATTGTGACATGATATAATGGGACATGAAATAGACTCTAAGAATGCAAGGGTGACTCATCGTGGATGCTCTGAACAAGGGTGACTCGATGACGCTGCCACACAGACTAAGCCCGGTGGGGACCATCAAAACATGAGTAAATGATGGTTACTCACGATGAAAATAAACATATGGTACGAAAAGTATTAAGAGGATGTGGACCTCAAAGTACAAGTCTCTCTTTATGACAAAATTAGATTTTGGGAGGCGACAAAGTGACTTTTCTTGGAAAAAAGGCTTCCTGGTGAAGTATCAAATCATCAAAAATTGAGGAAGACCCATTATATAACTCAGTGAGAGATTTCGTCAAACTGAGCTAAAGTCTGGTCACAATGTGTGATAGAAAAACTGGGGATTTTTTTATGAAAGGACGTTTTCCCTCCAATTTGGATTCATTTTCTAAGTGAGTTGTGGTGAATTTGGAGAGGAGGAAAAGGCCCTAAATCTTGTGGAGATTGTAGCAGACAATCCGACCATCAGAATCGGGATCTACGAATTTCAGGAAAGTGGGCTTACTTGTCTAAAGATGGCCTTAATGCTTCTTGGAACGATGGTTCCTGGTGAAGAATTAAGGGAAGAGGAAAACGAGAATGTACTACTAGAGGAGGTTTAGAATCATCCTCGCCCACTAAGTTAAACATGGGGACTAGGTGGTAAGGGAGTAGAACATTTGAAGATATGGTATCAAGCATCTACATTATGTGATGTGCATATGGCTCACCGGAGAGGCCGATAGGATAAACTATCCAAGGAATGGAAGTATAATCGACCATACCTAGATCCAGTGGGATCTAGTTCGAGACTTAGGCTAAGATGGTTGGGGGAAAACCATCACTCCCCCAAGCATGGGATACTGCCTGCAAACATATGTGATGGAGGGGATTGATCTGGTCTGCAAAGGTGGGAATTATTCCCCCAGGAGTTTGTGGACCACCATTGTGTTCTGAGTGCTCTAAAAAAGGGATTCAAGCATCTCAGCACGGCTTGACACAAAATCCTCCAAAGGAGATGTAGGGGCTTGTGCCCCCCAGCATGATATGGGCGTATCGGATTTATTTAGAGTGATAGACTCCAAACATTTATATGATACATAATATGATTATGCATTTTATATGAAGATGATGGTTCACCATTTGTTTTTTTATCTTCTATGGTATACATGTGATAAATTTCAATCTAGAATGTTGTTTGCAATGGTATCTACATAGTGATTTTGGGCTCTATGCACATGACTGAAAGTAATGGTTTCAAATTCACATACCAACATCTTAACTCATAGATATTTTATAAATATGACTTTGTTATGCACATGACACACACCATTCAATTGCATGACAAGTAGCAAGGAATCTAAACGAACATGAAGATGAAGGATGTGATGAGTGAGGGAATTGACTTACAAACCTATCACTACATCATATTCAGCCTTATTATTGGTGGCAGATCCAATGCAAATGTCGTTCGAAAGGACTAACATATGCAAGGGAGTAAAAATGGCCAAGGTTGTCGAGGCTAGATTCTGGGAGAAGTGACTCGCACTGTCAGCATGGCCGATATACGGTGTGGATGATGGATCCATCTGAAGGTGCAAAAGACAATGGATGAGATGATGCAATCTACCTAACTTCATGGCAGAAATAATGACACACAAATAAATGGATGTGCTATAAATTTCTTGAGGTAGAGCGCATTAGAAGAATTAGGAAGGAAATGAACATCAAAATACTTTGAAGAAATGCCCCCTTACTTAAGTGTAGGGGTAATTAGGGGTAGTTATAGCTTCCATGGTGTCCTCATCAGGCTGGGAGATGGGCAGATGAGAGGAAGACTGACTACATGATGCGACAGCGTTACCTGGTGTATCATCCTGAGAAAGAAGGTTCACATATGTGTCATTTGGAATGGTAGATGACGAGATGGTAGATGGCGGATCTACGAATGTTGAGACCTAGGATTCTGTAGAAAGAGGTTCGATAGAATCATGTGAATAAACCTCAAAAAGGTTTGTCTACGAGGAACTCAAGGATGACAACAGGTAAATAATATAGCCTCTGGTGTCCGTCATCTCGACATCAAGGGGAGGGATCACGATGGAGGGACCAAAGTCCCCCTGTTCTGGTTGACTAGTGGTACCAAAATCCACGGGTAGAGAAGTAGATGATCCACTACGAGTGGCCTCGTATTCACGAAAGGCTTCAAGGCAGTCGCAAAATTCATCAAGGTGAGGGAAATAATGGGAATAGTGACCATGATGATCACACAGGGCACAAGGGTGGTTCATGCGCAACATTTTGAGTTTTTTAGGTGGGACTGGTAAGTCATCATGGGATTTTGGAATGTTTGACTCAATGAACGCTTCATGAACCAAAGGTTTAAGTTGAGGACGTTCAGGAAAATTATTGGTGGCATGCCCAAAAACTTGACACAAAGCACATAGGGGTGTCAGATTTGGGGGCCTAGGGGCTGGAGGAGCTTGGGGAGCCTTTTCCTTAGGTTCTTTCCTCTTAGCTTTTCCACCCTATCTAGATGCTTTCGCAATAGGAGTGGGTCCTTGTTGAGGTTGTGACAGAACTGAAGCAGTGGCAGGTGCCATAGGGATCGGTTGAACCAGGGTCAAAGCATGATAAGGTCTTAGCTGAACAGGCGGAATTCTTGCAGGGGGATTGATATACCACATTGGAATCCCCAGAGTCATGTTAGGAAGGACCAATGAAGCCATGACAGGTACAGAAAAAATTCCCGAAGGGGGGAATAGGAAAGGTATCTGACCTGCAGGTAATGTCCTGATGGAATAGCTCCTGGATGGTTAAGACCTGGAGGAACAATTCCTGGTGGAAACATTGGAGAGGAACCCACAAATGGAGAAGGTCCTGGGGGTTAGATCCAGAGGGCTCATCTAGAAGGGCAATAGTAGGGTGTTGAGGATTTGGTTGTTGGTCAGGTGTACCGGACTGCTTAAGGGTAGCTCATGACGCTTGTAACATGAAAACACTCATAGAAGTAGGTTCTGAAATGGGAGGGGGAGGACCAGGGAAAGAACCCAACAATGAGGAACCTTTACAAACTTCGGGTGAGACACTGGTGGAATAACTTGAAGACTGTTTTTTGGACATTGACAAGATAATGGAATCGGGGGAGGTCATGGATGTCGGCTCGTAGCAAGTCAACTAATCAATGGTAACGATCTTCCCTTCATGGGGGAAGCACATCTTGTGGAAAACTGCAGACGCAACAACTGACATGGAATATGTGTAACTACAACCTAAGAGAATGTTGTAATCCAAAGGGGCATCAATGACTTCAATGTCGACATGGACAGTCTTACCCGCAAGAGTTACTGGATAGTTGCAGTACATGCCAAGGGGCTGGGAAGAGTGTCTATCCTAAGCACACAAAGTGATGGTGGAGGGGGACAACTCAGGTGACTTAAGTTGTTTCCAAATAGTAGCGGACATCACAAAGGTGGATGCACCTTTGTCAATAATGCATCTGGAGATGATGGAATTGCAGACTCTAACTGGTATCTGGAAAGCAACAAAGGATGGCAATGGGGGATGCTCTGATGTATCAACCGGGAAGACAATCAAACGATCTTCAGAACAATCTACTGCACCCAAGGAAATTAGTAGAGCTTTCTTTTGAGATGGGCACAGCTGGAGGACTTCCAGCATTGAAATGGTAGCGGGTGATTGTGCCAAGTCGTCTACTATACTATATGTATGGGCAGCTCTATTAGAAGTCACATTGCAAAGTAATGGTCCCTTTGGGATCTTAGGAATGGCCTCAGATTTAGTTTGAGGGATCTATAAAGGACCATTTGGTGTCATAAGAGGATTAGCAAATACTTTGGTTTTGGACTCGGTAGCTGACAAAGTCGAGGGCATGTCATATTGATGCAACCAGGTTTGTAGGTTCATATAGTAGGGGTTAACCTCATCAGAGTTCATCATAAGGATCTAGTAGTCACCAGGACCAGAAGGTTGGGGAAATGAGCTACTTGACTAGGCTAAGGTTGAGTAGCAACAAATCCTTGATATGGGAAAGGATTTGTGAGCACTGCCAGTTGAGATGGTGCAAGATTTTGAGGTGATTGTTGACCTCTAGAAGTTGCTTGAGCTTCTCACATTTTGCGCATCTGGGGTAAGAGAGGACACTCATGTGTATAGTAGCCATGTACACCACAACGTGCACAAGGCTTTTTCATACGAATAGTCTTTTTCTACTTGGACTGGCCGCCCTGTTGCTGTTTGTTGGTGTTAAGTTGGTTCCCTTGGCGTTCACTAGGTTGATTACGTTGGTTACCCTTGTTACCCTTCCCCTTATTCTTTTTCTTCGAATTTTGGGGATTGGTCGCACTCTGCTACGCAAACACCTGACCCTGAGGGGGTGGTGTCTACTGGGCTTGAGGATGCATGAGAGGTTGTCGCACTAATGTTTGAGGGGCTGGAGTGCTCAGTTGTGCATAAGGAGGAGCAACATTTTGGTAGACGGATTGAGGCCCAAGAAATATGTTTCTAGTAGGAGGGGAATAAGTGTTGGAGGAACTAGTGCCCCCCCTGTGAGTAGCCATAACTTTGTTGAGTATGTGGTGTAGAGTATGGAAGGGATCCAACGATACCATCGGAGGTTTGAGATGCCCCTGGTGGATTAGCACTTCTAGGACGAGAGAGGTCTGGAATGATGGTATAGACATAACCAGATTGAGAATAAATCGGGTCATACTCAAGGCAGTTTGGAGAGCTTCTTCCTCAATCTGAGGAAAATGGGATGCGACATCTTTCCCAATGGGAGATAAAAGGCTCCAAGAAACCAATCTAGATAGACACGGTCTTCGAAAGGTGGAGCATGACATGTGCTCCTCCTTCAACACCACTCTTGAACATGGTTGGAAAGGCGAGTGGTGGAGGACTGACGGTATGTGGTCAATAGCTCTGTACCAGTGTCATACCAGAGAGACAACTGGAAATATGAAAGGAATGCTTTAGCAAGCATCGCAAAAATGGAATGAGATATGAAGGGTTGGTCTACATACCATTTTGCAGCATCTCCAGTAAGCGTGCGTTGGAAGAGCTGAAGAAAAATGGAGTCATCAGTTATGGAGTTGGATGAACACCACATGTGGAAGGATCAGAGATAGTTGGTACGATCCTCACCAACATTACTGTCAAACTTTGGGATGTCTGAGGGAAGCTTAGTTAGCATAGATAGCCAACCAGCATCATGGTGTATGGGGTCGTTTATCAAATGGTTAAAATCTGGTAGACTTAATTCCGCCATAAAGGGGAGCATGGGGGATGCTAGAACGGTTCCTGAGACTGATCCTCTTGATGTGACCACCGGGATAGAACAAGAGACAACACCAAGTTGGGTTCCTGCACCAGTTGTGGGTCTAGACATGGTGACGATATCCGGTGAAGGAGGCTCGGAATTAGATGAGGAATCAGAAGAACCAAGAGAAGAGTTGGTATGGGGACTTAGAGGGCTATGAACTCGAACCCGATGGGGAGGGGTAATACACCCAAGTGGAAACTAGGGCTGAAAGCCGAATAGTCTCCGTGACAAATGCCTTGGTGGCGTAATTGTGGTAAGGCACACGTGACATGGAAATAGTGAAGGGAGATCAACAATATGCCTTTGTCTCAATGAGGGGAGATAAATTTATTATGTTAAGTCTTGGCTTGGTGGTGTAAACCAAGCACCCTTTAGTTAAGGTGTTCTTGTGTGTGAAAGTGTATTTATTGATTAAGCCTAGATCATGTTTGTAAAAAAGAAAAAAGCTTGCTGAAAATAAACTGAAATTAATAACAAAAAATGAACAACAAAACAATTAACTAAACCCCACCCAAACTGGGTTTGCAAACATTGTACTTCTTGGTGGCTAGATCGATGGAAAATACACTAAAACGATCAAGAGATCTGAATGTCGGTGTGACTGGGATCAAGTGACGCTAAGCTGTCAGAAATTGGTGCAGCAACAACAAAAAACCAGAGGGGAAGATCGTTGAAAAAAGATAGGGAGATGGGTGAAACACCTAGGGAAACCGATGGGACCCTAAGGAAAATGACCAAACAAGTTTAAATGCAAAATTATGGATGGTAACAACCTTTCTTAACATATTTGAAACAGAAGGGTACAGATATGGAAAATGTGGCTAAGAGTGCTACAAAAACTCGGACTACTCACTCAGCTAAACTCGTCTTGGAAAGGTGGAAGTGTATTAGAAGCCCTGGGGGAGGCTAAATTCGACTTCGATGAGTAAATCATAGTGGATCAAGGTCTAAGTGGGATGAGACAGAGATCAAACAACCCAACAAATGGCTCTCTGCAAAACCTAGAAACAGATCAGAGAAAAACCCTAAAACCCAGAAATCGCAAGTATTGACCTGTTTCTCTGTAGGGATCACACTTTTTGGGCTGAAAAGTGTGTTCTGGAGCCTAAAACACACATTTTGGGCTAAAAACTGTGATTTTTTCTCCTTGATTGTCAGTCGGCAAATCTCAGAAAAAACTATCGTCTCTATCGCGGCTCATTCCTATGACCTGCGGAAACGGCCAGAAAGCTTGCAGAAGTTAGAAATTTAACAGATCTAGGGTTAAAAAACTAGGAAACATTAAGAGAATTGAAAGAAGAAGAAACCCTAAGTTTAAAACCGAAGGTCACCCAAGTTTCTGGATCTGAAGTATAAAACCAGCTGAGTCGCCAATTTTGTTGTAGTGTTTTATTCTCAAAGATGTATGAAAAGTACCCACTTAAGATTGTCGATGACAAACAATATTAATAATATAAATGGCTGCTAAACATTGTAAATATGCAACAACTGATAGAAACAGCACCTGCCAAAGTCCCGATCTATGCTACAATCATAGTAAAACAACAAAAATAAACTAGATATGTAAATAATAATAACTCCAATGATCTAATGGAAATGAGATATGTAAAGAATAATTTTATAATAACGCCTGTGAAGGGAACAAATAGATGTTTCCAGTCCCCCTCTATGGGATGGGTTCTTGGCTATCCTCAAACTTTTTCAGCTTGTGTAGAGTCTCTCTCCTCTATAATTTGAAAACCCAACAAAAATATGGTGTGCGACAATGAAAATAATCAGAGTTACAACAGTGAGTGCAACAATAAAAATAATCAAAAGTGAATAATGAATGAAAAACCCTTATATTTATAACAAAATATTGAGTTATCCTCGAATAATGAGAAATAATAATTTTATTATATTTGTTTAGGAGGGAAAAAGTATTTAAACTTTTATTTAGAAATAATAAATAAATAAATGATTTATTTATCATCTCAAGGAATTAGTTAAGGAATAAGAAACAAATAATGATTTATTTAATTATTCCTAAGGGATTTAGTCAAATTTAACAAAGAATAATAATTAATTAGTGATTAATTAATTATTCTTAGAGAAAATAAGATAATTAATTATTTATCAGTTTATTTTTCATGATTGGGTTAATTATGACAATGAATATTAATAAAACAATGGTTTAATTAATTATTCCTAGAAGAAAATCAAATAAATAGTGATTTATTTAATTATTCTTCATGGGTTTAACTATAAATTACTTAACAAAGGTGGTTTATTAAGTAATTTCTCACTGTGAAAGAAATTTTACGATGGTAAAATTGGCTTTACATGGTGTTCTTCGATCCATCTAGTAAATTAGGCTAGATCATCATTTTTTTGGTGATAACATAGATGATGTGCTTGTTGCGGGGTCTAACATGCTAAAAATAAATGTGCTTAAAGGAAAATTTGCAAATTCATTTGCAATAAAAGAATTGGGTGCTGCAAAACAAATCCTTGGTATGAGAATAACTAGAGACGGTAAAAATAAAAAATTAACATTGTAGAAATTTTGAATAATATGACACATATTCACAGAGATTATCCTGATTATACACTTATAAGCGGAACATGCATAATACATAACCTCCTCTATGTTGATCATCAATTTACAGAAGCAAAAACATTCACAGGCGCACATAGAAGCATCAATCAAACTCATTAACACAATATGTATCCCGGGGAAAGCATCTCGCTAAAAACCCCACACTATCTGTATATTATATTGATTGAATCATGTAACATTACAAAGTACTTACCACAAGCAATCCAGTACCAGCTCCACCTATTACACACAATACAGCTCAGATCTGATCTCCAAATCCATTCCACTGCTTGCCTGCCTCCACTGCTCAATACCTGCTCAAGAACTGATGAGAATGGCTTACCAAACTCGTATTTCACCTCAAAATAATCACTCACACTTTGTTGGACGTGAGCAAAGGCTACAATACTGGGCAAATACGTTTGCAAACTCATTGGCATACTCAATCCCTTGATTGTGCAAGATATGGTGCACAACTATAGTCACAACTGATAGCAATCTGATTCTCTACCACCTGTCCCTGTTGAACTGAACATGCACTAACATGCAACTGAGTTAACTGATGTATTCTATAGTTTTATTATGAGTTAATAACTTGTGAATTAATTAATAACTAATTCACCCAACTCATCTCTAGTCTATTGATCAGTTAGACTAAATACAACCAGTTTAACAAAGCTAAACTGAACACAACTCCATCAACTGCACCTCCAATCCACTAAACTCAACTCACTTGAGTTCTAACTGAAGTCATGCATGCAAAAACTCAACTGACTCATAAGAAAAGCGTATTTCCTTCTGACAGCTACATGTGCCACCTCTGTAGCTCAAACTGAAGTGCTCCAAGAGAATAAGATCAAGTTTATAGTCCAAATATTATTATGAGACAATAATATTTGACTTTTCTATTTTTGACAGCCAGTCTAAAAATAGACTTTGATCACTCACATTGTGATCACTCACACTTTCATCAAAAATAGAAGTCCATCTATTTTTCCCAACTTGACCAATCATCCATAAACAACAACCTGCAATCCATAGACATGATCCATATGTCTAAAAATAGACATAGTCTAAAAATAGACTTGCGCCAAAAATAGCCTGCGGGCCCACTTAGTGAAGGCGAAACTTTTCACTAAGCTCCATCATCTTGTTGCACTCTCAAAAAGCATTTCTTGTTGCACACTTTTCAACACTCCCTCTCAACAAGAAAGGCTTCCTCTCAAACCCGATCCTGTAACTCTGGAATGTTCTCCATGCAACACATCTGGCCGGTCCACTTGCTCTATCATCAAAGTCTCTGACTGCTATTGCCTCTGTCGACTGAAACTCTGAATCTCTGTGCTCTTCAGTATCTGACTACTCTAGCCTCTATCACTTTGATCTCTGACTGCATCGTGCTGCTACTGGTTCTATCTCCCAGCATTGCATCCGCACTGCACCTCCCAACTGACCTCCCTGTTGGGATAGAAACACCCTCTGATGCTGAAGCTCTACCTGCTGCTGAAAAGTGCTCCCTCTCTGACATCTGCGCTACTGCAACATCTCCATGCATCTCGCACCATTTCACACCTCTATGTGCCACCTAGCACTGTGCAAAACACTTGTGCCTCTCGCATTGCTACAGCCTGCTAGCTATGCGTTGTCCTGGGATTCCCTACACTGTCGCTCTCTCTGCCGCTCCATTCGCATCTGTCTCTACCCAATCAGTCAGTTCCTGCTACTACACATCTGGGGTTCCCGTAGCAAGGTCTCATCCAAGAGGTTGGGTACCTCAAGGATCCTGCCCCTCCTCCTTGGATGATCAATCCACATCACCCCACCTCCTACCTGGAGGTATGGCTGCATGCGATCCCTCAGCCCACCTGGCTCGAAATTTCCCCCTACTGGAGGTCTCTGGATGAGTAGATGTCTCTACTCGATCTCCTCTCAGCTTCCCCTGTTGTGGCTCCTCCACAACCTCCTGAAGCTGCTGCACCAATCGTGGCTCCTCCACAATCGTCTGAGACTTCTTCTGGCTCTGCATGTTGAGAGGTAATATACGCTCCCTCTCAACCACCAAGTCTCCATCAGTTTCCTCGCTGCTCAAGGCTTTGCATGCATCTTGAACCTCAAGAGCATACAGGTTCTTGACCCGTGAACCAATTTGCTTCACCTGTCTAGTGATGATTTGTCTAAGGAAAACCTTTCCCTTACTAAAGACCACATCATAGCCTCTGTCTTCCAACATCACGATTGACACCAAGTTTCTCTTCAGTCCTGGTACATACTTGACATCGGTCAAGGTAAGGCGAGCTCCATGCTCCCTCTGAAAAATAATCGTGCCTACACCTGAGACACTATACTTCTCATAATTACCCATCCCTATGAGTATCTGGAGATCTTTCTCCTCCAAAGTACTGAACAAACTTTTGTCACCGGTCATGTGGAAAGAAGCTCCACTGTCAAGAAACCAACCACTTCCCACTATGGATGAAACCATGCATGCGAAGAGTGTGAAGTCCAACTCAAACTGTGAAGCAAGTGAGGTTACCTCACCTTCAGATCCTTCCCCGGATCCCTTCTTGTACTTCTTCTTTGGGGAATTAGTAGCATAATGACCCAACTCATGACAACGAAAGCATATCATCTTCCCCTTGTCAACCTTCTTCCCATCATTGGAAGAATTGGATTCGGAAAGAGAAACCTTCCCCTTCCCCTTCTTCGCCTTACTCACTAAGGCACAGTTCTCCTCATCCTGCATGGATGAAGAACCGTCTCTGGTGCTCCGTCTAATCTCCTCCTGCATCAAATCCGACCATAGTCGATCCCAATTTGGCAGTTTCTCCCTTCCATTCACTGAGTCCTGGTAGCTATGCCAACTCTTAGGAAGGTCAAGGAGTGCTAGACTCACCATCCTCATCCGACAGTCACCCCCACACTTCCCAGCTCATCCCGGCATTGGGTGAACTTCATGAGATACTGGGGCATACTGTCTCCATTCTCACACTGAATGTTTCTGAGTTTCGCTCTTGCTTTCGAATTAAATTCAAATTCCACCAGCTCAAAACTCAACCGCTTCCGATCTAGAATTCATGAGAACAAAGTATTTCTTGTATAGAGAATGACTGTATGGGCATTCACCAGATATCTCACCTTCCAAAAGAAAGTTGAATCCAGAGGCTACCTGGCCCGATTACAGACTCTACCTGAAGAAATAAAATGTAAACACTTTCTGAATAATAGATCCGATGATAAATCCTCGCTTGATATCCTGTAAAAATATCTTCTACAAATCAAGTAGCTTCGATACCATGTAGAAATTTTGAATAATATGACACATATTTGTTGGCATTATGAGACAAGTGTTGGCCTTGATGGAAAATCACACTGATGACAAATCATAGTGCAGAAGGATAGCAGCAAGGAATTGATGATCAGACTACAAGTATGAAGAGAAAATATATACACGCTGGTTCACTATATACCAAGTCGCGTGTACACGCAGGTTGGATTCGGTAAAAGAGCGTGTATGTCGAAAACTTATCTTTGGTCCGTGGCGGTTATTCCTTGGAAGTTGTGCCTATGGTTTCAGACCATGGTGTCTCGATGGACGTGTTGATCCCTAGTTTTGAAGTTTATGGTATTGGATTTCTATGGTTCTGGCTCTTGGTATTGAGCAAGGCCTAAGGCTATATAAGGAGAAGAATATCATTAGGCATAACACAATTGAGAAGTCTTGAATATCTGAAAAAGAAAGAGATCTTGTATGCAGGTTCTGGGTTGCTTGATCTAAGCTAAGGAGAAATCACACCGGTTGATGGAAGACTAGATCTAAGGACAGATCGGGATCTAATGGTTTGAAATGCACTATTATGATTATGCCTATTTCTAGATCTGCATACTGATGCAATGTTATGTTCTGGGTCTAACTGATGTCTGGTACAGCTGCAAGTTAAGAGAATTTATTTTTAGATCTGTACGCAGGTTGTCTTTGGTAAAAGCGCGTGTATACGCGGGTTCCTCTCATTGAAGTAGCGTATATCTTTTGAAGTTTGATATTTGGGGTTGCAGTTGAGTCTGACTGCTATTGCAGAGTTCTGTAGTCTGCTATGTGTTCTGGTGACTGGTGTTGACAGGGTTTCAGTGGTTCAGTGATTCAAAGGTTGATGATGCTAGTATTGGTTGTTTTGTGCTTCAATGATATGTGATGAAAGTTGAATGAATTGTGGTCTTCAGATTGTAATGTTGTGCTTCAGGAATATCCAGTCTGAAAATGTATGAAAAGTGGTATCTAAAGGAAAGAAGATTGTAGGCCAGCACCTACAAGAGTAAAGGGGGTTGGAGCTCCCTTCCAAGGAAGTTTGGAGAACGAGAGAAGGTTGAAGCCTTCAGCAGGTTGTAGCCTGCATACTGGTATAAGGCTGCACCAGTACAAAATATTGTAAACTGAAGTTTCATATTAAAGAAAGATAGAGACGACTTGCAGCAGGTGGTTTTCACCCACATTGGGTTTCCACCTTATATCATGGTGTTCATGTGTGTGTTTTCTGTGTGATGATCTGTTCTGTTATATTGCACCTGTTTTACTATCATGGTTAATAATGTCATGATGCATTCACTGAAGATAAGCTACTGAATCATAAGTTTTCTTGTTATACGCTAGTTTCTTTAGACACAGTAGCGTGTACACGCTGTTTCACTTAACTGAAGTAGCGTATATGTTTCTGAGCATAAAATGAAAAAGTTTTTCTGATAATACTGATTCACCCCCCCTCTCAGTATTATTTCCAATAATTGGTATCAGAGCAGGTCCTTCAGAGAAGCTTGATCGCTTGAAGGTAGATCATTCATCATGAG
Source organism: Pinus tabuliformis (assembly GCA_031772625.1). Lineage (NCBI taxonomy): Eukaryota > Viridiplantae > Streptophyta > Pinopsida > Pinales > Pinaceae > Pinus > Pinus tabuliformis. The sequence continues at coordinate 720,231,608 of CM062815.1, forward strand.
CAACTATGAGAGAGAAGCATCAATTAGGCCACCGGTTTTTGATGGGACAAACTTCAATTATTGGAAGGTAAGAGTTACTGCCTATCTTCAATATCTTGGTATAGAAGTTTGGGACATCGTAGAGATAGGCTACACTTTTCCTTCAGCTACTCCTACATATGCAGACGAGAAAATAAATATGAAACAAATGTGAAAGCAGTCAGTACTCTATTGGGATGTATATCCCAATCGGAATTCATGAAGGTAATGCACTATAAATCTGCAAAAGAAATATGGGACAAGATTGTCACGAGCTATGAAGGAGACGAACAGGTAAAGCGTGCTAAACTTCAAACTCTCAGGATTAAGTATGAGACTCTCAGAATGTATAATGATGAAAGTGTGGCTAACTATTTCCTTAGAGTTGATGAGATTGTTAATTGCATGAAAAACTTGGGTGAAGAAATAAAACAGGCTATTGTGGTTGAAAAGGTTCTAAGGTCATTGTCCCCCAAATTTGAATCTAAAGTGTCTGCAATAGAAGAAAAGGAAAATCTACGAATTCTTACTATGTCTCAGCTTCATGGAATTCTAACTGCTTATGAAATGAGAAAGGGAGGTCCATCAGACAGAAGAGAAGTTGCTTTCAAGGCTTCAGGCAAAGGAGATTATTATGAAGCAAGTCACATGCCAGAAGATGAAGAAGAAGAATCAAATTTTGTCAGAAATCTTCAAAGGGGTTCTGGAAGGTTCAGAGGTAAGTTACCTTTTAAATGCTTTGCTTGTGGAAGAGTAGGTCATTATGCTGCCAGATGTCCTCACAAAGATAAGAATGACAAGGGAAAGGAACCTGTTAAATGGAACAAGAAACAAAATGAAAAGAAGAAAAGCTATTACACTCATGAAGATAGTGATGGTCTTTCAAATAGTGATGAATATGAACAAGGTAATAGATATAAACTTTTAATGGCTTTTGAAGATGATGACTACGTGGATGCTATAGATGTAGAAGTTTTTTGTGAAGAAATGAAAGATCTCAAAGTTTGCTTAGAAGAGAAGAATGCTATTATTGATTCTCTACAATATCAACTAGCTGAAAAGGAAAAAAATCTTGAAAAATTGGAATGTGAGATTGTTTGTCTTAGAAAGGAGATTGAGAAAACAAAAGCGATTAATCTTAAATTTGTTAAAGGATCTGAAACCTTGGATGAGATTATCAATGTGCAGCGATCTCCTCTGATCAAGACAGGTCTTGGATATAATGGAGAAACATCTCAAGCCTCTACCTCTAAAAGTTATCTTGATGCAGCAAGTAGAAGCGAGCAAAAGCCAAATAAAAGTCATCAGGTGAATCAAGGACAGTTTACCTCAAGAACAAATAAAGACCATCAAGAAATTCGGGGACAAACTGCCTTAAGGACAAACAAAAGCTACAATCAGCCACAGGTAAAATCTTCCCAATTTGCTCCAAGAATGAATGTGAATAGAAGCTACAATCGGTTGGATGATAGATCTGATTATCGCAGAAGTTTCTTTAATGGCCAATGCTTTTCTTGCCATAACTTCGGTCACAAAGCAGCTCAATGTGTTGCCTACAAGACAATCATGACTAGAGAAGCTCAAAATCAAGGGAGAATGACTGGAACCATGAAAAGGACTTATAACAACTTTTCGGTTCTTGAAAATGAAATTGAATGCTCTATTTGTAATAACTTTGGTCATGAAGACTCTGAATGCAGGAGCAGGTTCCGGAAGACAACTCAGAAGGAACAAACCTCAAATGTCAGAACATGGAGAATAAAGGAACCGCAACCAGAAAGATGTGGGATAGCCTTTTATGCAGAAGGTCAAGAAAGTCTATGGTACATTGACAGCGGATGTTCGAAGCATATGACAGGGGACAAAGAAAAGCTTGAGTCATATACCGCATTATAAAAGGGGAAGAAAGTTTCTTTTGGAAACGATATCTCTGCAGCCATAAAAGGAAAAGGTGTTGCTCCATTGAAAGAGAAGGTCAAAGCTGGAAATGTTTTGTATGTTGATGGATTGAAGCATAATCTTCTGAGTGTCAGTCAGATGTGCAATCAAGGAACAAAGGTAATATTTAGATCAAATGGATGTTGTGTTCGCGATCTTGATACAGGTAAAACAGTGATCAAAGGAAGAAGGACTCCAAATAATCTATACATATTTGAAGAAGGACCACAACAATGCTATTTGAGCAAGGATGATGAACACTGGCTATGGCATCGGAGGTTGGGGCATCTAAGCTTTTCAAAAATAAGGAAAGCATGCAAATATTAGGCAGTTCGTGGTCTTCCAGATATCAAAATTCCAGACAACACTATATGCAAATCTTGTCAGTTTGGGAAGCAAACCAGAACTAACTTTCCAGAGAAGGAAGGATCATCCAGCATACCTCTTGAGCTAGTCCATACAGATGTATGCGGTCCATTTAGGAAAAGGACACCTCAAGGAGAAGAATATTTGATATTATTCATTGACGATTTCTCTAGGTTTGTCTGGTTAGGGCTTATGAAGCACAAAGATGAAGCATTCGAAAAATTCAAAGCCTTGGTTGAAAATGAATCAGGACACAAAATTAAGTGCCTCAGATCTGACAGAGGTGGGGAGTTTACCTCAAACGAATTTTTTGATTTCTGTGAAGAACATGGGATAAGAAGAGAATTCTCTACAGCTAGAACTCCTCAGCAAAATGGGGTGGTGGAAAGAATGAACAGAACAATCCAACAAATGGCTCGTGCTATGCTTGATGAATCAGGTACTCCCGCAACTTTCTGGGGTGAAGCTGCACATGTTGCGGTTATTATTCTTAACAAAACAAATGTCCGAGTAAACAGCACTCAAACACCTCATGAGCTCTGGAGTGGTGAGACTCCTTCGGTGAAGCACTTCAAAATATTTGGGAGCAAATGTTATATTAAGAATACTGATGAGCAACTTGGCAAATTTGAACCAAGAGCAGATGAAGGCATTCTTCTTGGTTATTCTCCACATAGCAAAGCATACAAGTGCTACAATAAAAGACTTGGCAGAATTGTTGACAGCATTGATGTAGTGGTTGATGAGAAGGGATATATTCCTAGGCAAGTTCATCATGAAGACATTGAAGAAGATGAAGGCTACCCTCAAAGGCAGAATGATGAAGAAGAAGAACCTCAAGAAGAAGAAGAACCTCAAGAAGAACCAGAGGAGCAGGCAAGAATAGAAGAGAAGACTCCATCCAGATATGTTCAAAAGAATCATCCAGAATCTCAGATTGTGGGGCAGAAAGAAGTAGGAGTACAAACAAGAAGAAGAATTGCAGAAGCTTCAAGCTATTTGGCATTACTCTCTTCCACTGAACCACAAAATGTGAAAGAGGCATGCAAAGATGAATGTTGGGTCAAAGCAATGGATGAAGAACTTGAGCAGATTGAAAAGAACAACACTTGGGAATTGGTTCCTAGACCAAAAGATAAAAATGTCATAGGGACAAAATGGGTCTTCAAAAATAAATTGAATGAAAATGGAGAAGTAATTAGAAACAAGGCCAGACTTGTTTGTAAAGGGTATGCGCAGCAAGAAGGAATAGATTTTGAAGAAACCTTTGCTCCTGTTGCAAGATTTGAGGCCATCCGAATGTTCCTTGCTCTCTCAAGCTTTCAAAACTTCAAGGTATTTCAAATGGACGTGAAATCAGCCTTTCTGAATGGAGACTTAAAAGAAGAAGTATATATTGAGCAGCCAGATGGTTTCATTCTTGGGAATGATCCAAACCTTGTATGCAAATTGAAAAAGGCTCTCTATGGTCTCAAACAAGCTCCAAGGGCTTGGTACTATCGATTGGACAAATATCTTCACCAACAAGGCTTTTCAAAAGGATCAGTAGATAGAAATCTCTATATAAAAGTTGAAAATAACAAATTGATAATACTTGTTGTTTATGTAGATGATATTATCTTTGGCAGCAATGAAGAGACTATGAGTCAAAACTTTGCCTTGGTTATGCAGAAAGAATTCGAAATGTCACTACTTGGAGAATTGACATACTTTCTTGGATTGCAAATCCAACAAAATGAAGGAGGCATCTTCTTGTCTCAAACCAAGTACCTCAAGCAGATCTTGAAGAAGTATGGCATGGAAGATTCAAAGCCAGTATGTACACCCATGGTTACAGGATGCAGCCTCAGTGCAAATGATGAATCAACAGCAGTTCATCAACCAACTTATAGATCCATGATTGGGAGTTTGCTTTATTTGACAGGTACCCGACCAGACATCATGCATGCAGTCGGAATAGTTGGGAGATTTCAGGCAAATCCAAAGGAGACTCATCTTCAGGCAGTGAAGAGAATTTTCAAATATCTTCAAGGGACACAAAATTATGGATTATGGTATCCTAGAGATACAGATCTCACACTTCATGCTTATACAGATGCAGATTGGGCCGGAAGCGTGGATGACAGGAAGAGCACAAGTGGTGGTGCATTCTTTATGGGCTCCAGATTAGTATCTTGGTTCAGCAAGAAACAGAGTTCAATTGCCTTATCTACAGCTGAAGCAGAATATGTGGCTGCGGCATCTTGTTGCACACAACTTCTTTGGATGATGCAAACCTTGCAGGATTTTCAAATCACTTGCACTTCACCAGTCTCTATCTTATGTGATAATACAAGTGCAATCAGCATTTCAAAGAATCCAGTCATGCACTCAAAGACCAAGCACATACCAATCAAGTACCATTTTCTTCGGGAACAAGTGCTTGAGCAGAAGGTCAAGTTGGAGTATGTTCCTTCTAAGGAACAAGTTGCTGATATTCTCACAAAACCACTGCCCAGGGAAACTTTTGAATATCTCAGACAAAAGCTGGGAGTAGTTGATGCTTCATCCTGCTGTTGAAGCTTGTCTGTTCTACAGAAAAGTTGGTATACGCAAGTTACGTAAGGGATATCCGCGTATATACGCAGATTTATGCTGGGAAAGTCGCGTGTATGACGTGCGCATGTTGTAGAAAGCATATCCGTGTACATACGCTGTTTTATGGAGGAGAAGTCGCGTATATGGAGTTCTGAACAGCAAGGGCAGACTCTGGTTGGAGAAGGTCTGAGATGGGTATGCCAGAATTCTTCAGGCACATTTTCAAGGGGTACAGCAGGCACAGGTTCAGGGGGAACAGCTTAAAGTCTCATAAATCATTGTTGGCATTTAGATGCTTTTGGTTCTAGTACACAACTGTTGTTGATTTTAGGAGAAGGAGCTCAGAAGGAAATCTTGGTCGCTGATCTAAAAGATGTTTATCAGATGCTGCTTGTGACTTTCATAAGTCTTGGTCTAGATTTGTTGTCTCTATGTCATGTATCTCTTTTATCTCTTTTATGGTGTCAAGGTCATGTAACAGCCTATGTTGGTTTCCCCACTATGCTTGGGATGAATGATGTAATATAATTGGTTGTTATATGTAACTTTCTGATGTATCCCCTCTTGGAGTATGGATGTATGTATTGAGTCTTTTGGTGATAGGAAGGTCTTGGTTCTTTTGAAGAACATCTTTTGCAGATATTGCCTACAGTCAGGGGGAGCATGTTTCAGCACAGCCAAGCAGAGATATCAGCATGTACTCAGGGGGAGCACAGCCCTTTGCCCTTGATGACAAAGGGGGAGAATGGTTCTAAGGATCTTGGGGTTGCCATCAAGTCCAAAGGGGGAGATTGTTGGCATTATGAGACAAGTGTTGGCCTTGATGGAAAATCACACTGATGACAAATCATAGTGCAGAAGGATAGCAGCAAGGAATTGATGATCAGACTACAAGTATGAAGAGAAAATATATACACACTGGTTCACTATATACCAAGTCGCGTGTACACGCAGGTTGGATTCAGTAAAAGAGCGTGTATGTGGAAAACTTATCTTTGGTCCGTGGAAGTTATTCCTTGGAAGTTGTGCCTATGGTTTCGGACCATGGTGTCTCGACGGACGTGTTGATCCCTAGTTTTGAAGTTGATGGTATTGGATTTCTATGGTTTTGGCTCTTAGTATTGAGCAAGGCCTAAGGCTATATAAGGAGAAGAAGATCATTAGGCATAACACAATTGAGAAGTCTTGAATATCTGAAAAAGAAAGAGATCTTGTATGCAGGTTCTGGGTTGCTTGATCTAAGCTAAGGAGAAATCACACCGGTTGATGGAAGACTAGATCTAAGGACAGATCGGGATCTAATGGTTTGAAATGCACTATTATGATTATGCCTATTTCTAGATCTGCATACTGACGCAATGTTATGTTCTGGGTCTAACTGATGTCTGGTACAGCTGCAAGTTAAGAGAATTTATTTTTAGATCTGTACGCAGGTTGTCTTTGGTAAAAGCACGTGTATACGCGGGTTCCTCTCATTGAAGTAGCGTATATCTTTTGAAGTTTGATATTTGAGGTTGCAGTTGAGTCTGACTGCTATTGCAGAGTTCTGTAGTCTGCTCTGTGTTCTGGTGACTGGTGTTGACAGGGTTTCAGTGGTTCAGTGATTCAAAGGTTGATGATGCTAGTATTGGTTGTTTTGTGCTTCAATGATCTGTGATGAAAGTTGAATGAATTGTGGTCTTCAGATTGTAATGTTGTGCTTCAGGAATATCCAGTCTGAAAATGTATGAAAAGTGGTTCCTGAAGGAAATAAGATTGTAGGCCAGCACCTACAAGAGCAAAGGGGGTTGGAGCTCCCTTCCAAGGAAGTTTGGAGAATGAGAGAAGGTTGAAGCCTTCAGCAGGTTGTAGCCTGCGTACTAGTATAAGGCTGCACCAGTACAAAAGATTGTAAACTGAAGTTTCATATTAAAGAAAGATAGAGACGACTTGCAGCAGGTGGTTTTCACCCACATTGGGTTTCCACCTTATATCATGGTGTTCATGTGTGTGTTTTCTGTGTGATGATCTGTTCTGTTATACTGCACCTGTTTTACTATCATGGTTAATAATGTCCTGATGCATTCACTGAAGATAAGCTACTGAATCATACGTTTTCTTGTTATACGCTGGTTTCTTTAGACACAATAGTGTGTACACGTTGTTTCACTTAACTGAAGTAGCGTATATGTTTCTGAGCATAAAATGAAAAAGTTTTTCTGATAATACTGATTCACCCCCCCTCTCAGTATTATTTCCAACAATATTCACAGAGATTATCCTGATTATACACTTATAAGCGGAACATGCATAATACATAACCTCCTCTACGTTGATCATCAATTTACAGAAGCAAAAACATTCACAGGCGCACATAGAAGCATCAATCAAACTCATTAACATAGTATGTATCCCAGGGAAAGCATCTCGCTAAAAACCCCACACTATCTATATATTATATTGATTGAATCATGTAACATTACAAAGTACAATGCTTATCAAAAACAATCCAGTACTAGCTCCACCTGTTCCACACAATACAACTCAGATCTGATCTCCAAATCTATTCCACTGCTTGCATGCCTCCACTGCTCAAGAACTGATGAGAATGGCTTACCAAACTCGTATTTCAACTCAAAATAATCACTCACACTTTGTTGGACGTGAGCAAAGGCTACAATACTGGGAAAATATGTTTGCAAACTCATTGGCATACTCAATCCCTTGATTGTGCAAGATCTGGTGCACAACTATAGTCACAACTGATAGCAATCTGATTCTCTACCACCTGTCCCTATTGAACTGAACATTCACTGACATGCAACTGAGTTAACTGATGTATTCTATGGTTGTATTATGAGTTAATAACTTGTGAATTAATTAATAACTAATTCACCCAACTCATCTCTAGTCTATGGATCAGTTAGACTAAATACAACTAGTTTAACAAAGCTAAACTGAACACAACTCCATCAACTGCACCTCCAGTCCACTAAACTCAACTCACTTGAGTTCTAACTGAAGTCATGCATGCAACAACTCAACTGACTCATAAGAAAAGCGTATTTCCTTCTGACAGCTGCATGTCCCACCTCTGTAGCTCAAACTGAAGTGCTCCAAGAGAATAAGATCAAGTTTATAGTCCAAATATTATTATGAGACAATAATATTTGACTTTTCTATTTTTGACAGCCAGTCTAAAAATAGACTTTGATCACTCACACTGTGATCACTCACACTTTCATCAAAAATAGAAGTCCATCTATTTTTCCCAACTTGACCAATCATCCATAAACAACAACCTGCAATCCATAGACATGATCCATATGTCTAAAAATAGACATAGTCTAAAAATAGACTTGCGCCAAAAATAGCCTGCGGGCCCACTTAGTGAAGGCGACTCTTTTCACTAAGCTCCATCATCTTGTTGCACTCTCAACAAGCATTTCTTGTTGCACACTTTTCAGGTCTAACATGCTGGAAATAAATGTGCTTAAAGGAAAATTTTCAAATTCATTTGCAATAAAAGAATTGGGTGCTGCAAAACAAATCCTTGGTATGAGAATAACTAGAGACGGTAAAAATAAAAAATTAACATTGTCTCAGAGTGAATACATAGAAAAGGTGTTGGAAATATCTAATATGTAGAATGCAAAACTAGTTTTTACACCTTTGGCTAGACATTTCAAACTAAGTAAGGAGATGTGTCCCAAGACTCAAGAAGAGATGGATCTTATGTGTAAAGTTCATATGCTTAGCAGTTTGCAGCTTAATGTATGCAATGGTATGCACAAGGCCTGACATTTCACATGCAATGGGAATTGTAAGCATGTATATGAACAATCCATGAAAAGAGAATTGGATGGCATTGAAGTGGATTCTAAGGTATTTGAGAGGTACCACAAATCAAGCATCATGCTTTGGTGGTTCAAACATTACTCTATAGGGATACGTTGATGTAGATGTGGAATGTGATAGAGATAACAGGAGGATCACCATGGGGTATGTATTTACTGTAGGTGTAATAGTTTTCATTTTGGTTTCAAAATTGCAAAACATTGTTGCACTTTCAACGATGAAAGCAGAGTATGTTGCTACTACAGAGGCTGGTAAAGAAATGGTTTGGTTACAAAGGTTTATGGATGAATTTGGAAAGAAGCGGGAGATTGGAAGGTTATACAGTGGCAGTTGGATTGCTATTCATCTTCTAACAACTTATTATTTCATTCTAATATTGAACATATACATCTCAGGTACCATTTCATACGACCAATTTTGGAACATGGATAGTTGAAGCTGGAAAAGGTACACACTAGCCAGAATTGTGCAGATATGTCAACAAAGGTTGTAACCAGGGAGAGACTAAGTTTATGCTTATTTTAATTGGTGTTCAAGTATGACTATAAAGATGAGAAAAATCCAAGCCCAAAGTGGAATAATTGTACAACAAGTGAAGCAATAGTGGAGTTGCTATAATCAGTGTCCAAGTGGGAGATTGTTGGGTATGGAGCCTGATTATCTTGCTGATTTAGAGGTCTTGTTTCAGCTGAGTGTATACCCCAATAAAGACTATACACCCATATTTTAATTTCATAGTCAATCTGGGTCGTTAATTAGGAGGATGATCTGACGGTATAAATTATGTTAGTTTAGGGGTTTTTTTCCTATAAGGCAACCCTCGGTTTATATGAGGAAATTTTATTATGGTTGGGGATGTATTCATTCATTCTAAGAGAAAAAGAGAGGAGATTGTGTGAGAGCACAGAGGAAATCACAGTGGATCTATTGTAGGTTGTATCTCTTCATTTCGCCAAATAATATAAAACGAAGGTCTGGTTGTTTATCCATGGATGTAGCCCAAATTGGGTGAACCACGTATATATATGTCTCTCTTGTTTTATGTGTTTTTTTTTCCACAATATTTATGTGTTCCATTGCTCTATTATTAATTTTCTAACACTTGCAAAATTATCAACCACATCCTCATCACCAGCATGATGTCATTCCTTCCTTGCAAGAGTTATATTTTCTTATTTCAATGGAAACACAGATTTAGGTATATCTCTAGGGTTTTATCCACAAACCCTAGAGCCTTATAGTTTACTAGGTTTTACAAACCCTAAAATTTTCATTTACATTCTCTATAAGTTCACTTCATCTCCAAACTTTGTTTCCCATATTTGAATGTTCAGCATTTGTGATGAAATTCATCATTGTTTATATAATCTTCGGCAAAATCACATAATCAATCATTTGTCGACGCGTTTCGAACCAACCAGTGTGGTTCATCGTCAGGACAAGTTGAAGAACTAATCAGGTTTAGCTTGATTAAATAGGGTATGCAGAGACTCCAACGGCTAATTTTGACTTGATGATCATAGTCAAACCCTTAATTTTATTATTATTATTCGTTAATTGAATAATACAATAATTCTTATTAATTAAATATAATGGTCATTATATCTTCATTTTCGTTAAGCAATCAATATTTATTATTATTCCCAAATTTATTTAAATATAAATAAATAGTATTAAATTATTATTATTGTTAGAAATTAGTTACAAAAGGTAACTTGTGTATTTATTTATTAATAATTGTTTAAATCTAGGTCCAAAGGTAATATTAGATATAATGGTAATCAATAAATCATATCATCAACTAACCTATATTTATTTATTATTATTCCCAAATTATATTTAAATATAATAAATAGTATTAAACTATTATTATTCATAGAGTTTTGTTACACTAGGTAACTTGTGTATTTATTTAAAATAATCGCTTAAATCTAAGGGTCCAATGGTAAAATAATAAATCATATTTATTAATTATTTAACCGTAAAAGCCCAATCGAAATTAAATTAATAAGTTCTTTACGATAATTAAGTCCATTAAATAATCTATATTTACTTAATAATATATAATTTTTAATCTATATTTACTTAATAATATATAATTTTAATATTATTAAAATTAAATGTTCCATATTGATGTTAATCTAAGGAAATGTGTCAATATTGAGTATTTCCAATAAATATTTTTATATAAATGTGAGATGTCTTCATCAAGAGAGAATATGGCAGGCCCACGACATACTTGGTTACTACTTCAGCACCACTAGCAAAGATATTCTTGCAATTATGTATTCTTAAATTTTTTACCCTTTCAATCCAAGTATCCTATCCATCATCATAGAAGTAGTAATAAGGACATGTTCAATTCTTCAAAGGGAACTCAACCTCTTCTTCATGTCAAAATTGAAGGTAACACCCAATGAAATTGCTTCATCAAAGTGTGGTTCCTTCATGTATATATTAGTGATAGTGATCATTTTCTTTATTGCCTTAATGTAAAAAGAATAGACTCCAAGACTGAGCATCCATATTTCATAAAATAGGTTCCATTATTTATTACTCAAATATCCCATCAACAATCAATATTAATAGCATATGCAATGCATCTTTCAGTGCACGGTTCATGAAAACAAATGGCATCAATTATTCAAGAGCTTGTAGATTCAAAACATCCTACTATTGAACACATTCTTAAACACAAGTTTGTTATATCACACTTCACAAGCTCAACACAAGTATATAGATCATATATTTCCCTTAACTATCATGTCTTGCTTTGAGCCACAATCTGAATTGTGATGTTTTCATTACTTCTTGAAATATGAATATGAGTTTCATGTTACATATTAGTAAGTGTATCTAAGAATATTTTCTTGCACAAGCATAATTGAAGATAATTTTTTAATCTCATAATTGAGCGTGTAGGAGAAGGGACATAGACATGATAATTATCCTTAATGGTTTCTTCAAGGATCCCTTCATAACTATTGTAAAAGAACATATTAGACCTTTGACAAAGTCCTATGATTTTGACTAAGGAGCATATCACAGTCTTGTCTAATATTTCAGGTACAAGTCTCAATACAGACTTTTAAATCAAGCTTATAGATCCATTATGTGATCATTTCCTTTGGTTAACTTTTATAAGAATATTTCCAAAATAAAACCTTTAATCCAAATGGAATCACTATGAGTAAATTGAGAAATGATAAATACTTTACATTCCACGCATCAAACAGATTGTTGATCTAAAGATGATCTGAGGGGGAGATTGTTGATCTAAACATGATCTGAGGTTGTCATTGATGTCAACCCAAGCAACACCAAGGATGACCCTGAAATTACATGGCACATTGGGCATCATCATTCATGGTTTCTTGTCTCATAACCATTATAGGAATAGTCTACTCAAAAATTTCTTTCAATAGGTATATGGCTCTCCTCGTAATTCCTCACGATTTGTAAGTTATTCAAGATTGAAGTTAGTAACCCCAATTAGTGGGCTAAAACCCCATGGGGTTGTGGCATGGAATTTATCATTGATTATGGCCATTGAATAGTCAATAATTAATAATTTTTTAAGCTCCTAAAATCCCTCCAACTTTCTCTATAGAAGCCCCTCTGAACTCTATAAAAATAAATCTCATATATCCTCCAAAGGTAGTGATTGTGGAATTTTTCGCTATAAATTTATTTATGCGACATCTTAGATGTTGAAATTAAAACCCATTTGAGTCGCAATCCTGATGAACTTCGTGACCAAATTTTAGATCTTGGTTCACTATATTTTCGAAGATATGATCTGTGGAAGTTAGGGTTTTTGCAGGCTCCCGAATTTCATCTCAATGAGGTGACCTTAGGAAAATAATCATAATTCTCTCTCTCTGAGAAGTGGATTTGAATTCTGTAAAAAATGGCGGATAGTGCACAGAATTTAGTTTTATCTGTATCAATTTAAGAGTTGAAGGAGGAAACAGTGACACGTGGCACACCGTACAAGTTCTCTCTACTGAACTAGTCCATAATTAGGTCATTGTGAGAGATTGGGCATAACTTTGCCTTGAAGAATCAAAATCGGGTCAGACCTATGGCATTAGAAATAAGACTCAGAGGGCTGCTACAAGACTAAATATCACATATTGGAGATATGAAATCACAGAGATACATCAGATTCAATATCGTGCTCCTAGAAGGCAAGAAAAAAAAAACTAGATCAAGTGATTTCAAGGGGTGCAAAGGACCAGACTTTCTAGGGAAGCAAAGAGAAAGGTGCAACAAAATGATGTAGCATAGGTAAGCTCTAGGTAAGTATATTTTGTATATGCATGTTCATCTCTTAATTATATTAGTTTCTTTGTATTCTAATTTGTAGTTTTTATTTAGCATTGACATATGCTTTGCAGGATGAGGTAAGTTTTGCTATTATCATGTCATGGGTATTTCCTTGAAGACTTTTTTCAGGTATTATATATTCATAAAGAGAAGACTCAATGCATAACCTAATGTTCTGAAGAGTGAGAAAGGGTAGCATGACAAGAACAACAATCAAGGTGCAGAACAATAGCAAGAAGTCTTCAAGTGGGCAGCGTTGCATACAGTCATTGTAAAAGTATCATTGTACAGAGTCATTGTAAAAGCATCATTGTAAAAGTTGTACAAGTGTCCATCTGCCAAAAGTTGAAGAGGCAGTGTCGGGAGGTCTAGGATCATCATTAGGTGGTTGGTCATTGTTGGGGTTATGGTCTAGTGTGTTTTCTTCTTCTACATCATTCTATATCATTGTAAAGTGGACCATTTTCCCTAGTATGGGAGTCCATTCTTCTTTTATTCTTCTATAGGGTGGTACGGTGGTGTTAGGCTAGTGCATGAAGTCACCAACAGGGTCAAGCCTGTGAAAACTTCATGGTGGTAAGGTGGTTCTAGGGTGAGTTGTAGCTCATTAGGTGTTGGGGATGTAGAAATTATGGCTGTAGATTAACCTGATAGTGCAATATAACTAAAGAAAAATACTTTAATATGCTTCTACAATCAATTTTGTGGAAGCTTAAAAGATTTGAGCAAGATCAAGTTGAACACATAACCAAAAGAAGAATCAATGCACATGAAACACAGAAGAATACTATGGGGAAAGCCTCAGCTAAAAACCCCGCTATCTGTATTATCATACAAGTGGAAATATATCAGGATTACACAAAGCTTTAGCTCTCACAGCTAGCGAGCTCTCAGTACAATCCCTCAGCGATGCTCACAGACAAAATAGACTGCTCATATGCATTCTCCTCTGCCCTCCAAGCTCCTATTTCCTTGTGTTGTTTCTCTTGGGTGATCCTGCTGTTACCAAGTGTAACACAGATCACTCACACTGATCTCACACCCTGTAAAACTGTGCAAATATCAAGGAATGAATTCCTTCTGCATGGATGAGTTTTGTTTATAGGAAAACTCATGCAACTGATAGTACATTGTCCCTATCTTTAATCCAACTGGATTTTTCTATGAATAGACATGCATGAGTTAATGATGAAAGAATTTTCAATTATCTGGAGTACACTAGTTGGATGCATGCATGCATTAACTGATTAAACTCATAATTAGTTCCTCAAACAGTTTGGAACTAAATTAACTTGACTTAACTCAGTTAACTGAGATAACTAATTACAACTCAAATAAAACTCAATCGTATCTCCTTAATTAAGGGATAATCTCCTTAATTTAACAAATAATTGTTGCATGACTTCACAAAGACTTCTAGCTTGAATTTCTCCAACTAATTAACTCAAGATGAATTAATTAATTATTTTCCAAGCAGTTGGTGAGACTAAATTCAAATTTTAATTCTCAATTTTAATTCAAGGACAAGTTAAAATTGGAATATTCTTGTTGCCACATTTCAACACTCCCTCTCAACAAGAAATGGATTATCTACCACCCCGATCCTATCTCTATGGATCTTGAATTTACACTTTGACAAAGCCCTTGTCAAAAATGTCAGCATCTTGCTCCTCAGCCGAAATATACTGCAACAACATGATCCTCTTCGCCACATAGTCTTTGAGATGATGATATTGTATGTTGATGTGCTTGGACCTATCACAAAATACTGGATTCTCAGAGAGTTCGATACAACTCTGATTATCATAATAGATCACAGTTGGATCCATCCTCTGATCAAACAAACCAACGAGAATTTTCCACATCCAGATGGCCTCACATGCTGCCTGACTTGCAGCCATGTATTCAGCCTCTGCTGAGCTGAGTGCAACCGACCTCTGTTTCCTGTTGTACCAAGAAACTGTAGCTAACCCAAGGTTGAAAATTCCTCCTGATGTGCTCTTCCAATCTGATGGACTCCCTGCCCAATCTGCATCAGTGAAGCCCTGTAGCTTCACTCCCTTTATTCATTTGTACCATATTCCATACTAAGATGTGCCTCTGAGGTATCTCAAAACATGCTTTGCTGCCTTCCAAAACATCTTGGTAGGTTGAACCATCGCTTGAGTCAGCTGGTTCACCGCATAGCACAAATTTAGTCGTGTGTTCACTAAGTACATCAGTGAACCCACAAGCTGCCTGTACACAATAGCCTCTACTACTTCTCCTGAAGTAGCATCCTCCTTCCTCCAGTTACCTGCTAGAGGAGGCTGCATGGGCTTGCACTTTTTCATGTATAATCTCCTAAGTATCTCGTTGGTGTACTTGCCTTGAGACACAAACAACTCCCCATCCTTTTGCCACACTTCCATGCCAAGGAAGTAATGCATGAGACCCATGTCTTTCATCTCGAATTCTCTTGCAAGGTCCACCTTGCAAGACATGATCAATTGATCATCACCTGTCAATATGATATCATCAACATAAAGTACAATGATCAATTGCTTACCTTTCACCATGATGTGGTATAGGTTTGCATCCGCTTCACTCTTTGTGAAGCCCAACCCAGTGAAGTAGTTGTCGATCCTGGTGTACCAAGCACAAGGTGCTTGCTTCATCCCGTACAAAGCTCTCTTGAGTTGGCACACATGTGAATCACGATCAAAGGTCTCAAAACCTTTCGGCTGCTCTATGTACACCTCTTCCTTAATATTGCCATTTAGGAATGAAGTCTTCACATCCATATGTGCTGATAATGCCAACATGGATCTAAAATATGAGTACCTTGCTACAGGAGCAAAAGTCTCATCATATTCGATCCCCTCGACCTGTGAGAAACCACGGGCAACAAATCTTGCTCAATGTTTCTCCACATTACCATCAGCGGCTTGCTTTAACTTGTAGAGCCAACAGGAACTCACAACTGACTTGTTCTTCGGTCTTGGAACCACATCCCAAACATTGTTACGAACCATGGAGTCATACTCCTCCACCATAGCATCAACCAAAATTGGTTGTTGCACTGCTTCCTCAAAGGAAGATGGCTCGGTCTCAACACATTCCCCAACAAGGGCCATGTATCTAGTGTACCTCTCAGGTGACCTCCTTTGTCTGCGCTAAGAAGATGGTTCTCCCACATTCTCTCTCGCATCCGACAACAATTTGTCAGCTTCTCTTGTGCGCTTTTGTCCATCTCTGGAAGACTCTGCTTGAGCGGATGTCTCCACTCCTGGAATATTTGCATGTGGCTGATCCACATCAGTCTGAGGCTCCTCCTCCTTAGGAACCAACAGTTCCACCACAGCCTGTAGTTGGAGCTCCCTCTCAAGGGAAACTCGCATGGCCTTTTGCTCATCAAGATTGAGATCTCTGTGAACCACTATCCTCCGACTGGTAGGAAAGTACACCCGATAGTTTTGGGGTGTATAAGTGTACCCCAAAAGTATCCCCAACTCGGTTGTCATCTCAAGCTTCTTTTGTGCATCCTTTGTCACATGGTAATATACCAATGAGCCAAAGATCTTGAAGTGACCCACATCTGGTCTCTTACCGAAGAAAGCTTCCTCTGGTGTCTTCATCCCAAGTATTCGATGCGGGCTTCTATTCTGCAAATAGACCGTTGTGTTACGTGCCTCAACCCACAAACGAAGTGATAGGCCTTGGTCATGCAGCATCTCCCATGTTGCCCCTATAATAGTTTTGTTCTTCCTCTCGGCCACCCCATTTTGTTGTGGGTTATGAGGTGCCGTCAACTTTCGTTTAATTCCTTCTACTGCACAGAAGTCATTAAACTCTTGAGAGACATATTCTCCACCATTTTCACTTCTCAAGGCCTTGATCTTCTTCCCTGATTCTTTCTCGACCAAAGATTTGAACTCACAAAACCTGCATGAAATAAATCCAGCATTTATGAGAATAATCATCAATTAAAATCACATAATACCTTTGCTTCGTTGTGGATTTCGTCGAGAATTGTCCACACACATCAGTATGAACTCGCTCTAAGATTGCTTCTGCTCGACTGTCTCGATCATGAAAGGAAGACTTGGCTTACTTTCACAAGGTACAACCTTTGCAGGTGTCAAATTGCTCAATTTTACCTTTGGGAAGTCCGGTAAATGTTTGTTGCATTAGTTTCAAGGTCCCATGATGCAAATAGCCCAACTGCCTATGCCATAACTCTCTAATGTCTTGGCTTTGCACCTATTCTACTTTCGAACTCAATGTTGCACAATCATCTACCTCTAGTTTATAGAGATTCTTCACTTGAATCTCGATCCTCTTGGTTTGAGTTGTGGCTACGTGTCTTATGAACATCTTTCCTTTACTGAAGACAACATTGTAGCCTTTTTCCTCCAACATCATGACAGATACCAAGTTCTTCTTTAGTCTAGGCACATACTTCACATCTATCAAGGTGAAAGGAGCTCCATGCTCCCTCTGAAAAGAAACCGTGCCCACTCCTAAAACACTGTACTTTCCGTCGTCACCCATCTCTATGTTCATCTTGAGGTATTTCTCCTCCAAGGTACTGAATTAAATTTTATCGCCGGTCATGTGGAATGAGGCTCCACTCTCAAGATTCCAAACATAACCCACCATCGGTGACACCATGCATGTGATGAGGGTAAAGTCCATTTCGAACTGAGAGGCTGATGCCTCTCCTTCCAATCCTTTTGAGGGTCCCTTCTTGGACTTATTCGATGGGAAATTAGTTGCATAATGTCCCATATCGTGACAATTAAATCATCTCACTTTAGACTTATCAACCTTCTTCCCTCCATGAAAAGAATTTTATTTGGAATGGGAAGCCTTCCCCTTCCCTTTCCTTGCCTTAATTGCTAGGCCAAATTTTCTTCATCGTCATTCTTTGATGAAGAACCATCTCATGTGCTCCTCCTGATCTCCTCCTACATCAGATCTGACCACAGTCGTTCCCAATCTGGAACTTTCTCCCTTCCATTCATAGAGTCCTGCTAGCTATTCCAACTCTTTGGAAGGCCTAAGATAGCGAGGATCACCATATCATCATCAGCAATAGTTATTCCCACACTACTAAGCTCATCTCTGCAGGTGGTGAGCTTGTTCAAATATGTGGAAATAGTATCTCCCTTCTCCATCTTGATTCTTCGAAGCTAGTCCTTGAGCGCCAATTTCCTTTGGTTGCTACTGTTCTAGTAGAGATCCTTCAATGTCTTCCACATTGAAAATAGAGTATCCTTCCCATGGAGACTCAAGAAAATATGGTCTTGAACTCCCTCCAAGATGATCCGCCTCGCCTTCACCACGCACTTCTTCCATTCAGCCAACTCTTGTGCATTAGTTGAAGCTAGCTTTTAGATTTCTTGATCAATGAATTCCTTTAAGCCATTGTCTTCTAATACATCCTCCATGCACTCTTTCCATGCTATGTAATTCGAGCTACCATCCAAGGCATACTTGAGTCTCAAGCCATTGAACACCATTGGCCAAACTTGAAGTATGATAAGGATTCAATTTTGTGCCTACAACCCTCAACTTCAAAATTTGAATTCTCTTCTCCATATGCTGTTCACAGCTTTGATAACATTTGCTCTGATACCATGTAGAAATTCTCACTGTAGATTAACCTGATAATGCAATATAACTAAATCAAAATACTTTAATCTACTTCTACAATCAATTTTGAGGAAGCTTAAAAGATTTGAGCAAGATCAAGCTGAACAAATATAACCAGAAGAAGAATCAATGCAGATGAAACATAGAAGAATACTCAAGGGAAGGCCTTAGCTAAAAACCCTGCTATTGGTTTTATCATACAAGTGGAAATATATCAGGATTACACCAAGCTTTAGCTCTCACAGCTAGCCAGCTCTTAGTACAATCCCTCACTGATGCTCACAGAAAAAATAGACTGCTCATATGCCTTCTCCTCTACCCTCCAAGCTCCTATTTCCTTGCACTGTTTCTCCTAGGTGATCCTGTTGTTACCAAGTGTAACACAGATCACTCACACTGATCTCACACCCTGTAAAACTGCGCAAATCTCAAGGAATGAATTCCTTCTGCATGGATGATTTTTGTTTATAGGAAAACTCATGCAACTGATAGTACATTGTCCCTGTCTTTAATCTCAACTGGGTCTTTCTCTGAATAGACATGCATGAGTTGTTGATGAGAGAATCTTCAGTTATCTGGAGTACACTAGTTGGATGCATGCATGCATTAACTGACTAAACTCACAATTAGTTCCTCAAACAATTTGGAACTAATTTAAATGGACTTAACTCAGTTAAATGAGCTAACTAATTACAACTCAAATACACCTCAATATTATCTCCTTAATTAAGGGATAATCTCCTTAATTTAAGAGATAAATGTTTCATGACTTCACAAAAACTTCTAGCTTGAATTTTTAAAACTAATTAACTCAAGATGAATTAATTAATTATTTTCCAAGTAGCTGGTGAGACTAAATTCAATTTAATTCTCAATTTTAATTCAAGGACAAATTAAAATTGGAATATTCTTGTTGCCACATTTCAACAGGTGCATCCGTTTAGTTGACTATTGAAGAATCTCGCGCATTGGAGCATCCATCCAGAGGGAGCTGGAGAAGAATGCTTTTCTAGATTCTAGGAAGTTTGAGCTTTGTTTTCAATTGGAGTTGAAAATTAAAAAATTATTAGAAAAGAATTCAGGTGATTTTTGTCCCATAGGGGGTTTCCACCTTAAAAGCTATGTGCATTTGTGTTCCTTCTTTTTACTGCTATCATTGTACAAAAACTGATAATAATTGATGATTAACTAATGCTCTGAAAGAGTAATAATAATACTAATTGAAAGGAATATTGATTCACCCCCTCCCTCCCTCTCAGTATTTCCAACACATAATTCTTATAGATTTTTTGTCCCTTTTGTAGGTCTGTATTCCTAGGCCTCATACTCATCATTGAACTTCCCATCATTGTAATATGATTATGCAACAAATTATCTCAAACTATGGATTAAATAGTAAGCCTTGTTGATTTTAAGCATGAGGTACATGAAATGCTTCAAACTTTCCATTGTTACTAATCATTAGTTTTATCTCTTCTCCTAGTGCCTTCCGCAATTCTCATGCACAAAAGACATTTTTTGTTGGTTTCATCTTAGACAGAAATAATCCAAATTTGTTTTGGATACTTCCTGAAACTTTTCATCCCTCCTGATTTTTCTCGGCCTATTGTAATAGGTTTTAAGGCCTCCTTAGCCCTCTGTAACATGCTTTGAGGCCTTCTCAACCTACTAAAATGGACTAAGGATTTGTGGCCTATAAATTAATTGCTTCAACCCTCTCCACAAATGCAAGCATGCCTAGGCCTTCCTGAAGTCATTCGGTCCATCTCATATTAAACTATGGCTTCGACCCTTTTCTTCTTTAGCTAAAATACAAAACAATTGGATCATAGGTCATATACGTGGGGCACGATCAATAAGGAATATCTAGGATTATTTTAGAATTTTTTATTCATTTTTCAACTAGAATAGTATTATGGTTTCTAGGGATACTAAAAAAACAAGCCCTAGAGGATAATTGAAATAGTCTAGCTTCTTTTAAGACTACTCTTTCACCCAAGTTTTGATAATATGTTGATTTTTCAAGATGTTGTAATTTGATAATTACTTCTTATGATTTATTGTATTAATTATTCTCACATTCACATTCATCAAAAAACAATTACACGAAATATCTCAACAGTAGAAACAAAATGCTAGTAGGATCATAAAGAGACAGCCAAACAAGAAACACAAGAATTTTACCCTGGGAAAAACCACTTGGGGGAAAACCCAACAACCATTTCCTTAGAGAATTTATTTAGTCTATAAATAAGTATATCTAATCCTTCTTGTGAAAACAAGATCAAACTATGGAACAATATCCCCAAGTTAAATTTCTCCATCCCATCCACAAGATGAGATAAGATGTTTCCTAAAGATCCATTCAAGGCCATTCAAGCTGAAATTTAGACCTGCTCCTTCAACAGAAACACTTAGATTGTTCCCAATGAAGATGCCTAGGAAATCTCGACCTATTTTGTCACACATATGAGGTCAAAAGGGGAGAGAGAGAGATCTTTATCTTCTAATCAACTTCAAACTTCAAGTTTCCCTTGTCTCCTTCAAAAAAGATACTACGATATGTATGTGATATAAATTGTCCAAAAGGAGGAAGTTTAATGGTATATATATATGATCTTGGGGGGATAAATTGGTGTGACCCTTCATTAGGGATGAATTCAAGTCGACCTTACATTTGGAGGAACATTTTCAATATTTGAAAACTCAAAATTCCATTTTTTTGAAGTTGACATGAAGAACATGTCTTACATATATTTGGAGGGCTAGAATATCAATTATGAAGACATGCCATAGCCACAAAAATTCAACATCAGAATGGGTTGATCTTTTCCAAGTCCTTTCTTCGGTTAGTTCTATATTTCTTCCTGACCTCCTTAACTCCCCTTTGGTTTATCCTCTACATTATATGCCCCATATTCTCTGAGTATCTTGAGCTTATTGTTCATGGCCAACATGAGAATATTCACATTATGACTTATAGTTGCAACTTGTTCTTCCAACAATGAAAGTGTCTCTTCTACAGGATCAAGAGGGTTATTCATAGATTCATCAATCATGACTAGGGTTTTCTGACTTTAGCCTAGAAAAATTAGACTCCCGGCAAATATCCACAATATACCCAAAGAAACCTACTATTATACCAATATGATCTGTAAATTGTCATGGAAATTCCATTGGAAATGTTGTCGCTTTTTGTAGAACAAGTGCTTCATGGGATATAGAAATCTTCCTAGAGACAACCTTTGGGTTGATTGTAGACCAATGCCTAGGACATATTAGATAGAGGAGTGCATGGAATATTATATTTGAGGGGTATCTTTTGCACTCCAATTGTTATGTAGTTTGGAAAGATAATAAAGAGAGGATTTGTTCAATAGTCTTTTATGAAGGTGAACTCAAGCAGATACATGGATCCAAATACAGGGGGTGAATCGGGCTGAAATCAAAGAGGAATGTATTGTTCTGATGGTTGACACACAACAATGAGCAGCTTGATATTGAAGTTGTAGTAAAGGTGAAGAGGAAGAGATAAATGAAAGAAAGAGATGCATAGGGTTGTAAACAAGACATAATCCTAGCAGTAATGTTCCAGCAGAAGGATGGAATACAGAAGAGATGGAATGACAGGAAATTAATAGCTCACAAAAAGATATAAAAGAGAGATCAACGCCTTCAAAATAAGCCTCTTCGAGGGCGCAACCTCCTTTACATTACACAAATGAATAATGCTTGAATGATACAAATGAAAAAACCTCCTTTCTATATATAGGAGTCTAAGGGGTCACAATATAATCAAAGCCGAAATAACACTAATAATATAAGGGCACAACAATAACAATAGTGGGCTTCTATGGGGCACAATAATAACAATATGGGGACAATAGGGGCGCAACAATAACAATAAGGGCTACAATGACAATAGTAATGGGGGAACCACTAGTATTATAGGGACCTAACATTCCCCTCTCCTTAAAAAAAGTGTTGTCCTCAATGCTTGAGTAGTTCTGGATGCTTTTGTATAAAATTCTCATCCTCCCATGTGGGATTCTTCAGTAGGTAAGTTCTTCCACTTGACAAGATACTCTGAAATTGATCGATTTTGTAGCTGTCAAGTTCTTATTTCGGTGACTGCTTCAAGTTCCAATATGATTTTTCCTTCCTTGTCAAGTTCTGGAAATATTGTTTGAACTGGGAGCTTGTCACCAATAACCTTCTTTAAACCTGAAACATGGAAAATTGGGTGCACTCAGGAAGCTGCAAGAAGCTCCAATTGGTATGTCATAGTACCAATCATTTGCAACACCTTGTATGGACCATAATACTTTGGTGATAATTTATTATCCTTCTTAGCTTGATTGAGGGACATTTGTTTATATGGTTGTAGCCATAGAAACACCCAGTCACCTACATCAAAACTTCTTTCGCTGTGATGTTGATCTGCCTATTGTTTCATTCTATTATGTGCCAAAGTTAGGTTATCCTTTAAGAGTTGGAGAACTTGTTGTTGATGCTCAAAGTGATCTTCCACTGCTTGAACCTTAGAATTTTCTCTTAAATATGATGTAATGGACGGTGGATGATATCCATAAAGTGCCATAAATGGGGTCATTTTTGCTGCAGTATGGAAGGAAGTGTTATGCCACCATTCAACCGAAGGCAACCATTTGACCCATTGTGTCTATTTATCAGATACAAAAAAACGAAGATATCCTTCCAAACATTTGTTTACTATCTCAGTTTTCCCAACAGATTGGGGATGATAAGATCAACTATAAGCTAACTAAGTGCCAATACAAGAAAATAATTTTGTCGAATATTTTCCAGTGAAAATGGGATCTCTGTTGCTTACAATAATCTTTGGGTTTCCATGTAGCTTTTGAATTGTTTCCATAAATGCAGTAGAAATTGTACTGGCTTTAAATGGATGAGATAATGCACAAAATTGTGCATACTTGATAAGTCTGTCAACTACCACCATGATGACACTCTTTCCTTTGGATTTGAGTAAACTTGTGATAAAATCCATTGAAACCTCCTCCCAACATTGACTTGGAATGGATAAAGGTTCTAATAGACTCGGGGTCTTAATTGTTTCAACTTTTTTTGTTGACAAACCAAAAATTCTGCTACAAACTTTTGAATATTAGATTTAAGGACATCCAAAAAAAAATTGTTCTTAACCCTGTGGTAAGTTTTTAAAAATCCCAAGTGCCCTCCTAAGGGAGAGGCATGCAGTTCCATAAGAATATTTTGTTTGAGTTGGGAATTCTGGCATAGGTATAAACAATCTTTGTACCATAACAAATCATTTTTCCAGCTAAATGTATCAGACGTACTGGGATCTTGTTGTTACTTTTGAATGAGTTCCCACATTTCTTCATCATTCTTCCATTCATCCCTTGCTTCATTTATCCAGTCTGGTCGGATAATAGAAATGGCACAAAGCACATCCTCATCCTTTCTTGAGAGTGCATATGCCACAACATTTTGCTTCCCTTTTTTGTAGATTATTTCAAAGTCATAACCCAAAATCTTTGTGACCCATTTTTATTGCTCTTCTAAAGATAATATTTGTTCTAAAAAATATTTAATACTATCATGATCCATTTTTACCTTTAAGTGTCTTCCCATTAGGTAGGGTCACCATTTCTTAAGTGCATGTAGTATTGCCAACATTTCCTTCTCATAAATAGCTTTGTGTGAATACTTTCCTTTGATTAAATGACTTTCGAAAGTAATGGGTCTTTCTTCTTGCATTAAAACAGCACCAATTCCATTTCCTAAGGAATCACATTCTACAATAAAGGTTTTTGTGAAGTCCGGCGTAGCTAAGACCGGTGTTTGGCACATTTCCTCTTTAAGATGTCCAAAGGCCTTTGTTTCTTCTGGAGTCCAATATGAAAATGCATATTTCTTCAATAATGTTGTTAGAGGTGTTGTTATTCTCCCATAATTCTTAACAAACTTGCGATAATACCCTGTCAACCCGATAAATCCTTGTAGATGCTTTATGGATGTGGGGATTTTCCATTCCTTAATGGCTTTAATTTTTCTAGGGTCCACCTTAACACCTTCATGAGATATGATATGACCCATATATTCCATTTTTTGTACTCCAAAGAAACATTTGGATCTTTTTGCATATAATTGTTTCTCCTCTAATAGTTTGAGCACCCTGTCAACATGTTGAACATGATCCTTCCAAGGCTTGTTATAGATTAGTATATCAGCAAAAAATACTAACACAAACCTTGAAAATGGAATTCATCAAACCTTGAAATGTATAAGGTCCATTGGTAAGGCCAAAAGGCATGACCAAAAATTCATAATGACCCTCATGAGTTCTAAATTTTGTTTTCGAAATGTCTTCAGTCTTCATTGTGATTTGATGATATCCTGAAAGAAGATCCAACTTGGTGAAGTAAATTGATCCATGCAATTCATCCAATAGTTCATCAACGATAGGAATGGGTAATTTATCTTTAATAGTGAGCTTGTTGAGCTCCCTATAATCTGGACACATGCGCCATGATCCATCTTTCTTGTGCACCAATACTACTGGAGTAGAGAAAGAACTTTGACTAGGTTGAATTATACCAGAATCTAGCATTTCTACAACCATACGTTCAATTTCACTCTTTTGGGCATAAGGATATATGTAAGGCTTGATGTTTGGAGGAACACTTCTTGGAATAAAATGAATAGCATGACCATGATCACGAATAGGTGGGAGACCTTTGGGAGTCTCAAATACCTTGGAATGATTGTCCAAGACTTTTTGGAGATCTGGAGAAATAGATGATTTCGATGTGGGAATCTCTAGCGAACATAATTGTGCAATTACGCCTCGTTGTTCTTTCTTTAGAAGATTTTTCATCCCATTAGAGATGATTATCTTTCCTGGTTTCCCTGCAATACCTCTTAATTCAACTTCCTTTCCTTCCAAAGAAAAATTCATGAAAAAATATTGAAAATTAAAAGCTATTGTACCCAAGGATTGTAGCCATTAGACTCGTAGTATAACATCGGCACCACCCATTGGAATGGAAAGCATTGGGCTATTCAATACATAGTATCCCATCGATAGCTTGATATTATGGCACTTTCCAAAGAAATTTATGGTTCCTCCACTTGGAACCATCACTCGACACTCTGATGTTGGATATAGGAAGCAGTTCAATTCCTTGACTATCTTACAATAAATAAAATTATGGGTACTGCTCAAATCAATCAACATTATTACCTTTTTCTTCTTGATATGTCCTCCTATCTTAATAGTTTGAGGAATGGTCATTTCGTCCAATGCATTACAAGATATGGTTGGATTCATTTCTTCTTTCTCTAAGGTTTGTTCTTGGTGTATATCCTCTTCTTTTGACGTTTCTTGTTCCTTTTCTTCCTCCTCTTCACAATCTATGTAAACTAATTTCTTCTCAGCACACTTATGACCTTTAGTGTATTTTCTATCACAATTGTAACAAAGACATTTTGCTCTTTTTTCTTCCAATTGTTGGGGTGTCAACCTTGTAGGTTGTGGAAGGCTAGTAGGAACAACACTTCCATCCTTATAGTTGTAAGTTGTAGGCTTCCTTGTTGCCATAATTTTGCTTTCCATTTTTCTTGCCAACCTGAATGGCTTCTTCCATGAGTCAGGTTCCCAAAGGTGAACCTCATGTTGGATTTTATCCTTTAAAGTCCCTATGAACACATCAATCATATGCTCCTCTCGAATATCTTTTACCCTTATATTCAATTTTTGGAAGTCCTCAATGTCCTCCATCATTGAACCCTTTTGTTTGAGGTTTATCAATTGGATAAAAAAAGGTGTTGTTTTTTGTATCCTCATAATGTGTTATCATTGCTTCCATAAAAATTTCCCGAGTGACAATTTGTTTACAAGAACAAGGCCATTGATACCATACAAAAGGATTTGGTTCCAAATATAAAGTTGTAATGCATAACTTTTGTGTGTTTTGCACATTATGGAGATCAAAATATTGCTCCATCTATAGTATCCATGTTGCAAGATCCTTGCCATAAAACTTCCTCATATCGATCTTTGGAACATGGTGGGTCTTCAATCCAACGTTAGAGTCTATGAAATCATGATGAACATTTATTTTGTTCTCATCATGAATTTCCTTTACTACCCTTTCACCATTAGTAAGCATTTCTTGTAGCAACTTAGTCAAATATATATTCAAATCTTCCATCTTAGCTTCCACGCCTTTCTTTAGACCATCAATCTTAGCTTATGTTACCTTTTGTGAGAGTGAAATTTGTTGCATTTGGTCTCATAATTTTGATATATCATGTTGAATTTCTTCCTCTTCTTCATGAGTCATGATAAAGCTTTCAGGTTGCTTATTAGGTGTTTCCATTTTATTAATTTGGGCCATAAATCAATGATAATTATGTTTCACTATGCCCTTTGAAATTCAAACTAATTTTTCAACCCAAACTTACGCAAAATTTCAAAAAAACTACACACCATTTTTCTCCTTGTAGAATCTTGATATTGAATATATTGTAACTCTCTACTTGTAGATTTCCAAGGTCTAAAAATTGCTTCCTGTGGTAGCCCTCTGATTCCTCTTTCCAATGCCACCGGCCTTATCAAAATTGTATTCTCCAAGACAGAGTTATGCCCAATCTCCCAAGATGACCTGATTATATATTTTTTCAGTAGAGCGAATTTGTACGACGTGCCACAAGTCAGTGTTTCCACATTTGGATCTGAAAAATATACACAGAAAACTACATTTTTTCCTATTTTTGTAACTTCTTACAAAATTTCAATCTGATGTTCAGAGAGAAAGTTATGACGCTTTCCCAAGGTCACCTATTTGGAATGTAATTCAGGAGTATGCAAAAACCCTAAATTCCTCAGATCATATCTCCGAAAATATAGCGAGACAAGATCTAAATATGGACTAGAGGTTTAGAATGATTTTGGATCACATGGTTTTTTTTAGCTTTTGAAATGTCGTCACGAAAAATTTATAGCGAAAATCCGATGACCTGTTTGGAGTAGCGAAACCCTAGAATCCAAAGCTCCGATACCAAATGTTATGAAACCAACTCACAAAAATATAGAAAATAGAGATCAACCCCTTCAAAATAAGCCTATTTTAGGGGGAAACCTCCTTTTCATTACGCAAATAAATAATTCTTGAATGATACAAATGACAAAACCTCATTTCTATATATAGGAGTCTAAGGGGTCACAATTTAATCAAAGCTGAAATAACAATAACAATAGTGGGATTCTATGGGGCACAATAATAAGAATATGGGGACAATAGAGGCACAAAAATAACAATAAGGGATACAATGAAAATTTTAATGGGTGAATCACTAGTATTATAGGGACCTAACAAATAGATGCATAGAGTTGTAAACAAGATAGAATCCTAAGCAGCAATCTTTCGGCAGAAGGATGGAAAGCAGAAGAGATGGAATGACAAGAATTGAAGAGCACAAATTAAGGTTTCATGTTCTATATCTCATGGATACACTTATCACTAATCATCATATGTAAATATTTTCTCTTAAAGGTACATACGTGAATCTTTAAATAACATAGGTATTGTTACTACTTAGCAGCATACATATAACTATCACAAAATGAGACCGATAGCTTCATTACACAATTTCGGTAGAAGAGAGACATACATGAAATGAGATATACAGAGGGGAAAAGATATTGCTTACATCCATGATTGGAATCACCAAAGAGTTTCATTAATCCTCAAAATGAGTCCAATATACTAGTCCATTAAATTTACCATACATTTCTTGAGTCCCTCGTGAACAAGAAATTAGAACCAAAGTGGAATCACAGAATTTGGACCACTATGGGTGAATAATACCATAACCTTTATTAAGTGTTTATTCCCCCTAATTATAAGAAGAGGGGAAGCTTTGAATTAAGAGTTATAAAATATTCCAACTCAAGCTCCAGTTGTCTCGACGTGTGAAGGTTGTTGCCCATAATGATTTGTTTCAGATTTGATTCCATTCTTGAAAATATAGAAATTACAAAATAATAAGAAAAAGGAAAACATAATGAAGATGGGAGTAAAATATGTCTTAGATTCCCCTATTATGTCCTCTTCTTAGGCCACACCTCTGCCTCAATAATCCGACCAGTACGCTTGTCGCTTTCACCTTAACTGTCTGGTTGCACCACTCTCTGGAGTTGGTAGCGATCAACTGTGTTGACTTGTCTGAGAATGGAAGCAAAGATTGATTTGGCAGTCCTGCATTGTATGACTGATTTGAGCTTGGAAAATCATGAATTCACATTGAACAAGCTTCATGAAATAGCGAACGTTGATCACCTTTTTTGCTTATCTCTTGGTTCTTCAACTCTTCCCGTGACCATAGGCCAACCCCTATATCAGAGGTTTTCAATCTACGATTTCCAATCAGATATTTAACTTTGGCCCACAACACTTCATTTCATTGATCGCCAAACTCTGATCACCTTTTCTTCTTAACCCTTGTTCCTTTGGTACTCCTTGTGACTGTAGACCATCCCCCATATCAGAGCCCCCCAATCGGAGGTTTTCAATCAGTGATTCCACTTTAATGCACAATATGTTGCAATTGTCGATCTTTGTTAAGTCCCTATACTACTAGTGAACCCCTTATTGTTATTAGTGCAACCATCTTATCGTATTATTGTGCCCATATAGTGTAGGAATTTACAGGGTAAGTTCCTCAGACATAACACCAAAGGACACCGCTCACAACCAGATTGCAGATCAATACACCAGTATTTTTGACATGGTTAAAACCCTCAAAGAGGGAAACAGTCCACGGCCTGAGCCAACGCGGCCACTTCAGGAAATTTATTAATAAAATAATGAAAATTTACATAAGCTTCTCTCATAGACAGATTACCCTACAAATGACCCTCCATGCGCTTTAAATAGAAATCGTGGACCAATCGGGTGTCAAGCCACGGATCAAGTGTCGATAATACTGAGGAGAGAATGAACCGATGGATCACTACATATCGTGACCGTCGAATTGTAAGTTACAAAATGTACAAGGTAAAGAAACACACTTTACCTAACTCTATACTAGACCAAGTTGTACTTAACTATTTCCTATGTGTCGGAATATCCTAACATCCCCCCTTAAGAACAACTTGGGAGAGGATTGAAGGATTTACAAATATGACACAATAGGAGAAGGAAGGAGGCACTAGAGCCTATCCCCCCTTAGTGACAACTTCCTGAACTCGAACCATAAATCGAAGTTTAGTGAAATTCGCCTCTGTGAGAGCCTTTGTAAAGTTGTCTGCAACTTGATCATCTGTTGAACAATATTACACTTCAAGAACATGGTCATGGATGAGCTTTCTGATGAAGTGCATGTGCAGTTCAATGTGTTTGTTGCGCTAATGTTGGACTGGATCTTTGCATAGCTGAATGGCACTTTGATTATCACACCAAAGTGTAGTCAGATGTTGTTGCTGAAAGCCAAACTCTAACAGGATCTGACGAATCCACAAGGCTTCCTTACTAGCTTCTACGGCACCACGATACTCTGCTTCTACAGAAGAAAGAGAAATGGCACCTTGTTTCTTGCAGGCCCATGTAATAGGTCCTGAACCAAGAGTGAACACATAACCTGCAGTAGACTTCCGATCATCAGGGTCACCAGCCCAATCGGAATCAGTGAAACCAACCAATAGAGGAGATGCTTCAGCACTGTAATGAATCCCAAACTGAACTGTACCTCGAACATAACGAAGTATTATTTTAGCTGCTTTCCAATGAATTTCACGTGGGTTTTGCATAAACCGAGCAACAAGGCCAACGACAAAGGAAAGGTCAGGTCGAGTATGGGTTAGATACAAAAGTTTTCCTACAAGTTGACGGTATAAGGTAGCATCAACTTCAGGAGAAGTACAAGT
This sequence comes from Pinus tabuliformis, assembly GCA_031772625.1. Lineage (NCBI taxonomy): Eukaryota > Viridiplantae > Streptophyta > Pinopsida > Pinales > Pinaceae > Pinus > Pinus tabuliformis. The sequence goes on from CM062815.1 coordinate 720,262,242, forward strand.
GACTGAAAGTTTGACTCTAGACTGGAAGGGAGAAGGGGCTGGCTTACAGTCTTCCATGTGAAAATGGCGTGGAATATCACAGGCATACTTGGACTGGGAAAGGGAAATACCCTCCTCTTTTTAAGGCTGGACTTCACATGGTTTATAAGGTTGGGATCACTACCGGTAAGGATAAGATCATCAACATAAAGAACAAGAATGATAAGAGACTTGCCCACTTTCTTGGTGTAGACAGTATTGTCATAATGACACCTAGAAAAGCCAGATTCTAAAATAAAGCTATCCATTTTGGCATACCAAGCTCGAGGAGCTTGCTTGAGACCATAAAGGGATTTCTTAAGTCGACATACAAGGCTGGAGTCTGTTTTTATGAAGCCAATGGGTTGTTCCATGTAGATTTCTTCATGCAAGTCCCCATGCAAGAAGGCAGATTTAACATCATCTGATGGACTTCCCATTTGAACGAGGCAGCAAGGAAAAGAACAAGGCGGATAGAGTTCATTTTAACAACAGGGGAGAAGGTTTTAGTGTAGTCAATGCCTTCAACCTGTGAAAAACCTTTAGCAACAAGACAAGCTTTATGTTTATCAACTTTCCCATCTGGTCCATACTTGGTTCTATAAACCCATTTGCATCTAACAAGTTTTCGTCCCTTTGGTAGAGGAACAAGATCCCATGTATCATTTTCCAATAATGAATGATATTCTTCATTCATAGCTGCTTCCCAATCTGGATGGCCTGAAGCTTCTGCAAAGGTGTCAGGATCATAATTTACTGGAGCTTGAGCCAGTAAAGAAGAGGCTCTATCAAACTGAGAACGTGTGCGTCGCTGATCTGTAGGATCACCAGCAAGATCACCTGCTGCATCTCGAGTAGCACGAACCCATTTTGGAAGCTGAGGAGCTAAAGGAGGATCCTGAGATGGTGGGGGAGGATTGTCATCCTCACTTTCATCATCTGAAGAAGAAATGTTTTCAAAAGTAGAAGAGATAGGGAGAGGTGGCACATCCGCCGGACTAGGCTCGCAGGCCAATATATTTTCATCAAATTTTACATCTCTTCTAATGATAACATTTTTGGACTTAAATGGAATAAGTCTATAGCCTTTGACATCTTCAGAATATCCAACAAAAGTACATTTTTCACTCTTAGGTTCTAAAGCTTTATGCTTTTCATCTGGAATATGGGCCCACGCTTCACTTCCAAAAACACGAAAGTGACTTACATCTGGTTTGATTGAGCTCCATGCTTCTTCTGGAGTGATATTCTTTAAAGCCTTAGTAGGAGTGCGATTTATTATGTAATTTGCACAGTTAATTGCTTCTGCCCAAAAACTAAGACCAAGTCCTTTAGATTGTAGCATACATTAGCCATTTCCTTTAAGGTGCGATTCTTCCTTTCAGCTACACCATTTTGTTGGAGTATATGGAACAGTATGTTGCATTTGAATTCCATTCTCAGTGAAAAAGTTGATGAATGTGTTTTTAACATATTCTCCGCCATTATCAGATCTTAGCTTAAGAATTTGATGTCCAGATTGTTTTTCAACAAAGGCCTTGAAGGCCAAAAATGTGTTAAATACTTCACTCTTGAGTTTTAAGAAGTATACCCAAGTGTGTTAGGAGAAATCATCAATGAAAGTTAAGAAATACTTGCAGCCAGAGAATGAAACAACTAGAAGTGGACCACATAAATCACTATGCACAAGTTGTAAAGGGGCGGAGGCGTGCCAAGAGGCACGTTTTTCAAAACTGTCTCGATGATGTTTTCCGAAAACACCATCTCTGCAAGATACCATAGGAAGACTTGTCACCATATTTTCTTTACATAGATGCTGAAGGGAGCGATAGTTTAAGTGACCAAATCGCTCATGCCAAAGTTTGCTCACTTCATCGTTATGAGCAACAAATACTGAGGGAAGATTTGATGACCCAAAGTTGTGAAACTTATACAACCTTGTAGAATCATCAGCAATGCCAGTAGCTAAAATCTGTTTAGGATCTCTTAAGCCCTTGATTACAACATCATGAGGTGAAAATTCAACGATTTTACCTTCACCTGAATGAGTTATCTGATATACAGATAGAAGGTTGCAGGATAAGGTTGGAACACATAATACATCATTAAATTGACCATTGTTTAGATGAACAGTTCCAGTCCCTACAATACTAAGAGATCTATCATCACCAACATATATATTTTTGGTGTTACAACCATTTAAAGAAGAAAACATGGCTTTGTTTTTGGCCATGTGATAAGAAGCTCCAGAATCAATGAGCCACTCATGAGAATGAGAAGAAGAAGATACATTTAGTGCATAGCCAGATCGAGATGCTTGACAACCACATGCAGAAAGTGCCATTCCTGAAGATGAAGTTGAAGTTGAAGATTGCTCCAAATGGATGTTATGTTTCTTCATCGCTGCTTCCAAGGCTTCCATCTTCTTAAAGCATTTGGATTCTAAGTGGCCATCTCGATTACAAAAGTTGCAATGTCTATCAGTCTTCTTCCATTTGTTTTTATTTGTCTTATCATTTTGTTGAAATGATTTTTCATTTTGAGGCTGAGATTTCTTAGGACCCTTGTTTGGTTTAGGACCATTCTTTTTAGGATATGACTTCTTAGGATTCTTTGAATTTGGTTGCTGTTGGGCGGCTAACGCTTTCTTGGAAGAGTTTCCAAGTTTAAGAAGACCAAGGTGTAAGAGTTTTTCTTGTTCTCTTATTAAAGAATCACAAAAAGAGTCAAAGGAAGGGGACTTGTAGTCTGTTCCTTGAGAAATGAAGGCTTCTCTTGTAGAATGGAAGGTGGAAACAAACACAGAGTAGGCTGGTCCCAACTTAGTAAGAATGGAATAGATAATGTTACTATCTTCTTTCTTAACCTTAACACCTTCCAAGAGATATCTAAGGGTCTTGAACTTGGACAAGAAATCTTCAATGCAAGAAAAATTATTAGGGTCCAATGTAAGCCACTCATTTTCAAGTTGATGGGCTCTAAGTTCATTTTTAATCCCAAAAGCTTTATTGATTTGTTTCATTGCTTCATCAGGAGTATCAAGTTCTGCAATATGGAATCTAAGATCTGGAGAAATAGACATCCCTATGAATCCACGTGCTTGATCTTGCCTATTTTCCCATTTAGCAGCCTTATCTTCATCCTTCGGTTTCTTTTCTTGGCCTGAGGCTATTCTGTAGATACCTTTACTTCTATGTAAATCCTCAATGTAGGACAACCATTGGAAGTAGTTGGTGCTGTCAAGGGTAACTTGGTATTGACTTTCCATTTCAACAGAAATTGAAGCTAAAGATGTTGAAACTAAGTGTTCCAATGGATAGATCTCGAAAAGTTAGGCTGGTTTAAAAAAACGGCTCTGAAAACGGCTTCCGGGTGAAGAAGTTATGGCTTTTTGAAAAAAAGTTGTTGAAGATACCGACGAAGTGCGGGAATGTGCGGAAATGAAAAATCCGCCCTCACAAAAAGGAGATTTGAACCCAAGACCTCTACTATCTTAAAATAGCTTTGAACCAATTGAACTATACAAAAAATTTGAGAGAGGGGGGGGGGGGGGAGCGATGCTTTGGGTTGCGTGCTTGCTTTGAGAAGGCTCTTTTTCCCTACAAAACAAAAAACACAAAACCCAACACGGACATACAAAAAAAACGAACCTTGCGGCTCGAAGTTAGTTGTAGTCGAAAAACTAAATATTTTCAAAAATGAACCTTGCAGCTCAAAGTTAGCTTTACCCGGAAACTAAATATTTTCCTCAATGTTTCTTATTTTCCGAGATCACACTAAGGCATAGCGGAAAAGAGCATATGCATGAGAAAAATCCTTCCTTTCTGTTTCTGATTTGCCCAGATCGCACAGAGTCGTAGGGAAAAGAGAATACACAGAAATGAAAGGTATAGATCCGGTAATAAAAAAGGCTAAATAAACCGAAACCGAAATAAACAGAGAGAAAATAACTGTAAACTGCAAATAAACACTGTATACCTCTAGATCTTAAAAATGACGCAGCTAGGGCTACCAGAAACCTTTTCGTGTGAAACGAAAGGGGTTCCTCACTGGAACAGATGCTCCCAACACAATAGAGCAGTCCTCTTGACCCGAAAGCAGTCAGAACTAGTAGATCTAGGAAACGGCAGTCGGATGCAGTTCTGCCGGCTTCAGATTTGGATCACCAACGGATGCGGCCCTCAAATAGCTCTGATACCATGTAGGAATTTACAGGGTAAGTTCGTCAGACAGAAAACCAAAGGACACCGCTCACAACCAGATCGTAGATCAATACACCAGTATTTTTGACGTGGTTAAAACCCTCAAAGAGGGAAATAGTCCACGGCCTGAGCCAACGCGGCCACTTCAGGCAATTTATTAATAAAAGAATGAAAATTTACATAAGCTTCTCCCATAGATAGATTACCCTACAAATGACCCTCCATGTACTTTAAATAGAAATCATGGACCAATAGGGTGTCAAGCCATGGATCAAGTGTCGGTAATACTGAGGAGAGAATGAACCATCGGATCACTACATATCGTGACCGTCAAATTGTAAGTTACAAAATGTACAAGGTAAAGAAACACACTTTACCTGACGCTATACCTAACTCTATACTAGACCAAGTTGTACTTAACTATTTCCTATGTGTCGGAATATCCTAACATCCCCATGTTGTTATTATTATGCCCCATAGAATCCCACTATTGTTATTATTGTGCCCCTACAATATTATTGTTATGTAGGCTCTGATTGTATTGGGATCCCTTAGACTCCTATATAAAGAAAGGAGGTCTTGTAATTTGTATCATCCAAGAATTGTTCATTTGTGTAATTTAAAGGAGGTTTCCCCCTCGAAGAGGCTGATTTTTAAGTCATTGATCTATCTTTCCTATCTTTTTGTGAGTTGGTTTCATAACATTTGGTATCAGAGCTTTGAATTCTAGGATTTTGTTGCTCGAAACAGGGCATCGTGGAATTTTTGATATAACGTTTTCTCTACAAAGTTTCAGAAGCTAAAAAGAAAACTCATTTGAGTTGAAATCGTTCTGAACCTCGGGTCCTAATTTTAGATCTTGTCTCATTACATTGTCGGAGATATGATCTGAGGAAGTTAGGGATTTTGCAAGCTCCATAATTCCATCGCAGACAGGGCATCATGGAATTTTCTCTATAATGTTTTTTCTACGAAGGTTCAGACTCTAAAATTAAAACCCATTTGAGCTGAAATTGTGATGGATCTTGGAACCACATTTTAGATCTTGTCTCACTATATGTTCGGATATATGGTCCAAGAAATTTAGGGTTTTTGCAAGCTCCTAAATTACATCCCAAACAGTTGACTTGGGTAAAGTCATCATAACTTTCTCTCTAAGCATCAGATTGCAATTTCATAAAAAGTTATAGAAAGAGGACGGGTTGTGGTTTTCTTTATATCGGTTTCATTTCCTAAGGTTGAAACAATGACACGTGGCACTTCATACAAGTTTGTTCTATTGAACTTGTCTATAATCAGTTCATCGTGGGAGATTTAGCATAACTCTTCCTTGGAGAATCCAATCTTGATTAGACTTATGGGGTTGGAAATAGGACTTATAGGGCTACCGCATGAAAAAATTTCAGACCTTGAAGATTCAAAATTACAAAGATACAAAATTTCAATATCGAGCACCTACAAAGTGAAAAAAAGGTGTGTAGTTTTTTTTGAAGTTTCGAATAAGTTTGATTGAAAAAATAGTTTGAAGGAGTTCAAAGGGCGTGGAAGTTAAGAAGGATGGTATAGACGAAAAAAATTAAAGGAAACGTGGAAGATTTGAAGACATATTTGACAAAGTTGCTAGAAGAAATGTTTACTAATGGTGAAAGTGTAGTAAAGGAAAGTCATGGTGAGAACAAAAAAAAAAATTAATCATGATTTCATAGACTAAAATGTTGGATTGAAGACCCACCATGTTCGAAAGATCGATATGAGGAAGTTTGATGGAAAGGATCCCGTAACATGGATACTACAGATAGAGCAATATTTTGATCTCCATAATGTGAAAAACACACAAAAGGTACGCATTGCAAATTTATATTTGGAACCAAATCAGTTTGTATGGTATCGATGGCTTTGCTCTCATAAACAATTTCCCACTTGGAAAATTTTATAGAAGAAATGATAGCACATTATGAGGATACAAAAAGAAACACCTTTTTTAGCCGATTGATAAATCTCAAACAAAAGGGTTCAATGATGGAGCACATTGAGGACTTCCAAAAATTGAATATAAGGGTAAAAGATATTCCAAAAGAGAATACGATTGATGTGTTTCATAGGGACTTTAAAGAATAACATCTAACATGAGGTTTGCCTTTGGGAACCTGATTCATTGGAGAAGGCATTCAGGTTGGCAATAGAAATGGAAAGAAAAATTATGGCAACAAGGAAGCCTACCACTCACAATTATAAAGATGGAAGTGTTGTTTCTCCTAGCCTTTCACCCCTACAAGGTTGATAGCACAACAATTGGAAGAAAAAATAGCAAAAGCGCTTTGTTACAATTGTCATAGAAAATACACTAAAGGTCATAAGTGTGTTGAGAAGAAACTAATTTACATAGATGGGGAAGAGGAGAAATAAAAGGAACAAGAAATGTCAAAAGAAGAGGATATACACGAAGAACCAATCCCAGAGAAAGAAGAAATGAATTTAACCATATCTTGTAATGCATTGATAGGAATTACCACTCCTCAAATTCTGAAGATAGAAGGACATATCAAGAAGAAAAAGGTAATAGTGTTGATTGATTCGGGTAGTACCCATAATTTTTTTCATTGTAAGATAGCCAAGGAATTGAATTTCTTCCTATATCTAGCACCAGAGTGTCAAGTAATGGTTGCAAATGGAGCAACCATAAATATCTTTGGAAAGTGCCATAATATCAAGCTATCCATGGGAGAATATTTCTTGAATAGTCCAATGCTTTCCATTCCAATGGGTGGTGTAGATGTTGTACTAGGAGTCCAATGGCTACAATATTTGGGTACGATATATTTTAATTTTGAAGAAATTTTCTTGAAATTGTTTTGGGAAGGAAAGGAAGTTGAATTAAGGGGTATCAGAGGGAAACTGGGAAATATAATTAGCTCTAACATCATGACAAAGATTCTAAAGAAAGGACAATGTGGCGTAATTGCACAATTATGTTCACAAGAGGTGCCTACATCGAAATCATCTATTTCAATAGATCTCCAAAATGTTTTAGACAATAATTTCAAGGTATTTGAGACTCCCAAAGGCCCCCCACCTATTTGTGATCATGATCATGCTATTCATTTGATTCCAGGAAGTGTTCCCCCAAACATCAAGCCTTACATATATCCATATGCCCAAAAGAGTGAAATTAAACGTATGGTTTCAGAAATGCTAGAGGTTGGTATAATTCAGCATAGTCAAAGTTCTTTCTCTACTCCAGTGGTATTGGTACACAAGAAGGATGGATCATGGAGCATGTTTCCAGATTATAGTGAGTTCAACAAGCTTACTATTAAAGATAAAGTTCCCATTCATGTCATTGTTAAATTATTGGATGAATTACATGGAGCAATTTACTTCACCAAGTTGGATCTTTGTTCAAGATATCATCAAATCACAATTAAGATTGAAGACATTCCAAAAACAACATTTAGAACTCATGAGGGTCATTATGAATTTTTGGTCATGCCTTTTGGCATTACCAATGCACCTTTTACATTTAAAGGTTTGATGAATTCCATTTTCAAACCCTTCCTTAGAAAAATTGTGCTGGTATTTTTTGATGATATACTAATGTACAACAAGTCTTGGAAGGATCATGTTCAACATGTGATGAGCACCAGTATTGCAGTAAGGATGCTGCAACTCCTGGGGCTATTGACTTTACTTCATCAACCCAGGGTTTGTACAAACTTGGAGGTGACAATGTTGTATACACAAATAGATGTAATTGGTCTACTATTTGTCACTGTTGAGCTGGGGTGATAGACCGCTAGGGTTTCTCAAACCAGTTTTCTATTGACTATAACAAGTTTGATTACCAATTTGGAGAAGGGAAATTTACCCTATTTGGAAGAAAATAAATGTTTTCTATTGCATGAAGGAAATACTGAAATAAATGCTTGCAAAACAACATGAAATCCTCTATCTACTTGCTAACATACTTTTGTTGTAAAATAATCTTATTTTAACACATGTGAGGTTTTAACTAGTCTAAGCATGAAATCTAATCTAAAGAGCACTAACTGTTGTGCACAAGAACAAATATAGAATAACTTTTTCTTCTTATCTTTTTGCTTGAAAAATGTAAATACTAATCTTGCTTGGTTCTTTAGCAGGGGAGACAGGTATCAAGGAAAAGGAGGACAATGGTTCATTGACATAGAGGGCAAGTAGGGACCTAATCCAAGTTTTTGGTGATGATTCTCAATTCGGGCTCAAAACAGGCTACTACAGGTTTTCCTACAAGATGTCTATAAGAAGTACTAGTTCACCTACAAGATCCCCTGTTTTACTATAGGAACAAGCCGAAAGCTTAGGGAGTGGTCTAGAAGGTGGGATGGAGCTTGGAAAAGGTGAATAAGGAGGGAATAAGGAATGGGAGTGGTAGGCACTTACTTAGAACTCAAGCCAAAGCTTTAAGATGGTTGGATTTGCTCAACGGAGATGGCAAGTTTTCCTCATAAGACAAGAATTTGAATTGAGACCTTAGTGACCTTTGGAAATCATGGGTGGATATGACTTGGTTGAGGCTGATGAAATGAGGTCTCCCTACTGTTAGCGCTTGAATTTGGCCTCAGGCTGAAAAAACAAAATCCAAGGCAACATCAAACCACTTAGCCTCGTAGCTAGCCCTACGGGGACAGGAAAGGGCTCTCTCCGAGTCTATCTCGGCCAAAGGTCTTCAAAGGGCTGAGATGACCAATAAAGAACACTGATTTTAGGCTAGTAAACTGATGGGGAAAGTTTGATTTTAAATTTTTAGGGTTTTGTTGGAAAACTGAGCACAACAATTTTGGGTGCGGGGATGAGACACAGTTTTTGCAGAGGTCTTTTTGGGGAAAGGTAGGAGATTGTCTTGATGCCTTTGAAATAAGTGAATGTATGGATATGACCAGTGAGGAGCTAAGGAGAGCAAGAAACCATCGAGATTTCTCCTTAAACAGATGAAAACATTGATATTAAGCAAACTTAAAGGCAGAGCATAGAAACCATGAATTCTACCTTAACACTTCATTTACTTAATTTGCAGAAGAGAATAGTAAGAAAATGATACACATAAAAAACTTAAAAGTACATGAGAGAAACACACCATCAACACAAATAACCACAGGAATCCCAAATAGTTCTGTAAAACCCTGGTCTTTCCTTTGACAAAATTGCAGAGATACAAAGTGTAAAACAGTCTAAGCTTATCCCTCAAGAGTCCAACCATGAAAATGACTAAGAAAATACATAATATAGGCAAGCTAACACATTCCCTTGCCTCTAGGGGTCGAGCTCATCATCCTAGGAGCTGTTTCAACAATTCTAAATTGAGAACTACAATCTAGGCAATCAAAACAACTTGCCTCTATAAGTTAGGAAACCAATTCATTCATTAATTTTTTTGCCATTTTATGAATGAATCTTCTAGAATAGGTAAAAAAGTGTCATGTCAACATGAAATTACATCAAATACATCAAGGAGGATGAAAAATCCCACCAAAAAGTCAAAACTAGTCAAATGTTGCGTTTTCCTGTGCTGAAGGTGAAAAATTGAGAAAAATTCCTGATGCGTAGCATGCCATTTCTCAACGCATAGCGTGCCTTTGAGCCCACTTTTGGGGCACTTCCCAGCATCCAAATGAGGCACAATTGAGCGTGTTGGAAAGGTCCGGATGTCTACACTCCAGCCCAAGTGAAATTTCTCAATTTGGTGGCCATTTTCCCCTCCAAAAATGAAATCTCCCAAGACTGCTTCCTGTGTGTCCAAAAAGTGGCAGAAGGTCATTTTTTGCTTGTTTTTTTACCTTTTGAGGGCCCAAAACTTGATGAAATGTCTTGGCAGTGGCTAAGCAGGTGTATTTTGTCATGACAAATCCAAAAATGATGAGTTTTCGTGAAATGGACCTCCCCAACTTCAGGGTAGCGCGCGGCGCGCTACGCGTTGAGGGCAAAAACCTGTTTTTAGCAAAAAAAATTCAAAATTGCTCCAAATTTCCTGAATTTTGAGCTGGAGGTGTATCATTGAGCACCATGCTCCTTCAAGGTGGCCTCAGCGAAAATCTGAAGTGGATCGGGCCTTTTCCTCCGTTTTAGTGCCTTGGCCAAGCGTGCTTTGAGTACCTTCATTTTCGCTTTGCACACATGCATGCGGGCCCAATAATGATTCTTCATGTGGCGAAGCATATCTTTGTCCCTGTTTGCCTTGGCTAGCAACTTCTCTAAATGAGTGTTCACCTGGATGAGCATAGACCCTTGCTCAATAGGTTTCAAATCACCGGGTCTCTTGCGAGCCAAGTTCTGGTCTTCTTGGATCCTCTGCAACTCATCAAGAGTATGTTCATCCTCTAACTGCTTGTTGCGCTGCTCTAAGTATGTGATTGTCCAATTTTCCATTTCCAACTTTTGCTGCAACAAGTCATTTTCAGCCTTTTGTTGCTGAATGATCTCCTTAAGCTCTAAGCTAGGAGAGCTGATATCAAGGTCAACAATATCTATGTCCAGATCTCCTGATGGCCCCTCATCAATCATGGGCTGCTTGCCTCTCTCCTGTACCTGTGCTGTTGTCGAAAGCGAGGCCCCTTCCACCTGATGTGGAGATAACACTCGCTGTGCCGATGAAGAAGGCGAGACCCCTTCCACCTGGTGTGGAGATAATACTCGCCGTGCAGATGCAAATAAGACCTTGTGGCCTCTCTGATATGTAACATATGGAGGATCGCTGACATGCTCGGGCTCAGGAATGTCAAACTGATGTGAGGGTCCTCCCTCATCATGAACAATCTCGGGAGGTGGCTGTGGCACCATGAAAAAATCGCGAGAAATGAAATCCTCCCAAGCAATACCCTGTTGTGCCAACTGATGCATCACTATGATCTCGATCAGTGCATAATGATATATAATTTTGTGTTGCTGTGCGGGGTTCTTCATTTGCACTACGGGCACCATCTTCTCTATATTTCGGCACATGAAAAATGGAATGTTCATCATTCGTACCCGGGTGAAATGCATCAACAAACGGATATGGTACGAATATAAACGTGAAAACCTGCCCTCACAAGTGAAATAGCGCATAATGAGCCTCATCAAGGGTGCATACTCATCCCTTAAGAATCTGAAAGGAAAAATAGCAGTTAGGTGCCTCATGCATCTGGGTTTGATATATGGTTGATAATGAAATCTGTCTAGTTGCTGGCGCTTGTTCCACTCTTCCCCAACATTTGGTATCCCGGTGGCTTGAGCAACAATTTCAGGTGATAGGGTGAAATCCACTCCTGCAAGGTTCACATGGCCATTGTGCAAATGTAGGACAAACAAGCGGACTAGTTCTCTGTGGTGTTGAATTTGTGAGATCCTCTCACAATATCCAAAGCATGATTGATACTGAAAACATGTCATTGCAAGTGGACAAGCTTGCAACTGAGCCAAAGAAGTGGGCTCCTCCCTGACATGCCGACCACCCTTACCACCCTTGTGATGCCTCCTTGGCACTTCTACCTCCGGTGTTAAATCACTGTCATAACTCTGCTGATAATCTGGTTCGGTTTCTGACATGGTTTTGAAGGCAAGATGGCTGAAATGTATTGCTGACTTTGCACCCAATTAACTGTTGTTTGACTTTTTCAAATGTTGTTACCAAGGGGACATAAATACAAGGGAATTGTTAGGGATAGGGGAACATGAGGGAATTAGGGACAATAAACATAAAGAAGGAATTTAGGGAAGGCAACATGGGAAATCACAAAATTGTGGGATTTTAAAGTGAAGTAGGGTTTGGGAATTAAGTAGGTTTTAGGAATTTTAGAGAGGAGAATTATGAAATTTCATGGGAAAATTTGAAGGAGAATGGTGATGAAAATGAGGGAAAAGAGGGATTACAAATGGGCAACCTTGGACAGCAAAAAAAATTTGAAACCCTAGCACCATTTAGACTTTAAATCTTCCACAACAATGTAGGGTTTTGACTTATCATTTTCATGGCATTAAACATATTAATTTCTCATTCATCTTGCAAAACCAAATCTAGACATGGAGGAGAGGCCTACCTGCAATTTGCTTGAGAGAAAAGTCGATTTGATAGCTTGCTGGCAGTTTGTTGAGCAGAAAACCCAACGCGTAGCGCGCCTTGCCCAACGCGTAGCGCCCCTCTGATGCGTAGCGCACGTGCAAAATAACACTGAGAAAGGCAGCCTGATGCGTAGCGCGCCCTCCCTAACGCGTAGCGCGCCTCTGAAACTGCCCACTTTGCTCAAAAACTCTTGAAATCGCCTTTGCAAGGATTCACTTAGCTTGTGAGAGGCAAATGAGTTGCTTATGAAGAGTGATGTGCTTTTATAGGCTTCCTTTAGATTTTTACTTGCCCAAAACCCACTTTATAATGTTTTGAGTGTTGACACTTTTTTGAATTAATTGGCTCTGACTTTTGGTTTCTTTTCTTTGAAAAATTGGTTGAAATGATGATTTCTTCTGAAAATTTTTGCAGGGATAGCTTCTAAGGTGCTTTGGCAAAGGTGACCAAGGCTGCACTTCGACATTTGGAGAATTTGAAATTTTGAGAATTTTTACAAAAAACGAGATAATGACCTTTGTTTTTCAAAAACAGAGTTTTGAAAACAAGGTGAAAATTTAGCTGTACAATAGTGAGAATTATTGAAATGATGCTTTATGAAGGACATCCCTCTGGCCTGCTGGTCCTTTATAACCTCTCAAGACAAAAATTGACTCAACCCTAGACCTAAGACCTCGAAATTTAAAACAAGATTAAGGACCCTTTGAAGATTTTATTTACTTAAACAAACCTGAACCAACAGTGCCAAACATGAGGGGAATAAAAGACACAAACTCCCTCCACCGGGATTATGGCATGCCTAACGGAATGCAACATGATCACACTGATGGGACACCTAATCATGAAATGCAAAGAGCTTTGATCTCTGGTGGAGGGCTACTAGACCGACTCTAACATTGGCTCCAATGGGGATGGTAGCTCCTTGGAGATGCCAAGAACCTCAGACCTCTAGGAGAGCAGACCAGTGCTTTCAACCATTGGGAGATGGAGTCATTATTTACTCATTTAACACACACTCTGACAGTTTTAGTGACTGTAGATTGGACTGAAAATTGGACACAACTTTGACCCAAACTAACTCAATTGTGGACAGAAAATGGACTGATAAAAACACCTTGACAAACCTCAAACCAACCAATCTTCATCTTCAGAATTATAGCCTTCACCGCGGTCCCCAAACTGAGGATGAAAGATCAGTACACACATGCGATAAAATAAGAGTAAAACGGTATGTACAATGATGGTGACAAGAACAGAAAATGCTCAGACATGGTACCTCTTTAGCAGCCGACCATTGATCGACCCTCCGGGATAATCATCTCCATTCATTTCCTTGAGAAGAAAAGCATTTTGGCCACGATATGCTGCAATCTTATAGGGACCCTTCCATAAATTATCAAATTTTCCGTGCTTCCCTTTGTCTTCATTCCAAGCATCCCACTTCAAAACCACATCATCTATTTGGAAGTCATCTGGTTTTGCTTTCCTGTCATATATCTTCTTTATGTGCTCTTGCAACTTGAGGGTATTGTGAAGAACTTCCTCCCGTGTCTGTTGTAAATGAATCATTTGATTAATCTGCCTCTGCATGGGATCTTCCTCACTACTAGCTTCTTGAAGCAATTTGACCACGGGAATAGAGAGCGAAGTAGGAAACACTGCATCTGTCCCGTACACCAACTCAAAAGGAGACATGCCAATTGACTTTTTCTGACTTACCCTATCAGCCCACAGTGCATTCACTAACTTTTTATGCGAGCTCTTCTTATTGATTTCCAGCAACTTTTTAATGATATTTACCAAGGACTTATTTGAAGATTCTTCCAACCCATTTCCTTACGGATGGTAGGCGGTAGAATGCCCCAAGCTGATATTGTATTTGTAGCAAAAGTCAACCATTATTTTTGATTTAAATGTTGCTGCATTATCTGTAATTAACTTACTCGGACAGCCAAATCGTGACAGTATATTATTTTCAAGGAAAGAAATAATTACCGCATCCGTGGCCTGCCCGGTGGGAATGGCTTCAATCCATTTTGTAAAGTAATCTGTAGTTGTCAATATCCATCTATGCTCTCCTGATGATGCCAGATGAATCTCGCCGATAAAATCCAAGCCCCACTGCTGAAATGGTGCGCTGACTTCAATTGGTTTGAGAGGCAATGGTTGTAATTTCTGTTTCCCTTGAAAAATTTGGCACTCGTGACAATCCTTGACAGCTTTATATACATCTGAAAACAATGAAGGCCAATAAAAACCTGCCCTTAGGATCTTATTTGCTGTAGTCTTCCAAAACAAATGGCCCCTGCAGTCACCTTTATGAAAATCTTCCACCACTGTTTTGGCTTCCTCCTCAACCAAACAATTCAGCAATATTCCACCGGGGTCTTTCCAATATAGTGCAGATTTGAGGATGCAAAACTTGGCTGCTTTCAACTTAAATGTCCTACTTTTATTTCGAGGCATCCCAGGAGGTGAAGACAAATTTTGAAGTACATATATAATAACAACATACCAAGGAGAAGAAATAAAGATGTCAGATACATGTTGTGCTGAATTCTCCTCGTCTTCATCGGACATGGCAGCTATCAAATTGATATCTAGGACGTGGAGATTAGTTTCAGCCATCAATTTGGCAAGACCTTGACCTTTAATCAGCTTAGTGGGTTTAATTTCCACATCATACTCTAATAGTGCAGCAATCCACCTACCGCGCCTTCCTTCCGGTTCTGCCTGTACTAAAACATCCTTTACTGTTGCGTTAGGAACATATGCGATAATGTGGGAATTCAATATATACACACAGAAATCCTTCAAGGCCTTCACAAGTGCAAGCGCTTGTTTTTTGATGATTTTATACTTCAATGCTCCATCCCTTATAATACGGCTGAAAAAAGAAATAGGCTTCTCAACTCCGTCTCTTTTTTGCATTAGTACAGCTGCCAATGTGTGCTCAGAAGCAAATGAAAATAAAATAAAATCTTGTGTGTAATCTGGACTGATTAGAGTAGGGGCTGAAGATAGAACCAACTTTACCAAATTGAAAGATTTTACCGCCTCTTCGGTCCACTTTAGCTGGCTGTCCTTTTTCAGCATGCTTGTGATTTCTCTAAGATGCTCGGCTAGATTCGGAATGAAGCGACACAGAAAATTCAACTTACCATTAAAGGACTGTATTTCTTTTTTGTTCTGAGGCTGCTCAATTTGCTGAATAGCTTCAACACGTGCAGGATCTATACGGATGCCATCTTTGGAAATGATGTGGCCCAAGAGCTTGCCTTCACTCATGGCGAAAAGACTCTTCTTTGGATTCAGTGAAATACCATATTTTCTGCACTTTTGAAAAACCATTTTCAAGTGATATAAATGTTCTTCATCAGATTTCGAAAATACAGTCAAATCATCAAGGTAGACAACTAAAAAGACATCTTTCTCGTTGGCAAAGGCCATATCCATCGCACGCTGAAAAGTGGCACCTGCATTTTTCAAACCAAACGGCATCTTTGCATAATGAAATGTTCCCCATGGAGTAGTGAATGCAGTTTTGTCATGATCATCCTCATTTAACAAAATCTGATTGTACATGGAATATCCATCGAGTAGCGACATCCTTGATGCTCCAACTACTTGCTACAGTATATGATCCATCTTGGGCAACGGATAATTGTCTTTTAAAGACACTTTATTCAAATTTATGAAGTCAATGCATAAACGGATCTCACCGATCTTCTTTCTTACGGGTACCAAATTGGATATCCAATCGGAAAATCTGATAGGTACTATGATTCCAGACTTGTACAACCCTTTTTCTATCAATGGCAGCAATTTAGGATTGATTCTCTTCAACTTTTGACGGAAAGGTTTCTGATTTGGCTTTATAGGAATAGTATGCTGAATGATATTAGTGTCATATGTTTTTAGATCTGAATAATCCCATGCAAAGACATTAGAAAACGAAGATAACAATCTGACATACTCCTTATTTACCTTTGGTGACAACGACTTTGATAGCTTTACCATCTTGGGATTCTCAGCTGCTCCAATGTTTACCTCTTGAACACCTTCTTCAGTTAGTCTCAATGTCGGTTTGCGGGCCACATCATCTTGATCAAACAGCTCTTCCAAAGGAATCAATCCTTTAGGAATAAAATTATCCTTAAGTTGCAGCACATCCATTTGATTTACTTCATCTGATTCTGTATCTATGGAAATGTCTTTAAACTCACCTTCAATCTGCAGAAAGTCTTCAATTTCTTCATCATCCTGGAAGACTCGCCAACATCTTTGATTATCCGGAACTGTGGGGCGGTGTTTCACATAAATCTCAAATTTGTTGCTGGAATTCATTGGAATTTTTAAATTACTTGCTGCCTTGGCCAGTGCATCCACAACACCATTTTGTATGCGGGGCACACATGTCAAAGTATGTTCAGAAAATAATTTCAAAATATCTAGGACAGCATTCCAATATGCCCTCATACGAGGATGCTTGGCCTGAAACTCACCTTTAACTTGCTTTATTACCAACTCGGAATCACCATAAACTGCAATCTTCTTTGCTATCAATTTGCGAAGAATTTTAAGACCAGCAATGAGAGCCTCATATTCTGCCTCATTATTTGAACAATCGAATGCTAGTTTATAAGAACACACTCTCACCTTGCTTGGGACTTTGTCTTGGGCAAAAAAGGGACTTTGAATCCACACACCAATACCAGCACCATTGCTGCTCACAGCGCCATCAAAATCCATGGTCCAAAGGCCATCTTCATCTTCTTCCAACTGCTGAAACTGTGTTGCCTCTGTTTTTTCTGTTTGCTGCCCCTTAGTTTCAGCTGTTTGCTTTGTCGCAGCTGGCTTTTCTTCTCTTTCCTTTTGCAGAACTTCTCTAAAGTTTTCAGTAATCTCTGGTATATCCTCTGCCTGAACTAACTGACTATCTATCTCATTAAAATTATCAGCAAACAAAACAAACGACTCCAAATCTGTATGTAAATAATTTACAGGATGATTTATTGGCTTTTCTTTGCTAGTTATCATGTATCTCATCTTTTGCTCCCGATATAACTTTCTCATTTGACCGAAGACTGGAATTGTAGCATAAGAAAAATCTAGCTTAAGTGTACCTTTCAACTTAGCTCCCCAAGACCTTGAAAGCAACATACCAAAACGCGGAGGAATATCCGCCACAACCACATCCATCAAGACATTCTTAGCTGGAATTTGATCTAGGCTTACCACCAAGTCCTTGATCAATCCGATACACTTTACCCGGCTGGAATCAAATGAATACAAATCATGTTATTTTCTTGTGATGTCTAATCCCAGCTTTTCCATATTGCTTTCGACATCAAATTGTGCGAAGCACCTGAGTCAAACATAGCATTATGTAAAACATACTCGTGCAACCTCAAACTGATATAGAAGGGAGGAACATCGCTTTCAGGAGCCTCACCATCTAAAGCATGCCCAAAAATTAATTCCGGTTGATCATCTTCTACATTTACTGTGTCAAGCATTGGATCAATATTCAGAATTTTGGAAATTTGACCTCGGTAGCTGGTGTTTTTCATGATTTCAGTCAATGGAATAGACACTTTTAGCTTTGAAATTTCATTCTCCAAACTAAATGCTGAAACCTTTTCACCTTCTTTGGCCAGAACTTCTCTTCTTTCAACTTTATCCCTCATTGTGCTTGGTGGCTGATTTACTTTATCTGCTGAAGATGATTGACCTGCTGGGGGATCAATCATTTCTTTTCCTTTTTTCTGTGGGGAAGCTGAATCATTTTTTGCTGAAGTATCTTTCTTCTTCTGAATGGGATTTATGGGAACAGCTCGATTTCTTAATTGTCTCTGCTGAGCGGACAAAGCATTGAGATATCCTCTTTGGTACTCCTTCGATTCTTCCTCGAGTGCTGCATCATTTGATAAGATATAATCCTCATCCTGATGGATGATGGAGTTTCTCACAAATTCTTCTTCTTCTGTAATATAGGTAGGCAGATCATCAGAAGTGAAAAAATGATTTTCCTCCCCGATAGTATCACCTTCATCCTCGGATTCTTGGCTAACAAAATTATGCTGAATAGGAGGTTTTATTTGCTGATGAGTTGCTAACTCTTGTGCCCTTGTTTCACGCTGCTTAATTTTGTATTGTGGCTGTTGCGGACCTCGGAAATTAGGATTGTGAATCTGCGGTTCCGGCTTGTCGAGATGAGCGTTTTCGAGCATCCTTTCTACCTTACAAAGGAGCTGATCTGATGTAGAAGCTTCTTCTTTTATTGTCACTCGTTTTTCGGCTTTCATCCTTGCTCTTTTATCATTCAAATTCGCTTCAACACTAACAATGATTTTCTGCATATCCTCCAAGGTAGGCAGATCTCTATCTCGCAGTGAATAAGCCATCTCCGGATCAAAGCCATCCGGGAATTTGAGAAGAGCTGATTTTCTAGATGGTCTTAAATCATCTGGAATAGCATTGTAAACTGTATTGAATCTGATAATGTAATCCTGGACAGACTCACCATGATTGCGTTTGAGATTATTGTACTCGGCATTGATCTGAAGTGGATCCTTTTTTATTTCCCATCGATCTAGAAACTGCTTCTGAAGTTCATCCAATGTGGGTATGCTTCTAGCTGTCAAACCTCTGAACCATTTTCTTACTTCTCCTCTGAATGTTTGCACAAACAAACGCATAGTTACATCTTCTTCATCTATCTCATATAGATCAAAGAAAGTTGTCATTTTGTCTATATGCTGCTGAGCGGAAACACCTTGAGGAGTGCCATCAAACATGGGAATTTTACTCTGATAATCAGCTGGCATATCATGCAGATTTTGAGGAAGAGCAAGAGGGGCAAACCGAGCAACCATTGCTTTAGGTAGATTAGGTCTAGGAGTAGCAGGTGGAGTAGGTGAATGAGGGGTATAGGGAGGTGTAGGCAGAGGAGAAGCAATATGAGATGAAGAGGGAGAATTGACTGTAGATTCAGGATGTGTGACTATAGGGGATATAGAAATAAAAGGAGGATTGGTCTGCTCGTGCAGAACAGAAGCCGTGATAGTAGATCCAATATTGGCAGATATAGTTTCAAGGAAATCAGCAAGATTAGTGACTTGGATATCTGTCTGAAGGTGCCTTAGGATGAAATTTTCAACCAATTTATTATGTCTCTCGATTTCAAGGGCAGTAGCAAAATCAGGGTTGAGAACTAGAGAATCAAGTGCACTTTCAGATTTGGTTTTGAACAGGGACAACTCAAAACTCTCGTCAAAATCAATGTCTTCAAGATACTTAAAAACAGCTGGACATGAGTGAGATTTGAATATATGACTAGAATCTGAAGCCAGCTTGGATATAAAGGAACAAATAACCAATCAGCCTGTGAAAACTCTCAACTTATCATCAAAAGTTTCAGAGTTTACAAATGTACTGGGGTAAAATGCAAATGAAGTGTTGTATTCACAAGCTCACGGAGATGGACTGAAGCAGCGTTTATCTACTTCCGCTTATGCAAAGAAAAAGCGTTTTGAAGGCTACCTGGCATAACTTCAGGCTCCGTCTAAGACTTATGAAACAAACACATCAACCCACAAAAAAGTTTGTTCTCCCCAGTATGGTCGCCAATATGTTAGCGCTTGAATTTGGCCTCAGGCTGAAAAAGACAAAATCCAAGGCAACATCAAACCACTTAGCCTCGTAGCTAGCCCTACGGGGACAGGAGAGGAATCTCTCCGGGTCTATCTCGGCAAAAGGTCTTCAAAGGGCTGAGATGACGAATAAAGAACACTGATTTTAGGCTAGTAAACTGATGGGAAAAGTTTAATTTTAAATTTGTAGGGTTTTGTTGGAAAACTGAGAACGGCAATTTTGGGTGCGGGGATGAGACACAGTTTTTGCAGAGGTCTTTTTGGGGCAAGGTATGAGATTGTCTTGATGCCTTTGAAATAAGTGAATGGATGGATATGACCGGTGAGGAGCTAAGGAGAGCAAGAAACCATCAAGAGTTCTCCTTAAATAGATGAAAACATTGATATTAAGCAAACTTAAAGGCAGAGCATAGAAACCATGAATTCTACCTTAACACTTCAATTACTTAATTTGCAGAAGAGAATAGTAAGAAAATGATACACATAAAAAAATTACAAGTACATGAGAGAAACACACCATAAACACAAATAACCACAGGAATCCCAAATAGTGCTGCAAAACCCTGGTCTTTCCTTTGCCAAAATTGCAGAGATACAAAGTGTAAAACAGTCTAAGCTTATCCCTCAAGAGTCCAACCATGAAAATGACTAAGAAAATACATAATATAGGCAAGCTAACACATTCCCTTGCCTCTAGGGGTCGAGCTCATCATCCTAGGAGCTGTTTCAACCAATTCTAAACTGAGCACTACAATCTAGGCAATCAAAACAACTTGCCTCTATAAGTTAGGAAACCAATTCATTCATTAATTTTTTTGCCATTTTATGAATGAATCTTCTAGAATAGGTAAAAAAGTGTCATGTCAACATGAAATTACATCAATTACATCAAGGAGGATGAAAAATCCCACCAAAAAGTCAAAACTAGTCAAATGCTGCGTTTTCCTGTGCTGAAGGTGAAAAATTGAGAAAAATTCCTGATGCGTAGCGCGCCATTTCTCAACGCATAGCGCGCCTTTGAGCCCACTTTTGGGGCACTTTCGGGCATCCAAATGAGGCACAAGTGGGCTTGTTGGAAAGGTCTGGATGTCTACTCTCCAGCCCAAGTGGAATTTCTCAATTTGGTGGCCATTTGTCCCTCCAAAAATGCAATCTCCCAAGACTGCTTCCTGTGTGTCCAAAAAGTGGCAGAAGGTCATTTTTTGCTTGTTTTTTGACCTTTTGAGGGCCCAAAACTTGATGAAATGTCTTGGAAGTGGCTGAGCAGGTGTATTTTGTCATGAAAAATCCAAAAATGCTGAGTTTTCGTGAAATGGACCTCCCCAACTTCAGGGTAGCGCGCGGCGCGCTACGCGTTGAGGGCAAAAACCTGTTTTTAGCAAAAAAAATTCAAAATTGACCAAAATTGCTCCAAATTTCCTGAATTTTGAGCTGGAGGTGTATCATTGAGCACCATGCTCCTTCAAGGTGGCTTCAACCAAAATCTGAAGTGGATCGGGCCTTTTCCTCCGTTTTAGTGCCTTGGCCAAGCGTGCTTTGAGTACCTTCATTTTCGCTTTGCACACATGCATGCGGGCCCAATAATGATTCTTCATGTGGCGAAGCATATCTTTGTCCCTGTTTGCCTTGGCTAGCAACTTCTCTAAATGAGTGTTCACCCGGATGAGCATAGACCCTTGCTCAATAGGTGTCAAATCACCGGGTCTCTTGCGAGCCAAGTTCCGGTCTTCTCGGATCCTCCGCAACTCATCAAGAGTATGTTCATCCTCTAACTGCTTGTTGCGCTGCTCTAAGTATGTGATTGTCCAATTTTCCATTTCCAACTTTTGCTGCAACAAGTCATTTTCAGCCTTTTGTTGCTGAATGATCTCCTTAAGCTCTAAGCTAGGAGAGCTGATATCAAGGTCAACAATATCTATGTCCGAATCTCCTGATCGCCCCTCATCAATCATGGGTTGCTTGCCTCTCTCCTGTACCTGTGCTGCTGTCGAAAGCGAGGCCCCTTCCACCTGATGTGGAGATAACACTCGTTGTGCCGATGAAGAAGGTGAGACCCCTTCCACCTGGTGTGGAGATAATACTCGCCGTGCAGATGCAAATAAGACCCTGTGGCCTCTCTGATATGTAACATATGGAGGAGCACTGACATGCTCGGGCTCAGGAATGTCAAACTGATGTGAGGGCCCTCCCTCATCATGAACAATCTCGGGAGGTGGCTATGGCACCATGAAGAAATCGCGAGAAATGAAATCCTCCCAAGCAATACCCTGTTATGCCAACTGATGCATCACTATGATCTCGATCAGTGCATAATGATATATACTTTTGTGTTGCTGTGCGGGGTTCTTCATTTGCACTACGGGCACCATCTTCTCTATATTTCGGCACATGAAAAATGGAATGTTCATCATTCGTACCCGGGTTAAATGCATCAACAAACGGATATGGTACGAATATAAACGTGAAAACCTGCCCTCACAAGTGAAATAGCGCATAATGAACCTCACCAAGGGTGCATACTCATCCCTTAAGAATCTGAAAGGAAAAACAGCAGTTAGGTGCCTCATGCATCCGGGTTTGATATATGGTTGATAATGAAATTTGTCTAGCTACTGGCGCTTGTTCCACTCTTCCCCAACATTTGGTATCCCGGTGGCTTGAGCAACAATTTCAGGTGATAGGGTGAAATCCACTCCTGTAAGGTTCACATGGCCATTGTGCAAATGTAGGACAAACAAGCGGACTAGTTCTCTGTGGTGTTGAATTTGTGAGATCCTATCACAATATCCAAAGCATGATTGATACTAAAAACATGTCATTGCAAGTGGACAAGCTTGCAACTGAGCCAAAGAAGTGGGCTCCTCCCTGACATGCCGACCACCCTTACCACCCTTGTGATGCCTCCTTGGCACTTCTACCTCCGGTGTTGAATCACTGTCATAACTCTGCTGATAATCTGATTCGGTTTCTGACATGGTTTTGAAGGCAAGATGGCTGAAATGTATTGCTAACTTTGCACCCAATTAACTGTTGTTTGACTTTTTCAAATGCTGTTACCAAGGGGACATAAATACAAGGGAATTGTTAGGGATAGGGGAACATGAGGGAATTAGGGACAATAAACATAAAGAAGGAATTTAGGGAAGGCAACATGGGAAATCACAAAATTGTGGGATTTTAAAGTGAAGTAGGGTTTGGGAATTAAGCAAGTTTTAGGAATTTTTAGAGAGGATAATTATGAAATTTCATGGGAAAATTTGAAGGAGAATGGTGATGAAAATGAGGGAAAAGAGGGATTACAAATGGGCAACCTTGGACAGCAAAAAAAATTTGAAACCCTAGCACCATTTAGACTTTAAATATTCCACAATAATGTAGGGTTTTGACTTATCATTTTCATGGCATTAAACATATTAATTTCTCATTCATCTTGCAAAACCAAATCTAGCCATGGAGGAGAGGCCTACCTGCAATTTGCTTGAGAGAAAAGTCGATTTGATAGCTTGCTGGCAGTTTGTTGAGTAGAAAACCCAACGCGTAGTGCGCCTTGCCCAACGCGTAGCGCCCCTCTGACGCGTAGCGCACGTGCAAAATAACACTGAGAAAGGTAGCCTGATGCGTAGCGCACCCCTGACGCGTAGCGCGCCTCTGAAACTGCCCACTTTGCTCAAAAACTCTTGAAATCGCCTTTGCAAATATTCACTTAGCTTGTGAGAGGCAAATGAGTTGCTTATGAAGAGTGATGTGCTTTTATAGGCTTCCTTTAGATTTTTACTTGCCCAAAACCCACTTTATAATGTTTTGAGTGTTGACACTTTTTTGAATTAATTGGCTTTGACTTTTGGTTTCTTTTCTTTGAAAAATTGGTTGAAATGATGATTTCTTCTGAAAATTTTTGCAGGGATAGCTTCTAAAGTGCTTTGGCAAAGGTGACCAAGGCTTCACTTCGACATTTGGAGAATCTGAAATTTTGAGAATTTTTACAAAAAGCGAGATAATGACCTTTTTTTTTCAAAAACAGAGTTTTGAAAACAAGGTGAAAATTTAGCTGTACAATAGTGAGAATTATTGAAATGATGCTTTATGAAGGACATCCCTCTGGCCTGCTAGTCCTTTATAACCTCTCAAGACAAAAATTGACTCAACCCTAGACCTAAGACCTCGAAATTTAAAACAAGATTAAGGACCCTTTGAAGATTTTATTTACTTAAACAAACCTGAACCAGCAGTGCCAAACAGGAGGGGAATAAAAGACACAAACTCCCTCCACCGGGATTATGGCATGCCTAACGGAATGCAACATGATCACACTGATGGGACACCTAATCATGAAATGCAAAGAGCTTTGATCTCTGGTGGAGGGCTACTAGACCGACTCTAACACCTACAATTTAGAAACTCCTGCAACAACAAACATCATTCTTGGCATTCATATATAAACTCATCAAAAACAAGAAAGGTGTATTTAAGTAAAAGAAAACAAAGTTATCACCATTTACTTCCTAAGCTCATGCATGGAAATTATTGGAAACGATATGAAAGCGAGATGAAATTAGTGCAAACCTAAGAGATCAGAAAATACCAATTTGAACTTATCTATGTGACTGCAATATAATGACCTAATTAGCAAGGAAACCCTAAATTACACAAAAAGCAAGAATTTTGTCTTTTTGGGCTGTATGAGAAGTGTTCCTCAAACTATGATCCTTGAAAGGGAGAAATGAGGTGAAAACCACTTGCTATCAGCCTTTTTGGAATATATTATTATCACTACAATGTTACTGTTATAACTATCCACAAATGGAAGCAAACTAATTACATCTACCAATGCTTACAAATTAACAACACCAAAATCAATTTAACTCTAAATATTAAGCTAACCTAAGCATACATATATAACAAGGGGAACCTCTGCTACTAGGGTTGGGCCCTAACCCAAGAGCTTTAGCCCTTTGAGTCAACTCAATGCTAGATCAAGGGAATGTTTCTAATTTTCATTAAAGATATCATAAATACATAAGAGTGCTTGGTTACAATGCTTCAACTCGAAAAATGATTAGCTATATTGAACAAAAAATATGAATCCTAATGAGGCCCTAGGCCTCTTGATTTATACAAATGAAGTTACCAACAACTTCCTTAAATTTAGGGAGTCTTGGCTCCAATCTCGAGATCAATTGGTCTTCAATTGTCACTAGCTTGGCTACCAATGAACTTCATGACTCGGTTTCTTGCAACTCCGAGCTGATGAGATTTGATTGAGGAAACTTTGAGTGAGTGAGGAGTTAAGGAGAGAGATATTGTCTCCTAGAATCCCTCTTTCTTGTCTCCATTTGAGTTCATGCACTTTAATTAGCCAAAATTTGCCCCAAAACTTGCAATCAATTCACGTTAGACCACTAGACATGACATCTCATCTTTACTCTCCTCATTAAGAAAACATAATTAAAACATGTAAAAAATGATGAGAAAAGTTTATTTTAGTAAGTTGGAGGTGCATTAAGGTCCATATAATTTACCCATTGATGAGCCTCATCATCACTTCCCTACTGAAAGTGTTTCTCATCCTCTGAGCAACTCAATCTATGTCCATGTCTTTCATTGCTTTGGTGGCTTCCCTAACATTCCAGGCTTCTGTTGTAGTCTCCTCCTCTTGTGGATAAAACCCTGCATTCCTCTCTATTTATTCCCACTGATTTCTTTCTTCTTCTTCCTTTCTCCCCTCTAACATACCTAAAAGAAATGTTCGGCTGATTTTTAACCCAATCTAGTTGACCTTGAGTCTTTGTAATGTTTTCTTATACATTGGAACTCTCTCTAATTTCTTCCTCATTCTATCAGGAGAATGATATTCTTTGATCTTTAGGCTATAGGGTAAGTTGTTCCTTCTCCTTTGGCAGACTTGTTGGCTGTCATCTCCTAGTAGTCTTAACATGTATTCAAAATGAGTGAATGTGTGTTCTCGTACAACAAGGTATCATAATGCAAGTTTGGGATCATTTGCAATGAGATTGTGAATGCTGATGACAACCACTAGGTTAGATTGTTCTGCTCTGATGACAAGGGGTACTGCTTCTTCTCTTGCCAATACCCTTTTCATTTCTATAGCTCCAGCTTCCTCATGACTCATCCAAGATGCCAAAGAAATTAGTTGTAAGTCCCCTAGCTTTGGATTTGGGTCCCACAAATTTAAATCTGTCATAGCTAAATTGTGTAGGTAGAACTCAGATATCTTTTCTCTATCTTCCAAGGTGCTTTGATCACATAGGTTAATGAATTTTCTGTAGCCTTGGAAAGGCAGAGTTCCTCTTCGTGCTAGGGTTTTTATCTAAAACTACAGCCATTGTTCTTTGAGGTATAAATCATATGACTTTGCTAGCATCTTGCATTAGATTGCCTCCATGGATAAACTTGCCATAGTTGCCAATTGGCCTTCCTTTTCATGTAGCTTCTTTCTTAGCCATGTGTTCTTAGCCTCTAACTGAGATTTCATTATTGTTTCCCTATCTCTTATGCTAATTAACTCTCTACCCATTTCTTGCAGCTTCTCTTCCATGTGGCCTACATCCTCTACCCCTTTTGATTTGGTAATTTTCATCCACCTATGTGTCCTTTCTCTTTTTCAAGTTCAAAGAATAGAGGAATGGAAATTTTTTGTGGTATCACCCTAAATCCTTCAATGAATATGTAGTAGGAGCTGAGGTTTGGCTGCGGGATAGGCTCCTTTAGCTCTTGGGCCTCTTCCTCTAGTTTTTATTGAGTGGTTCCTTCCTCCTATCCTTCCCTTTTTCCTTGCAGCCTTTCCTCATCTTTTTTCTATGTTTCCTGTAGGTTTGATAGGGTTTCTTGTAGGATTGTTCTTGCTTCCTGTAGGTCTGACTGTGTTTCATGTAGGAGACCTTTTCCTTTTGTTGAGTTTGACCTGTGACAGGTCTCCTAACATAGGTGATCGGTGACTTGGGAGAAGCTTGTTTTGATGTTCATTCTCCTCCTTTCTTACCTAGAGGGACTACTTTCTCTTGTTTTTTTGGTGAGTCCTATATGACAATTGGAGTTTTGGTAGGGGTTTGAGGTCTCCCTTGTCTAATCCTGGTGCTCTTCCTTGTCCTAAAGTAAAGTGGAGTTTTCCTTTGTCTCTTCCCCTTTGATTTGACAGGTGTACTTAGGGCAGTTAGATCAGTGACTGCCTCCTTCTCTATAGGCTCTGGAAACACCCTTGGTGATTCTTCTTCTTCCCCACTTTGTGTTTCTTCTTTTCCATTCTCTGTTTCTTCCTCTTTTTCATCTTATATTTCTTCTTCCTTGTCATCATCTATTTCTTATTCCCTGTCATCCTCTGTTTCTTCTTCCCAATGAGGATGATTGGGAAGAAGAAACAGAGGATGAGAAGAGACACCTCCTCACCACTTTTTTATTCATTCCCCTTTTTTTGATGTGACCTTGCCACGTGTGGAGTTGACTAACCCTTTTTCTTCTCATTATCTAACCGAGGGTGGCCAAGTTAACTAGCCACCTTCGCTTATAAAATCAACTTCCTACCTCATTCCTACAGTTTAATCATATTCGTACCTATGAGGGAGTATTGGTGAGATGACATACCTGTTGGTCCTTTGCTTCACTGATGCATGCTAGAGAATGGTGCTAATTCATTGTTCTTTGACCTTGCTACATATTCTTCAACTGTTTTTTTTCTTCTTATTTTGTTGATGAGTTGCTCCCTTGATGATGTATAGGTGCTATCTTTTGTTGTTGTTGAGCTCTGGAGGAGCTTCCTCATCACTGTGATCCTTGTGCTGAAGGTGGATTGGAGTTGTTGTGGTCTTTTTTGTGGAATAGGCTGCTACAGGAATTCCTACAGGATGTCTACAGGATGTCTTGTAGCTGCCTTTTTCTTGAAATTTTGAATCTCTTCTCTGCTTCTAAAGTTGAATTGGTCTTTATATGAGTGGAGGATGTGGTTTTGGGGTGGAAGATGAGGTATGTTGTTGTGGCATGCATCTCTTTTATGTTTTTTTTTCTTTTTATCTATTTTCTAACTTGATTTCTTTGATGGATGCAGTGGTGACATGGTCATGAAGGGTGTTGGTTGAGGTATGGTGAGGTCAATGGCTCTTTTCATAAAACAAAATAGACTTGTGTCACCATTTTTCCACTGGACTTCCCTTCGTAAACTTTTTCAAGGCCTCCTGTAAAACCTACAGGAAACTCTTGTAGTATTACAGGGAATCCTGTAGAAAACACAAAGTTGCTTGGAATTGGAATCTGGAGTGGAGTATGGATGGAATAACATCAGGAGTATGGAGGAGATGAGATGGATGAAGGAAACATGGTTTGTGTTAGGGACTGTTGTCCTCTATAGCCTGTGCAAATCATCTTCTTACAAACCTGCAAAAATAGAATTGTTATTTTTTTGTATGTTTTTCTCCTTTTTTTTCTTTTTCTTCTTGTTTTTTTTTTAAAGTCAACTAGGTTGCCTCGAAGGATGTTTTCATTCTTGTTTCCTGCGCTGGGCACCTCAAAAGAGGTTTTCACCCAGATAACTTATGTTTTTTTATCTATTTTTTAATACTCTTGGGCTGCTTCAAGAGGTTTTCAACACAAAAGTTAGACTCAGGTGCCTTATGGAGGTTTTCACCTAGGTCCCTTTATTTATTTATTTATTTTTTAAGAACTTGGTGAGGTGGAAGTTGAGACTTCCCCAATCACCATCACTTCCTTTTTGATGCTACTGATGAATTCCTGCTTTGATAAGGGCTTCTTGTAGACCTTTAACCTGTACCCATTGACAACCAAAGGGATACCTTCTACATCGATGGTTCTTAACTGAACAATGCCACTGTCATGTCACTTTTCTATCACATATGATCCCAACCATATGGTCATTAACTTGCCTTTTAAATCTTTGTACCAGGAGTCATACAACAAGGCCTAGTTGCCTTCCTAAAACAGTTTGTCCTTGAT
Source organism: Pinus tabuliformis (assembly GCA_031772625.1). Classification (NCBI taxonomy): domain Eukaryota; kingdom Viridiplantae; phylum Streptophyta; class Pinopsida; order Pinales; family Pinaceae; genus Pinus; species Pinus tabuliformis. Next base: position 720,291,152 of record CM062815.1, read on the forward strand.
ATTTCTGTCATGCCAGATTTTCATTTTTACTTGAATCACTTCTGTGTGCAGGAGGGCCTGCATTCTAAGTTCATCTAACCCATTCAGCTAGGGTAATCTTTCTTGTTGTGCCCTTGTTATATCTAGATCTATTTGTGTTGCCATCTTTAAGGTGTTGTATTCAAATTAAATGGACAGTAGGGCTTTCTTCCCATAGGTCAACTCATAAGGAGTGAAGCTAGTGGTGCTATTCCAAGTGGTATTGTAGGCCCAGGTGGCCTCAACTAATATGTTTTCCAAATCCTTTATGCTATTTCTAATCACCTTCGTCGGAATGCCTTCCAATGCTTGGTTGGTTACTTCCACTTTCCCATTAGCTTGTGGGTGGTAAGGAGTGGATTTTTTGTGCTTAATATTATGTTGGCTTAACATATTTTCAATCATGTGAGATGTAAATTGACTACCTTGATCAGTGACCAACTCTCGAGGGTATCCAAGCTTATAAAATACATTTTCCCTCAAGCATTCAGCCACCTTTTTCTTTGTTGCTACCTTGATAGCTTTGGCTTCTACCCACTTTGTTAAGTAGTCGGTGCACACGATGATATACTTCTTCTGTCTGGATGGAGGGTCAATGGGCTCGATGAAATCCATGCCTCACTTGTCAAATGGCTCGAAAGTCACTTGAGGTTATACCGGCATGTCATCCCTAGGGGTAGGCTTCCCCATCCTTTGGCACCGATCACACTAGCCGGTATACCCTTTTACATCTTGGTGAAGAGTGGGCCAGTAATATCCAGCTTGTAGTACCTTGGATGTTGTTCTTTTAGCTGCAAAGTGACCTCCACAAGGCCCATCATGATAGGCTAGAAGGATGTCAAAGACTTCCTCCCCCTTGACACATCTTCTTAGAATTTGATCCAGACCTAGCTTGAAGAGATTGCCCTCAATCCAAGTGAATGGGGTGCTTTTTCTTATGATTCTACGTTTTTCCTTGGAGGACAAATTTGGAGGGAACTGTGCAGATACCAAGTAGTTTGCTATGTTAGCAAACCATGGAGAGAGAACTGAAATTGCAAATAAATTTTCATATGGTAGTTGATCATCAACCATTCCTTCCTCCCCTGCAGGCAAAGTCAATCTGGATAAAAAAATCTGCAACTACATTCTCTTTTCCAGGTTTATCAATAATAGTTAGGTCAAATTGTTCCAATAAAAGTAACCACCTAATAATCTGGGCAGTTACATTAGGTTTGTTCATCAAGTATTTAATTACAGCACGGTCAATATGTACAAATGTCTGGTAAGCAGTAATGTAATGTCTAAATTTATTCAATGAATGTACAACAACTATGATCTCTTTTTCAGTTGTTGTGTAGTTTAACTCGACTTTCAACGGGTTCTTGTAAATGGAATAAGGTAGCTCATAATCTATCTGGCCTAGATATGCTCCTATAGCTTTATGAGAGGCATTGACATGAATATGAAAAGGAAGAGCCTAATTTGGGCCTCAGAGAATAGGTGCAGTAGTCAACTTGTCCTTTAGGGTGTCCAGGGCTTCTTGGCAGATTTCTAACCATAAAAATTCAGAGTCTTTGGCCAATAACCCAAATAAGGGAGAAGCTAACTTGCTGAAATATTTTATAAATCTCCTATAGTATCCGGATAAACCTAAGAAGCTTCTGAAATCCCTCTGCTTCTATGGAGTTGGGACCCTTTTGATGATGGCTATCTTATTTGGGTCTACCTGCAGTCCTTCCTAGGATATTGAGTGACCTAGAATAGTCCTTACAGTCATAAAGAACTTACATTTTTTGGGACAAAGGGATAAGTTTGTTTCAATGCATTTGTTTAACACCTTTCCCAGGTTAGAGAGAGCCTCCTAGAAATCACACCCATAGGGTGTGAAGTCATCCATATAAATTTCTACTGCATCATGGACTAGCTCTGCAAAGATACTTAGGACTACTCTCTGGAAAGTGGCAGGGGCATTGCATAGACCAAAAGGAAGGACCCTATAAGAGAAATTACCCCAAGGATAGGTGAAGGTGGTTTATCCTGGTCCTCTGGGCTGATATAGATTTGATTGTACCTGTTGAATCCATCCAGGAAAGAGAAGAACTTCTTTCTTGCCAGACCATCTAACACTTGGTCAGTGAAAGGTAGAGGAAAATGGTCCTTCTTTGTGGCTTTGTTTAGCTCTTGGTAATCCACACAAATCCTCCAGTTTCCATTTTTATTTGAAACCAGCACCAAAGGAGACACCTACTCATTGTCCGAGATAGGGTAAATGAATGTTGCATCCAACAACTTCTGCAGTTCTTCTTTAACTATATTCTTGGGATCTAGATTCATTCTCCTTTTGGGTTGGTGGACTGGCTTGCACCCTTCCTTGATGTAAATGTGGTGAGTACACATTGAGAGGTGCACTCCCTTCATTTCTTTGTAATTCCAAGAAAATGCATCCAAATGCTCTCTCATCATGTTACATAACTCTTCTTCTTGGTGTACAGAGAGAGAGGGGTTGATTTTCAATGCTCTTTCAGGGCCGAATTCTATTGTCTTGACATGAGTATGGTTTGAATTAGCTAAGCATAGATCAATCTGATGGTTTTCCTTGGTTTCCTTCACTACTTCATCCAGAGACATGGCGTTGGGAGTTTGATTTTGGAGGATGTGTTCAATCAAATCATCTTCATCAGGTTGTCCTCCTCCTATGGCAATTTTTAGGGTATAGATTTGAGAGGAGTAGACTTCATATTATTCCTCCTCTTCTAGCCATAAAGGTAAGTCATGTTCTAGGGATGGCTGAGCAGGAGGGTACAGGACCAACTGTTTGGATAGATGCCCATTTTTTATATTCATATTTCCAGCCCTGCAAGTTATGTAGGCATCAGCAATGGTTAACCAAGGCCTCCCAAGGATGAGAGGATAACCATTGAAGTTGTTCTTAGGCTGAAGAACTAAGAAGTTCGCAGGGTATTCCCAGGAATCAATGGAGACCATCACATCCTCAACAATCCCCTCATGGGATAATGTGGATCGATCTGCACGCTGCAAGGCTATCGTAACCTTCCTTAATGATCCCTGGAGATTCAGCTTGAGCATAGTGTCCTTAGTAATTACATTGATGGCAGCCCCAATATCAATCAAGGCATGGGGGAAAATGGTGCCATCGATGTGTACATCTACTACATGGCTCCCAGGGTCTAAATACTTCGGGAAAATTACCAGCCCTAGCATTAAGTCGGACAGTTGTCCAATGACATTAATGGTAGGGGTGTCTCTCTTTTGCCTCCGTAGATGTTTGAAACACTTCTCTTTGATTATCTTGTTGTAAATGGGGACATCTTTGATAGCTTGGAGAAGTGGGATTTTAACACGTAGATTTTTCAACTCACCCAGAAGTTCAGTTTCTTCTGTTTGTGTTGGACTGGATGGGTTAACCTTTCAGGAAAGGGGGGTGGATTCATTCTAGGAACACTTTCCTCTCTTTCCTCCTCACTCTCCCGAGGTGGAGATGGAGTTTGATTATCCGAGATCACTCTCCCAGATCTAAGGTTAATTTCATGAATTTCCACAACATAGGAAGGGTAGGATGCTTCTCCACTATAAACCTATTGTACCTATCTGTTGTTCAGGTTTGGGTTTGGTTATGCAGGCATCTGAGGTTGTTTATGTCGAGCAGGGTGTAGGATTTGTGGTTGAGATGGAGGTGAAGGCAATAAAGGTCGAGCTTGGTTGTATAGGGGCCTCCAGCACTAGGGTGGTGCATTCCACTGATTGTTTGGAGGAGTATATGGTTGAAATGGTTGGTTGGATGATTGGGAATGGTATTAAGGTGCAAAAGACCAGGGAGAAGGTTTAGACCAGGAAGGATGCGTTGGGGGGCACCAAGGGGGAATGGATGAGTTTTTATTAGGGTTGTAATATGAATAGGATGACCCTTTCATACCCTTCTGGCATGGTCAAGGTCCATGAGGCCTCCTTTGATTAATGTAACATAGATGTTCATTCACCCCTTCGATTCCCTGATACACAACTTTTAATCCAGGCAGAGAAGGCAAATTGTCTGTGGAGTGGTTTTCATCACAAACTGAGCAGATTTATATAAGGTTCAATGGAAATTCATTCCTAGGGTGCCTCCTTGTGCATCTAGGGCAGAAGATGGCTAATTCTCTCTTTTCTTCCTCCTGCTTCTGTTTGATTTGCATAGTGTCTATTTGCAGAGCAAGGGTTTTCAACATTTCACTCTTGAAGCCTTCCAACATGTTCCCAATTTCACTTTTTATGGATGTGTTGGAAGAGGATGAACTGGCCACTATTTGACTAGCCCTACCCTTCTTTCTAGCTGCCCTAGAATGATTCTTGAAAATTGTCTTGATATCATCATAGGGTAACTGATAGATGTCCCCTCCTCGAAGCAGTTTTAGGGTTTCAATAAGGTCTAACCTGATCCCCTTGAGAAGGACTAACTTAAGTGACCCAAGATCAAGTGTGCACCTGGCCCTTTTATAGCTAAGCTGGAATCTTTCCTCATAATCCTCTAAGAACTAATAATGTCCCAAGGTCACTCTAAAAAATTCCTCTTTGGTATCTTTGGACCTACAGTAGTCCCTATACTTGTTATTGAAAGCTTGTTGCATCTGAGCCCAAGTGGTGATACTATCCCGAGGTAAACCCATGAACCAGCGCAGGGTTGCATCCTTGAGAGTGGATGGGAATAATTTCAACTTATGATCATCATAGGTGTAATCATAAGTTCTGCATATGAAAGCAAATTCAAAAAAAAGTATCTGGATCTTCTTAGGTCAGGCCATGGAAGTAAGGAAGAGCATAGGGGATTATGTTTTTCATCTTGGCATCTCCATTAGTTTCTCTTATGGGAAAATCATCCTCAATTCTTTCCTTGTCTACCCTTTCATTTCTATTTTCAGCCATTGTATCAGTTGGAATGGTTTCTTCTTCTTCCCCTGTAGGCTCGTCAAAAATCTCTGGTTGTCCACCTAAGGGGCCCTCTAATTCACGCCACCGAAGAAGAGGGAAGGTTGGTTGTTTGAAGTGGTGGGGGTATTTGGTAGAAATTTTCCTAATTTATCCCTATTCCTATGAGGCATGAATGGAGTGCTTTTTTATTTTTGAGTTTTAAACTACTTTCAGAATTGAAAGAAAACAAAATTGAATTGCAGCTAATCACTGAATCGAACTAATTGCAAAATGAAAGAGATAATAAAAGGAAGAAAGAAATCAAAAATCACATCTACTGAGAAACCTCCCCGACAACGGTGCCAAAAACTAATGAGCACTAGTATTGAAAAAAGGATCATACAACTCCTGGGGCTACCAACTTTACTTCATCAACTCTGGTTTCATACAAACTTGGAGTTGAAAGTGTTATATACACAAATAGATGTAATTGGTCTATTATTTTTCACTGCTAAGCTAGGGTGACAGACCACTAGTGTTTCTCAAACCAACCTTCTATTGACTAGAATAAGTCTGATTACCAATTTGGAGAAGGGAAATTTACCCTAATTGGAAGAAAAGTAATGTTGTCTATTGCATGAAGGAAAGACTGAAATAAATGCTTGCAAAACAACATGAAATCCTCTATCTACTTGCTAGCATACTTTTATTGTAAAATAACCCTATTTTAATGCATGTGAGGTTTTAACTAGTCTAAGCATGAAATCTAATCTAAAGAGTGCTAACTGTTGTGTGCAAGAATAAATATATAAAAACTTTTTTTTCTTATCTTTTTGCTTGAAAAATGTAATTGCTAATCTTGTTTGGTTGTTTAGCAAGGGATACAGGTATGAAGGAAAAGGAGGACAATGGTTCAAATGACTTGGAGGGCAAGTAGGGACATAATCCAAGCTACTATAGGTTTTCCTACACGATGTCTACAGGAAGTACTAGTTCACCTATAGGATCCCCTGTTTTACTACAAGAACAGGCTGAAAGCTTAGGGAGTGGTATAGAAGGTGGGATGGAGCTTGTAAAAGGTGAATAAGGAAGGAATAAGGAATGGGAGTGGTAGGCACTTACGTAGAACTCAAGCCAAAGCTTTAAGATGGTTGGATTTTCTCAACGGAGATGGTGAGTTTTCCTCATAAGACAAGAATTTGAATTGAGACCTTAGTGACTTTTGGAAATCATGGGTCGATATGTGTTCTAGTGTTTTCTTCTCAATGATGTATGAAAAGAACCCACTTAAGATTGTGGATGAAAAACAATATCAACAATAGAAATGACTGCTAAACATTGTAGATTTGCAACTATTTATAGAAACAAAACCTGCCAAAATTCTGATCTATGCTAGGATCATAGTTAAACATTGAAAGAAAGAGTAAAAACCCCAAACATCCAATGGAAACTAGATATGTAAAGAATAATTTAATAATAACACCTGTGAAGAGAATAGATAAATGTTACCAATCCCCCTATTGGGATGGGTTCTTGGCTATCCTCAAACATCTTCAGCTTATGTAGAGTCTCTCTCCTCTATAATGCATAAATCTAGGAAAAATATGGTTTGCGACAATGAAAATAATCAGAGTTACAACAATGAGTGCAACAATGAAAATAATCAAAAGTGAATAATGAATGGAGAACTCTTATATTTATAACAAAATATTGAGTTATCCTCGAATAATGAGCAATAATAAAATATTATTGATCCCATTCTTGGAATAACCACCTGGAATATTTTATTATATTTGTTTAGGAGGGAAAAATTATTTAAACTTTTATTTAGAAATAATAAATAAATAAGTGATTTATTTATCATCTCAAGGAATTAGTTAAGGAATAATAAACAAATAATGATTTATTCAATTATTCCTAAGGGATTTAATCAAATTTAACAGAGAATAATGATTAATTAGTTATTCTTAGAGAAAAATAAGATAAATAATGATTTATCCATTTATTTTTCATGATTGGGTCAAATTTGACAAGGAATAATAATAAAACAGTGGTTTAATTAATTATTCCTAGAAGAAAATCTAATAAATAGTGATTTATTTAATTATTCTCCATAGGTTTAACTATAAATTACTTAATAAAGGTGGTTTGTTAGTTAATTTCTCAGAGGGAAAGCAATTTTACTATGGTAAAATTAGCTTTACATGGTGTACTTCGATCCATCTAGTAAATTGGGCTAGATGATCAATTTTTTCGGGATAACAATATGGCTTGGTTGAAGCTGATGAGATGAGGTCTCCTTGCAATTTAGAAACTCCTGCAACAACAAAAAATCATTCTTGGAATTCATATATAAACTCATGAAAAATAAGAAAGGTGTATTTAAGTAAAAGAAAACAGAGTTATCACCATTTACTTCCTAAGCTCATGCATGGAAATGCATGGAACCAATATGAAAGCGAGATGAAATTAGTGCAAAACCTAAGATATCAGAAAATACCAATTTCGACTTATCTATGAGACTACAAGATAATGACCTAATTAGCAAGGAAACCCTAAATTACACAAAAAGCAATAATTTTGCTTTTTTGGGTTGTATGAGAAGTGTTCCTCAAACCATGATCCCTGAAAGGGATAAATGAGGTGAAAACCACTTGCTATCTACCTTTTTGAAATATATTCTTATCACTACAATTCTACTGTTATAACTATCCACAAATGGAGTTACAATTATCCACAAATGGAAGCAAACTAATTACATCTACCAATGCTTACAAATTAACAACACCAAAATCAGTTTAACTCTAACTATGAAGCTAACCTAAGCATACATATATAACAAGAGGAACCTCTGCTGCTAGGGTTGGTCCCTAGCCCAATAGCTTCATCCCTCTTAGTCAACTCATTGCTGGATCAAGGGAATATTGCTCATTTTCATTAAAGAAATCAGAAATACATAAGAGTGCTTGGTTACAATGCTTCTACTCGAAAACTGCTTAACTATCTTGAAAAAAAAAAATATGAATCCTAATGAGGCCCTGGGCCTCTTTATTTATACAATTGAAGTTACAAACAACTTCCTTAAATTTAGGGAGGCTTGGCTCCAATCTCGAGTTCAACTGGTCTTTAGCTGTCACTAGCTTGGCTGCCAATCAACTTCATGACTCAGCTACTTGCGACTCCAAGCTGATGAGATTTGATTGAGGAAACCTCGAGTGAGTGAGAAGTTAAGGAGGGAGATCCTATCTCCTATAATCCCTCTTGCATGTCTCCATTCTAGTTCCTGCACTTTAATTAGCCAAAATTTTCCCCAAAACCTGCAATCAATGCACATTAGACCACTAGACATGACATCTCATCTTTACTCTCCTCATTAAGAAAAACATAATTAAAACATGTAAAGAATGATGAGAAAAGTTGATTTTAGTAATATGTAGGTGCATTAAGGTCCATATAATTTACCCATTGATGAGCCTCATCAACATGTTGACAGGGTGCTCAAACTATTGGAGGAGAAACAATTATATGCAAAAAGTTCCAAATGTTTCTTTGGAGTACAAGAGGTGGAATATGTGGGTACTAAGTTAGCTGATAGCTCATCTTATCACCCTCAATATGATGGGAAAACTGAGATAGTGAAAAAAAATTTGGAAGGATATCTTCGTTGCTTTGTATCTTATAAATAGACACAATGGGTCAAGTGGTCCCCTCTATCTAAATGGTGGTATAACACTTCCTTCCATATTGCAGCAAAAATGACCCCATTTATGGCACTTTATGGATATCATCCACCGTCCATCACATCATATTTAATTGAAAATTCTAAGGTTCAAGCAGTGGAATATCACATCGAGCATCAACAACAAGTTCTCAAACTCTTAAAGGATAACCTCACTTTGGTGCAGAATAGAATGAAACAACAAGCAAATCAACATCACAGTGAAAGACGCTTTAATGTAGGTGACTGGGTATTTCTATGACTACAACCATACAAACAAATATCCCTCAAGCAAGCTAAGAAGGATAATAAATTATCACCAAAGTATTATGGTCTGTATAAGGTGTTACAAAATATTGGTACTATGGCATACAAATTGGAGCTTCTTGCATCTTCTCTAATGCACCTAGTTTTCCATGTTTCATGCTTAAATAAGGTTATAGGTGAGAAGATCCCAATTCAAAAAATATTTCCAGAACTTGATGAGGAAGGAAAAATCATATTGGAACTAGAAGCAGTCACAAAAACAATAAATCGACAACTACGGAATCAATCAATTAAGGATTATCTCATTAAGTGGAAGAACTTACCCGCTAAAGATTCCACATGGGAGGATGAGAATTTTATAAAGAAGCATCTAGAACTACTCAAGCGTTGAGGACAACACTTTTTGAAGGAGATGGGCATGTTAGGTACATATTCTACTAGTGAACCCCTTATTGTTATTAGTGCAACCCCCTTATTGTATTATTCTGCCCATATAGTCCCCATGTTGTTATTATTATGCCCCATAGAAGCCCACTATTGTTATTGTTGTGCCCCTACAATATTATTGTTATGTAGGCTCTGATTTTATTGGGACACCCTATACTCTATATATAGAAAGGAGGTATTTTCATTTGTATCATCCAAGAATTGTTCATTTTTGTAATGTAAAGGAGGTTACCCCCTCGAAGAGGCTGATTTTTAAGTCAATCATCTATCTTTTCTATCTTTTTGTGACTTGTTTTCATAACAATCTCTAGTCACCTTTTCTGCTTAACCCTTTTTCCTTTGGTGCTCCTCTTGATCGTAGGGAAAACCCCATATCGGAGCCCCTTTATTGACGGATCACAATCATAGGTTTCACTAGGAGCGACAATGCTCATCCTCTGATAGTAAATCGCTAATGTGACATCATTTTCTTCCACATGTCAGCTTGTGAGTGGTGACACATGTTGTCATGTTTTGGGCCCTTATAACCTCTTAAAAGGTCGAATTTTCTTACCAAGTATCCACCATACATCCATGTCATGTTGAAGTCATCTACCCCCTTTCCCTTATCGGAACCAACCATATGCTGCCAAGTGTCATGTATTGGAACCAATCATGTGTAGCCACGTTTCATTTATCAGATCCAATGATGTTCACCCACATGGCCCCCTCGAGGAGAGAGAAAAGGTCAGCCCTCTTCTTTTTTTGCGATTGATTTCCTTTGATAATGTTTCAAGGAATTCTTGGCACTTTAATGCTATAGGCTCATATCCTAGTGAATTTAATTGCAATCGGAACTCTATGAGATATCGCAACTTTGAAGGGGTGTCACATGTTTGATTGTCGATTACGATGCATCAATCACTTTATGCTATGATGCCTTGGACCTCCGATGTGTGGGATTGCTAATCACTATCGGAAAAATACTTCCACTATTTCATTGCACCCTAGACCTATGATCGCCAATTTATGGGATCGTCGATATGTCGAGACCTGAGATTTTACCCTTAGGCATTTTCTCTTTGTCTTCTGGTTTTTCAAGGGTAACTTCAATATGCTCTAACTTTTGATTCCAGACTCCATTTGAGGATTTTCAATACCATTGGAAAGATAATTCCAAGAACTATCCATTGGATGGAATCTGATTTATCTTTTAGTGATTTTGTGGCTTGTAATATGGCTACAAAACTCTCTACTCTTTTGCGTCCTTTAGACATCAAAAAACAAATAATGCATAGGGTGACAACATTGGCTCCACCTGGGGACAGTGCCTTGCTTGCAAGGTGTTGAGATCCTGTAGACCAGTACCCTTCACCATTTGGTATGGACTCAAATATTATAATGCACTTATACAATCAGGAAATCTCCATGGAACTTTATTTCCTTTCCTCATCAAACTAAAATGCAGAAAAGTAAATTCTAAAAACTGAAAATAAATACTCAGCTAGTGAACTTATTTATGTACAACTCCTACTTATGTATTGGGCATCAATTCACCCAAGTTAGTTCCACATTCCAATGACACCAGCCCAGCATTAGAGTACTGGATCTTATGCATCCATGTTGATGGAATTCAAAAATCAAAACAAGTATGCACCCTGAAAATTATTCTGACAAAAATTTTGATATCTATCCCCAACTTAATTGTTGATCCTCAGCTCTGTTAATCTCCTCCGTGAACCTTCTAATTGGACTTGGAATTGAGTAATACTATTGTAAGCCAAATAAAGATCCATGTATTCGGCTACTAGATCATGGACCTGATGAGAGAAAATTGCAACTACCTCACTTTCTTGAATAGTCTGTTGACCAGTATCTTCTTGGTTGGGGCATCCACTTACACTACTTGGCTCTTTTTCTTTATCCCATATGGGCCTGGAGGGGGAGGGTGACTTCTCTTATTTGAGGACTTCAGGCTTAAGGTGTTGGGATCTAAAAGTCACTTTCCCTTATTAGTTAGCTTAAGAGGATTTGGGGAAGGAGTACCTTCATTTTGATCTTTCCCTCATGATCTCTTTTTGGATGACCTCAGATAGTATTTCTTGTGCATTTGAGCCTACATGAGATCAGTAAACTATTTACAGTAATCATGGATTTCATCATCATTCAGTGTTGCATCAATATCCTCCTCTTCTTCATATGCTCTGAGTTCTTGTTCTTTATCAGAGAAAAAGGAACATAAGTTCCCCTTAACTTTGTTTGAATTTGGTGTATGTTTCTATGGATCATCTTCTATATATAGTGGAGGATGGGTGTGATCTTGTTGTTCTTTCTTCTCTCCTTGCAATATTTGTAGGGGAGGCCTTTTGTATTGGAGATTTAAACATGTATTAGAGGCCTGGAATTTGTGTTGGTTTATACTTTCTAACTCCAATTTTTATAGTATATAAAAGGAGTTCCATATTAACCTCTCCATATCTTCTATCTTCTCCTCCATGTCTTGATAGTGGATTAGTTAGATATTTTACAATTAAGATTCATACAGTGGTGTCGCCAAGGTGTTTATAATGAAAATCAGACAGTGGACTCGCCAAGGTATTTATCATAATATTGAAACTCTGGAGTCGTCAAGGTGAGATATCTTCAACCCACACTTCTCTTTCTCACCTAACAGAGGGAATGTAAATATTTTTCGTACCCAGGGAAAAGTATTTCAAAATTTTGTTCCCCGGCAACGGTGCCAGAAAGATTTTGTAGCTTTTTCTAGCACTTATAGCACAAGTGCTTCAGGAGATATAGAAAGCTTCCTAGAGATAGCCTCTAGGTTGATTGTAGACCAGTGCCTAGGACATATTAGATAGAGGAGTGCATGGAATATTATTAGTGAGGTTTTTATGTTGTACTCCAATTGTCACGTAGTTTGGAAAGATAATAAAGGGGGGCTTGGTTCAATACCCTTTCATCAAGCTAAACTCAAGCAGATACATGGATCCAAATACAGGGGGTGAATCAGGCTGATCTTAAAGAGGAATATCTTGTTTTGACGGCCAACACACAACCTTGAGTAGCTTAATATTGAATTTGTAGTAAAGGCGAAGAGGAATAGAGAAAGGAAGGAAATAGATTAATAGGGCTATAAACAAGACAGAATCCTAAGTAGCAATGTTTCGATAGAAGGATGGAAAGCAGAAGAGATGGCATGACAGGAATTGCGGAGCTTGAATTAAGGTTTCATGTCCTATAGCTCATGGATACACTTATCACTAATCAACATATGAAAATTTGTGCTCTTAAAGGTACATAAGTAAATATTTAAATATCACAGGTATTGTTACTACTTAGCAGCATACATATAACCATGAGAGAATGATACCGACAACTTCATTACACAATTTCAATAGAAGAGAAACATACATGAAATGAGATTTACAGAGGGGAAAACATATTTCTTACAATTATTATTCGAATCACCAAAGAGTTTCATTAATCCTCAAAATGATTCCAATATACCAATCCATTAAATTTATTCATACATTGCTCGAGTCCCTCATGAACATGCAATTAGAACCAAAGTGGAATCACATAATTTGGACCATTGTGGGTGCCAAATTATGGAACATATATTAAGCATTTATTCCCCCTTATTTATAAGAAGAGGGGGAGCTTTGAATTAATAGTTACAAAATATCCCAGCTTGAGCTCTAGTTGTCTGATAGACCAACTGTCTCGGCATGTGAAGTTTGTTTCCCACATTGATTTGATTCAGATTTGATTCTGTTCTTGAAAATATAGAAAATACAGAATAATAAAAAAAAGGAAAACATAATGATGATGAGAGGAAAATATCTCTCAGATGCCCCTATTATGGCCTCTACTCAGGCCACGTCTCTACCTCGATGATCTGGCCAATCTGCCTGTCACTTTCACCTTAACTGTCTGGCTTCACCACTCTCTAGAGTTGGTAGTGATCAACTGTGTTGACTTGTCTCAGAGTGGAAGCGGAGATCAATCTGGTAGTCCTACATTGTATGACTAAGTGGAGCTCCATGTTGAGGCATTAAGTCTTCCCTGAGCCCCATACTGATTTACCACCACTCCATGCTTTCATTTAATACTGCAGTTGCCAACCCATATGCCTTCAAAGCTTTGTACCATGTTATTGGAATGCAACATGCCTCATAAAATAACCATGGTGTGATATCGGGGATTCTCCAATATGGGCACTTAACACTGCAAAACATTGTGAAATAGCGAGTTTTGATCCCCTTATGCCCCTTCTTCTTTGAGCCCTTTCAGTACTTTCTCTTCATATGACCAAGTTCTTAACCAAATATCAAATCTCAACAAATCAGGACTTCACACTGAACAGGCTTCATGAAACAGCAAACATCGATCACCTTTTTTGCTTATCTCTTGGTTCTTTGGCTCTTCCAGTGACCATAGGCTAGCCCCTATATCGAAGGTTTTCAATCTACGATTTCCAAGTGATGATTTAACTTTGGCACACAACACTTCACTTCGTAGATCGCAGAACTCCGATCGCCTTTTCTGCTTAACCCTTTGTCCTTTGTTGCTCCTCGTGACTATAGGCCAGCCCCCCAATCGAAGGTTTCAATTGTCGATTCCACTTTGATTCATAACATGTTGTAACCGCCTATCTCCGATCACCTTTTCTTCTTAACCGTTGGTCCTTTGGTGCTCCTCGTGACTATAGGCCAGCCCCCATATTAGAGCCCCTTTATCGGCGGATCACAATTAGAGGTTTCACTAGGAGAGACAATTCTCATCCTTTGATCACTGATGTGGCATCATCCTCTACCACGTGTCACCTTGTGAGTGGTAACACATGTCACCTTGTTTTGGCCCCTTATGATGTCTCAAAACGCTGAATTTTCCTACCATGTTTCCATTGTGTCGTCGCGTCATGCTGACATCAGCTTTCCCATGTCCCTTATCAGAACCAACCATATGATTCCAAGTGTCATGTATCGAAACCAATCATGTGTAGCCACGTTTCATTTATCAGATCCAATGATTTTAAACAACATGGCCCCCTTGAGGAGAGAGAAAATGTCAGCCCTCTTCTTGTTTTGCAACTGATTTCCTTTGCTAAATGTTTCAAGGCATGCCCATTTCTTTAACACTAGAGGCTAAAATCTTAGTGAATTTAATCACAATCGGAACTCTATGTGATATCAAAACTTCGAAATGGTGTCACCTATTTGATCATTGATTTTGATGCATCGATCTCTTGATGCTTTGATGCCTTAGACCTCCGATGTGTAGAACCTTTGATGTGCAGGATCGCTAATCGCATATCGGTGAAATTCTTCAGTTGTTGTGTTTCACCCTAAACCTCTGAGCACCAATATGCGAGATCGTCGATATGTCGGGACCTGGGATTTTACCCTTAGGAATTTTCTCTGTCTTCTGGTTTTTCAAGTGTAACTTCAATCTGCTCTAACTTTGATTCCAGAGTCCATTTGAGGAGTTCCATATACCATTGGAAAGTTAATTCTGAGCACTATACATTAAAGGGGGTTCGATTAGCATTGAATTCTTCTATGGCTTGGAAGATGATTGTAAACCTCTCTGCCCTTTTGCATCCTTTAGACAACAAAAAACAAATAATGCAAAGGGTGACAATAGGCATCTCATCACAATAGATCTGATAAAACTCTATTTAAAAATTCAAAATATACAAAATTAGGGTTTTATCTCTCTTTAGATTTATAGATTTATAGATTACAGTTAATTTTGTATGCATGCAAATTAAAATTATGTAGAAAATAAAGAGAAATTAAATAAAAAATTGCAAACCACAAGTTGAGACAAGGTATTACCCAGAAAACCCTTTCAGGAGAAAAACCAACTAGAAGGTGAGGTCAATCCACTCGCTTTCTCATAATTAAAAATACTTGTGATTAAAAATAAGGCTCGTTACTCGTTGGCTACTATAGTGAAAAAATCCTATTGTGTTTTCTCTCCCTATCCCTCTTGTCTATTTTTCTTGTCTATGGAACAAGGGCACTCGAAAATAATGGAACCCCTTTCCCTCCTAGTGACCCAGTTTTAACACAACCTGATAGCCTACTAGTGATTACATTTGACTCAGTCGACTCTTAACTAGAGTTACAACATGGAATATTCTATAATATTCTTCATCATAATCACATGGTTAGCCCCTTTTCAAAAATAATGGGGGCTAACGTGACAAACTCTTGAATTATTGTGGTAAAAATTGGAAGGTTAACTTCCGAGTGGCATAAATTTTTCATACGAACTTTGATTAAGGAGATTCTTGTGTCGTTGGAAATGCATTCGTGTGTAGAACATGAAAAAATGTCATGTGCTAAAATAGCAAAGATTTTCCCACAGAAAACATCATTTGATGCCTCAAAATGCTCCCAAAATATTTCACAACCCAATTTTTCAAACTTGGTCATAAAAAAGGTCTTGTGAGTTGATTCCTCGACTTTTTCCACTCTAAAAGAATTGAGATAGATGAAAAACAATATAATGATCTAATCCAGTTCACACCTCCCTATTTTGGGATACGTTTGGTCTTTAAATGATACTACTAAATGAGGTGAGAAAAAATTTCCTCCACGTTCTCTTAGGTATACTAATTATTTTTTCCTAGAAGCTCTCCTTTCAACCTATTGATGGTGTTGGACCCGCCAACATTCAGGGGACCTCCTCGGTATGAAGTCCCAACTAGACCTAAACTCATTTGGTGTAGGAGTCCCATCCGGTAAGATGGCTTGATTTCCATTATCTTAAAGATTTTCCTTAGCTCTTTCTTTGAAGCACTTGAGAGTGGTATTATTTGTCTTCGAACAATGAGGTTAACGTGTCGGGTGAGTGCTTTGTGTTACTTGTGTCAAGGTTCCTTCAATGCAGATAGAGACGGTGAGAGTGAGTCTCAAGTCAAAATGAAATAGTCCCAACTTTGTTAGAGACACACAACACAACAGGACATGCACAGCTTCCATTGGAGTAGTCCACAAGGATGTGACATTCACAAACACAAGGTGAGCAGATATCATGTACAACACCAAGCGGAATATTCCACATGAGTGTGACTATCATTATAACAATTTTACAAAAATGAGTCTATCGAGTGTCTGGCGGAATAGTCCACATGGGCGAGAAAGCATTAAAAACTGATACAACATATTTTCAATAGCATATGTACTAAAACAACCAAAATATTTCAATTGTCTTAATACAGGTTAAAGAAACATGCATTACAAGCGTCCAAAGAATAGTCTTACAAATGAATACAATACATGTGTGAAAACTTGTTGGCCTGTTAATAGGCTTCTGAATTAAGAGAAAGTTCCAAGACACATCGGTACACCATTACATCACTAACCCTGATAGCAGGGTGTTTGGGCCATTGCTCACTCCTCAAAGAAAATACTAAAGACTCTCAAGGCTTTGTGGGAGGAGCCAAGGTGAAAATTCATTTGCATGTACAAATGAAGGGTATATATAGCCAAGGGTGAAACTGACCCTTATGACTGTTCGAATTCCCTCATGACTATTTGACTAACATGAATCTTCGACTTACATGGCTCTTTGACTTCATTTGTGGGTCTCTTGGACATCTACATCACATTACATTGATTACATAGTTATGATCCAAAGTAGTGATGTGGTCGAGGTGACTCATTACATAACTCAAAATGACGCTGCAAGTATGCACATGTTGGTTGTGTTGTTCATGTCAAGTTGTTGTGTTTTTGAGTGATGAGTGTGCCCATGGTGTACCATAGCTTCACCTCTGCATGGTAGAGTGCACGGAGTCTTCAATGGTCTTGGTGTTTGCTTGATATTTCATGCATGTGCATGTGTCTCCTTTGCTTGCTACTTGGTATACTTCATGTTTTCATCCAACTGCAAGCTAGTCTTCTAGCATGTGCTCCTTGTTCATCTCGTTCATTGTCATGCCATGTCTCATCCATGTACTTATTTCTACAGTCACTCATGATGAGATGACATCAAATTCAGAAATATCCTAGTCTACCATGATGCATCATTCTTTTTTTTGGGTGCAGGTGACTGAGAGAGGATAAGGCTCTGAAACTGTGCAGAGCACATTTCAGGCCGGGATGTGGGCTCCGGGGCATTGTCAATGAAAATTCCGCTGAGGTCATAAGGAGGCGGAGATGAGCATCTCGGAATAGCAGTAACCATCTGTGGGATCTGGCTTGGCCAGAGGGAAGAACTGCACAAATTTTCAAGGGAGGAAGTGCAGACAGCAGGGAGGACACTCGTAGTGAAAACTGCACAGATTCCTCAAGAAGGATGGTAGTGCGCTGTGGGAGCTTCCTGGACAAAACTGCACAGAACGGGGAGGCTGGTCAGCATGAAATTTTTGCACAATTTCTAAGATGAGCGGGGTGACGGGTAGCTGGAGGGAATCCTAAGAAAACTACAGAATTTTTAGGAGGAGTAGTAGTCCGACTGACAGAGGGACTGGCTAAAAAAATGTACAAATTTCGGGGACTGTGCCGTGGCAGGCACTGGGTTCCTGTCCTTCCTGTCTGCACAATTTCTTTAATGAGTGGAGGCGGGCATGTTGGTAGCTTCTGCGCAATTTTTTGGAGTGAAGCTCATGGTCACTGCCTAGTCAAACTCTCTGGTTGACCAGCGGGAGGCTTGAAAGATTTTCTTACACAGCGTAGATTGAGATAGTTTGCTAAGAAACTTTTGCATTATTTTGGGTGAAATTAAGTCGGGTTGATTCCAGGATTGTGCAGTCTAGTGTTGGAAATAATACTGAGAGGGGGGGTGAATCAATATTATTCAAGTCAATAATCCTTTTTCTTTTCTTACTCAATTTCATATATGCTACTTCAATGAAAGCAACCCGCATGTGCACGCAACTGTGTTTAAGGAAACAAGCGTATATCCAGAAAACTAATGATTATGTTAATTCATCATATGTTGATCTGTAATCTGAGTATTAGTACTTTATTAAACATTAAACAGCAACCATGTACAGTTAATAACAGAAAGAACCATCACACATGAACACCAAGATGTAAGGTGGAAACCTAATGTGGGTAAAAACCACCTGTTGTTGTCATCTTTGTCTTCTTTTAATAATAAGAAAATCTGTTTACAACAATGTATTGGTGCAAACTCATACCAGTATGCAGGCTCCTACCTGCTGAAGGCTACAACCTTCTTTCGTTCTCCAGCTTCTACTCAAAGGGAGCTACAACCCCCTATCTCTTGTACTAGCTGATGTTTTTATGTTGGGTACCTATAATACTAGTGATTACCCCATTACTATTGTAGTTATGCCCCTTATTAATATTGTTGTGCCCCTATTTCCCCCATATTGTTATTACGGTGCCCCATAGAATCCCTCTATTGTTATTTTTGTGGCTTTATATTATTATTGTTGGGTCGGCTGGATTATATTGTGACTCCTTAGACTCCTATATATAGAAAGGAGGTTTTGTCATTTGAATCATCAAAGAATTTTTCATTTATGTAATGTAAAGGAGGTTTCTCCCTCAAAGAGGCTTAATTCTAAGGCATTGATTTATCTTTTCTATCTTTTCTTGAGCTGGTTTCATAACATTTGCTATCAGAGCTTTGGATTCTAGGGTTTCGTTGCTCCAAACGTGTCATCATGGCATTTTCGCTATAACTTTTTTTCTGTGACGTTTCAGAAGTTGCAAAAAAGATCCATTTGAGAAGAAATCGCTTTGAACCTCGGGTCCAAATTTCATAGCTTTTCGCGCTATATTGGCAGAGATATGATCTGAGGAATTTGGTCTTTTTGCAGACTCCTGAATTACATTCCAAACAGGTGACCTGGGGAAAATCGTCATAACTTTCTCTTTGGGGATCGGATTGAAATTTTATAAGAAGGTACAGAAAGAGGACGGACTGTAGTTTCTTATATGCATTTTTAAGATACAAAGGTCGAAACAGTGACTCGTGGCACATCGTACAAGTTCGCTCTATTGAAATAGCCTATAATCAAGTCACTGTGGGAGATTTCGCATAACTCTTCCTTGGAGAATCCAATTTGGGTCAGACTTGTGGAACTGGAAAGAGGACGCAGAGGGCTACTGCAGGCCACAAATTCAAAACTAGATGATCAGAAATTACAGAGATACATCAGAGGCTATATCGAGCTCCGACAAAGTGATAAATGGTGTGTAGATTTTCTTAAATTTTTGCTTAAGCTTGGTTTGAAAATTTATTTTGAAGGAATTCAAAGGGAATAATAGAGCATTATTATCGGTAACTGATGTCCTGAGGAAAGAAAATGCAAACACCTAGTAAGGAACCTGAAAGCTCTAACATGACTCATGAAGAAGAAGAAGAAATGCTATATGATATATCAAAATTACAAGAACAAGTGCAACAAGTGTCACTTGCACAAAAAGAAACAGAATCTAAGATAGATGGTTTAAGGAAAGATGTAGAAGCTAAGATGGATGGTTTACAGAAAGGTGTAGAAGCTAAGATGGATTGTTTAAAGAAAGGCGTAAAAGCTAAAATTGATGGCATGGATGATAAGATAGAAAAATTGAATATAAATATGAATAAGTTGCTACAAGAAATGGTCACTAAGGGTGAAAGGGTACTAAAGGAAACTCATGATGAGAACAAAAGAAATGTTAATCATGATTCCATAGAATCTAATGTTGGATCGAAGACTCACCATATTCCAAAAATTGATATGAGGAAGTTTTATGGTAAGGATCCCGCCATATGGATATTACAGATGAGCAATTCTTCGATCTCAATAATGTGCAAAACACACAAAAGAATAGAATGAAACAACAGGCAGATCAACATCGAGTGAAAGAAGTTTTGATGTAGGTGATTGGGTATTCCTACGGCTACAACCATATAAGAAAATGTCCCTCAAGCAAGCTAAGAAGGATAATAAATTATCACCAAAGTATTATGGTCCGTACAAGGTGTTGCAAAAGGTTGGTACTATGGCATACAAATTGGAGCTTCCTGCAGCTTCTCGATTGCACCCATTTTTCCATGTTTCATGTTTAAAGAAGGTTATAGGCGACAAGCTCCCAATTCAAACAATATTGCCAGAACTTGATGAGGAAGGAACAATTATATTGGAACCGGAAGCAGTCACAGAAACAAGAACTCGACAGCTACAAAATCGATCAATTTCAGAGTATCTTATCAAGTGGAAGAACTTATCCGCTGAAGATTCCACATGGGACGATGATAATTTTATGCAGAAGTATCCAGAACTACTCAAGCGTTGAGGACAACACTTTTTTGAAGGAGAGGGGTATGTTGGGTCCCTATAATACTAGTGATTACCCCATTACTATTGTAGTTATACCCCTTATTAATATTGTTGTGCCCCTATTTCCCCCATATTGTTATTACTGTGCCCCTTAGAATCCCTCTATTGTTATTTTTGTGGCTTTATATTATTATTGTTAGGTCGGCTGGATTATATTGTGACTCCTTAGACTCCTATATATAGAAAGGAGGTTTTTCATTTGAATCATCAAAGAATTTTTCATTTATGTAATGTAAAGGAGGTTTCCCCCTCGAAGAGGCTGAACTCTAATGTGTTGATCTATCTTTTCTTGAGCTGGTTTCATAACATTTGGTATCAGAGCTTTGGATTCTAGGGTTTCGCTGCTCCAAAAAGGTCATCGTGGCATTTCCGCTATAACTATTTTTCTACGACGTTTCAAAAGTTGCAAAAAAGACCCATTTGAGAAGAAATCGCTTTGAACCTTGGGTCCAAATTCCATAGCGTTTTGCGCTATATTGGCAGAGATATGATATGAGGAAGTTGGTATTTTTGCAGACTCCTGAATTACATTCCAAACAGGTGACCTGGGGAAAATCATCATAACTTTCTCTCTAGGGATCGGATTGAAATTTCATAAGAAGGTACAAAAAGAGGATCGATTGTAGTTTTTTGTATGCATTTTTTAGATCCAAAGGTCGAAACAGTGACTCGTGGTACGTCATACAAGTATGCTCTACTGACCTAGTCTATAATCAAGTCATTGTGGGAGATTTCGCATAACTCTTCCTTGGAGAATCCAATTTGAAGGAGACTTGTGGCATTGGAAAGAGGACACAGAGGGCTACTGCATATCACAAATTCAGAACTAGATGATCGGAAAGTACAGAGATACATCAGAGGCAATATCGAGCTCCTACAAAGTGAAAAAATGTGTGTAGATTTTCTTAAATTTTTGCTTAAGCTTGGTTTGAAATTTTATTTTGAAGGAATTCAAAGGGAATAATAGAGCATTATTATCGGTAACTGATGCCCCGAGGAAAGAAAATGCAAACACCTAGTAAGGAACCTGAAAGCTCTAGCATGACTCATGAAGAAGAAGAAGAAATGCTATATGATATATCAAAATTACAAGAACAAGTGCAACAAGTGTCACTTGCACAAAAAGCAACAGAATCTAAGATGGATGGTTTAAGGAAATATGTAGAAGCTAAGATGGATGGTTTAAATAAAGGTGTAGAAGGTAAGATGGATTGTTTAAAGAAAGGCGTAGAAGCTAAAATTGATGGCATGGATGATAAGATAGAAGAATTGAATATAAATATGAATAAGTTGCTACAAGAAATGGTCACTAAGGGTGAAAGGGTACTAAAGGAAACTCATGATGAGAACAAAAGAAATGTTAATCATGATTCCATAGACTCTAATGTTGGATCGAAGACTCACCATATTCCAAAAATCGATATGAGGAAGTTTGATGGCAAGGATCCCGCCACATGGATATTACAGATGGAGCAATTCTTCGATCTTAATAATGTGCAAAACACACAAAAGAATAGAATGAAACAATAGGCAGATCAACATCGCAGTGAAAGAATTTTTAATGTAGTTGATTGGGTATTCCTACGGCTACAACCATATAAGCAAATGTCCCTCAAGCAAGCTAATAAGGATAATAAATTATCACCAAAGTATTATGGTCCGTACAAGGTGTTGCAAAAGGTTGGTACTATGGCATACAAATTGGAGCTTCCTGCAGCTTCTCGATTGCACCCAGTTTTCCATGTTTCATGTTTAAAGAAGGTTATAGGTGACAAGCTCCCAGTTCAAACAATATTTCCAGAACTTGACGAGGAAGGAACAATTATATTGGAACCGGAAGCAGTCACAGAAACAAGAACTCGATAGCTACGAAATCGATCAATTTCAGAGTATCTTATCAAGTGGAAGAACTTATCCGCTAAAGATTCCACATGGGACGATGAGAATTTTATGCAAAAGTATCCAGAACTACTCAAGTGTTGAGGACAACACTTTTTTGAAGGAGAGGGGCGTGTTGGGTCCCTATAATACTAGTGATTACCCCATTACTATTGTAGTTATACCCCTTATTAATAGTGTTGTGCCCCTATTGCCCCCATCTTGTTATTACTGTGCCCCATAGAATCCCTCTATTGTTATTTTTGTGGCTTTATATTATTATTGTTAGGTCGGCTGGATTATATTGTGACTCCTTAGACTCCTATATATAGAAAGGAGGTTTTTTCATTTGAATCATCAAAGAATTGTTCATTTATGTAATGTAAAGGAGGTTGCCCCCTCAAAGAGGTTGAATTCTAAGGTGTTGATCTATCTTTTCTATCTTTTCTTGAGTTGGTCCCATAACGGTTTACTAGTACGTAGGTGCTGACCTATAGAAGGCTACGACCTTCTTTCTTCCTCCAGGTACCACATTTCATAAATTTTCAGACTGGATACTCTTGGAACACAACACCATAATCTAAAGGCCACATTTCATCCAATTTTCATACTGGACCCATCAACAACATTGAATCTCAAAATCAATCACCACTGTAATACAACTATTGCATTACCCATTCATTGAATACTCAATCATTACTCTCTGAATCACCCAATAACTTAATCATTGAAACCCTGTCATAAAATACAGTCACCAAAAAACATAGCAGAACCCAGAACCCTACAACAATATTCAGAGTCAACTGTATCATCAAAAACCATGCATCAGAGTGCATACGCTACTTGGAAGAGCCGAACCAGCGTGTATATGCAACTTCACCAAAGCGAACCAGCGTATATGTCATCAAATACTTACTTATAACTTTGTTGCACTTCCCGACTTCAGACATACCCAGATCATTACATACAAAAGGATAATACGTGTGTTAGCAACCAGATCTAGTCCATCATATCACATAAAGATAAGTCTTTATAATCTTGATCCATTATTAGATTTCATCCATCAACACTAAAGCTAATCACAATCAACCAATGTGAATATGCATAATACTGTCACCAGTAAACAGTCACCAGACCTTAGAATTTTGCATCAACAACCATAACACTTGTAATTCAAACATCATAGTTCAAATGGTATGCGCTACTTAGTTGTGTCTAACTTGTGTGTATACGCGCTTTTATCAAAGTCAACCAGCGTATACATCTGTAAATATTCATTCATAATTTTGCAGCTATTCTAGACTTCAGTTATACCCAGATCATAATATTTACAAAATATCACATGTGTCAGTATACAGATCTAGAATTAGCATGATCAAACC